>AP025048.1:16450051-16565199 GCA_036186865.1 Eustoma russellianum | reverse complement strand
GGTTTGCAACCTTGAATTGCAACAAAATAACCTTGGAAAGTGAGAGAAATTGATGTTGGAAAGAATTAGGGTTAGGGTTAGGGCTTTCAAGTTGGGATTTTTGGAAGGTTTTTGGGTATTTATGGGATGGGGTTTTGGGAGATGATTGGACGGTGTAAATGGGCTATTTGGGTTGGTAATTGATGATTTGTGTGGTCAATTAGGATATTGGATGGGTGTAGGACAGAATTGAACAAAAATTCAAATTCTAGGGTTAGGTTTTTTGAATGAGTTGGGAACTTTTGATTCTGATTTTGTTTGGTAAAATTGGGTTGGGGCTTTTTGTTAAGAGTGTAAATAAGGTGGTTTGGGATCTGGTTGGTGAGTTTTAGGGTTGGGTTTGGGTGGGTGTTGGTTGGGCCTGTGGGTATTGGGGTGGATTTAGGGTTTGGTTGATGTAGAGAATGGCTTGTAAAGACAAACACACGCAGGACTAACTTGATTCAAAGCATGAAATCAATCACAATGCAAATCACAAGATGCATACAATCATCACCAACTAAAAGCTTCGGTAGCAACAGGATGATTTGAAACCGAGGTAGCCTTATAGGCTGATGGTTGTAGTAAAAAAAAGAGCTGAATGTACTCTGAAGGCTCAAACCCTAATTGTTCAAGTTTGAATAATATAATTCAGATGTTTGATGCACAAGTTGGATAAACATGACACTAGAACAAGAATCAACAAAAAATGCTAGAAAGATGAAGAACAAGACTCAACAAAATGCAAAGGATTCAAAACAACCTGGACGTTTTTTTTGTATGAAATGCAAATGACGTGTAGAAGTAGGGGTAGAAGAAGGGCACAACTGAAATTGAAATGACTAGACTCAAACGAAAAGGAAATGATAGATGGTGGAATAGAATAACCTCGCTCGGATACCAATTTGATGCGTGCAAGACGTGGGCTCCAACAATTCCACCTTCCAAACGTCCTTTACGAAGGGTTAGGCACAAGGAAGAAGACTTCCCCCTTGCTTCCTTAGTGATAAAAACGTGTGGATCAAATGAGCAAGACCAACACTTCAAGATGGTCGTTGATCAGGCTAACCAATATGGCCCTCCTGGACGGCACCTTTTAGCAATGGCAACACCTTCAAAATGCTCAACTTTGAAGGATCTTAACTTAGGTTTTTAATGCAAAACCAAGAAAACAAAGTCTCACAAGAAGTGAAGAAAATATGAAGAATTGTTATTCATCAAAAGTTGATTTTCCAATCGGCCAAAGGGTGTATTTATAGGCCTTAATCCTTGTCTTATCAGCCTTCAAATGTCCAGAAATTATTTCAAAACAAGCTAGCTAATAATGTTTGAAAATTAAAAATTGTTTGAATTCAAAACTAAAATAAATTCTAGCTAAAATCTGAATATCTTGCAAGTTGTTATCCTCAATGAATCCAGCTGTGTATGAGGTCCATGTCTTGGAGGAGCTGATTTGATGAGTAGAAGGTGCTTGAACTTGAATTCAAAAGTTTGGTGAAGTTTTAATTCAAGTTAAGTTTGAATTTGAGTGCACTTTGAATTTGTTTGTTGAATATCCTTCTTACTCCTTTCAGCCGTGTTTAATATGTCCAAGAGGTGTCTTGAAATCTGATTTGATGATGATAATATGGCTGGAGTTGAATTCAAAAGATGGTTGAAGTTTGAATTCAAAATTGAGTTGAATTTGAATTCAAACTTGGATTCAATTTGAATTGGCATTTATCCTTCCTTTTTCCTCCAAGATGGTGTGTAGTTTGGGTTGAGATAATGGCTGAATTCTTCTTGAAATGCAAGCCTCAAATTGGTTCAAACTTGAATTCAAATCATGGTTGAATTTAAATTCAAGTTTAACTTTGAATTTAAATTTAATTTGATCATCCATCTTGCACCTTAAGTGGCCGGCCTCTTGTTGTTGCTTGTATATGATTTTGAGTTCAATTTTGAAAAGGAAATTCCATCTTGGACACATTTGAATTTGTATTTGTGGAGACAAACATTCTCTTCAAGACAACACTCCTTTTGACTCCCTTTTTGCAACACACGCCTACCTTGCTTTTTTTGGGCCTCCATTTCGTTTTGGATCTTCCATGCACCTAATTTACTTACAAAGAAAACACATAAAACAAAAATCAAAAGAAACAAGATAAAATTCAAAAGCACACACGCACACTCATTAGACGTTCAAAGGGTGGGTTCAATGAAGTGAACCCATGGAACCTTAGGTTCATCTTGAACATGCTTATACAAGAAGGTTCCAACTTTATGACAAAGTCCTTCTTGTCATAGGGCCCTTGACCTCTTGATGGGACCCTTGATTGATGAGGATCAAGGGTCCGATGAGGACCAATGGCCCCATCAAGAGGTCAAAGGTCCTATGACAAGAAGGAGGGCAAGGGAACTTTGTCATCAAGTTGCCATCTTCTTGTACAAGCATGTTCAAGATGAACCTAAGACTCCTTGGGTTCATTTCATTGAACCTTCAACTTGAGCATGTATCAGCATGCACGTCTACATTCTTTGTTTTTGAATTTATCTTGTGTCTTGTGATCTTAGTTTTATGTATTTGCTTTGTAGGTAAATTAGGTACATGGAATGTTGAAGAGAATGTTTGAAGAGAATGTTTAAAGAGAATGTTTGAAGAGAATGTTTGTCTCCACAAAGACAAATTCAAATGTGTCCAAGATGGAGTCTCTTGATCAAATTGAAATAAAAAACATCCACAAATATCATCCAAGAGGCCGGCCCTTAAGAAGTGAAGGATGACACCTTATTTGAATTTGAACTTGAAGATAAACTTGAATTTAAATTCAACCATAATTTGAATTCAAGTTTCAACCAGATTAAACCTTCAAATTCAAGATGAGTTCAGCCAAGTCTCACAACCATCCACATGCCATGAAGAGAAAGAAGGAGATAAAATCCATCCAAGTTTGAATTCAAATTCAAACTTAATTTAAATTCAAACTTCAACCATCTTTTGCATTCAACATCTCAGCCATTTGAAGACCTCTCACACGCCATTTTATCCTTCCACACGCCCACTTGGAGATCAAAAAGGGATGGGATCATAATTCAAAGATTGAATTCAAGTTTGAAGTCATATTCAAATTCAATTTGAATCCAATCTTCAACCAACCTTTGAATTCAAGTTCAACCACTTCATCTACATCAAGATCAAGTCTCCAACGCCAATTTCATCACCAAACATGACCAGATTCATTGAGGATAATGTCTTGCAAGATTTGAAGTTTTAGCTAGAATTTGTTTTAGCTTTGAATTCAAATAGTTTTCAATTTTCAAACATTGTTAGCTAGCTTTATTTTGAATTAGTTCTAGACATTTTAAGGCTCAATCTCAGCCTATAAATAAAGCCTTTGGGGCGCCTAGGAAGGCAACCTTTTGATGAATAAGAATCCTTGATATTTCTTTCACTTTGTGTGAGACTTTGTTTTCTTGGTTTTGCATTAAAAGCCTTGATGAGCCAAACGAAGGCTAGAAAACATTGCCAAGGACTTTGTCTCCTATTCCAAACTGATTTGAACACAAGCTATGTCAAAGAACATCTCCAAGATACCCCTTGAACTTTAACCATTGTTCTTGGCTCAATTTATGCCAACACCTCTCCCTCTTTGGCACTCCAACACATCTAAAACCTCAATGAGACCCTAAGATGCTGTAAACCAAATGATGAAGCAAATACTAACAAGTTCTAGGATAGGAACTTGAAAGAAAACCGTTAAGTGGTCTTAAACTTCAACTAGCATAAGTTGAGAACTCCTTAAAGGATATTTGATTGAAATGTGTTTGATAATTGTTGTATATTGTTGTGTTTACAATCTGATTCCTATGCTATTTATACAAAACAAAAATTACATGTGTACAAGGTTTAAAGTACTAAGTACAAGTCTAGAAATAACATGCTTGCTTGGTAACTTGTTTGAACAACTTTAGTTCCTAGAATTCTGGTTGCTTTGCCGTTGATTCCTTGCTAGATTCAGCCTTCTTTCTTTGATCAATTTGATTGGATAACACATGGAGCAGCTTGCTTTGGAATGGCCTTTGATTGGTTGCAAGTTGGCTTTGAATTTTCAAAGGATTTAACGTTTCTTCCATGCTTGATTTTCAGCCAAAGTTTTGATTGGATAATGTATTGAGCAGCTTGGTTTGAACTCCCTTTTGATTGGTTGTAGTTTAGGCTTTGAATATTCAAACCAATTAACCATAAACCAGCCAATTTCTTCATTGAATTTGATTGGATCCAAGTTTGTGCAGCTTGCTTATTTGTCTTCAACTTGATTGTGATTGGTTTGAAGATTTGCTAGACTTCTTCCTATTGGTTAAAGATTTGAGCAGCTTGTCTCTCCATTCTTACGTGAAGAACATTTCTTGAATTTGACATGAGTGCTTGTCACCTCCTTGCTTGTAAGCTACTTGCTTATCACCTCCTTGCTTGAACAAAAATTCAGGTTTTAGTTGCATCTTCAAGCTTTGTTTGAACAATGATATCATCCGATCAGATGGAACATGGATTGATAGGTGTTCATGCTTCTTCAATGCAAAGCTCTCTTTGACCTATCTTCAAAGATACCAAGCAACAAATACAATATGCACAACATATATGACATGTCCTAAGGGTTAGTTAGGCAATAAGACATAAGAACTAGCACTAGTGTGTGCGGAGTGAACAGTGAAATGCCATGTCTTACAGAACTAATATATGACAATAAATGATACATGAAAATATGTTGTGTTGACCCCATCGTGGGCTCATCAAGCCTAGGTTAAGATCCTTCAAAGTTGAGCATATTGAAGGTATTGCCATTGCTTAAAGGTGCCGTCCAAGAGGGCCGTTTTGGTTTGCCTGATCAACGACCATCTTGAAGTGTTGGTCTTGCTCATTCGTTTAATCCACACGTTTTTAATCACTAAGGAAGCAAGGGAAAGTCTTCTTCCTTGTGCCTAACCCTTTGTGAAGGACGTTTGGAAGGTGGAATCGTTGGAGCCCACGAGTTGCACGCATCAAATTGGTATCAGAGCCCAGGTTACTCTATTCCACCATCTATCATTTCCTTTTCGTTTGAGTCTAGTCATTTCAATTTCAGTTGAGTCCTTCTTCTACCCCTCACTCTACACGCCATTATCTTGCATTTCATTCAAAAAAAAACGTCATTTCCTTTGAGTCCTTGCAAGTTTCTGCATTTTGCTTTTCATCATTCAAGTGTCATTTCCTTTATTTCCTTTCACATCACAATCTGATTTTGAGTCGTTCAAACTTGAACACATTAGGGTTCGTTGCATTTTAGGTTACATTCAGCCTTCTTTTATATATTCCAACCATCAGCCTAAAAAGCTACCTTGGTTTCAAATCATCTTGTTGCTACCGAAGCTTTTAGTTGGTCATGATTGTATGCATCTTGTGATTCGCATTGTGATTGATTTCATGCTATAAATCTAGTAGTCCTACGTGTGCTTGTCTTCACAACCTACTTGCAACACCAACCAACCCCTAAAACCAGCCCCACACCCCACGGCCAACCAACCCCACCCCCCAACCCAACTCTAAAACTCACCAACCTGATCACCCTATTTACACCCCAAACAAAAAGCCCCAAACCAATTTCACCAAATACAATCAGATTCTAAAGATCCCAATTCATTCAAATAAACCTTAACACTAGAATTTGAATTTTGTTCAAATTCTGTCCTAAACCAGCCAATATCCAAATTGACCACACCAATCATCAATTACCAACCCAAATAGTCCATCTACAACGCCCATTCTGTTCCTACAACCCCATTCCGCAAATTCCCAAACCGTTCAAAAAAAAAACCTAAATCAAAAACCCTACCCCTACCCCAATCGGCCTTACCCAATTTCCCTCACCTTCCAAGGTTAATTTTGTTGCAAGTCCAAGATACAAATTGCATTTTAAATACATTGCACTATTCTGTCCAAAAACGCAAGTGCTAAGTGCAAAAAAAGTGAAATTCCAATTCTGCCCTTAGTCAAAAAAAGGAGAATCTGAACCTTGCTCAATTGAAATAGCAAGGAAGAAAAAGAAAAACAAAAGAACAAGAGCAAAGAAAAAGGGCAAAACGTTTGTGCATTGTGTGGAAAATTTTTGGTACGACTTGCAAACCTTGGATACCATATTACCCCACATTGCCGTCCCCTATACCCAATTATCCATTTCTTCATCTTCTTAAACTAATCACACACTTGGTTGCTCGATTGTTGCATGACTTGAACCATTTTGTGGATAGTAAGTGCATAGAATCAAAATTAACTAAAGATTGCCCACGGCAACCCTTAGTTCATCTTTGGTTCAGCCTTATACATCAACTTTGGTTGCTTGTTTTCTTTGAATCTTAGTAGAAAGTTCAAGTTTGTGTTCATTTCAATTGATTCTACTTTGATACTAATTGGTGCAACTTGAACGCAAAGAGGAAGAAACAAGTGGAGAACATTGTGATTTGAAGAAGCCTTGGCAATACACTTCCTTATTGATCAGTTTGAGCTTTCTTAACTTCAGGTTATCCAAGAACCAAAGTGGTAAGAGAGTGGAAAGAATCGAAAGCGGAGTGTTCATAGCTTATTTTTTACTAATCCCTTAACGTTTGCTTGTCTTTGTGTTAGTTTGCTTCTTTCTTTTTCCCTTTGTTTTCGTTCAATTCCTTAGGTACAATGGCCAGCAGCAATCATTCCGCATCTAGCAAGTCTAAAGAAGCCGAAACTGTTGACAATACGCAACAACAAATGCTGGAGATGCTTAAGAAACTCATGCATGACAATGAGGTAATTAAGCATCGGTTGGAAGACGTGGAGCGAAGCTACAAAACGAGTGATGGCCAAGGAACAAGCAGGGCCGTTCCCCTACCACAACCAAGGTGCCATCCCCCAGAAGAAGTTGAGGACGATAACATTAGACCCCCACCCACCGAAGCAAGAAGGTTTGTTCCTCCCACACAACCAAGAAGGTACGTTCCGAGAAGGTACAATGATGATTACATTCCCTTTGAGCATGATGATTATGACTTTGATGACCACCATCCCCGTGGTTACCAAAGATGCCAAAATCCCCTTTTCCCGCAAGATGATGATTTTCTTAAAACCAAAATAAATATTCCCACGTTTTATGGTAAAAGTAAAGCGGAGGAATATTTAGAATGGGAAACGAAAGTGGATTTGATCTTTTCTTGTACCAATTATAGTGAATTGCAAAAAGTGAGGTATGCTTCTATTGAGTTTTCTGGTTTTGCACTTAATTGGTGGACGAATTTGTGTCGAAATAGAACCAAGACACGACAACCTCCAATTGCTACTTGGGAAGAAATGAAGTTTGAAATGAGACAACGTTTTATTCCAAACAATTATGAGAGTTCTATTTTCACGAGTTTGCACAACTTACGTCAAGGTTCCAAAAGTGTAGACGAGTACTATAAAGAGTTAGAAATTTTGTTGGAAAGGTCTAACTTGCAGGAACATGAAGAAGCCACCAAGGCTCGTTTCTTACATGGTTTGAACAGGGAGATTACGCAAAGGGTTGACCTTCAACCTTATCTCGACCTCACAACCATGGTCCATATGGCTGAGAAGATTGAAACACAATTAAAGGTACGTACTTCCTCCAATTTCAATTCCAATTATCGTACTAATCAATCTTCATCAAGATTTTACAGCAAGCCTTCAGGAACAGGAAGTTCACGGCCTACAGGAGGCCAAGCACGTGACCAAGGTGCGTCACAGAGAATGGACAATCGTGTGCAATCCACACAAAGGAGAGATGAACGCACCCAAAAAAATGCTCCTACCGGCAATTCTTCGGATCCCTCAAACAGGTTTAGAGATATTAAATGTTATAAATGTGAAGGACGTGGTCACATAGGAAATGAATGTCCTAATGCAAAAAGAATCATGTTAATTGAAGAGACTAACGAATATGTGTCCGAGTCCGAGCATGAAAACGAGTCTGAGCATGATAATGAAATTGAACCTGAAGAGGATCTAGGCGCATTAGATGATTTTGACACTAAGGAGTTTCTTGTTGTACGTAGAGCTTTAAATGCATATCCAAAATTAGATGATCACGAACAACATCGAGAAAACATTTTCCATATTTATTGCATGATAAATGGAAAAGTGTGCACCATGATCATTGATTCCGGTTCTCGTGCGAATGTGGCTAGCATCGAATTAGTAAGAAAACTGAATTTGCCTATGACTAATCATCCGCATCCTTACAAACTTGCATGGCTAAATGACTGCAGTGAAGTTAGCGTAAGTAAACAAGTTTTGATTTCTCTTAGAATTGGTAGTTACAAAGATGATGTTTTATGTGATGTCGCACCAATGCATGCTAGTCATATCTTACTTGGTAGGCCATGGCAATTTGATAGACATGTGACATATGATGGTTATTTGAATCGTTATTCTTTCAAATTGAATGGCAAATTGTACAAACTGCATGCACTTCCACCACACAAAGTCCACGAGGATCACCAACGCATGTCCAAGTCTAGAGCCGATCCTAAGGAAAAAGAAGCCGAGAGAAAATTCGTGGAGTGTATGAAAAGTGAGAACAAAAAACACAAGAGCAAGGGAAAAGAGGTAGTGCCCCTAAGTGTCAACGAGTCCAAAAAGAAATGTGGGTCGCAAAGAAAAGAGAGGTTACACATGCACTTTATAACAACCAAACTGTCCTCATCATCATCCCAAAGTCGTGTCAACTTGATGAGCCAAATGAAGGCTAGAAAACGTTTCCAAGGACTTTGTCTTCTACTCCAAACTGATTTGAACCTCGGCTATGGCAAAGAACATCCCAATGACACCCCTTGAACTGTAACCGTTTGTTCTTGGCTCAATTTATACCAACACCTCTTCCTCTTTGGTATTCCAACACATCTAAAACCTCATTGAGACCCTAAGATGCTGTAAACCAAAAATGAAGTGAATACTAACAAGTTCTAGGCTATGAACTTGGAAGAAAACCGTTAGTGGTCTTAAACTTCAACTAGAATAAGTTGAGAATTCCTTAAAGGAAAATCTGATTGAAATATGTTTGAAATTGTGGTTGAAATTGTGTTTTTACATTCTGATTCCTATGCTACTTATAACCTATGAAAATTACAAGAGTACAAAGTTTAAAGTACAAAGTACAAGACTAGGAATAACATGCTTGCTTTTTGAACAATTTTGGTTCCAAGAAGGCTGGTTGCTTTGCCGTGTAATCCATGCTTGTTTTCAGCCTTCTTTCTTGATCAATTTGATTGGATAATACTTGGAGCAGCTTGCTTTGAATTTGGTTTTGATTGGTTGTAAGTTTGGCTTTGAATTTTCAAAGCAATCTTGCGTGAATCATGCCTTAAACTTCAAGGATCTGATTGGTTCATTTGTTGTGCAGCTTGCTTGGTTGTCTCCTTGCTTGTTTTTGATTGGTTTTGAACATTTGCAAGACTTTTTCCTATTGGTTAAAGCTTTGAGCAGCTTGTCCATCCATTTCAACGTGAAGAACAATTCTTGAATTTGACATGAGTGTTTGTCACCTCCTTGCTTGTAAGCTACTTGCTTATCACCTCCTTGCTTGGACAAAAATTCAGGTTCCAATTGTATTTTCAAGCTAAGTACGTGTACCTGAAAGACAAGGCAATAATACAACACAAACTATCCTAAAACAAGGTTAATCAACCAACAATATTAAAAAGAACAACTAAAGATATGTATAACATGCTTTTGATACAACTAGATCAAAGCTTGTATCATATAAACCCAATGGACATCATCTTTGCTTGGTTCATCCTCTTCATGCCTATAAAGAAATGAGTCAACACAATGTAACAACTTCTTAGCCATACTCCTTGTTATGGGACCTGTGCGGGGCAGTGAGGTGTCATCATCAGTGTTTGTATCCACAAGGTTAGGCTGTAGCTCATCATTTTCAATGTAAAGCTCTCTTTGACCTATCTTCAAAGACACCAAGCAACAAACACAAGATACACAACATATATGACATGTCCTAAGGGTTAGTTATGACTATAAGACATAAGAAGTAGCACTAGTGTGTGCGGAGTTAACAGTGATATGCCATGTCTTACAGAACTAACATGTGACAATAAATGATACATGAAAATATGTTGCGTTGACCCCATCGTGGGCTCATCATTCCCTCCCTCTTGAAAATGATTCGTCCTCGAATCTCAACATGAATAGAATAAGGGATAGGGGTTTAGGATGTACACGTATGCTCAACTACACCATAACCAAATAGGAACATGATAATACAAATGGTGAAGGTGAAATACCTTGGTGCATCCTTATCTTTGAAGAAAGAATAAGGTGGTACACGCTTTCTAAAATGTTTAGGATGTATTAACAATATGATAACAAAAATTTTAGAACACATACATCCTAACAGATAAAACAACATACAAAAAACATATTGCAACATGTTAACACTAAATGTACAAATCTTACAGACATGTGCAATATTTAGACAAGATGTGTCAATTAAGATGACAACAGGCAGACATTCAACAAGATGAGATGAAATAGATATTTCAGAAATGGAATCTTCATCTATACTAAATATGTCATTCAATTCATTAACTAGTTCATCCAAGGATTTATGTTCATTTGTAGCTGAATCTATTTCAATAATGACATCATGATCAAGCTCTACATCAAGTAGACAATCTAGTTCAGCTAACATCAAATCATAAGAATCTAGTTTATCAATGTCATTCTCAACAGAATTACTTACATCAATGTCATCAATGAAATGTACAGGATGTAATTCAGATTGTAACCCAGAAACAAGCATCTCAGCAGAATGCAGATCATGCACAGGGATTTCATTTATATGCATGTCACAATGTAAATCATTTTCAGACAAAGTGTTATCACAATTAACATCATCTATAAGCAAACGACTAACACTTTGGAAATCACCAACAGATTCAAGTGAAGGGTCTTCTTCAGATAGTACACAAGGTTGAACATGCAATTCAGATAAAGGAGTTCCAGTTTCAGGCATGTTGGGGCTAATTTCATACAAACCATCATTCACAGAAATGTCAGATTGCAAGTCTTTGTTCTTTTCAGATTCTATCAATACTTGCACCGTGTCTCTAAGTTGAAGCAATGCATTTTCAATATTATCCATAGTCTGACTCAAATTGCTTAACTTAACTGGATTTGGTTTGTCATTTTCAGAATCACAAGAGTTCAGTTCATACCCATAGTTTTGATTAACTTGCCATGGGATTAGGTTTGATTGAACAATCTTTGCCTTTTTATACATGTCATAAAGTGATGAGAATTTTTCAGACAACATGCAATCAGCGATCTCTTTATCTAATCCAGCAAAGAACCTAATCATGCTTAATTCCTCATGTTCTTCAACATAAGCATAGTACAAATCATCAAGCATTTCATTGTAATATGCACTAACGTCTTTATCGCACTGAGAAAGAGTTTGATATCTAGGAGTTTTACATTCCCAATATCCAACCCATAAACCATTCGTACGACCAAAGGAGTTCATACGTTTTTCCAGTTCATCATAGTCTCTCCTATGGCATTCAACTCCCCAAATGGTTTTTAGAATCATGTTTAATCAAAACAATCAACCAAGATGGTAAAACAATGAGATAAATAAGTCAAAATACAAGCAAGTAAGATCAAACTATAACTTTAACAAAACGTAAATTTCTACTTCAAATTGATAATTGAATAAACAACAATCTTGGACTATCTAAGATTCAAAGAAAAATAGAAGTCAAGTGATGTTTTTGGCTGAATCAAAGAAAGCTAAGGGTTTGTACAGAACAATCCTTTGACTTACTTTAAACTTTAATGCACATTCAATTGTAAATAAAGTGAAAGACAGTACATACACACAAGTGTTCAACAAGGGTTTGTTCGAGGAACCTTTTACAACAGTCAACACTTTTGGTGTAGGTATTTGCTTTTGGTTTTGCACAATTCACCTTTTGTGAACTTTGGATGGCTATTCTCACTTCTTGTGCAAATCACTCATACGTCTTGTCTCTTGCTTTTTGACGTTAAAAATGACTTTTCTCTCAGTTTCTTTCACAAACAAGCCTAATTATTTTCCTTTGGATTGGCTTTGTCTGTTTTGTGAGTCTATTGCTCACTTGCCTTTATGAGACATTGCTCACGGCTTCTTTTTCTTTGGTTTTACTTGCACAAGTTTTGGTGTGGCTTTTGTGAAACGTTCTTTGAACAACACGGAAGAACACTAATGATATGAAAACTGTTTCACAAATTTAACAACCAAATATAGATGAAAGTTCAATGCAAGTTGAAGAAGTGTAAAGACAACAAGATGATAACAGGGTCGGCAATTTAACAGTGTAGGGATAAATATAGACAAAGTGATCCTAAGTAAGAACTTAAGTCCAATAAAGTCTTTAAACAATTGAATCAATCCTAAGTAAAGATAAACGTAAAGCCAACGTTAAAATTTGAAATCAAATCTTGTTTCTTACAAATTTACTTCACTTTTAACAAATCTCAAGTCAATAATGTTTCAATTAAAAGATTCAATCAAGTTTGTACCAAACAATGACTTAAGGTGTAACGGGGGTGGTGAAATCAAATTCAACAAGTTTAAAAAATAGCATTCAAAGATTTAATCAAGTTTAAACTAAATTGTTTCGGTTTTTTTTTTAAGTTTTTGTTTTGGTTTTCGTTTGTATGATGCAATCAGTTTCTAAGCTAGATGATACTAGATGCAAGTGTTTATGTATTCAACACAACAAACGTGTATCAACTAGAGACTAGGCAGCATACATAGGTAACTAAAACTACTTGTTTTGTTCTTTAGTTTTTGGATTTCTTGAAGTAAACTAAACAACCAACTATACCTTTAAACTATGTTGTAAACTAGTCTAACTAAGCTAAATAAGGCAGCACCACAACGTCTAAAACAGCTTGCACACAACTACAAAAATCAGAATTTAACAACTTGATTACAAGCTAAACTATCAACTAATCTATTTTTGTGTTCAAGTTTTCTGTTTTAAGGAATCACTAAACTACCGTTTAAACTTCTAGATTAGGACCTAATGAACATTATCTAAGCTAGATTGAACAAGTACAAGCAGATTACACATGGTTCTTAACTTAAGCTACATAATCAGATTCTAACACACTTAAGTCTAGTCTAAGTTCTTTTTGTGGTGGTTTTCGGTTTTGCTACTTAAGACGAAGTTACCAAACTATTGTAAATCAACTAATAAACACTTTAAAACATGAACTATCTATCTAAATAAACAGAATCTAAACGCACATAAAATCAGTTTAATACACGATTTGGGCAGCAACATTCATATGCTAGTTTAAACAATGTAAACATGAATAGAAGACTAACCAACGCTCTGATACCAATTGATGAGCCAAATGAAGGCTAGAAAACGTTTCCAAGGACTTTGTCTTCTACTCCAAACTGATTTGAACCTCGGCTATGGCAAAGAACATCCCAATGACACCCCTTGAACTGTAACCGTTTGTTCTTGGCTCAATTTATACCAACACCTCTTCCTCTTTGGTATTCCAACACATCTAAAACCTCATTGAGACCCTAAGATGCTGTAAACCAAAAATGAAGTGAATACTAACAAGTTCTAGGCTATGAACTTGGAAGAAAACCGTTAGTGGTCTTAAACTTCAACTAGAATAAGTTGAGAATTCCTTAAAGGAAAATCTGATTGAAATATGTTTGAAATTGTGGTTGAAATTGTGTTTTTACATTCTGATTCCTATGATACTTATAACCTATGAAAATTACAAGAGTACAAAGTTTAAAGTACAAAGTACAAGACTAGGAATAACATGCTTGCTTTTTGAACAATTTTGGTTCCAAGAAGGCTGGTTGCTTTGCCGTGTAATCCATGCTTGTTTTCAGCCTTCTTTCTTGATCAATTTGATTGGATAATACTTGGAGCAGCTTGCTTTGAATTTGGTTTTGATTGGTTGTAAGTTTGGCTTTGAATTTTCAAAGCAATCTTGCGTGAATCATGCCTTAAACTTCAAGGATTTGATTGGTTCATTTGTTGTGCAGCTTGCTTGGTTGTCTCCTTGCTTGTTTTTGATTGGTTTGAACATTTGCAAGACTTTTTCCTATTGGTTAAAGCTTTGAGCAGCTTGTCCATCCATTTCAACGTGAAGAACAATTCTTGAATTTGACATGAGTGCTTGTCACCTCCTTGCTTGTAAGCTACTTGCTTATCACCTCCTTGCTTGGACAAAATTCAGGTTCCAATTGTATTTTCAAGCTAAGTACGTGTACCTGAAAGACAAGGCAATAATACAACACAAACTATCCTAAAACAAGGTTAATCAACCAACAATATTAAAAAGAACAACTAAAGATATGTACAACATGCTTTTGATACAACTAGATCAAAGCTTGTATCATATAAACCCAATGGACATCATCTTTGCTTGGTTCATCCTCTTCATGGCTATAAAGAAATGAGTCAACACAATGTAACAACTTCTTAGCCATATTCCTTGTTATGGGACCTGTGCGGGGCAGTGAGGTGTCATCATCAGTGTTTGTATCCACAAGGTTAGGCTGTAGCTCATCATTTTCAATGTAAAGCTCTCTTTGACCTATCTTCAAAGACACCAAGCAACAAACACAAGATACACAATGTATATGACATGTCCTAAGGGTTAGTTAAGACATAAGAAGTAGCACTAGTGTGTGCGGAGTTAACAGTGATATGCCATGTCTTACAGAACTAACATGTGACAATAAATGATACATGAAAATATGTTGCGTTGACCCCATCGTGGGCTCATCACAACTTGCCCTTGAAGAACTCCCACCAAACTTACCTACCTCAGTTGCGTCCCTTATCCAAGAATATGAAGTTCTATTTTCCTCCGAACCACCATCTGGATTACCACCCATTAGAGGAATAGAACACCAAATCGACTTTGTCCCAGGAGCCGTGTTACCCAATCGCCCAGCCTATCGAGCCAACCCCGAAGAAACCAAAGAAATCCAAAGGCAAGTAGAGGAGCTCCTAGCTAGTGGACAAGTTCGAGAGAGTCTAAGCCCATCTGCCGTCCCAGTCATTTTAGTACCCAAAAAGAATGGAACGTGGAGAATGTGTACCGATTGCCGAGCCATAAACAAGATTAACGTCAAGTATAGGTACCCCATACCTAGGCTAGACGATATGTTAGACATGTTGCACGGATCCAAATTCTTCACCAAAATCGACCTTAAGCAAGGGTACTTCCAGGTACGCATTAGAGAAGGGGACGAATGGAAGACTGCATTCAAAACCAAGTTTGGGCTCTATGAGTGGTTAGTGATGCCCTTCGGGCTCACCAACGCCCCTAGTACCTTTATGAGGCTAATGAATGAAGTCTTACGTGCGTTCATAGGACGCTTTGTCGTTGTCTATTTCGATGATATCCTAATCTATTCCCACACCATAGAAGATCACCTTGACCACATTAGAGCCGTTTTTGAAAAGCTTAAGCAAGAACAACTTTACGCCAAACTTTAAGAAAGGCTCCTTTTGTTTAGAATGCGTAGTTTTTCTAGGCTTTGTCATTTCGGCTGAGGGAGTAGAGATGGATGAGGAAAAGGTTAGGTCAATTGTGGAGTGGCCTATGCCTAAGAATGTAGGGGAAGTTCGCAGTTTTCATGGACTACCAAGCTTTTATAGACGCTTTGTCAAAGATTTTTCTTCCATAGCTGCACCCCTAAACGAAATTGTGAAAAAAGATGTGCCTTTTCAGTGGGAAGAGCCACAATAACTGGCATTTGACGAACTTAAACGTAGGCTGACCACTGCACCCATACTTAGGCTACCAAATTTTGACGAGACCTTTGAGATCGAGTGTGATGCAAGTGGAGTGGGTATAGGCGCAGTTTTGACCCAAAGTAAGAAACCCATAGCCTACTTTAGTGAAAAGTTGAAAGGAGCAGCACTGAATAACTCTACCTATGATAAGGAACTTTATGCCCTTGTGAGATCCCTACAAACTTGGCAACACTACCTTCAACCTAAAGAGTTGTGATCCACACTGACCACGAAAGCCTTAAGTATCTTAAAGGGCAGGGAAAGTTGAACAAAAGACATGCCAAATGGGTAGAGTTCATAGAACAATTCCCTTATGTGATTAAGTACAAACAAGGAAAGGACAATATAGTTGCTGATGCCCTCTCTAGGAGATACACGTTAGTCACTACATTATCCTCATGCTTCTTAGGATTCGAATCACTTAAGGAATTGTACCCCAATGACCATAAGTTTGGCACCATTTTCGAGGCATGTAAAGAAGCACCATTTGGGAAATTTTACATACATGAGGGTTATCTTTTCAAAGAACAAAAATTGTGCATTCCCCAATCATCCCTACGAGAAGCATTGACTAGAGAAGCCCATGGGGGAGGTTTAATGGGTCATTTCGGAGTGTTCAAAACCCTTGAGACTCTTAAGGAACATTTCTATTGGCCCCACATGAGAGTAGACGTCGAGAGGTTGTGTGGTAGTTGCATCACTTGCAAACAAGCCAAATCCAAGTCCCAACCACATGGCCTTTACACGCCTTTACCCATCCCTGATGCCCCTTGGATTGACATTTCCATGGCTTTGTTTTAGGACTTCCAAGGTCTCGGGGAGGACACGATAGCATTTATGTTGTGGTTGATCAATTTTCAAAAATGGCGCATTTCATTGCATGTAGGAAAGTTGATGATGTCATACATGTTGCTGATTTGTTCTTCAAAGAAATTGTGAGATTGCATGGCATGCCACGTACAATTGTAAGTGATAGAGATACGAAATTCTTGAGTCATTTTTGGCGTGTTTTGTGGGCTAAACTTGGTACACAATTGTTGTTTTCAACCACCGCACACCCACAAACGGATGGACAAACTGAAGTCGTTAATCGTACTCTTTCTCAACTTTTGCGTGCCATTTTGCAAAAACACATTAAACATTGGGAAGATTGTTTACCATATATCGAATTTGCATATAATAGGAGTGTCCATCACGGTACTTTGCATAGTCCATTTGAAATCGTGTATGGCTTTAATCCCTTGTCTCCCATCAATTTGATTCCTATTCCCATGCATGAACGTTCTAGTCTTGATGGTAAACAAAAAGCGGACAACATAAAGAAATTGCATGAACAAGTTAAAACACAACTTGAAAAGAAAAACAAAGCTTATGAAAGACGAGCTAACAAACATCGGAAAAGAGGTGTTTAAACCTGGAGATTTAGTGTGGTTACATTTGCGCAAAGAAAGATTTCCCAATGAAAGAAAGTCAAAATTGTTGCCTCGAGGAGATGGACCTTTTAAAGTATTGAAACGCATAGGTGACAATGCATACATCCTTGATCTTCCCGACAGGTATGGTTCAATTTCACCTACTTTTAATGTTGCTGACCTCACCCCTTTCAACGATGACTTTTTTGATTCGAGGACGAATCCTTTTGAGGAGGGGGGGATTGATGAGGATCAAGGGTCCGATGAGGACCAAGGGCCCCATCAAGAGGTCAAAGGTCCTATGACAAGAAGGAGGGCAAGGGAACTTTGTCATCAAGTTGCCACCTTCTTGTACAAGCATGTTCAAGATGAACCTAAGACTCCTTGGGTTCATTTCATTGAACCTTCAACTTGAGCATGTATCAGCATGCACGTCTACATTCTTTGTTTTTGAATTTATCTTGTGTCTTGTGATCTTAGTTTTATGTATTTGCTTTGTAGGTAAATTAGGTACATGGAATGTTTGAAGAGAATGTTTAAAGAGAATGTTTGAAGAGAATGTTTGTCTCCACAAAGACAAATTCAAATGTGTCCAAGATGGAGTCTCTTGATCAAATTGAAATCAAAAACATCCACAAATATCATCCAAGAGGCCGGCCCTTAAGAAGTGAAGGATGACACCTTATTTGAATTTGAACTTGAAGATAAACTTAAATTTAAATTCAACCATAATTTGAATTCAAGTTTCAACAAGATTAAGCCTTCAAATTCAAGTTGAGTTCAGCCAAGTCTCACAACCATCCACACGCCATGAAGAGAAAGAAGGAGATAAAATCCATCCAAGTTTGAATTCAAATTCAAACTTAATTTAAATTCAAACTTCAACCATCTTTTGCATTCAACATCTCAGCCATTTGAAGACCTCTCACACGCCATTTTATCCTTCCACACGCCCACTTGGAGATCAAAAAGGGATGGGATCATAATTCAAAGATTGAATTCAAGTTTGAAGTCAAATTCAAATTCAATTTGAATCCAATCTTCAACCAACCTTTGAATTCAAGTTCAACCACTTCATCTACATCAAGATCAAGTCTCCAACGCCAATTTCATCACCAAACACGACCAGATTCATTGAGGATAATGTCTTGCAAGATTTGAAGTTTTAGCTAGAATTTGTTTTAGCTTTAAATTCAAATAGTTTTCAATTTTCAAACATTGTTAGCTAGCTTTATTTTGAATTAGTTCTAGACATTTTAAGGCTCAATCTCAGCCTATAAATAAAGCCTTTGGGGCGCCTAGGAAGGCAACCTTTTGATGAATAAGAATCCTTGATATTTTTTTCACTTTGTGTGAGACTTTGTTTTCTTGGTTTTGCATTAAAAACCTAGGTTAAGATCCTTCAAAGTTGAGCATATTGAAGGTATTGCCATTGCTTAAAGGTGCCGTCCAGGAGGGCCGTTTTGGTTTGCCTGATCAACGACCATCTTGAAGTATTGGTCTTGCTCATTCGTTTAATCCACACATTTTTAATCACTAAGGAAGCAAGGGGAAGTCTTCTTCCTTGTGCCTAACCCTTTGTGAAGGACGTTTGGAAGGTGGAATCGTTGGAGCCCACGAGTTGCACGCATCATTGATCCTCATCGGACCCTTGATCCTCATCAATCCCCCTACTCAAAAGGATTTGTCCTCGAATCAAAAAGGTTATCAGTGAAAGGGGTGAGGTCAGCAACATTAAAAATAGGAGAAATAGAACCATACATTTCAGGAAGATCAAGGATGTATGCATTGTCACCTATTGATGCACTCCCGTGAGGCATAGAACACATGTCACCATGTTTTGTTAGTTCTTTAGGACGTGTACAACTTGTATGAACGTTTAAGGGTCATCTGACTATTCATATCTGCAAGTATATGCCTCTTATAACCTAACACACCTTAGGACATGTTGTATATAGTGTATTTCTTTTTTTGTATGTGTTTGAGTTGTTTTTAGGTCAAGGAAGCATGATTGAACAAAGGCCAAACGTTCAAACACAAAGTTGAGTTGAAAGGGCAAGCTGGCAGGATGACACCTTCTTAGTGTTTCAGCCATAACTCATCAACCACAGCTTCAATTGACGTGACTCTAGTTGGAGGTGAAAGCTAAGAGGATAAGCTACAATTTTGATGCTCAGCACTTTCCAAAAAAAGGTCTGTATCAAGCTACACAATCGTTGAAACAAGATGGCAGTCACTGCTTCCAAATGTCCACATCTGCAAGCAGGTCAACTTAAAACGGGCATAACTCACTCATCCCAGATCCAAACGACGTCATTCTGGTGTCTAAACACATCTACAGAGAAGGATCTATAATTCTTATTTGAAGTGGAAGAGGTAATTCGGACTGGAAGGTTACGTTATAATTCAAAACAGAAAACTGCTCAAAACTGGACAGATTTCAGTTTCTTGACTTTTCAAGCAGCCTTTTCAACCAATCAGCTGCAAGGGGCCACTCCGACTCATCAAGGACGTCCTATATAATATTCCAAAGCAAGGAGAATCTGGTCCAATCAAAAATCAAAGACAAAATCAACTTGCAACAAAAAGGAGTATTTCTGCCGAGAATCACTTTCCAAGAACAATAATTTTCCTTGTTTTTAGCTTGTGTAAATTTCCTTCTTTGCTCCTATTGGACCATGTACATATGTATCTTCATTTAGAAGTTTAGCTTAGCTTATTTAAGGTAGAAAAAACGTTGGTAAGACTCAGATTTTCAGAATACAAAAAACAGCAACTTTGCTCCCAAAAAAAACTGTTTTCAGTTTTTAACTTGAATCTTTGATTCCCTTCAAGAAACCTGAACTAATTCTTGATTGTATCACTTCATATGCTTGGGATGGATATTGTTTGAGAGGGCTTAAGGCTTGCTCACTGAAGTTGAAGTCAATTGCTGAAGAGTTCATCTACTTGGCTGAAATCTAGACAGGTTGAAGTGTTTGGTGTTCCATGAATGTTTTGCACCTTCCTTCTTGGTTCCAGCTGGTTTATTGAGTTGAAGAAAGTTCCTACAATAGCTGATTGTTTGTGCATCAAGTGGTATCAGAGATATAAGGTGTTCTTCAACTCAAATATCTTGTGTTTCAATTTACTGTTTTCAGTTTTAGTTGTCCATTTGCTCTGTTTGTGTTGTGTTGTTACTGCACGTTTATTTTGATATTCCAGCACCTAAACTTGGTTCAAACATACCTTTAAGGTGTTAGAAATGTTGTGTTAATGTTAGTTTGAACATTTGTTAATTGCATAAAAATCAGAAAACAAAAAAGTAGCTAGTTCAAGTGTCATATTTTAGTTTTCAATTCTGTTTGTGTTTGTATGTTTCACGTTTTTTCCTTGTTCTTACAGCACCTAAATTTCGACCAAAACAGTAGTTTAAGATGTTAGATTAAGAAGTGTAAGACTTGTTTAGATGTTTGTTAAGTCATTAAATCTAGAAAACCCCAAACACCTAGTTTTCCATCCATTCTGTTTTTCCAGCTTTTGTGTAGTAGTTTGAGTCTTGTTCTCTTGCGATTTTTTCCTAATAACCTGAGCATAAAACATGATCAATCACCTACTGGACATATGATTATGATGTGCTAAAGTTGGTTTTGTGATTTGATATTGTTTGGTTTAAGAAAAAGCAAGAAACATGCAAGTGTGTCCTGTTTGTGTCCCAGCCGTGTAGCTTGAATTGGCAGCCCGTTTTTATTGAGTTTTTCTCATCAAACTTTGCTCAAACTTTGCATGATCATCCATAACATGCTGAAATATAATGTGTTAATAGTTTTTTTGAAGTTTGCTTGTAATGGCATAGGAAAAAGCAAGGAAAAAGGCACCCGGAAAATTGCATTTCAACTGCCTATCCCAAACAAATGTTTCCTAGTTTAAACTTGTATTCCTTCATGTTTTTTCTTGTAGTTTCAGCTCATGAACGTATTTGTACACCCTTAAAGTGTTGTTTAAGGCTGAACCAAAGATGAACTAAGGGTTGCCGTGGGCAATCTTTAGTTAATTTTGATCCTATGCACTTATTATCCACAATATGATTCAAAGCATGCAATAATCTAGCATCCAAGTTTGTGATTGGTTCAAGAGGTTCAGGATATGGAAAACAAATGTGGGGTATGGCTGTAGAAAGCAAAGATAAAAGATGGTACCGAATTGCTCCCAAAAATTCAAATAATGCACCAATGTTTTTCCACCCTTTCTATTCTCTTTTTCTCGCGTTTTTTCTGTTTTGCTTCTTCAAACGTCTCAATTGTTCTCAGATTTTTTTTATTTCTTTTTGTTCAAGGGCAAGACAAAATGACTTCTCTTCTTTTGTTCAAATCGTTGTTTTTTTACTAAACCTTGCAATGAGATTTCAATTTTAGCCAAGGTAATTTCAAATATGCAATGTGATGCAAGGTGAATCTGATTGGGGATGAATCTCAATTAGGGTTTAGTGGGTAATCCGAGATTAGAGTTTTGAAGAATTAGGGTTTTGAGTGGCGGTTTTTCCAGCTTTTGTGTTTGTTGTGGAAATGGTTTTCACACGTATGATTAGCAAGATTGAAGCATGAAATCAACCACAATATGAATCACAAGATGCATACAATCATCATCAACTAAAAGCTTCGGTAGTAACAAGATGATTTGAAACCGAGGTGGCTTTATAGGCTGATGGTTGTAGTGTTAAAAAGAAAGCTGAATGTGACCTAAATGCAACAAACCCTAATTTGTTCAAGTTTGAACGACTCAAATCAGATGTGACGCCAAAGGAAATAAAAGAGATGACACTTGAATGGTGAAAAGCAAAATGCAGCAAAATGCAAAGACTCAAAGCAATGGTTTGGACGTTTTTTTGTATGAAATGCAAATAACGTGCAGAATTAGGGGTAGAAGAAGGCACAACTAAACTTGAAATGGCTAGACTCAAACGAAAAGGAAATGATAGATGGTGGAATAGAGTAACCTCGCTCTGATACCAATTTGATGCGTGCAAGGCATGGGCTCCAACAATTCCACCTTCCAAATGTCCTTCACAAAGGGTTAGGCACAAGGAAGAAGACTTCCCCTTGCTTCCTTAATGATAAAAAATGTGTGGATCAAATGAGCAAGACCAACACTTTAAGATGGTCGTTGATCAGGCAAACAAATATGGCCTTCCTAGACGGCACCTTTTAGCAATGGCAACACCTTCAAAATGCTCAAATTTGAAGGATCTTAACTTAGGTTTTTAATGCAAAACCAAGAAAACAAAGTCCCACAAGAAGTGAAGAAAATATCAAGAATTGTTATTCATCCAAAGTTTTTTTCCTAGGCGCCCCAAGGGCTCTATTTATATGCTGAGAATCTCGTCCATTTCAGTCTTAAAATGATTAGAAATGATTTGAAATAAACTAGCTAACAAGTGTTTAAAAATTAAAAATTGTTTGAATTCGAAAATAAAACAAATCCTAGCTAAAATTTGAAATGCTTGTAGGCTGCATACTTCTCCACATCCAAGCGTGTTTGTTGAGTCAATGAAGGCGTTGGAGACTTGATTTGAAGTTGAAGAAGTGTTTGGAATTGAATTCGAAAGTTGGCTGAAGTTTGATTTCAAATTGAATTTGAAATTGAATTCAAATTTGAGTTGGTTGTTGATTGTCTTATCCATCTCTTCCAGGCATGTTTGATGACTCATGAGGGTGTTGGAAATCTGATTTGATGTTGAGAGAGTGGTTGGAGTTGAATTCAAAAGTTGGTTGAAGTTTGAATTCAAATTGAGTTTGAATTTGACTTTAAATTTGGATTCAATTTTGAGTTGTGATCTCATCTTCTTTCACCTCTAAGTTGGCGTGTTTTTTGGTGGCTGATGTGTCTTTCTGAATCTTGAAATTTAGGTCTCAAATTAGTTGAAACTTGAATTCAAATCATGGCTGAATTTGATTTCAAGTTTAGATTCAATCTTGGTCTCCATCTTAAGCTACATCTTGGCCGCCCCTTTTGATTGCTGGAGATAACTTGAGCTAATTTTTTTTTGAAAAGGAATTCCATCTTGGACACATTTGAACTTGTCTTTGTGGAGACAAACATTCTTCTCAATACAAAATTCCTTTTGTCTCCCTTGGAGGTGAAAGAAGATGAGATCACAACTCGAAATTTAATCCAAATTTGAATCCAAATTCAAACTCAATTTGAATTCAAACTTCAACCACTTTTGAATTCAACTCCAACCTGATGAGCTACAGCCTAACCTTGTGGATACAAACACTGATGATGACACCTCACTGCCCCGCACAGGTCCCATAACAAGGAGTATGGCTAAGAAGTTATTACATTGTGTTGAATCATTTCTTTACAGGTATGAAGAGGATGAACCAAGCAGAGATGATGTCCATTGGGTTTATATGATACAAGATTTGATCTAGTTGTATCAAAAACATGTTGTACATATCTTTAGTTGTTCTTTTTAATATTGTTGGTTGGTTAACCTTATTTTAGGATAGTTTTTGCTGTATTATTGCCTTGTCTTTCAGGTACACGTTTTTAGCTTAAAGATGCAATTAAAACCTGAATTTTTGTTCAAGCAAAGAGGTGACAAGCAACCATGTCAAAATCAGATTTGTTCTCCACGCAAACAAGGTTGAAACAAGCTGCTCAAATCTTTAACCAATAGGAAGAAGTCTTGCAAATCTTCAAACCAATCAAAAACAAGCAAGAAACAAGCAAGCAAGCTGCACAAAGTTTGATCCAATCAAAATCCTTTGAAGAATTCGGCTGGTTCATGGATAATTCCTTTGAAAATTCAACACCAAACTTCCAACCAATCAAATGCAATCCAAAGCAAGCTGCTCAATGTATTGTCCAATCAAAATGGCTGAAATCAAGCAAGGAATACACGGCAAAGCAACCAGAATCTTGGAACCAAAGTTATCAAAAGCAAGCATGTTATTTTAGACTTGTACTTTGTACTTTAAACTTTGTACCCTTGTAATTTTCATTTTGTATAAATAGCATAGGAATCAGATTGTAAAAACAACACAATTTCAAACACATTTCAATCAGATTTTCCTTTAAGGAGTTCTCAACTTATTCTAGTTGAAGTTTAAGACCACTAACGGTTTTCTTCCAAGTTCATAGCCTAGAACTTGTTAGTATTCACTTCATTTTTGGTTTACAGCATCTTAAGGTCTCAATGAGGTTTTAGATGTGTTGGAATGCCAAAGAGGAAGAGGTGTTGGCATAAATTGAGCCAAGAACAAACGGTTACAGTTCAAGGGGTGTCATTGTGATGTTCTTTGCCATAGCTGTGGTTCAAATCAGTTTGGAGTAGGAGACAAAGTCCTAGGAACGTTTCTCTTACGTTCATTTGGCTCATCAATTGGTATCAGAGCGTTGGTTAGTCTTCTATTCATGTTTACATTGTTTAAACTAGCATATGAATGTTGCTGCCCAAATCGTGTATTAAACTGATTTTATGTGCGTTTAGATTCTGTTTATTTAGATAGATAGTTCATGTTTTAAAGTGTTTATTAGTTGGTTTACAATAGTTTGGTAACTTAGTTTTAAGTAGCAAAACCAAAAACCACCACAAAAAGAACTTAGACTAGACTTAAGTGTGTTAGAATCTGTTTGTGTAATCTAGATTAAAACCGTGTGTGAAACTGATTGTTCTTGTTCAATCTAGCTTAGATATTGATCATTAGACCCTAATCTAAAAGTTTAAGTGTTAGTTTAGTTGACTCCTTAAAACAGAAAACTTGAACACAAAATTAGAATAGTTGATAGTTTAGTTTGGAATCAAATTGATAAATTCTGTTTTTTAGTAGTTGTGTGCAAACTGTTTAGACGTTTTTAGTGCTGCCTTATTTAGCTTGGTTAGACTAGTTTACAACATAGTTTAAGTGTTTAGTTGGTTGTTTAGTTTAGCACAAGAAAACCGAAAACTAAAGAACAAAACAAGTAGTTTTAGTTAACTAAGTGTGCAGCCTAGTTTCTAGTGTTATACGTTTGATAAGTAGGACATAAACACTTGCATTTAGTACCATCTAGTTTAGAAACTGATTGCATCATACAAATGAAAACCAAACAAAAAACAAAGTAGGATAGGTCACTTAAAAACAAAACAAAACAAGTTAGCTTAGTTTGCATCAAAACTGATTTCCATTAGTTGTTAGTAATCAGCCTTATAAAAATTGCATTTAGAAACAACTAAGTTGCATTTAGCTATCTTAAGATTAGTTAGATCATTTGCATCAAAAACAGAAAAGGAAAAAAAAAGACAAACTGCCCAAAACCGTGTGGTTTAGAACAAGCTTTTAAAGCTCATTTGAAATCTTGGTGAATGCTAATAGCTTTATCTTTTTGTTGATTTCAATTGTTTCAAACAACTTGTTGGACTTAGATACATTCTGAAAGTTAGGAATTGTTTAAGCCCCACACTGTTAAAGAGCTATCCAAATGTTGTTTTAGATCAATTTCTGAACTTACATTGCACTATATTCAATTTGAACTTGTTGTAATTGTGAATTGATTTCTCACTACATAGTGTTTAGCCGTGTTGTGTATGAGGAACTTTCAAATTCCAAATACGACAAACCTTGTGCAATTAAAGGCCGTGAGCAATGTCTCATGTAGGCCGTGAGGAGTAGTCTCACAACAATCAAGCAAACCCCTCCAAAGAAAGAAAATTAAGCTTGATTAAGAAATACGCGAGAGAAAAGCCAATATTTGTCAACAAGTAAGAGGCAAGACAAGAGAGAATTGCACAAGAAAACAAAGTGAGGAAAAGCCCAAAGTTAAAGCAAAAAGGGAAAATTCCCGTGCAAAGCTCAAAAGAAAGAAAGTGCCCAAACCGAACCAAAGCGTTGTAGTTTTGAAATATTGAAAGTTTCTAAAGCAAACCCTTGCTGACACTTTGTTTGTGTGCTTTACTTTCACTTTACTTCAATTGATAATTGCATATGCTGTAAAGTAAATTGAGGGATTGTCTTAAAACAACCCCGTAGATTTCATTCAGCCCGAACAACAATTTGACTTCTGTGATTTTCTTGAATCTTTAGGAGAAATAGTCCAAATTGCTGTTTTAAACAATTGTCAACATAAAGTAGAGCATTTGCATCTTATCAATATTTTAATTGGCTTTTGAGATTGTTTTCTGAATCATGGGTCCCCAACAGAAAGATAATGCACCATCCCCGTCCCCATCTACTCCTGTCCCATCCCCAGTCCCTGTTACCCTAGAGAATATACAGCAAACACTCACTTTCCTTGTTAATCAGTTTGGTTTAATGAGAAGTGACATAGAGGATAACAAACAAAGGATAAGCAAAGTAGAAAAGCCAACCTCAGATCAAAAGGAACCTAGTATACCTTTTCAAGAAGGCACCTCTTATGGTAATGAGTCTCATTTTGAACATAGAAAAGTCACATCACTTAGAGGTAGAGGTAGAGGTCGAGGTAGTAATGGTGGTCGTAGGAACCTTTCTTTTGAGGAAAGATTTGATAGTCTCCCTGAGTACAATGAAGAACACTATCCGGAAGAACGATATGATGAACGTCAGCCTGATAGAAATGAACATCTTGAAGAAGAGTACATTACTACTAAACTGACAATACCCCCCCTTCCAAGGAAAAAGTGATCCTGAAACATATCTGCAATGGGAAACAAAAGTAGATCATATGTATTCTTGCACTAACTATTCTGAATTGGCCAAAGTACGGTATGCAACTTTTGAATTTGTAGATTATGCTTTACTCTGGTGGGAGCAATTGAAGAACACCCGGAGAAGAACAAGACAGCCCCCTGTTGTTACTTGGTCCGAGCTGAAACAAGAGATGAGGAAGAGATTCATATCTCCTTCCTATGAAAGAAGCATTTTCCAGAAACTGCAACAACTTTCTCAAGGTAATAGATCTGTTCATGAATTTTATAAAGAATTAGAACATCTGCTTACCAGGGCTAACATAGAAGAAGCTGAGGAAGCCACAATGGCTAGATTTCTAGCTGGTTTGAACAAAGAAATTGCATTTAAGGTGGAACTTACACCTTACTCTGATCTGGCTTCTATGGTTCACATTGCTGAGAAAGTGGAAAGACAATTGAAGGTAAAAACTTCTAACCCTTCTTTTCGGACTAATCCTTTGAGTTTTCCTAGAACACAGCCCAGGACGCCTTTCCGTCCACAACAAGGTCAAGGCCATGGATCCCAAGGAAAAACAACCCAGAACATCCAAAATCGTCCAAAGCTTCCAATCACTGATAAAGGCAAAGCCAAGGTGGAAGGTACGCCTAATTTTAAGACTCGTGATATTCAATGTTTTAAATGCTTAGGAAAAGGTCATTTTGCTAATCAATGTCCCAACCCTAAACGCATCTTATTTATTGAAGAGTCTAATGAGTATTATTCTGAGGAAGAATTGGAAGAGAGTGAAGAAAACAAAGAAATTGAGCAAACATGTGAGGAAGAAGAAGAGATTATTGAAGAGATTAGTGAATGTGAAACAAAAGAGTTCTTAGTTGTCTGTCGAGCTCTAAGTGCCCAAATTAAAACTAAAGAACCTGAAATTCAACGAGAGAACATATTCCACATTCACTGTATGGTTAAAAAGAAAATCTGCACTTTAATCATTGACTCCGGTTCATGTACCAATGTTGCAAGTTTTTAACTTGTTAGGAAACTTGAGTTACCTTTAAATAATCACCCCCGTCCTTATAGACTTACGTGGCTTAATGAGTGTGGTGAAGTTAAAGTAACAAAGCAAGTCCTAGTTCCTTTATCGATTGGTGGGTATTCTGCTGAGGTGTTATGTGACATAGCCCCTATGCTATCAAGTCATATCTTATTAGGTAGACTGTGTCCTTGATAGACAAGATGTATGTGTGTGTGTGCTACATGTTGATATGAAGCTATCTGTGCATCCTGCATCATGACATGGGCACTTGCATTTGATTTGAGATATGTTTTGCAAAAGAACAAGAAAGGTAAAGTTTGCGAAAGACAAAATGGCTGCTGGTTGATCACAGGGTATAAAAGTCACGTCTGCGGAAGCAGGGTATAAAGAGCGTGATCTGTGAATCAACAGCAGGGTATAAAGTATGTTATGGGGCCGTGGACCTATCAGCACGGATATATGATATATGTAATGGGGCCGTGGACCTTTCAGCACGGATATATGATATATGTAATGGGGCCGTGGACCTTTCAGCACGGGGTATAAAGTTATGATGGCTGTGGACTGATCACCCACAGGGTATAAAGTTCTGCTACGCGAAGAATATGATATGTAAAGTGATGAAATGTTTTGTGAAATGACATGCATGACATGTTTATGAAAGAAGACATATGCATGGGTGTTGTGTGTGATTTTAAAGAAGTACATGCATCATGATACACGAAGCATAAGACTTGACATGCAAGAAACGTGATTAGTCTATGACTTGTTTATGTGATACGTTGTTTTAATACATGTGGGTTCTCGTAACTGTGTACTTATATGGACTTTATCTGTTTGAGTAATCCTTATTAAGATGCTATTTGCTAACCCGAGCACCTTATTTTTGGGCAATGTTTTATACACTGGTGACTCGACGTGTGTGATTCCGTAGGGTGTATAGACGGGTTACTTGCTGGCGAAGTTTTCGCTAAGAACAATCATTCTGTCTCCTTTGCAGGTGAGTCTGATTATGAGTTGATTTTTATCGAAGACGACGGCGAGTGGGCTCAATGGGATGATGGACAAGAGAATAGATAGATGCTGGACTATTGTGTTTGAGTTTGAAACTCATTGTTATTATGTT
Source organism: Eustoma russellianum (assembly GCA_036186865.1). Classification (NCBI taxonomy): domain Eukaryota; kingdom Viridiplantae; phylum Streptophyta; class Magnoliopsida; order Gentianales; family Gentianaceae; genus Eustoma; species Eustoma russellianum. The sequence goes on along the minus strand of AP025048.1, from coordinate 16,536,138 downwards.
GTTCTAAAACTTATGTCGGCTAGATGAACAAACAGTTTTATTTCCGCTGCAGTTTTCTGGTTGTAATATTGACAACGAAGGTTTAGATTTTATGACGTTTCCGCTGGCTTTAACTTACATTATGAAGGATGTATGCTTGATCTGCTTGACGCTTCGTAGTTCTCATAGTAGGCTACGGCGGGTGCACTGGTTCCGATAACGGTATCGGGCTGGGGCGCTACAGGTGGTATCAGAGCCTAGGCTTCAGATCTATTTCGGAAACTTAAGTTCATGATCTTTTAGACTCTTAAGCTATGATTCTCCCTTAAGGTTGATCCTTAGTTATAAGTACTGATCTCTTTAGTGGTTAAGTATGATACGGGTTGGGTGTGTGCGAGCGCGTTTATCATCTAATTTTGTATTAATAGTTATGCTACACACCTCACCTATTAGTACGCATTCGAGCCTTCAGTAACCTTTTTGTATTTACTGAATGCTAATGAAATGTTAACCTTTCAGCGAAATATGCCTCCAAGAAGAGATAACACAGGCAACTCTGGCAATGGACAGGAGAACCAGCCACCACAAGTGGTTTTACCCCAAGTACTCACTGATGCGCTGACGGTCATTACACAAGGGTATGTGCAGCAGCATCAGCCTCCGCCTCCACCACCGCCACAGCATAACATCAGGTTCTTTTATGGAGAGATGAGGAAGATGAGGGTGCCGGAGTTCGGTGGATGTACGGATCCTGAAGAGGCTCAGCATTGGTTGGCTGAGGTTGAGAAATGTTTCCGGCTGGTGCAAGTCCCGAATGAGATAAAAGTTGAGGTGGCCACACCCCTTTTAAGTGGCAAGGCTGGCGAATGGTGGGAAGGAATGGTGTTGAGAATGACCCCACCAATCTCATGGACACAGTTTTGTGATGTTTTCCTGAAATACTACGTACCGGAGACGGCGATCTTGGACAAGATAAGGGCGTTTGACAGACTGGAGCAAGGAAGGATGACAGTGTCGGAGTATGCAGATCGTTTTCATGCCCTGGGTAAGTTTGCCCCTGCGATTATGTCTGATAATCGTCTTAAGATGACGAAGTTTGAGAGGGGCTTGGACTCGAGGATACAATCGGCGATAGTGAATGCGGGGATGAAAACTTATGAGGATATGCTAGATGCGTGTTACCATGTTGGAGAGTGTAGGAAAGTGGCTGGGGCATGTTTTCGATGTGGTCAAGTGGGCCATATAATTAGAGATTGCCCGGAGATGAAGAAAAATAATCCTGGAGAGGCGGCTCAGCAGCCGGGAGCGAAGCCTAGAGCAAATGCCCGTGTACATCTCATGACGGATACGGATGTGCAGGAGGCTACCGACGTAGTAGCAGGTACCATTTAAACTAAGTTTAAATATTTAATGAATTGAGTATTATGTGCTTAATTTTCCGTGTATAACTGGATATGGCTTTAGGTGCGATTTTAGTAAATAAGGTACCTGCCAACGTGCTCTTTGATAGCGGCGCAAGCCACTCCTTCGTAGCAAAGAGATTCACTAAACACCTGAGTAGTCTGCCTGAGTGGTTAGAAACTCCGTATCGTGTTCAAGCGGCCGGAGATCAAATTATGGTTTCGTATCATCGGTACCGGGATTGTGAACTTGAGTTTGAAGGACAAACATTCCCTGCCACACTGATCCCTATTCAGATGTATGACTTTGACGTCATATTAGGAATGGACTGGTTAGCCAAGAATCACGCTAATATTGATTGTCGGTTGAAGCAAGTGACAATCAAGAATGCTAGGATGGAGGAGGTAATATTTCAAGGAGATGCGGAACGAAAGAAGATACCCAAAAAGGTGTACGTGTCGGTTGCACAAGCGCGCAAGGCATTAAGGAAAGGTGCTGAGGGATTTCTAGTGTATGCTATGGATGTTACTCAGGAGGTACCGTCTATTGAGCAAATTCCAGTGGTCAATGAATTCCTTGATGTGTTTCCGGAAGATTTACCAGGAGTACCACCCCTGAGGGAAGTTGAGTTCGAGATCAACTTGATTCCAGGGACAGAACCTATTTCTAAAGCTCCTTATAGAATGGCTCCGGCAGAACTGAGAGAGTTGAAGGAGCAACTGCAGGAGTTATTGGACAAGAAGTTCATCCGCCCTAGTGTATCGCCTTGGGGAGCACCTGTTTTGTTTGTAAAGAAGAAGGATGGTAGCATGAGGCTTTGTATCGATTATAGAGAGTTGAATAAAGTTACCATCAAGAATAAGTATCCCCTTCCACGAATTGAGGATTTGTTTGATCAACTCAAGGGCGCCAAGATTTTCTCTAAAATTGATCTCCGATCAGGATATCATCAATTACGAGTGAAGGCCGAGGACATCACAAAGACAGCTTTCCGCACAAGGTATGGTCACTATGAATTTTTAGTGATGCCATTTGGATTGACAAATGCCCCTGCGGCTTTTATGGATCTTATGAATACCGTCTTTCGAGAACAGTTGGATAAGTTTGTAGTGGTATTCATAGATGATATTCTTGTGTACTCTCCTGACGAGCAAACTCACACTGAGCATTTGAGAACCGTACTAGGCATTTTGAGGCAGAAACAACTTTATGCAAAGTTTAGCAAGTGTGAGTTTTGGTTAAGAAGTGTGGCTTTCTTGGGTCATGTGATATCAGAAGAGGGGATTGCTGTTGACCCGAAGAAGGTGGAAGCCATAACTGAATGGCCTAGACCTACCAATGTCACCGAAGTGCGAAGTTTCTTGGGTCTAGCAGGTTATTACAGAAAATTTGTTGAGGGATTCTCGAGAATTGCCGTACCTCTTAGTCGCCTTACTCAAAAGAAGTCCAAGTTTGAGTGGACGGCGGAATGCGAGCAAAGTTTCACGGAGCTTAAGAAGAGATTAACGACAGCTCCAGTATTGGCTCAACCCTCTGGAACGGATGGATTTGTGATTTATAGTGATGCGTCAAAGAATGGGTTAGGTACGTAAATTATAGTATAAGGTTATGATCTTGTATACCCATTAAGTTTAGACTAACACTTTGTTTGTAGGTTGTGTTTTAATGCAAAACGAACGAGTCATCGCGTATGCCTCAAGACAGCTAAAGCCTTATGAACAAAACTATCCCACACATGATCTTGAACTTGCAGCGGTTGTGTTCGCCTTGAAGATTTGGCGGCATTATTTGTATGGAGAGAAGTGCGCGGTATTCACGGATCATAAGAGTCTAAAGTATTTGTTCTCACAGAAGGAATTGAATATGAGGCAGCGGAGGTGGTTGGAGTTGCTAAAAGACTACGACCTAACTATTCATTATCACCCGGGAAAGGCTAACAAGGTAGCCGACGCCTTAAGTAGGAAGTCCAGCCATGCACGACAATCACCACTGGAAAGAGAGATGGAGGAGTTTGGTTTGGATTTGATTGAATCCACGGTGAACGTTTTGACAGCATTAACTATCACCCCGAGTTTGATCGACCGGATAAAGGAGGCACAGAAGAGAGATAAGGCTTTAAGTGAGATAATGGAAAGGGTGAAACATAGTCCAGTTGAAGGATTTCGGACTAAGGATAATGGGAGCTTATGGTTTAGGGAAAGATTATGCGTGCCGGATGTTGACGAACTTAGGAAAGAAGTTTTGCAAGAAGCTCATAATTCAAGGTTATCGATACACCCCGGTAGCACCAAGATGTATAGAGATCTCAAGCGATACTATTGGTGGCCCGGGATGAAAAGACATATTGCGGAATTCATAGAGAGGTGTTTGGTGTGTCAACAAGTCAAAGCGGAACATCAGCGGCCCGGTGGGTTGTTGATGCCGTTGGAAATTCCGGAATGGAAATGGGAACATGTCACAATGGATTTTGTAGCCGGATTACCAAAGACAAGAAGTGGATGTGACATGATTTGGGTTATCGTGGACCGTTTAACAAAGTCTGCCCATTTCCTACCCGTTTCAAGTGAAACACCTCTCGACAAACTAGTGAATGTGTATATGGAGAACATTGTGAGCTTACATGGTGTTCCGGTAAGTATAGTATCCGACCGAGATTCACGGTTCACATCTAAGTTTTGGACAGCATTTCAAGAAGCCATGGGTACAGAATTAAGGTTGAGTACGGCATATCATCCCCAAACTGATGGACAGTCCGAGCGGACAATTCAAACCTTGGAAGATATGCTAAGAGCTTGCGTGCTGGATTTCAAAGGGAGTTGGGATGGAATGGTAAAGCTGATGGAATTTTCTTATAACAATAGTTACCACAGCGCAATTGATATGGCTCCTTTTGAGGCTTTGTATGGAAGGAAATGTAGGTCACCGGTTTATTAGGACGAAGTGGGCGTGAGAACTATCACGGGACCGGAACTATTAGAGAAAACATTAGAGAAGGTGAAAGTCATCCGGGAAAGACTCAAGACGGCTCAGGACCGCAGCAAAAGTTGGGCAGATTCCAAACGACGACCATTGGACTTTGATGTGGGTGAAAAAGTTTATTTGAAGGTATCACCTACGAAGGGCGTCATGAGGTTTGGAGTAAAAGGCAAGCTAAGCCCTCGTTTTATTGGTCCTTATGAAATACTTGAGAAGGTAGGAGCCTTGGCATATAAGTTGGCATTACCTCCGGTGTTGGCGCAAGTTCACAATGTATTCCACGTGTCACAATTAAGAAAGTACGTGGCGGATCCAAGTCATGTACTTGAAGCTCAACCTTTGGAACTCAAGGACGATGTTACATATGAGGAAGTACCCGTGAAAATTGTGGACCGAAAGGATCAAGTGTTGAGGAAGCGAGTGATTCCTTATGTAAAGGTTCAATGGAGCAACCACACGGAACGGGAAGCCACTTGGGAGCTCGAAGAACAAATGCGGGAGAAGTATCCTCAGCTCTTCGACTAAGGTACGTAAGTTTCGAGGACGAAACTTTTTGTAAGGGGGGAGGAATGTTACACCCCGTGATTTTTTTAGCGCAACTTTCGATACTTAGGTCAACCTTGAATGCAACCTAATCAATTATGTAGGTAATGTGACTTAGTTACACAAAACATAGAAGAACAAAAGAAAGGGGTTAAAAGTAGAATTAAAGGAAAGTATGAGAAATTACCTAAGAGGTCCCTACTAGGAGATAAGGGAGTTACACCACTTTTAGTATAACTCCCCATCTCAACCTAGGGGACGGTTTTAACATCAAAAAAAGAGAGGCAAACCGCAGGAAAAAGAGAGAGAGGAGAAAAGGAGGGGAAGAAGAAGAAGAGAGGAAGGAAAGGAAGGAAAAGGCCATTCTAGGATCACTCTTTATCAAGGTTCTGCAGTAAATTCGTAAGGTTAACTAGAAATCAAGGCAAGTAATCTTTCTATACGCTTTATGTAAATTTTGATACTGTAGGCCCTATGTTCTTACAAAGAGAAAACATGAATCACACATTAGTATTCTTGTCTTGCCTATCTTAAATGCTTTGTTATATGTAAGTCTTGTTGCTAATTGTGTAAAGTCTTGTTCTTTGGGCCATATTACTGAAATAGTTGTGCAGTAATTGTTGTTAGTCAACCATGCCCATGAGAGTATGTATGTTGATGTGTTTCTTGTCTTGCTCTACTCTTGTGTTGATTGTATTACACTTAGATGTTGAGAGTAAGTGCAGGAAATTGAGGGATGAGTGATGACATTGTTGTAGTCTTGTTGGTTGGGTATTGTTGATGATAACTCTTGGAGGTGGTGAATGATTGAAGATTTAGAGTGGATCTTGTTAGACATTCACTAAGCATCAATTCATGATCAGATGTATGTTAAGTATGATGAATCTAGTTGTTAAGATGGATCTTTAAGTGTTGAACCTGGAAGGGTTGAAGAAGAAAGGGGTTGGGTGGAAGTTACTGCAGAAAAACTGCAGTTTGGCATCATCAGAACACTTCGAACGCCTACATGAGGCGCTTCAAGTCACATTAGGCGCCTAATGTAGCGTTCCATGTGTCCTGGAACTTTCCCGTACAGAAAAAACTGCAGTTTAGAACCGTCCGAACACTTCGAACACCTACTTGAAGCGCTTCATGTCACATTAGGCGCTTCATGTAGGCGTTCAATGTCTACGGAACATCCCCGAACACTTCGAACACCTAGTATAGGCGCTTGAAGTCACTATAGGCGCTTCATGTAGCGTTCCAACTGTACTGGAAGTCTTTTTTGACCCTTTAAGCGCCCTATGTAAGTGTAGTAACTTTATACACTTCTTTTGAACATAAAATGCAAGGGTATTTGAGGTATATTTGAGGTGTAGATGGTAAGTTTGATTAAGTAAGCATAAGATTGAATTCTAGTGAATAAGTGAGACAAATGGACTTGGTAAAACACGTTTAGGGAGTGTTTGAGGTGCAAGACCATATCCTTGATAGACAAGATGTATGTGTGTGTGTGCTACATGTTGATATGAAGCTATCTGTGCATCCTGCATCATGACATGGGCACTTGCATTTGATTTGAGATATGTTTTGCAAAAGAACAAGAAAGGTAAAGTTTGCGAAAGACAAAATGGCTGCTGGTTGATCACAGGGTATAAAAGTCACGTCTGCAGAAGCAGGGTATAAAGAGCGTGATCTGTGAATCAACAGCAGGGTATAAAGTATGTTATGGGGCCGTGGACCTATCAGCACGGATATATGATATATGTAATGGGGCCGTGGACCTTTCAGCACGGATATATGATATATGTAATGGGGCCGTGGACCTTTCAGCACGGGGTATAAAGTTATGATGGCTGTGGACTGATCACCCACAGGGTATAAAGTTCTGCTACGCGAAGAATATGATATGTAAAGTGATGAAATGTTTTGTGAAATGACATGCATGACATGTTTATGAAAGAAGACATATGCATGGGTGTTGTGTGTGATTTTAAAGAAGTACATGCATCATGATACACGAAGCATAAGACTTGACATGCAAGAAACGTGATTAGTCTATGACTTGCTTATGTGATACGTTGTTTTAATACATGTGGGTTCTCGTAACTGTGTACTTATATGGACTTTATCTGTTTGAGTAATCCTTATTAAGATGCTATTTGCTAACCCGAGCACCTTATTTTTGGGCAATGTTTTATACACTGGTGACTCGACGTGTGTGATTCCGTAGGGTGTATAGACGGGTTACTTGCTGGCGAAGTTTTCGCTAAGAACAATCATTCTGTCTCCTTTGCAGGTGAGTCTGATTATGAGTTGATTTTTATCGAAGACGACGGCGAGTGGGCTCAATGGGATGATGGACAAGAGAATAGATAGATGCTGGACTATTGTGTTTGAGTTTGAAACTCATTGTTATTATGTTGTTCTAAAACTTATGTCGGCTAGATGAACAAACAGTTTTATTTCCGCTGCAGTTTTCTGGTTGTAATATTGACAACGAAGGTTTAGATTTTATGACGTTTCCGCTGGTTTTAACTTACATTATGAAGGATGTATGCTTGATCTGCTTGACGCTTCGTAGTTCTCATAGTAGGCTACGGCGGGTGCACTGGTTCCGATAACGGTATCGGGCTGGGGCGCTACAGCAAGACTTTAAGATTTTAGCTAGAATTTATTTTAGTTTTGAATTCAAATAATTTTCAAGTTTCAAACATTGCTAGCTAGCTTTATTTTGAATTAGTGCTAGACATTTTAAGGCTCAAGCTCAGCCTATAAATAGAGCCTTAGGGGACGCATGAAATAACAACTTTTGATGAATAAGAATTCTTGATGTTTCTTTCACTTGGTGTGAGACTTTGTTTTCTTGGTTTTGCATTAAAAACCTAGGTTAAGATCCTTCAAAGTTGATCATTTTGAAGGTGTTGCCATTGCTTAAAGGTGCCGTCCTGGAGGGCCTTATTGGTTTGCCTGATCAACGACCATCTTGAAGTGTTGGGTCTTGCTCGTTTTAATCCATACGTTTTGTTCACTAAGGAAGCAAGGGGAAGTCTTCTTCCTTCTGCCTAACCCTTTGTGAAGGACGTTTGGAAGGTGGAATTGTTGGAGCCCATGAGTTGCACGCATCAAATTGGTATCAGAGACCAGGTTACTCTATTCCACCATCTATCATTTCCTTTTCGTTTAAGTCTAGTCATTTCCATTTCAGTTGAGTCCTTCTTCTACCCCTCACTCTACACGCCATTGTCTTGCATTTCATTCAAAAAAAATGTCATTTCCTTTGAGTCCTTGCATGTTGCTGCATTTTGCTTTTCATCATTCAAGTGTCATTTCCTTTATCTCCTTGCACATCACAATCTGATATTGAGTCGTTCAAACTTGAACACATTAGGGTTCCCTGCATTTTAGGTTACATTCAGTCTTCTTTTAAATATTCCAACCATCAGCCTATAAAGCTACCTCCGATTCAAATCATCTTGTTGCTACCGAAGATTTTAGTTGGCGATGATTGTATGCATCTTGTGATTCGCATTGTGATTGATTTCATGCTTTAAATCTAGTAGTCCTACGTGTGCTTGTCTTCACAACCCATTTGCAACACCAAACAAACCCTAAAACCAGCCACACCCCCACGGTCCAACCAGCTCCACCCCAACCCAACCCTAAAAACTCACCAACCTGATCCCAAACAACCCTATTTACACCCCCAACAAAAAGCCCCAACCCAATTTTACCAAATACAATCAGATTCTAAAGATCCCAAATCATTCAAATAAACTCTAACCCTAGAATTTGAATTTTGTTCAAATTCTGTCCTAAACCAACCAATATCCAAATTGACCACACCAATCATCAATTACCACCCCAAATAGTCCATTTACAACGCCCGTTCAGTTCCCAAAACCCCATCCCGCAAAGTCCCAAAACGTTCAAAAAAACCTAAATCAAAAACCCTAACCCTAATCCATTCGGCCTTACCCCAATTTCCCTCACTTTCCAAGGTTATTTTTGTTGCAAGTCCAAGTTACAATTTGCATTTTAAATACATTGCACTATTCTGTCCAAAAACGCAAGTGCTAAGTGCAAAACGCGTGAAATTTCAATTCTGCCCTTAGTCAAAAAAAGAGAGAATATGAACCTTGCTCAATTGAAATAGCAAGGAAGAAAAAGAAAAACAAAAGAACAAGAGAAAAGAAAAAAGGGCAAAACGTTTGTGCATTGCGTGGAAAATTTTTGGTACGATTTGCAAACCTTGGATACCATTTTTCCTTTAACCCCACATTGCCGTCCCCTATATACCTTATTCTCCATCTCCTGATCCTCTTGAACCAATCACACATTTGGTTGCTCGATTGTTGCATGACTTGAACCATTTTGTGGATAGTAAGTGCATAGAATCAAAATTAACTAAAGATTGCCCACGACAACCCTTAGTTTATCTTTGGTTCAGCCTTATACATCAACTTTGGTTGCTTATTTTCTTTGAATCTTAGTAGAAACTTCAAGTTTGTGTTCATTTCAATTGATTCTACTTTGATACTAATTGGTGCGACTTGAACGCAAAGAGGAAGAAACAAGTGGAGAACATTGTGATTTGAAGAAGCATTGGCAATACACTTCCTTATTGATCACTTTGAGACTTCTTAACTTCAGGTTATCCAAGAACCAAAGTGGTAAGAGAGTTAAAAGAATAGAAAGCGGAGTGTTCACAACTTATTTTTTTGCTAATCCCTTAACGTTTGTTTGTCTTTGTGTTAGTTTGCTTCTTTCTTTTCCCCTTTGTTTTCGTTTAATTCCTTAGGTACAATAGGCAGCAACAATCATTCCGCATCTAGCAAGTCAAAAGAGGCCGAAACTGTTGACAACACGCAACAACAAATGCTGGAGATGCTTAAGAAATTCATGCATGACAATGAGATAATTAAGCATCGGTTGGAAGACGTGGAGCGAAGCTACAAAACGAGTGATGGCCAAGGAACAAGCAGGGCCATTCCCCTACCACAACCAAGGTGCCATCCCCCAGAAGAAGTTGAGGATGACAACCTTAGACCACCACACACCGAAGCAAGAAGGTTTGTTCCTCCTACACAACCAAGAAGGTACGTCCCACGAAGATACAACGATGATTACATTCCATATGACCATGATGAGTATGACTTTGATGATCACCCTCCCCGTGGTTACCAAAGACGCCACAATCCCCTTTTCCCGCAAGATGATGATTTTCTCAAAACCAAAATAAATATTCCCACGTTTTATGGTAAAAGTAATGCGGAGGAATATTTAGAATGGGAAACGAAAGTGGATTTAATATTTTCTTGTACCAATTATAGTGAATTGCAAAAAGTGAGGTACGCTTCTATTGAGTTTTCTGGTTATGCACTTAATTGGTGGACAAATTTGTGTCGAAATAGAACTAAGGCAAGACAACCTCCAATTGCTACTTGGGAAGAAATGAAGTTTGAAATGAGACAACGTTTTATTCCAAACAATTATGAGAGTTCTCTTTTCACGAGTTTGCACAACTTGGGTCAAGGTTCCAAAAGTGTAGACGAGTAATATAAAGAGTTAGAAATTTTGTTGGAAAGGTCTAACTTGCAGGAACCTGAAGAGGCCACCAAAGCTCGTTTCTTAAATGGTTTAAACAGGGAGATTGCGCAAAGGGTTGATCTTCAACCTTATCTCGACCTCACCACCATGGTACATATGGCTGAAAAGATTGAAATGCAATTAAAGGTACGTACTTCCTCCAATTTCAATTCCAATTATCGTACTAATCAGTCTTCGTCAAGGTTTTCCAACAAGCCTTCAGGAACGGGAAGTTCACGGCCTACAGGAGGCCAAGCACGTGACCAAGGTGTGTCACAAAGAATGGACAATCGTTTGCAATCCACACAAAGGAGAGATGAACGCACCCAACAAAAGGCTCCTACCGGAAATTCTTCTGATCCCTCAAACAGGTTTCGAGACATTAAATGCTATAAATGTTAAGGACGTGGTCACATAGGAAAAGAGTGTCCTAATGCAAAACGAATCATGTTAATTGAAGAGACCAACGAATATGTGTCCGAGTCCGAGCATGAAAACGAGTATGAGCATGATAATGAAATTGAACCTGAAGAGGATCTAGGCGCATTAGATGATTTTGACATTAAGGAGTTTCTTGTTGTGCGTAGAGCTTTAAATACATATCCGAAATTAGATGATCACGAACAACATAGAGAAAACATTTTCCATATTCATTGCATGATAAATGGTAAAGTATGCACCATGATCATTGATTCCGGTTCTTGTGCGAATGTGGCTAGCATCGAATTAGTAAGAAAACTGAATTTGCCTATGACTAATCATCCGCATCCTTACAAACTTGCATGGCTAAATGATTGCGGTGAAGTTAGCGTAAGTAAACAAGTTTTGATTTCTCTTAGCATTGGTAGTTACAAAGATGATGTTTTATGTGATGTCGCACCAATGCATGCTAGTCATATCTTACTTGGTAGGCCATGGCAATTTGATCGACATCATATGATGGTTATTTGAATCGTTATTCTTTCAAATTGAATGGCAAATTGTACAAACTGCATGCACTTCCACCACACAAAGTCCACGAGGATCACCAACGCATGTCCAAGTCTAGAGCCGATCCTAAGGAAAAAGAAGCCGAGAGAAAATTCATGGAGTGTATGAAAAGTGAGAACAAAAAACACGAGAGCAAGGGAAAAGAGGTAGTGCCCCCTAAGTGTCAACGAGTCCAAAAAGAAGTGTGGGTATTTCGCAAAGAAAAGAGAGGTCACACGCGCACTTTATAACAACCAAACTGTCCTCATCATCATCCCAAAGTCGTGTCACCTTGACCTTGAAGAACTCCCACCAAATTTACCTACCTCAGTTGCGTCCCTTATCCAAGAATATGAAGTTCTATTTCCCTCCGAACCGCCATCCGGATTACCACCCATTAGAGGAATAGAACACCAAATCGACTTTGTCCCAGGAGCCGTGTTACCTAATCGCCCAGCCTATCGAGCCAACCCCGAAGAAACCAAAGAAATCCAAAGGCAAGTAGAGGAGCTCCTAGCGAGTGGACAAGTCCGAGAGAGCCTAAGCCCATCTGCCGTCCCAGTCATTTTAGTACCCAAAAAGGATGGAACGTGGAGAATGTGTACCGATTGCCGAGCCATAAACAAAATCACCGTCAAATATAGGTACGGACCTAGGCTAGACGATATGTTGGACATGTTGCACGGATCTAAATTCTTCACTAAAATCGACCTTAAGAAAGGGTACTTCCAGGTACGTATTAGAGAAGGGGACGAATGGAAGACTGCATTCAAAACCAAGTTTGGGCTCTATGAGTGGTTAGTGATGCCCTTCGGGCTCACCAACGCCCCTAGCACCTTTATGAGGCTAATGAATGAAGTCTTATGCGCGTTCATAGGACGATTTGTCGTTGTCTATTTTGATGATATCCTAATCTATTCTCAAACCATAGAAGATCATCTTGACCACATTAGAGCCGTTTTTGAAAAGCTTAAGCAAGAACAACTTTACACCAACTTTAAGAAGTGCTCCTTTTGTTTAGAACGCATAGTTTTTCTAGGCTTTGTCATTTCGGCTGAGGGAGTAGAAATGGATGAGGAAAAGGTTAGGTCAATTGTGGAGTGGCCTACACCTAAGAATATAGGGGAAGTTCGTAGTTTTCATGGAATAGCAAGTTTTTATAGACGCTTTGTCAAAGATTTTTCTTCAATAGCTGCACCCCTAAACGAAATTGTAAAAAAAGATGTGCCTTTTAGGTGGGAAGAGCCACAACAACATGCATTTGATGAGCTCAAGCGTAGGCTGACCACTGCACCCATACTTAGGCTACCAAATTTTGACGAGACCTTTGAGATCGAGTGTGATGCAAGTGGAGTGGGTATAGGCGCAGTTTTGACCCAAAGTAAGAAACCCATAGCCTACTTTAGTGAAAAGTTGAAAGGAGCAGCATTGAATTACTCTACCTATGATAAGGAACTTTATGCCCTTGTGAGATCCCAACAAACTTGGCAACACTATCTTCAACCTAAAGAGTTTGTGATCCACACTGACCACGAAAGCCTTAAGTATCTTAAAGGGCAGGGAAAGTTGAACAAAAGACATGCCAAATGGGTAGAGTTCATAGAACAGTTCCCTTACGTGATTAAGTACAAACAAGGAAAAGATAATATAGTTGCCGATGCCCTCTCTAGGAGATACACGTTAGTGACTACATTATCTTCATGCTTCTTAGGATTCGAATCACTTAAGGAATCGTACCCCAATGACCATGACTTTGGCACCATTTTTGAGGCATGTAAAGAAGCACCATTTGGGAAATTTTACATACATGAGGGTTATCTTTTCAAAGAACAAAAATTGTGCGTTCCCCAATCATCCCTACGAGAAGCATTGACTAGAAAAGCCCATAGGGAAGGTTTAATAGGTCATTTCGGAGTGTTCAAAACCACGTACAATTGTAAGTGATGTAGATACGAAATTTTTGAGTCATTTTTGGTGTGTTTTGTGGGCTAAACCTGGTACACAATTGTTGTTTTCCACCACCGCACACCCACAAATTGATGGACAAACTGAAGTCGTTAATCGTACTCTTTCTCAACTTTTGCGTGCCATTTTGCAAAAACACATTAAACATTGGGAAGATTGTTTACCATATATCGAATTTGCATACAATAAGAGTGTCCATCACGGTACTTTGCATAGTCCATTTGAAATCGTGTATGGCTTTAATCCCTTGTCTCCCCTCGATTTGATTCCTATTCCCGTGCATGAACGTTCTAGTCTTGATGGTAAACAAAAAGCGGAAAAGATAAAGAAACTGCATGAACAAGTTAAAACACAACTTGAAAAGAAAAACAAAGCTTATGAAAGACGAGATAACAAACATCGGAAACGAGTTGTGCTTAAACCTGGAGATTTAGTATGGTTAAATTTGCACAAAGAAAGATTTCCCAATGAGAGAAAGTCAAAACTGTTTCCTCGAGGAGATGGACCTTTCAAAGTTTTGAAACGCATAGGAGACAATGCATACATCCTTGATCTTCCCGAAAGGTATGGTTCAATTTCATCTACTTTTAATGTTGCTGACCTCACCCCTTTCACCGATGACCTTTTTGATTCGAGGACGAATCCTTTTGAGGAGGGGGGATTGATGAGGATCAAGGGTCTGATGAGGACCAAGGGTCCCATCAAGAGGTCAAGGGCCCTATGACAAGAAGGAGGGCAAGAGAACGTTGTCATCAAGTTGGTACCTTCTTGTATAAGCATGTTCAAGATGAACCTAAGGTTCCATGGGTTCACTTCATTGAGGCCACCCTTTGAACGTTTTATAAGTGTGCGTGTGTGCTTTTGAAATTTATCTTGTCTCTTGTGATCTTTGTTTTATGTGTTTTCTTTGTAGGTAAATTAGGTACATAGAAGATCCAAAATGAAAGGAAGGCCCAAAAGAAGCAAGATAAGCGTGTGTTGCAAAAAAGGAGACAAAAGGAATGTTGTCTTAAAGAGAATGTTTGTCTCCACAAAGACAAATTCAAATGTGTCCAAAATGGAATCCATTTTCAAAAATCTAGCTGAATTTATCTCCACAAGGGCCGGCCAACTTGAAGCTCAAAAGATGGAGATTAAATTGCATTCAAACTTCAAGCCAAACTTGAATTTAAATTCTAATATTATTTGAATTCAAGTTTCAACCATTTTGAGCTTTAGATTTCAACATCTCAGCCATTTGAAAACCTCTCACACGCCAATTGAACCATTCCACACGCCAACATGAAGGATAATGAATATGAGATCACAATTCAAAGTTGAATTCAAATTTGAATTCAAGTTCAAATCCAATTTGAATTCAAACTTCAACCAACATTTGAATTCAACATCTCAGCCATTTGAAGGCCTTACCACACACCATATCATACAATCACATGCCAACTTGGAGATCAAAAGAGATGGGATCACAATCCAAAGATTGAATTCAAGTTTGAAGTCAAATTCAAATTCAATTTGAATCCAATCTTCAACCAACCTTTGAATTCAATTTCAACCACTTCATCTACATCAAGATCAAGTCTCAAAACGCCAACTTCATCATCATACACGGCCAGATTCATTAAGGATAATGTCTTGCAAGATTTGAAGATTTTAGCTAGAATTTGTTTTAGCTTTGAATTCAAATAGTTTTCAATTTTCAAACATTGTTAGCTAGCTTTATTTTGAATTAGTTCTAGACATTTTAAGGCTCAATCTCAGCCTATAAATAAAGCCTTTGGAGCGCCTAGGGAGAACAACTTTTGACGAATAAGAATTCTTGATATTTCTTTCACTTTGTGTGAGACTTTGTTTTCTTGGTTTTGCATTAAAAACCTAGGTTAAGATCCTTCAAAGTTGAGCATTTTGAAGGTGTTGCCATTGCTTAAAGGTGCCGTCCAGGAGGGCCTTATTGGTTTGCCTGATCAACGACCATCTTGAAGTGTTGGTCTTGCTCGTTTTAATCCATACGTTTTGTTCACTAAGGAAGCAAGGGAAAGTCTTCTTCCTTGTGCCTAACCCTTTGTGAAGGACGTTTGGAAGGTGGAATTGTTGGAGCCCACGTCTTGCACGCATCAGATATGATTTGGTTTGGTAAGCTTGCTGAGAGATAGCAAGTTAAAGCAGAATGTGGGTATATACAGGACATTGTCAAGTATCAAGTGTGAGTTTATGACTACAGTACCTATGTGTGTGACCTTCACAGACTGATTATTTGGCAATTTTACCCTCCAAGAACTGACTGGATGACAAGAATCAAAGAGACTAAAGTAACAACATATATGGTCTGTGGCACCCGAATCAAAAGTCCATAAATCTAAACTCTTAGATGATACATTACATGTCTCTTTATTAGGGACACTCAGATGCTGGGCTGACATAACAGCATGCTGCCCATTCACATTATCACCTGGGCTTGACATCTCTTTGATTCCCTTTTGTTGAAATTCCTTAAATATAGACATTAATTGTTGATACTGATCTTGAGTAAACAAACTACAAGATCCTGATGGCTCCTTCTGGTCATTACATCCTGTCACACGAAACTGACCATTAGAATTGAACTGTGAATCATGATTGGTTACACAGTTTATCTGTCCCCTAGGTTTGTACCCTAGGGGATACCCATGCTTCTTGTAACACTTTTGTTCTGTATGCCCAAGCAAACCATAGTGACTACAGACTGATCTTTTTGTACAATTCTGTCCAAACGATCCCTCCTTCCTGAATTTTTCTGTGACTTCATGTTTTGTTTATATGTTGAAGTCTTAAAGTTTTCATCAGCTTGACCAGCAAACATTACATTCTTATCTCCTCTGCTTGCAACCACAGAAGGATTGTTTAAGAAAGTAGACTGATTGTTGGAGTACATTATCTTTCTCTCAAACTTCACAGCCATCACAAATGTAGTATTAATGTCAGGTAATGGACTAATGAGAAGAATTTGAGACTTCACATGTTCATATTCCTCAAACAGACCTTTCAAGAATTTGATTACAAAATCATCTTCAACAAATTTATTCACCTGACCAGTAACATTACATATGCAACTTCTACAATAAAAGGACGGAATAGTTCTAAAAATTGTCAATTCTTCCCATATGACTTTCAATTTAGTGTAATACTCAGTTATAAACAAATTTTCTTGCTTAATCATGTAAAACTCTTCTTGCAAATCAGAAATTCTGAATGCATCAGCATTCCCGTACCTAAGTTTCAAATCCTTCCACATTTCTGCAGCATTATCTATCCACATAATGCTTTGAGCAATAGAGGCACTTACAGAATTTGTGATCCATGATGCCATCATGTTATTTGCCTTTATCCATATAGCCAGTCTACGATCTCCTTCAGCAAGTTTAGCCACAACTCCATCTATGAATCCTACTTTGTTCTTAGCCTCCAGTGCTCTACGCACAATCCTACTCCATCCATGGTAATTTTGAGATGTAAGAGGCGTCTGAGTAACAATTAGAGAAGGACTGTCTGGTGGATGAATATACAAAGGATCTTTATATGGATCCATGGTTCCAAAGGTAACCGATGAGGAAGCCATAAAAATTCTAAGAAAAGAATACTCAGATCAAATGCGAGCAATTAAATGGTCTAAAATCTCTGATACCATGTCAAATTTTGATGAACCAATCAAGAAGAACCAAATTCAGAATGAAGCATAAAGAATGCCCAAAAGACTGAGAGAAAAGTTCAGAGATGCAGCCAGAAAAATAGAGAGAAAATAACTGCTTCATTCAATCTGCACCGCAATGCTGCAGGTCGCAGTTTATACACAACGAACAAGGAAAGAGGCAAAGTTACAAGAATATCCTCTACAATTAACTTCTATCTATTATTAAAGTCGGGGTACAATTGTCCTTTCACACATTTTAAATCTTCCCGCTAGTTGCCTGCTGTCTTCCTCCGTTGCTACCCGACGGTTACCAACTACAGCAATGAGGCATACTGCAATTTACATCGATCACGTGGTATCTTCCATTCAACCAGCAGGTCTTTCACTCCCACACGGATCCTTGATCACTGAGGTGCATATAAAAACTGCCACACTTGCTCCACCATTTCTTTATCATGTGTTTGATAAACTAATGCAAGTGTTCAACCTTATTCCTACTTCTTGTCACCACATCACACGCTTCGTCTTTGACAAATTTTGTTGGAACAAATCATTTCAAATGATACTTAATGTAGCAATAGTATAAGAAATTGTTACCTATGTATTTATTTCTTTCCTTTGTATATAAACTCCAACCATAAACTTTGAGTTCAAGTATCTATAACAAAAGTGAATTCTGAAGGGTAAATTGGTTCCTGGCTTGGCATATAAGTACTTCAGAGCTAAGGGTGTACTGGTCCCTTGGCGTCCCATTGTTTGGGACCCTATTATCACGACCAAACATGGTTTTATTTTGTGGTTTGCCGCTTCCAACAAGCTGGGTACTAGGGATAATATGCCATTTATTACTGATGTGGCCTGTCTTTTCTGTGCTGCTCTAGAAACAACAAGGCATTTGTTTTTTAAATGCCATGCTCTCAGGGAGATTTGGTGCTCAGTTGCTCACTAGCTGGGGCTTCCAAGGAATATGGACTGTCTCCACAGGATATTAGCTGGGGAAAAAAAGAAATTGAGGAAGAAGATTATCAGAAACAAAACGTGCAAAATCACTACTGCTGCAGTGTGTATTTGGTTTGGCAGAGTAGGAACAAGTCCTTATGTGAACGCATCAGTGTAATTGTTGGGGATGTAGTTCATAGATTGAAAACACGTGTATAGGGTCTTGAATACATATAATAGAGTAGGATAAGGCTTGAAAAATAGTTTGCAAGGAGCTAGTTTGTCTGATCCTTGTTATCTTGTTTTTGCATGCAGTTCGTTGTATGGTTTGCAAACCTCAAGATGCTTGGTAGTTGGTTAATACAAATTTACATTTTAATTAAAAAAGAGATTTGCCGAGTGCAGACCTTCTTAAAACATAAAACTTCTCACGTGTAAGAAGGTGATTGGTGGTATTTGGTCATCCTGTATAAGATTTCTGACTAGCCAATGAGAAGGATAGTATAAATGGAAAACTGGTCAGATTTTTCTTTTTTTTTCCTTTTCCTTGAAAAGAGATCGTGGAAGGTTATTATTAAATTTTTTTGGCAACTTGAGTGAAAGAAATAAGAATTGGAATCCGATGGCCGAACCAGAATAACTCAATCAGCTCACAGCGGGTAAATGTTACCTTTTTTTCTTCTTGTTTTAATTTATTGGAAAGCGACATTTCAACAACCCACTTATGAGGCTTAAGCCCTTTTCACTTTGTTTGGCTCATAGAGTGAAGTTATTCAAAATAGGTTTTATAGTCAACCTTTCATATCAGAAGTATAATTATTTTCTTTATCATGTTTGCATTTAAACTGGCCTATATATTTTTCAGTTTTATTTCACGCAATCTTATGAAATAGTAAGGCTAGTGCCGAGACAATATATACATATATATGTTTACACACACATATATATACATATACATATACATATACATACATACATATACATATATATATATATATGTATGTACGTATATATATATATATATATATATATATATATATATATATATATTGATGAGGTACAGGTGCCAAGCGGCAACAAAGACGAGGCAAGTCGAGGACAAGAGACAAGAAGTATGACAAAGAGTTTGAGCCAAGCAGTTGATGCATTCTTGTTCAGACATGTGCAAGACGAGCCTGTAAACAAAGAGTGTTGTTGGGTTCACTTACTTGAGCCCAATCTTTGAATTTTTATGTGTTGTAACATATATGAGTCGTTCGTATTATTTCTTTTATTCATTGAGTCGTTTGTTTAAAGTTTCTTGTTTGTAAAGGTTGTTCTTTCGGTCTTGCATGACCAAACCTTGAGTCTTTTAGCTTGTTAGGCCTTTAGGGTTGTTTATTATGTTTCTATATTTATTATAATTATTTTAAGGACTTGTAAGGTTGCTGGAGACGTTTGAAGACCAAAGGAGTTGAAGAGAAGCAAGCCCATTTCAGAATGTAATTTTCTGGCAGAACAAGTTTTCGTAAAACAGGCGTATCTCTTCAACCACAAGGGCAAATCAAGTGATTCAAGTTTTGTTGGAAACACAAGACAAAGACCTAGCACATTAATGTTTCGCACATTTCCAAGATCTGTCGTTATAATGGCCAAAAACAACAATGAAGTTCAAATATTGTTTCTGCCGAATTCTGTGACACATGTTTAGTAACTTGGACTTATCTCTTTAATGGATGGGCCAAATTCAGAGAACTGCATATGTTTATTTTCTACACTCAATTGACTACAATTCTCTAAGAGGAGTCAAGGACTAATTCGAGCTGCAAGTGATCCAAAAACAGGCCACCATTCATACAAGTTTTCAGGAGCCCGTACAGAAAGCATTCAGGACACCCAAACTTTGGAGGGCCATATCTAACTCATCCCATATCCAAATGAGGTGATTCAAAAGCCCAAATTCAATTTTAAAACGTGATCTACAATTCTCAAGAAGTACCAAAGACCAGAATCTGCTTCTAGAAGGGGTCAAACCGTTTGTCAACAGATTACACATTTTTAGCCCTTTTTGTAGCCTTTTGACTAGCCTTTTCTTTAGCTTTGTAGACTAGACTTTTTTTGTTCTTATTGGCCCTATTTAAAGGAGTCATGCACGTCCAAAAAAAGAAGAAAGCTGGAAATTTGATTCATAAGAATTTCTTGGGCAAAATTAGCCTATTTTCTCTTCATAAACACTTGTGAGTTTTGTTTGTTTTTGATTCTTCTTAAGAACAAGTTGAGTGTTTTCTTTGTTTCTTTGAAGATCAAAGTTAGAATCCAATCAAGGAGTGAGCAACCTTGTGGGGGATATCCAAAATCAAAGGTGTGGCCGTCCAAGAGGGTACAAACTTGCTTGGGAAACGGGTAACTTTTGAAGGAGGAAGGCTCAAACAAAAACCTTGGTGAATCAACGGCTAGGAGGGAGTTAAACTCTTGCCTATAACCGTTAAGAATCCAAGTGTTAAAGGAGACGATCCGTACGAGGCGTGGCATCCGCGCATCAGTTTGGTATCAGAGCAAAGGTTCTCCTTTAATCTATCATTCATTTCGTGTCATCTTTTTTTTTGTCTTCATTTTTTGTGTCATCAAAAAAAATCATGTTCCAAAAAAAAAATCAGCCTTAAAACTTTCATCCAACTTGATATATTATCAAAAAAAATAACAACCTATCTTTCTGGACTTGACAATATCAATACCTTGACATATTGAACAAAGAACCGAAATTTCCTTGACATATTGGACTATTGGACACTTTGTACCTATTTGACATATTGGACCTATTGGACACCTTGGACCTATTGGACTATATTGGACAATTTGGACAAATTGGACAGGACCAAATACCGAAATCTTTGGACATTTTGACAAAGGACTGTGACCTATTGGAGATACCTTGACAAGGACCCTATACAAGGACAAGGACAATCTTTAAAACATCTTAAAACATTCAAAAGATTGCATCTTTGTTGTTGTTCACAACTATTTTCATTTGGGTTACTTTGTCTTGTATCCACTCTTGCTTGAATACATACTTGGGTATTAGGATCGTTGCATAGATAGCTTTCATTTCAGCCACACTTATATTGCTTCTACTAGCCTAAAAAGCTACCGTTGTTAACTTTAAATCTTGTTGCTATTTGAAGCTCTTAGTCATGCTTGGATTTATGCATCTTACTTGCATTGTATGTTGTGTTTATTGATGCATACAAGTGATCCATACTCATACAATCCTTACACTACAAAAGATTGAGTCTCTTTTCACAAGAGCATCTTTAAACATCCTTTTGTACAAAATTCGCCTTAGAACAAAAAAAAAAATTGGAGCAAGAAGGTTGTTGTGTTCTTTGATTAATCCTTTGGTTACTTTGAATTTCTTGTATTTCAGCCCAAAAAAAAAGAACATCAAAAAAAAAGAGGAGCGTTACAAAAAAAAAGAGGAACACAAAATAGCCGTTATTCAAAAGAGGCTATTTGAATTGCTTGAAACGGTCTCCTTGCACAATCAAAACACAAGAACTTCCTACAACACCTACGACCAAAACAAAACACCCTTTTATATACAACTTCGGACACTTCTTCCTTTATGCATCTTGGACATTACATACGTGTGATTAAGTGCATTGAGTCTAATTGTGGTTAAGGATTGCCCAAGGCAACCCCTTAGCAATTCATTGTCTCAGCCCTTTACATCACATTTGGTTTCATAATTTTCTTGAATCTTAGAGTTTGTCCAAGTGTGTTTTGTGTCCTTTGCTCGGTATCTATTCTTACTTCGGTGATACTAACCCCGTTTTTGAAGATTGTACAAGCTGCTGAAGACCTCCACATTGTTGCTCGTCTTGGTTGCTTCTAGCCCACGATTGGATTAGAGGCACAAGAAAAGAGAGGTAAAAGGCTTGTAAGGGCTTGAAAGGACTTAAAAAGGGGAGGTAAAAGCCTTGAGTGTCAAAATACGAGTAAGAAAGGACAAGCACAAGTTGAAATTCTCTTTGCACTAACGTAACAAATCTTCTTTACTCTTTGTGTTAGTTTTCCTTTTTTTTGTGTTCTTTTAATTTTTTTTTCAGGTTTAGATGGATGAGACACCGTTTAAAAATTCCAATACTCCCCCACCTTTGGAGGATATGAGGAATTCCGTAACGGAAGAGAATGTACTTGGAATGCTTAGAAGGATTACTAAGAGGTTAGACCTACTGGAGGCTGAAAGATCTAACCCCCGCCACCAAACATCTCAACCAGGAACCATCGAACGAAATGGCTCTATGATTAGAAACATGGCTACCCAATTTGAGGGTCCAAGTCGTATTCCAGTTGATCCACCACGGCAAGCCATTCATGGTCAAATGATGGGACAAAGAGGACGAGGCAGAGGAGTCTTACAACACGCCCCAGTGTACATGCCACCATTAGAAGAGAGGTATCCTGAGGATGATCCACATATCCATGATGGTCAACGGGGAAGAGATTATGAGGAACCGTTTGATGTTGAAACCCGTAACTTTCAACGTCAAAACCGTGACTATGATGTTCCTAATCGTGGGTACTATCCTAGGCACAATCAGCATGATGATGATTCCCATAAGATCAAGATGAACATTCCTCCATTTCAGGGGCGAAGTGATCCCGAAGCATACCTCGAATGGGAAAGAAAGGTAGAACTCATTTACTCTTGTACTTCCTTTTCTGAACTAAGTAAAGTGCGTTTTGCAGCCATTGAGTTTACAGAATATGCACAGAACAAGGAGTGGAGAAGGTCCCATTCAAACATGGGAGGAGATGAAAAGAGAAATGAAAAAAAGGTTTGTGCCTCAATTTTATGAAAGAACTATGATTCAAAGACTAACCCAACTCAAGCAGGGAAATAGAACTGTTGATGAATACTATAAAGAAATGGAGTTGTTGATGATGAGAGCACAGATTGATGAAAGAGAAGATGCTACCATGGCAAGGTTTCTAGAAGGACTGAACAAAGAAATTGCCCTTCCTGTGGAGTTGCAATCTTGTGCAACCATAGCATCGATGGTACACTTGGCAGAAAAGGTGGAAAGACAGTTGAGGAGGCCTTCAACACAAGGTAATATTCGGCCCTCTACCCAACCCATGAACAGGTTTAGCACACGACAGAATCCATTGTTTACACGGTCAAGCCAAGCTCCACACCGTCCACCACCATCATTTCAAGGCCGTGTGCAGCAGCCACTACACCGTCCACCTCAGCAGCAAGATCGTACACAACAAGCTCCCTCCCGAATCGACAAAGGCAAACAAAAGGTTGGTGAACAAGCTCAAGGTAAATCTTCTAACTCTTCTAGCAGATCTAGGGACATTAAATGCTTTAGATGTCAGGGTTTAGGTCATATTGCATCTGAATGTCCTAATGTTAAACGTATCATGTACATAGAGGAGAGTGGAGAGTATTATTCTGATTCTGAGCATGAAGAGGAAGAGCATGTTGACGAGGGAGTAGAAGAGAATGAGGTTGAGGAATGCACTATTGAGGAAGAACTTGTATCTAGTGAGCTTTTAGTTGTTAAGAGATCACTTAACGCACAAACTAAAGTAGATGAGCATGAACAAGAGAGGGAGAACATATTTCATACACATTGCATGATAAAAGGAAAAGTGTGCACCATGATTGTAGATGCAGGATCTTGTACTAATGTTGCTAGTGCAGAATTAGTTCGGAAACTTAACTTACCCATGACTAAACATCCGCGACCTTATAGTTTGACATGGCTTAATGACTGTGGTGAAATTAAAGTGAGTAAGCAAGTTTTGGTTTCATTGTCCATAGGTAATTATAAGGATGACATACTTTGTGACGTTGCACCCATGCATGCTAGTCATATTCTCTTGGGACGACCATGGCAATTTGATAGGAGAGTCATTCATGATGGTTACCTTAATACATATTCATTTAAGATGGATAATAAGACGTATAGATTGCGTGCATTGCCCCCGCACAAAGTCTATGAGGATCAAAAAACGCCTTGCGCAAAAGCGTTCAGATCCTACTGAAAGAGAGGCTGAAAAGAAGTTTCTTGAAAGCCTCAAGCAAGAAAAGACTTGGCTCGATTCCCGTAAGGGCTTGGCCAAGGGGGGGACAACAAAAGAGGGTTCGGCCAAGGCTGAATCTTCGGCGAAGAAAAACTTAATCAAGCAAGAAAAGAAGCATGCATTCTTTGCTAGTCATTCTGAGGTTTCACATGCTTTATATGATCGAAAGACTGTTTATATGATGCTTTACAAAGAATCATTATTTTCTGTAAGTGACTTACCATCTACATTGCCTAGTGGAGTTGTATCTTTGCTTGAAGAGTTTTCAGATTTGTTTCCTGAGGAGGAACCTGCTGGATTGCCACCTTTGCGCGGGATAGAGCACCAAATTGATTTCATACCCGGTGCTACATTGCCTAACAGACCAGCCTATAGGGCGAATCCCGAGGAGACAAAGGAGATCCAACGCCAAGTAGAGGAGCTACTAGCCAAGGGCAAGGTGAGGGAGAGCATGAGCCCATGTGCTGTACCAGTGATTGTCGTGCCCAAAAAGGATGGCTCATGGAGAATGTGCATTGATTGTCGCGCTATTAATAAGATCACGGTAAAGTATCGGTACCCTATTCCTAGACTCGATGACATGTTAGACGAATTGCATGGAGCTAAATACTTTACTAAAATTGATTTGAAAAGTGGGTACTTTCAAGTGCGCATCAAAGAGGGAGATGAATGGAAGACTGCATTTAAGACTAAGTTTGGTTTGTATGAGTGGTTAGTAATGCCTTTTGGTTTAACTAATGCACCTAGTACATTCATGAGGTTAATGAACGAAGTCTTACGTGCATTCATTGGGAAGTTTGTTGTTGTCTATTTCGATGATATCTTGATATATTCTAAGACATTGCATGAACATATAGGACACTTAAGAGCTGTTTTTGAGACTTTACAGAAAGAACAACTATATGCTAATTTTAAAAAGTGTTCCTTTTGCTTGGACAAAGTGATATTCTTAGGATATATTGTTAGTGAAAATGGCATTGAAATGGACCAAGAAAAGGTGAAGTCAATCCTTGAGTGGCCTATCCCTAAAACAGTTGGTGAAGTTAGAAGTTTTCATGGCTTAGCCAGCTTTTATAGGCGGTTTGTTAAGGATTTTTCATCTATTGCTGCCCCTTTAAATGAGATTGTAAAGAAAGATGTTGGATTTCATTGGGGGGAGGCACAACAATTGGCGTTTAATGAGCTTAAAAGAAGATTAACGACAGCACCTATTCTTAAACTACCAAGCTTTGAAGAAACATTTGAGATTGAATGTGATGCTAGTGGTATAAGAATTGGAGCCGTGTTAACACAAGCTAAACGTCCCATTGCATACTTCAGTGAGAAATTAAAAGGTCCTCAATTGAATTATTCTACATATGATAAAGAGTTGTATGCATTGGTAAGATCTTTGCAAACTTGGCAGCATTACTTGCAACCTAAGGAATTTGTGTTTCACACGGATCATGAATCTCTTAAGTATCTTAAAGGCCAAGGTAAGTTGAATAAAAGACATGCTAAGTGGGTGGAATTCATTGAACAATTTCCTTATGTGATTAAATATAAGCAAGGAAAAGATAACGTAGTAGCTGATGCATTGTCTAGGAGATATTCCTTGATTACTACATTGTCTTCTCGTTTGCTTGGATTTGAACTAATTAAGGAGTTATATGCTAGTGATCATGATTTTCATTCTATCTATGCAGCATGTGCTAAATCATCTTTTGGTAAGTTCTACATTCATGATGGATTCTTGTTTAAGGAAGGTAAGTTGTGCATACCACAATCATCTTTGCGTGAATTACTTGTTGAGGAGGCACATGGAGGTGGCCTTATGGGTCACTTTGGTGTCTTTAAGACTTTTGAGGCATTGCGTGAGCATTTTTTTGGCCCCACATGCGTGCAGATGTAGAAAAGATTTGTGCTCATTGCATTACGTGTAAGCAAGCAAAGTCTAAGTTGCATCCACATGGTTTATATCATCCACTACCCGTGCCCCTTTCACCTTGGGTTGATGTTAGTATGGATTTTGTTCTAGGACTGCCTAGATCAAAGACGGGTAAGGATAGTATTTTTGTTGTTGTGGATCGTTTCTCTAAGATGGCTCACTTCATATCATGCAGAAAAGTTGATGATGCATCCCATGTTGCTGACTTGTTCTTTAAGGAAGTTGTTCGTTTGCATGGTATGCCTAGAACTATTGTTAGTGATAGGAATACAAAATTTTTGAGTCACTTTTGGCGTGTCCTTTGGGGTAAGTTGGGTACTACGCTCTTATTTTCTACTACTGCTCATCCACAGACTGACGGTCAAACCGAAGTAGTAAATAGGACGTTGTCTCAACTTTTACGTTCTCTAATTCAGAAGAACTTAAAGAATTGGGAAGATTGTTTGCCACATATTGAGTTTGCATATAATAGAAGTGTGCATAGTGGTACTTTGTATTCTCCTTTTGAAATTGTTTATGGCTTCAATCCCCTTTCCCCACTTGATTTATTGCCTATACCTACAAATGAAAAATTAAACCTAGATGGTAAGGCAAAGGCTGAATTGGTGAAGAAGTTACATGCCAAAGTGAGACTACAAATTGAAAAGAAGAACAAGCAGTATGCTAAGCAAGCCAACAAAGGAAGGAAGAGAGTTGTCTTTGAGCCAGGCGACTTAGTATGGTTGCACTTGCGCAAAGAGCGGTTTCCTAATGAAAGGAAATCCAAATTGATGCCAAGAGGTGATGGTCCTTTCAAGGTGCTTGAGAGGATCAAGGACAATGCCAACATCATTGACCTCCCGCAAGGTAAGTATGGTTCTGTCTCAAATACTTTTAATGTTTCTGATCTATCTCCTTTTAGTGATGCTTTAGATTCGAGGTCGAATCCTTTTGAGGAGCGGGGGAATGATGAGGTACAGGTGCCAAGCGGCAACAAAGACGAGGCAAGTCGAGGACAAGAGACAAGAAGTATGACAAAGAGTTTGAGCCAAGCAGTTGATGCATTCTTGTTCAGACATGTGCAAGACGAGCCTGTAAACAAAGAGTGTTGTTGGGTTCACTTACTTGAGCCCAATCTTTGAGTTTTTATGTGTTGTAACATATATGAGTCGTTCGTATTATTTCTTTCATTCATTGAGTCGTTTGCTTAAAGTTTCTTGTTTGTAAAGGTTGTTCTTTCGGTCTTGCATGACCAAACCTTGAGTCTTTTAGCTTGTTAGGCCTTTAGGGTTGTTTATTATGTTTCTATATTTATTATAATTATTTTAAGGACTTGTAAGGTTGCTGGAGACGTTTGAAGACCAAAGGAGTTGAAGAGAAGCAAGCCCATTTCAGAATGTAATTTTCTGGCAGAACAAGTTTTCGTAAAACAGGCGTATCTCTTCAACCACAAGGGCAAATCAAGTGATTCAAGTTTTGTTGGAAACACAAGACAAAGGCCTAGCACATTAATGTTTCGCACATTTCCAAGATCTGTCGTTATAATGGCCAAAAACAACAATGAAGTTCAAGTATTGTTTCTGTCGAATTCTGTGACACATGTTTAGTAACTTGGACTTATCTCTTTAATGGATAGGCCAAATTCAGAGAACTGCATATGTTTATTTTCTACATCAATTGACTACAATTCTCAAAGAGGAGTCAAGGACTAATTCGAGCTGCAAGTGATCCAAAAACAGGCCACCATTCATACAAGTTTTCAGGAGCCCGTACAGAAAGCATTCAGGACACCCAAACTTTGGAGGGCCATATCTAACTCATCCCATATCCAAATGAGGTGATTCAAAAGCCCAAATTCAATTTTAAAACGTGATCTACAATTCTCAAGAAGTAACAAAGACCAGAATCTTCTTCTAGAAGGGGTCAAACCGTTTGTCAACAGATTACACATTTTTAGCCTTTTTTGTAGCCTTTTGACTAGCCTTTTCTTTAGCTTTGTAGACTAGACTTTTTTTTGTTCTTCTTGGCCCTATTTAAAGGAGTCATGCACGTCCAAAAAAAGAAGAAAGCTGGAAATTTGATTCATAAGAATTTCTTGGGCAAAATTAGCCTATTTTCTCTTCATAAACACTTGTGAGTTTTGTTTGTTTTTGATTCTTCTTAAGAACAAGTTGAGTGTTTTCTTTGTTTCTTTGAAGATCAAAGTTAGAATCCAATCAAGGAGTGAGCAACCTTGTGGGGGATATCCAAAATCAAAGGTGTGGCCGTCCAAGAGGGTGCAAACTTGCTTGGGAAACGGGTAACTTTTGAAGGAGGAAGGTTCAAACAAAAACCTTGGTGAATCAACGGCTAGGAGGGAGTTAAACTCTTGCCTATTACCGTTAAGAATCCAAGTGTTAAAGGAGACGATCCGTACGAGGCGTGGCATCCGCGCATCATATATACACACACACATACTTTAATGTAAAACTAAGTTCCGCAGATTTTCTTTTTTGTCAGCTTTTCATATTAGCCTTACAACTATTTTCTTTATAATTCTGAATTTGAAAGGGTTACACCTCTTGCATTCATGAATGCAAAAAATTATACCGTGACTGTGAGGACTGCTAAAACTGAAGGCAATATCTGGAAGGAAGCAGATGGAGGAGATCATGAAGAGCTAGACGATGATCCACATCAAATTAAATTGCAACCTTAGGATTGGAGGTTTAATTGATGGTTTCTGCTGAAAGGAACGTTGAAGGAGCACGTGGTGTATGAGGAACGAAGGTTAGTGCAGGGTGCGTGCAAGACTCGCTGCAGCTGCACTTGAGGAAGAAAGGATGAAACGCGTGAAATGTTTAAATGCCAGGAAATGACAAGAATGCCCTTATGTTTTCAATGTGGAGCGAAATAATCGTAGGGACAATAATGTAATCTCATACAAAACAGTTAATTCTCCTTAGATATTTTTTTGCAAGTATGCTCGATGTAATCTTAGAAATTAGAACTTGATTTCCTCAATATTCTTGGCTTTACTCCCAATTGTCTCTCTTATCAACTTTTGATGATTCTTCATATTAGTTGTTGATTTGTCCGTTATCTTTGTAGAACATTCAAAATTTGTTTGTGTTCTTGTTGAGCACTGCAGCTCCATTGCAGTACAATCGTAAGTGTGAGATTTTCTTCATGGTATCAGACGCTTCCGGTGGTGACGTCTGATGAATTTTGGGTCATTCATGGCCTCAAACGTGAATTCCCCCAGTTCTTCGAACAATTTTCACATGGTTAATGTTGATCCCTCAGAAGATCCGTTGTACATACACCTGAGTGATAGTCCCTCACTCGTTCTCGTGCAGCCCCTTGCTTGATGGAAACAATTACCATGGTTGGAGCAGAACCTTTAGGAGAGCGCTAGAATCTAAGAATAAGACTGGTTTCATAACTGGTGCAGTAGTTAAACCGGATGAAGGTAACCGAAGGTATGGAGCCTAGAGCAAAGCTAATAACATGGTGGCATCGTGGATTGTCAATTCGGTTATACCTTCCATTGGACAAAGCATGATGTAGTTTGACAATGCAATTGACATATGGAATGATCTCAAACACAGGTATGGGAATTCTGATGCATTCAGATGATCAAATTTACAAGAGCAATTCTATGCTATTAAGCAAGGTGAGAGTTCTGTAACTGATTATTACACCAGATTGAAAGTGTTATGGGAAGAATTGATGGTACTTAGATTCATTCCAAATTGTGTGTTTAATAGATGTACTTGTAATGTGTCAAGTCAGATTAACAAGTTTAATCCAAAATGATTATGCCATTAAGTTCATCAAAGGACTTAATGAGGAATTTGAACCTGTAAAATATCAGGTTTTGTTATCAGTTCCTTTGCCTGACCTTAAAACCACCTTTGCCAGGCTGTAAAGCTTGAAAGAAAATTGAATTACTCCGGGGCACAGAGCCAGATTAACAATAATCCTACAATGGTGATGAATGCGAATAATAACAGTAAATTTGGAAGTTCAATGCCTAGACCTGGAGGATCTGCAGCTCCAGGTCAAGGATGGCAGAGACTTGCAGGCAGCAGAGGTTTCAGAAAGGAATTGCCTAAATCCATACAAGGAAATTCTAGAGCACCGTTTGTACTTGTTGGATACACTGTAGATAGGTGTTATAAAGAATATAGATACCCCCTGGATACAAGCCAAGGAGTCAAGCAAACTGTGTAGATGGTGATGCAATGGGAGAACAAGAATTTACTGGGTATGAAGGAACTGAGTATGATGGATATCAGATAAGTGAAGGTTGTAATGATATGGCAGTTAACTCAGTTTCACAGTATGTTCCCATGTTTACGCATGAACTGATGCGTGCAAGGCGTGGGCTCCAACAATTCCACCTTCCAAACGTCCTTCACAAAGGTTTAGGC
The DNA here is from genome assembly GCA_036186865.1 of Eustoma russellianum. NCBI lineage: Eukaryota > Viridiplantae > Streptophyta > Magnoliopsida > Gentianales > Gentianaceae > Eustoma > Eustoma russellianum. The sequence continues at coordinate 16,505,738 of AP025048.1, read as the reverse complement.
ACAAGGAAGAAGACTTCCCCCTTGTTTCCTTAGTGATAAAAAACGTGTGGATCAAATGAGCAAGACCAACACTTCAAGATGGTTGTTGATCAGGCAAACCAATATGCCCCTCCTAGACGGCACCTTTTAGCAATGACAACACCTTCAAAATGCTCAACTTTGAAGGATCTTAACTTAGGTTTTTAATGCAAAACCAAGAAAACAAAGTCTCATAAGAAGTAAAGAAAATATCAAGAATTGTTATTCATCCAAAGTTTTTTTTTCCTAGGCGCCCCAAGGGCTCTATTTATAGGCTGAGAATCTCGTCCATTTCAGCCTTAAAATGATTAGAAATGATTTCAAATAAACTAGCTAACAAGTGTTTAAAAATTGAAAATTGTTTGAATTTGAAAATAAAACAAATCCTAGCTAAAATTTGAAATGCTTGTAGGCTGCCAACTTCTTCACATCCAGGCATGTTTTTTGAGTCAATGAAGGTGTTGGAGACTTGATTTGAAGTTGAAGAAGTGATTGGAATTGAATTCGAAAGTTGTCTGGAGTTTGAATCCAAATTGAGTTTGAAACTGAATTCAAATTTGAGTTGGCTGTTGATTGTCTTATCCATCTCTTCCAGGCGTGTTTGATGACTCATGAGGGTGTTGGAAATCTGATTTGATGTTAAGAAAGTGGTTGGAGTTGAATTCAAAAGTTGGTTGAAGTTTGAATTCAAATTGAGTTTGAATTTGAATTCAAATTTGGATTCAATTTTGAGTTGTGATCTCTCTTCTTTCACCTCCAAGTTGGCGTGTTTTTTTGGTGGCTGATGTCTCTTTTTGAATCTTGAAATTTAGATCTCAAATTGGTTGAAATTTGAATTCAAATCATGGCTGAATTTGATTTCAAGTTTAAATTCAATCTTGGTCTCCATCTTAAGCTACATCTTGGCCGCCCCTTTTGATTGCTGGAGATAACTTGAGCTAATTTTTTTGAAAAGGAATTCCATCTTGCACACATTTGAACTTGTCTTTGTGGAGACAAACATTCTTCTCAAGACACATTCCTTTTGTCTCCCTTTTTGAAACACACGCCTATAATGCATTTTGGACCTCCATTTGGCTTGGAACTTCTATGTACCTAATTTACATACAAAGCAACACAAGGAAGCAAGGATTACAAGAAAACAAGACATACATTTGCTTATTTTTATTGAAAGACGGCTACATGCACGAAAAGTGATGCATGGAATGCAGGCTAAGACAGACAAACTTTGTCTTGTATTTTTGCACACCTTGGACCATATCATTCCCTCCTTCATAGAAAAGATTCGTCCCGAATCTTAGCATATATGCCATGCGGGAGAAAGATCCTCAACAATGCAACAAAGATGCAAGACACACATGTATATCATCTTAATATGTTTAGGGTGAATGAGTAATGCCATGACAAAACATGTGCTTACCAACTCATAAAAGCTGATTTGATCATGCATCGACAATAAGTAAGTCCTCTTCCTCACATGTTTTGGCTACATTAGGATCTGATTTTCAAATTTTAGTTGATAAGACGCAACATCAAATCCTGTAGGGGGGTGCATGACAAGAGGTGTTCAACAGAGGTTTCTTTATAGTGTTTTTAGGATGTATAACCAATAAAAGCTCATAGTTATCGTGCATTTGATCCTCACACAAGGTCAGCACATGAAGATGTATCATGATGTGGTGATAAAAATAGCGTGTTTTTAGTTGTGATATTCATGTCGCCATTATTGTCATTGGCGCTCCTTAAAACTTCCAAATCCGGTGAATTTAAACTATCATGCTCATCAAAGCACAAATTAGTACTAACTTCCAGATTATTATCCTCAAAATCAGTTTCACACGTAACGTCAAGTGGAATTCCATATTCATACTCATGTAAATTGGAATTTTCATGGGATGGAATGTCATTATCAAAACACTCAAACAAAGAATTATTATAGACAACCCATTCATGCTTGTCAACATTATCATGTTTGTCACCTAAGACATCATTATTCTCACTTGAAATGTCACTCTAATCATCTTGTAAATCAGCATGTAAATCAAGAAAATCATGTGAATCATGCGAAGCACAAACAACTTTAGATTCATGCTCATCACTTTCAGTACGCAAGTTAGTCTCATGCATATGAACACTATGAACATCGACAAGTCTCCTAAGACCTTGCAATTTATTAAGGAGGTCTAATCTGTGTACCTTTTGTTCTTCTACTTCTAAGAGCTTCACACAGTCATGTTTATTCGGCACATCAACTTTAGCATCATAAACGACATGTTTATCAATTGAAATTTCAGAATCATCATCATAAGCATCATGCTCAATACAAACACTAAAATCCTGCGAATCATATGCAATTTCGTAATAAGCTTGATTGAAGCCTTTTACCGTCACGTGATAGAGATCTCTAATGTCATCTTCCATGGAATCCATGAGTAACCTAAAATTAATCAAGCAAACAAAGAAAGGAAAAAACTAACACAAAGACGAAAGAGATTTCGGTACGTTAGTGGGAAAACAAAATACGGGCACTTTACTTTCTCTAATTTCCACTCTCTTACCACTTTGTTTCTTGGGCAACCTGAAGTTAATAAGATTCAAAGCGATCAATTAAGAAAGTATTTGCCAATGCTTCTCCAAACCACAACGATCTTCACTTGTTTCTCCCTTTTGCTCTTGCACTATGATTGGTCGAGAATGATTCACAAAAGAATGCAAGCAATGACGGATATCAAAACATACAAGGTAATCTCCACCTAGGCTCCAAATAAGCTCAAATCAGTCCCTCACCTTAGCATGCATGTGCTGAAAATAGTTTTTTTAAATTTTGAATGATAATAATGCAGTATCTTCATGAACATGGCAAATTTCAATCACCATTTAACTTTTTCTTCTAGAATGCTCCAAGATATGAATTGTATGTGTAAGACATGTCTAGGTACATGTCACACCATGTCCAAAACCTGACCCTTAAGTATAGTGTAGAAATGTGAATTTTCAAATTCTGTCGATTGCGGGATTTTACTCCAATTGATCACGAACCCTTCAGATATGTCAAATGTCATATAAACCATATAATATACATAAAAAATATATAATCTCAGCTCCAAAAGTGTGGAAAATTCGTCCATGAGGTGTAACAATTTTTAATTTGAATTTTCAAGAAATCAAGAAAATGATGGATAATTGATGTATGTAATTATGGTATGACTTTGGTCTTGAATATGCCATGTAGTGCACAAAATGTTTAGGTGCTTAGAGTGTATATTGGCTGGCCATCTTTGTACGGTAAGTATATGATGTGTGGGTGACGGTTTGGTAGTCATTTGATGTGACGATTTTCTGTGTACGAACTTTTGACATGTCCATATATTTTTGGAAGTTTGATGACATGGAATGTATGACTTGGAATATCTTAGATAGGTATATGCTCAAAAAGATGATGTCTATATGGTTGCTTGACATTGACGTAAGTTGATGACGTATCGATAAGGTATTGGGATAGAACAATATAGCTTGTCGTCTTTAGAAAAGATATATATATATATATATATACGTACACACACACACACATATATATATATACACACATACACATATACATATACATATATATAGAGAGCTTGGTAAAAAAATGGCGTCTTCTTCCCCAGGTCCCGTCGAGGCTGGCGGCGCGTGTATGTTCATTGCTATCGTCGCTGCTTCTTCCTCTTCTACTATCCCAATTTCGCCCAAGACAATATCCAAGTATAAAGGACATCCATTGATCACCTTTTCTGATGCAGAGATCGACGCTCTAGCCGAGCCTTATCGGCTATCTCTGGTTGGTACCTTTTGGTTTGGCCGCCCCTCATTGAAGGTCATTCGTGATGTCTTTGATCGCTAGGTTTCAATCCGACGTAAAGATTACACTTCTGGATCAATCTCACATGTTGTTGAATTTCATTCACGAGCCGGATTACATCTGATGCTTCTACCACCGATCATGGACAATTGCAGGCTGCACAATGAGAATCACTAAGTGGACGGTAGATTTTTATCCAGCCACAGACGTTCCGATCGTCCCAATTTGGGTGGCATTCCTGGGGCTGCCGCTGCATTTCCACCAAAAGACGGCTCTTTTTGAGATTGCTCGTGTTGTTGGACATCCGATTAAGTTAGATGTCGCTACCACAGATGGACTGCGGCCTTCGGTAGCGCACGTTTGTGTGCAAGCAGATGTCTCTAAAGATCTCCCCAAGAAGCTATTTCTGCAAGGGAAACAAAAAATTGTTCAACAACAAATTATTTACGAAGATCTGCCTTCTTTCTGTGTTGACTGCCGCCGCCTAGGTCATCTTGCAGCAACATGCGGCGACTTGCCTACAGAAAAACCCTCCGAGCCGCAAAAACAGGCCACTCGATGGACACCAAAGAAGTCACAGAATCCACCATCTTCTGCCACCAATCAAGCCACACTGACCCACCAGAAGTCTTCTTCTCATGCAGAAAGATGATGGCCATGATGATCATACTCTGCCAGACCCAGTTACAGAGGTTGCTGATCCTACAGCCAATCTTCCGGCAGAGCAGGATGTAACATTATTGCAGGAAGATCAAGAGGATACATTAATGCATGCTCAAAACAATGACGACCCTGATGTTTGTCAAGTATCAGATTCGGATATAGACCATGTGGGGGCTACCAGCATTCCTTGTGATTTTGATTCGTGCATACAATTCCAACAACAAATGCGTGAGGCTGCTGAGGACATTGGTAAACGTCTATCATCACGTCCTGTTTGTAATGATGATGAGGGGATTTTGCAAGCCTGTTTCAATCTAGCGGTTCCGGATACGGATGGATTCATTCTGTTGGCACCTAGGCGAAGGCGTAGGCAACGTAAAGATTTACCTCCAAGGCCACCATCAAGTGTAATTACAAGAAGTGCAGCACGTCTGGGTTCATCCCAAAAGTTTGACATCATGAATTGATGCATGCAAGTCTTGGGCTCCAACAATTCCACCTTCCAAACGTCCTTCACAAAGGGTTAGGCACAAGAAAGAAGACTTCCCCTTGCTTCCTTAGTGAAACAAACGATTGGCTCAAGAGCAAGGACCAAAACTTTAAGATGGTCGTTGATCAGGCAAACCACAATGACCCTCCTGGACGACACCTTTAAGCAATGGCAACACCTTCAAAATGCTCAACTTGAAGGATCTTAACTTAGGTTTTTAATGCAAAACTAAGAAAACAAGGTCTCAGAAGAAGTGAAGAAAATATCAAGAATTGTTACTCATCAAAAGTTGTTCTTTTTACACGACCCAAGGGCCTTATTTATATGCTAGAAATCGTCCCCCTTCAGCCTTCCAATGACTAGAAACTAATTTAATAAAGCTAGCTAACAAATGTTTAAAATTGAAATTTGCTTGAAATTCAAAACTAGATAAACCTAGCTAAAACCTGAAATGCTTGCAAGGTGCCATCTTCTCCATGTCAGCCGTGTAAGAGGACCAAATGATGTCTTGGAGAAGCTGATTTGATGAGTAGGATGTGCTTGAACTTGCATTCAAAAGTTGGGTGAAGTTTGAATTCAAGTTGAGTTTGAATTTGAGTGCATTTTGAATTGGTTGTTGGTTTATCCTTTCCACATCCTTCCAGCCGTGTTCTTTGGGTAATGAGGTGTAAAATTAAATTTGATGATGATAAGATGGTTGGGATTGAATTTAAATGATGGTTGAAGTTTGAATTCAAGTTGAGTTTGAATTTGAATTCAAACTTGGATTCAATTTGAATTTAAATTATCTCTCTTTTCCTCCAAGATGGCGTGTTCCTTGGCTGAAGATAATGGCTGAATTCTTCTTGAAATGTAAGCCTCAAATTGGTTGAAACTTGCATTCAAATCATGGTTGAATTTAGATTCAAGTTTAACTTTGAATTTAAATTCAATTTGATCTCCATTTTGTCTTCAATTTTGGCCGGCCCCTTGTTGGTGTTTGGAGATGATTTTGATTTCAATTTGAACAAGGGATTCCATCTTGGACACATTTGAACTTGTCTTTGTGGAGACAAACATTCTTCTCAAGAGAACATTCCCTTTGTCTCCTTTTTTGGAACACACGCCTATCATGCTCTTGGACCTTTATTTCATTTGGATCTTCCATGTACCTAATTTACCTACAAAGCCACACATAAAAACAAGGATCACAAGAAAACTAGACTAAAATCAAACTAGGAATACTCACACACACGCACACTCATAAACGCTCAAAGGGTGGGTTCAATGAAGTGAACCCATGGAACCTTAGGTTCATCTTGAACATGCTTATACAAGAAGGTTCCAACTTGATGACAAAGTTCCCTTGCCCTCCTTCTTGTCATAGGGCCCTTGACCTCTTGATGGGATCCTTGATCCTCATCAATCCCCCCTCCTCAAGAGGATTCGTCCTTGAATCGAAAAGGTCATCAGTGAAAGGGGTGAGGTCAGCAACATTAAAAGTAGGCGAAATAGAATCATACCTTTCAGGAAGATCAAGGATGTATGCATCGTCACCTATGCGTTTCAAAACTTTGAAAGGTCCATCTCCTCTAGATAACAGTTTTGACTTTCGCTCATTGGGAAATCTTTCTTTGCGTAAATGTAACCTCACTAAATCACCAGGTTGAAACACAACTCATTTTCGATGTTTGTTAGCTCGTCTTTCATAAGTTTTGTTTTTCTTTTCAAGTTGTGTTTTAACGTGTTCATGTAGGTTCTTTATTTTTTCTGCTTTTTGTTTACCATCAAGACTTGAACGTTCATGCACGGGAATAGGGATCAAATCAAGGGGAGACAAGGGGTTAAAACCATACACGATTTCAAATGGGCTATGCAATGTACCGTGATGGACACTCCTATTTTTTGCAAATTCGATATATAGTAAACAATCTTCCCAATGTTTAAGATGTTTTTGCAAAATGGCGAGCAAAAGTTGAGAAAGAGTGTTGTGATATATTATGTTTGAGTGATTGCAAAATGTATATGTGTGCATATGTGTAATTGTTGTGCAAAATGTATGTGTAATTGTTGTGCAAAATGTATATGTGTGCATATGTGTAATTGTTATGATGATTGCAAATAGATATATCATGTTTGAATGATTGGAAGATGCATATGTGAGCATGTATGTGTAACGTTTAAATGTGATATTGTTTTGGCAAGGCATGAACTTATGAACTTATGAGCTAAATGTGAAATTGCTTGAATGAATCAAGATTGAACAAGTTTGATTAAGGTCATGAGCTTGAACTTGGCCAATTCAATCACATATCTTAATCAAGACATGTTCAAACTGATCTTAGATTATATATGCCAATACATGTTGTTCAAACTGATCTTAGAAGATATATATGCCAATACATGTTGATAATATGATCTAACCAAGCCTTGAAGTCACATGACTTACAATATAAGGCAAATTGTTCGGTTTAGTATCCTATTGCAGGTTTTGGTTCATATCTTGGGCAAATGAACTCCAAATTGAGTCATTCAAAAGCCCACATGATCCTTATTCAATTTAGAATCTAATTGGCTGAGGAAAGGCATGCTTGGCACGGGTTAAAACTGAATTGACCCGGTGGGAAGCTTATTGACCTATATAAGGGCTATTTTGGTAATTTCACCATTTGGACTTCTCATTCTTATTTGGTCTTCTTCCAACGGATTTATATGATCATATGACACATTTATAAGTCATGTCACATCATGGCAAAGATGAATCTAGAGCAGCACCATGTCCAGGTTCATCCTAGGACAAAATTCCTATTTTTGTGCTAAGGGGTATTCTGGTCTTTTCACTTGCCAATGGATCTTCCAACATGTTATATATTACTTATATGATGTTTATATGTGTTTATGTCACATATGGTACGTGCCCTATTTTTATGGAAACGGGCAGCATGGTATCTCAATTGGAATTCTTATATCATGGTTATCATATCTATGGTTTTCTTGGAATTCTTGGTATTCTTCATATGGTTTTCTATGCTACATGTTGAAGACTATATATTATATGGTTACATACGGATTTGGGCGCATATATCATGTTCAAACTTCAGATTTTGAACAAGTCAAGGCAAGATGAATTACATCCTATTTTGGTGCTGATTTTAAGTGATTATCTTGTATATTCTTGGAGATAATGACAACGGCTATTTTGGCTAAAATATGGAGCAAAACTATCTTGATACAAACGGCTATATGATTCAAAAGTTTAAGGCTGATTTCTATTTGATTCCAACGTTTATTTTGGTTCAAAGTTGGAGCAAAAATCTCTCAACCAAGGAAGATAGCAAACGGCTATATATGTTCAAAATATTGAAGACCAAGTCAAATTCAAAGGTTTAGCTGAATTTTCTCATTCTTCAACCAAAGGCAACGGCTATGTGATTCTATGTTGAAGACTAGTTCAAAACTCAAACAAACTTGGCTGATTTCTATCTATTCTCCAATGCCTATTTTTAGGCCATACCAACGTTCATGAGGAGCCATTCAAACGTTCATGAGTATTCAAAATGAGGAGATAAAATTTGCTGCATATATGGCAAGATATTTACACATGGATGTTGATGATTGGAGCTGATTTTAAACGTTTAAATGAAGAGTTTATCCATCTCATTCCAACGGCTACAATGGGATAAATATTCAGGTTGGAAGACTATTTCAAAGCATTCAAAAATTCAGATTTATCTTGAAATTCAAAGGCTGAATTTTGGTAGCTAAAAAGGTGCTGAATTTTATCCATTTATCAACTCATTTCAACGGCTATATTGAGGAGCCTAAAGGCTGTCCTCTTGGCTATAAATAGCTCCAAAGGTGAAGAGCAAATACACACCAACGAAAGCAAAGAAGCAAGCAAGACAAATCAGCTCTTTGTCTCCATACTTTTCTTCTTCTCTTCTCTATTGAAGAACACATTTGTAGCAAGCTTTATGATTGTATAGTTCTTCATTTCTTGTCATTTCAACACCTTTCAAACGACATATTGTAAGGGAGAAGCTGGTGTATAAAGCTTACTCCTTAGAGGTGATCAAAAGGTGCAAAGGTGCAAAGGTGAAACAAACTAGTGCTGATTTTCAGTTTTGGTGCAGCCTCTTGAAGAAGTTGGTGAAAAGCTTCTTCCTTTGGCTTTGTAAGGTGACTTTGGTGTTTGGTGTTTAGTGAAATCCAAGAGAAGGTGTCTCTTGGGACTGGAGTAGGTCACATTGACCGAACCAGGATAATTCCTTGTGTTCTTTACTTATTTCCTGCACTTACTGTTTTCTGCCTGAGAATTACACTAACTTGGCACGCATAATTGAACAAGCAAACAGTCTTAGAATTGCATGAATTTTGGATATGTTATACTTCAATGTGTTAGCTTTCAGTAGCCGCAAGAATCACTAAATTCTAAGGTGTTTAGCCCATTCAAATCGTCTTCACAAAATTGTTGCTACATTCTGTGGACAGTTCTGACCAGTGTGCAAACTTGTGCAATTTGAATAGGCTATCCTTCGAATCTTGGAGTGAGCCTTATATCAAATTAAACTAGACATCTTGAGGTTTAATTTGACATAAGATTCATCAAAATAGCACGGGTAGATTTTGAGATATCATCGTTTGAAGTTTAGCAAACATTCTGCCTGAAACTGCCAGAATTGCACACTTTACTTTTCTTGCTTATTTGAACGTGCTAACTTGCTTGGAATTGAATGAAATTTTTATGACATATTATAAACATTCTAAACTTGATCTCTGCCAAGTTTGAGAGCTTGCACAGGTGTATAAGTGGTTCAACCAAAACGTTCAAAGTAGTGAACTGTTTCTGGAATTTTCAGAACCTGAGGTTAAAGAGGCAAAGGGGTCTTCAAACAAGTTTTTGAAGGTAATTATAGTGTAATTTCCGCTAATCCACTATTCACCCCCCCCTCTAGTGGTGCTATACAGGTCCAACAATTGGTATCAGAGCCTGGTTGAGCACCATATTCTGATTTGAGCTGAAAACAGTCTACACTCCAAGTTGCAAAGTTGCTGGAAATTTTCTGGTTGTCCTATATTCTTCATATTTGGTATCTACAACAAGGTGACACTTTCTTTCCTTCTTATAAGTGTTTTAAACGTTTTCTCACACATCTAGAAGGCATGTCCACACAAAGACCAACTAAAAGACAAGCAAAATCAGCTGCCCCTATCAATGTGAAATCTAACAAACAAGATGGTAAATGGTATGATAAAGAACTTAAGTGTTATGAATGTGGCAAACAAGGACACATCTCATATGATTGTCCAAACAAGAACAAAAACCGTGACATGGATGAAAAGACAAGGACAAAAACTAGAGTAGAACCTATGCAAAGGAGGAAGAAAGCTCTCAAGGTAAGTTCAAGCACTTGGGATGACACATCTTCATCCGAATCCGAGGAGGAACCTGAAGTTGCACAAACATGTTTGGCTTCAAAGTCTACAAATGAGGTAACATTCAATTCTGATTCCGAATGTGATTTTACTCAAGATGAATTGTTGAATGAATTAGAAAAGTTGCATAATAGATATAAGAAGCTATCCAAGGAGAAGAAAAGAATAGTTGAGGAGAAGAACAAGTTGGAGACGTCTAACTTGAATCTAACTTCTCAACTAGAAGTTCTTCAACTTGAATCATCTAACACTATTAGTTCAATGCAAAATCAGATTAAGGAACTTAAGAACAAACATGAAAATGTGCAATGTGTGCAATGTATTGATTTCAACGTTTTAAAGTCTAAATTACATGAAATACAAACTGAATTTGAATCATTGAAAGCATGCAATCTAGACTTGAACAAATCTTTAGAACAATTTAAGAATGGTTCCAACATGTTAGACACTATTATTGCATCTCAAAAGCATGGAAATGACAAACAAGGTCTTGGATATGTTAAAGAAGCTGAATACACACCTAAGGAAACAACATTTGTATCATCTTCAACCAACATGAAATATAGGCCAAATGCATCTAGAAATGAACCTATTCTGCCCACACCACCTTCATCACAAAGATTGCAAAATGCATCAACATATAGGAAGGTAAATACACCTAGAAACCATGCTTACATGTATACAAGAATGCCTAAACAAAGTAGTATGAAATCTGCTCAAGTTATGCCTTATATGCAACAACATGCTTATGTGAAGAACATGACATACTCTCGGCCTAAATCAGTTTACAACACACGGCCTAGACACACACAACATCTTGCATATACACGGCCTAAATTCAATGCTTATACACGGCCAAGATATAACTCATATACATGGCAACATTCAAATGCATATAGAACTTTCAATGCTAGACATAAATGTGCAGCCCCTTTTCAATCACATTCTATGTATCAAAATCCACTATTTGTTCATTATATGCAACATGATTTTAACATTTCAAAACCAAGAAAGGTTGTTCAAGTTTGGGTACCTAAAGGTACACTAACATGAACTTAACTTGTCTAACCTTGAAAGGACCCAAAATCAAAGGGTACCTAAGTTGTTATTTACATTTGTAGGTACATAACATCAAAGAAAGACAAGTTGCTGGTAATAACAACAAAGAAGATGAAAAGAACAAAACCAATTGGATAGTTGATAGTGGTTGCTCAAGACATATGACGGGCAACAAAAATTTGTTTAGCACACTTAAGAACGTTGCAAAAGGTGGCAAAGTTACCTTTGGAGACAACAACCAAGGCCAAATAATTGGCAAAGGCAAGGTTGGTGATCCAAACAAGTTTGAGATCAAAAACGTCCTACTTGTAAGTAACTTAACCTTTGAGCTTTTAAGTGTTTCTCAACTATGTGACAACAACTTGAATGTTCTCTTCTCCTCCACTTCTTGTAAGATAATGGATAAAAACAATCAAGTTGTGTTAAAAGGGAAACGTGAAGGAAACATATATGTGCTTAACATGGATGATATGCTAAGTAGTAACACAAAATGTCTTGTTTCACATGAATCTGATCCCAATCTTTGGCATAGACGTTTAGGGCACATAGGTATATCAACCTTAGAAAAACTACACGCTAAAAGTCTTGTTAAAGGATTGCCTAAACTTAACTTGAATGATTTTCAATTATGTGAATCTTGTATCAAAGGCAAACATGTTAGAGAATCCCTTAAGCCTAAAACCGAGGTCACAACATCAAGAATACTAGAACTCTTGCATATAGACTTATTTGGTCCATGTAGAACAAGAAGCTTAGGTGGAAGTTATTATGTATGTGTAATAGTTGATGATTTCTCAAGATATACTTGGACATTGTTTCTTGCTTCAAAAGATGAAAGTGCATCATCTATAGCTAATCTAATTAGACAACTTGAAAATGAACATGAATCACATGTTATTAAGATAAGGAGTGATAGAGGTGGTGAGTTTAAAAATATTGAAATAATCAAATTCTGTAATGAAAAGGGTATAAAACATGAATTCTCCCCACCAAGAACTCCTCAACTTAATGGTGTAGTTGAAAGAAAGAATAGGACTATTCAAGAAGTAGCAAGAACAATGATGGTAGAAAACAAAGTACCTAAATTCTTATGGGCTGAAGCAGTAAACACTTCAAGTTATATGATCAACAGACTATCAATAAGAAAGAAATTGAACAAAACACCATTTGAAATCTTAAATGGACGACTCCCAAAAGTAAACTATCTAAAAGTCTTTGGTTGTAAATGCTTTGTATTGAACACAAAAGATAACTTAGATAAGTTTGATCCTAAGTCTGATGAACATATATTTGTGGGATATTCAATGAACTCTAAAGCATATAGATGTTATAATGCACAAACAAGAAAGATAGTTGAATCTATACATGTGAAGTTCAATGAAAATGCATATCTCCAAACAAGTAATCAACATGAAACCTATGTACCAAATGATCAAATACTTCATGATGAAGATGAACTTATCCTACCACCTACACATGATCAAGTTGAAACACCAAATCAAACTCTTGAAATGCATGAAGTTCAAACTCCCCCTACACAAGAACATAATGAAGAAAATGTGCCTAACCAACCTATTGAACATCATGAACCTATTGAAGATGCACAACCAAGTAATTGGTGGCAAATAAGAGATAAACAAAAGCATCCTCAAGAACTTATCATAGGAGATGTAAATCAAGGGGTTAGAACACGTAGGCAAATAGATCCTAATGAATATGATCAATGGCATGCACTTATATCCCAAATTGAACCCAAGAATGTGAATGATGCCTTAAACGATGCATATTGGATAGATGCAATGCATGAAGAGTTAAACCAATTTGAAAGAAACAATGTGTGGGATTTAGTACCTAAACCCGAGGATAAATCAATCATTGGTACTAAATGGGTGTTTAGGAACAAAATGAATGAGCAAGGGGTTGTAGTAAGAAATAAGGCAAGACTTGTAGCTCAAGGATATAATCAAGAAGAGGGTATTGATTACGATGAAACATTTGCCCCCGTAGCAAGATTAGAATCCATACGCCTCTTATTAGCTTTTGCATGTTATAATAACATCAAACTATTCCAAATGGATGTTAAGAGTGCATTCTTAAATGGCTATATCCAAGAAGAAGTTTTTGTTAACCAACCACCAGGCTTTGAAGATCCAAAGAACCCTAATCATGTATATAAACTTAAGAAAGCCTTATATGGTTTGAAACAAGCCCCCCGTGCATGGTATGAAAGATTTGCCAACTTTTTACTAAGTAACAACTTTCAAAGAGGAACCATAGATAGTACCTTATTCTTGAAAAAGAAAGACAAAGATTTGCTTGTAATACAAATATATGTAGATGACATCATCTTTGGTTCAACTAATCCTAACTTAGTAAAAGACTTTGAAGATTGTATGAAGTCTGAGTTTGAAATGTCTATGGTTGGTGAATTAAACTATTTCTTAGGCTTGCAAATAAAACAAACATCAAATGGTATACATATCAATCAAGCCAAATACATAAGAGATATGATAAAGAAATTCAACTTTGAAAACTTGAAACCATCTCCAACACCAATGTGTACTTCAACAAAATTAGACAAAGATGAAAATGGTGTTGCATTTGATGAAAAACTATATAGGTCTATGATTGGTTCATTGCTATATCTAACTGCTAGTAGACCTGATATTATGTTTGCAGTATGTATGTGTGCAAGATTTCAAAGTATGCCTAAGTTGTCACACTTTAAAGCTGTAAAAAGAATATTTAGATATCTTCAACATACACCTACATTAGGCTTATGGTATGATAGACAATCTAGTCTAAGTCTACATGCATATTCAGATGCAGATTATGGTGGATGTAGAGTAGATAGAAAGAGCACTAGTGGAACATGTCAATTCCTAGGAAACTCACTAATATCTTGGTTTTCAAAGAAACAATCTAGTGTTGCACTTTCTACTACTGAAGCAGAATATATGGCTTTAAGTCTATGTTGTACTCAACTATTATGGATTAAACAACAACTTTCAGACTTTGAAATACAAGTAAATAATATCCCCATCTATTGTGATAGTACAAGTGCTATAAATTTGTCTAAAAACCCTGTACTACACTCTAAGGCAAAGCATATAGAAGTACGTTATCATTTTCTCCGTGATCATGTTAATCTTGGACATATACACATTGAGCATGTTAGAACTGATCAACAAGTAGCTGATATATTCACTAAACCCCTTAATCAAGCTATCTTTGAGACTTTACGTGCAAGACTTGGATTAATTGCTTACAACTGACTACTACACCATTCAGTCTTTTGCATAATTTACAAAATTAAGGGGGAGAAATAAATGTGTATATATATCATGTTAAGGGGAAGATAGATATCATGTTAAGGGGGAGATAACACATTAAGGGGGAGCAGCTTACACTTGATTTAGATGCTTACTTGATTACACAGATTACAACACTTGATTTAGATGCACACTTGATTTAAATGCTTAATATACACATATGTGGGGTAATTTTGCAAATCATCAAAAGGGGGAGATTGTTGTGATATATTATGTTTGAGTGATTGCAAAATGTATATGTGTGCATATGTGTAATTGTTGTGCAAAATGTATGTGTAATTGTTGTGCAAAATGTATATGTGTGCATATGTGTAATTGTTATGATGATTGCAAATAGATATATCATGTTTGAATGATTGGAAGATGCATATGTGAGCATGTATGTGTAACGTTTAAATGTGATATTGTTTTGGCAAGGCATGAACTTATGAACTTATGAGCTAAATGTGAAATTGCTTGAATGAATCAAGATTGAACAAGTTTGATTAAGGTCATGAGCTTGAACTTGGCCAATTCAATCACATATCTTAATCAAGACATGTTCAAACTGATCTTAGATTATATATGCCAATACATGTTGTTCAAACTGATCTTAGAAGATATATATGCCAATACATGTTGATAATATGATCTAACCAAGCCTTGAAGTCACATGACTTACAATATAAGGCAAATTGTTCGGTTTAGTATCCTATTGCAGGTTTTGGTTCATATCTTGGGCAAATGAACTCCAAATTGAGTCATTCAAAAGCCCACATGATCCTTATTCAATTTAGAATCTAATTGGCTGAGGAAAGGCATGCTTGGCACGGGTTAAAACTGAATTGACCCGGTGGGAAGCTTATTGACCTATATAAGGGCTATTTTGGTAATTTCACCATTTGGACTTCTCATTCTTATTTGGTCTTCTTCCAACGGATTTATATGATCATATGACACATTTATAAGTCATGTCACATCATGGCAAAGATGAATCTAGAGCAGCACCATGTCCAGGTTCATCCTAGGACAAAATTCCTATTTTTGTGCTAAGGGGTATTCTGGTCTTTTCACTTGCCAATGGATCTTCCAACATGTTATATATTACTTATATGATGTTTATATGTGTTTATGTCACATATGGTACGTGCCCTATTTTTATGGAAACGGGCAGCATGGTATCTCAATTGGAATTCTTATATCATGGTTATCATATCTATGGTTTTCTTGGAATTCTTGGTATTCTTCATATGGTTTTCTATGCTACATGTTGAAGACTATATATTATATGGTTACATACGGATTTGGGCGCATATATCATGTTCAAACTTCAGATTTTGAACAAGTCAAGGCAAGATGAATTACATCCTATTTTGGTGCTGATTTTAAGTGATTATCTTGTATATTCTTGGAGATAATGACAACGGCTATTTTGGCTAAAATATGGAGCAAAACTATCTTGATACAAACGGCTATATGATTCAAAAGTTTAAGGCTGATTTCTATTTGATTCCAACGTTTATTTTGGTTCAAAGTTGGAGCAAAAATCTCTCAACCAAGGAAGATAGCAAACGGCTATATATGTTCAAAATATTGAAGACCAAGTCAAATTCAAAGGTTTAGCTGAATTTTCTCATTCTTCAACCAAAGGCAACGGCTATGTGATTCTATGTTGAAGACTAGTTCAAAACTCAAACAAACTTGGCTGATTTCTATCTATTCTCCAATGCCTATTTTTAGGCCATACCAACGTTCATGAGGAGCCATTCAAACGTTCATGAGTATTCAAAATGAGGAGATAAAATTTGCTGCATATATGGCAAGATATTTACACATGGATGTTGATGATTGGAGCTGATTTTAAACGTTTAAATGAAGAGTTTATCCATCTCATTCCAACGGCTACAATGGGATAAATATTCAGGTTGGAAGACTATTTCAAAGCATTCAAAAATTCAGATTTATCTTGAAATTCAAAGGCTGAATTTTGGTAGCTAAAAAGGTGCTGAATTTTATCCATTTATCAACTCATTTCAACGGCTATATTGAGGAGCCTAAAGGCTGTCCTCTTGGCTATAAATAGCTCCAAAGGTGAAGAGCAAATACACACCAACGAAAGCAAAGAAGCAAGCAAGACAAATCAGCTCTTTGTCTCCATACTTTTCTTCTTCTCTTCTCTATTGAAGAACACATTTGTAGCAAGCTTTATGATTGTATAGTTCTTCATTTCTTGTCATTTCAACACCTTTCAAACGACATATTGTAAGGGAGAAGCTGGTGTATAAAGCTTACTCCTTAGAGGTGATCAAAAGGTGCAAAGGTGCAAAGGTGAAACAAACTAGTGCTGATTTTCAGTTTTGGTGCAGCCTCTTGAAGAAGTTGGTGAAAAGCTTCTTCCTTTGGCTTTGTAAGGTGACTTTGGTGTTTGGTGTTTAGTGAAATCCAAGAGAAGGTGTCTCTTGGGACTGGAGTAGGTCACATTGACCGAACCAGGATAATTCCTTGTGTTCTTTACTTATTTCCTGCACTTACTGTTTTCTGCCTGAGAATTACACTAACTTGGCACGCATAATTGAACAAGCAAACAGTCTTAGAATTGCATGAATTTTGGATATGTTATACTTCAATGTGTTAGCTTTCAGTAGCCGCAAGAATCACTAAATTCTAAGGTGTTTAGCCCATTCAAATCGTCTTCACAAAATTGTTGCTACATTCTGTGGACAGTTCTGACCAGTGTGCAAACTTGTGCAATTTGAATAGGCTATCCTTCGAATCTTGGAGTGAGCCTTATATCAAATTAAACTAGACATCTTGAGGTTTAATTTGACATAAGATTCATCAAAATAGCACGGGTAGATTTTGAGATATCATCGTTTGAAGTTTAGCAAACATTCTGCCTGAAACTGCCAGAATTGCACACTTTACTTTTCTTGCTTATTTGAACGTGCTAACTTGCTTGGAATTGAATGAAATTTTTATGACATATTATAAACATTCTAAACTTGATCTCTGCCAAGTTTGAGAGCTTGCACAGGTGTATAAGTGGTTCAACCAAAACGTTCAAAGTAGTGAACTGTTTCTGGAATTTTCAGAACCTGAGGTTAAAGAGGCAAAGGGGTCTTCAAACAAGTTTTTGAAGGTAATTATAGTGTAATTTCCGCTAATCCACTATTCACCCCCCCCTCTAGTGGTGCTATACAGGTCCAACAAAGAGTACGATTAACTACTTCAGTTTGTCCATCAGTTTGTGGGTGAGAAGTGGTAGAAAACAACAATTGAGCATCGAGTTTAGCCCACAAAACACGCCAAAAATGACTAAAAAATTTCGTATCTCTATCACTTACAATGGTACGTGGCATGCCATGAGATCTCACAATTTCTTTAAAGAAAAAGTCAGCAACATGTCTGGCATCATCAACTTTCCTACATGCAATGAAATGTGACATCTTTGAAAATCTATCTACCACAACATAAATGCTATCGCGCCCCCCTCGAGACCTAGGAAGTGCTAAGACAATGTCCATGGAAATGTCAATCCAAGGGGAATCAGGGACGGGTAAGGGCATGTATAGGCCATGTGGTTGGGACTTGGATTTTGCTTGTTTGCAAGTGATGCAACTACCACATAACATCTCAACATCTACGCGCATGTGTGGCCAATAGAAATGTTCATTAAGGGTTTCAAGGGTTTTGAACACTCCGAAATGACCCATTAAACCTCCCCATGGGCTTCTCTTGTCAATGCTTCTCGTAGTGACGATTGGGGAACACAATTTATGCTCTTTGACAAGGTATCCCTCATGCATGCAGTATTTTCCAAATGGTGCCTCTTTACATGCCTTGAAAATGGTGCCGAAATCATGGTCATTTGGGTACAAGTCCTTAAGTGATTCAAATCCTAAGAATCGTGAGGATAATGCTGTCAATAACGTGTATCTCCTGGAGAGGGCATCATCAACTATATTGTCATTTCCTAGTTTTTACTTAATCACGTAAGGAAATTGTTCTATGTACTATACCCATTTGGCATGTCTTATGTTCAACTTTCCTTGCCCTTTAAGGTACTTGAGGCTTTCATGGTCAGTGTGGATCATAAACTCCTTAGGTTGAAGGTAGTGTTGCCAAGTTTGTAGGGATCTCACAAGGGCATAAAGTTCTTTGTCATAGGTAGAGTAATTCAGTGCATCACCTTTTAACTTCTCACTAAAGTAGGCTATGAGTTTCTTACCTTGGGTCAATACCGCTCCAATACCCACTCCACTTGCATCACACTCAATCTCAAATGTTTCATCAAAATTTGGTAACCTAAGTATGTGTGTAGTGGTTAGCCTCCGTTTAAGCTCATCAAATGCCTGTTGTTGTGGCTCTTCCCACCTAAAATGCACATCTTTTTTACAATCTCATTTAGGGGTGCAGCTATGGATGAAAAATCTTTGACAAAGCGTATATAAAAACTTGCAAGCCCATGAAAACTGTGAACTTCCCCTACATTCTTAGTTGTAGGCCACTCCACAATTGACCTAACCTTCTCCTCATCCATCTCTACTCCCTCAGCCGAAATGACAAAGCCTACGAAAACTACTCGTTCCAAACAAAAAGAGCACTTCTTAAAGTGGGCGTAAAGTTGTTCTTGCTTAAGCTTCTCAAAAACGGCCCTAATATGGTCAAGGTGATCTTCTATGGTTCGGGAATAGATTAGGATATCATCAAAATAAACGACAACAAATTGATGAGCCCACGATGGGGTCAACGCAACATGTTTTCATGTATCATTTATTGTCACATGTTAGTACTGTAAGACATGGCATATCACTGTTAACTCCGCACACACTAGTGCTACTTCTTATGTCTTATAGTCTTAACTAACCCTTAGGACATGTCATATATGTTGTGTATCTTGTGTTTGTTGCTTGGTGTCTTTGAAGATAGGTCAAAGAGAGCTTTACATTGAAGAAGCATGTTGTACATATCTTTAGTTGTTCTTTTTAATATTGTTGGTTGGTTAACTTTGTTTTAAGACAATTTGTGTTGTATTATTGCCTTGTCTTTCAGGTACACGTACATAGCTTGGAAATGCAATTAGAATCTGAATTTTTGTCCAAGCAAAGAGGTGAAATGCAAGTAGCTTACAAGCAAGGTGGTGACAAGCACTCATGTCAAAATCAGATTTGTTCTTCACGTTAAGAATGGATGAAACAAGCTGCTCACATCATTAGCCAATAAGAAGGAGTCTTGCAAATGTACAAACCAATCAAAAACAAGTGAAGGAAAGCAAGCAAGCTGTACAACAAAAGATCCAATCAAAAACCATGAGGAATTCAGCTGGTTGAAGGCATAATTGAGTTGAATATTCAAAGCCTCAAATACAACCAATCAAAGGCCTTTCTAAGCAAGCTGCTCAATACATTATCCAATCAAAACTTTGGCTGAAAATCAAGCATGGAAGAAACGTTAAATCCTTTGAAAATTCAAAGCCAACTTGCAACCAATCAAAAGGCCATTCCAAAGTGATGAGGATCAAGGGTCCCATCAAGAGGTCAAAGGCCCTATGACAAGAAGGAGGGCAAAGGAACTTTGTCATCAAGTTGCCGCCTTCTTGTACAAGCATGTTCAAGATGAACCTAAGACTCCTTGGGTTCATTTCATTGAACCTTCAACTTGAGCATGTGTCAGCATGCACGTCTACATTCCTTGTTTTTTGAATTTATTTTGTGTCGTGTGATCTTAGTTTTATGTATTTGCTTTGTAGGTAAATTAGGTGCAAGAGAATGTTTGAAGAGAATGTTTCAAAAGAATGTTTGAAGAGAATGATTGAAGAGAATGTTTCAAGAGAATGTTTCAAGAGAATGTTCGAAAAGAATGTTTGTCTACGCTAAGACAAATTCAAAGGTGTCCAAAATAGAATCTCTTGATCAAGTTGAAATCAAAATTATCCACAAAGGGGGGCCGGCCATGTTTGAAACAAATGGATAATGATCAATCATGATTTGAATTCAAGTTTCAACCAATTTGAGATTTAAAATTGAAGAAGATTTCAGCTCCTATTCTCTTGATATACACGCCATTTGGAAGACAAATCAACAACACAAAGATTGAATCAAGTTTGAATTCAAATTCAAACTCCATTTGGATTAAATCTTCAACCATCCTTTGAATTCAACCCCAACTACCTTATCCTCATCAAATCAGATTTTTCAAGACTTTCATCACTCATCAAAAACGGCTGGAAGGATTAAGGATATCCTAGGATCAAATTCAAAGTGCACTCAAAATTCAATCTCAACTTGAAGTCAAACTTCACCCAAACTTTTGAAAACAAGCTCAAGCATATCCTACTCATCAAATCGGCTCCTCCAAGGCTCCATTTTGGTCCACATACACGGCTGAAGATAGAAGAGAAAACACCTTGCAAGCAATTCAAATTTTAGCTAGGATTTGTTTTACTTTTTGAATTCAAATAGTTTTCAAGTTTCAAACATTATTAGCTAGCTTATTTTGAAATAAAATCTGGTCATTTAAAGGCTGATAGGCGTGGGTTAGAGGCCTATAAATAGACCCCTTTGGCTGATTGTAATCTCACCTTTTGATGAATAACAATTCTTGATATTTCATTCACTTTGTGTGATACTTTGTTTTCTTGGTTTTGCATTAAAAACCTAGGTTAAGATCCTTCAAAGTTCAGCATATTGAAGGTGTTGCCATTGCTAAAAGGTGCCGTCCAGGAGGGCCATTTTGGTTTGCCTGTTCAACGACCATCTTGTAGTGTTGGTCTTGCTCGTTATCCATACGTTTTGATCACTAAGGAAGCAAGGGGAAGTTTACTTCTTTGTGCCTAACCCTTTGTGAAGGACGTTTGGAAGGTGGAATTGTTGGAGCCCACGAGTTGCACGCATCAAATTGGTATCAGAGACAGGTTACTCTATTCCACCATCTATCATTTCCTTTTCGTTTGAGTCTAGTCATTTCAATTTCAGTTGAGTCCTTCTTCTACTCCTCCCTCTGCACGCCATTTGTCTTGCATTTCATTGAAAAAAAAACGTCCAAAAACAAAACATTGCGTTGAGTCCTTACACGTTGCTGCATTTTGCTTTTCATTATTCAAGTGTCATTTCCATTATTTTCTTTTCGCATCACAATCTGATTTTGAGTCGTTCAAACTTGAACAAATTAGGGTTCGTTGCATTTTAGGTTACATTCAGCCTTCTTCAAAATATTCCAACCATCATCCTATAAAGCTACCTCGGTTTCAAATCATCTTGTTGCTACCGAAGCTTTTAGTTGATGATGATTGTATACATCTTATGATTCGCATTGTGATTGATTTCATGCTATAAATCTGGTAGTCCTACGTGTGCTTGTCTTCACAACACCAACCAAACCCTAAAACCAGCCCCACACCCCACGGCCCAACCACCCCCACCCCAACCCAACTATAAAACTCGCCAAGCTGATCCCAAATAGCCCTATTTACACCCCAAACAAAAAGCCCCAAACCAATTTTACCAAATACAATCAGATTCTAAAGATCCCAATTCATTCAAATAAACCCTAACCCTAGAATTTGAATTTTGTTCAAATTCTGTCCTAGACCAACCAATATCCAAATTGACCACACCCATCATCAATTACCAACCCAAATAGTCAATTTACAACATCCATTCTGTTCCTACAACCACATTCCGCAAAATCCCAAAACGTTCAAAACACCCTAAATCAAAACCCTAACCCTAACCCCAATTCGGTCCTACCCCAATTCCTTCACTTTCCAAGGTCATTTTTGTTGCAAGTCCAAGATACAAATTGCATTTTAAATACATTGCACTATTCTGTCCAAAAACGCAAGTGCTAAGCGCAAAACAAGTGAAATTCCAATTCTGCCCTTAGTCAAAAAAAGGGAGAATCTGAACCTTGCTTAATTGAAATAGCAAGGAAGAAACAGAAAAACAAAAGAACAAGAGCAAAGAAAAAGGGCAAAACGTTTATGCATTGCGTAGAAAATTTTTGGTACGACTTGCAAACCTTGGATACCATACTACCCTACATTGCCGTCCCCTATACCCAATTATCCATTTCTTCATCTTCTTAAACCAATAACACACTTGGTTGCTCGATTGTTGCATGACTTGAACCATTTTGTGGATAGTAAGTGCATAGAATCAAAATTGACTAAAGATTGCCCACGGCAACCCTTAGTTTATCTTTGGTTCAGCCTTATACATCAACTTTGGTTGCTTATGTTCTTTGAATCTTAGTATAAAGTTCAAGTTTGTGTTCATTTCAAGTGATTCTACTTTGATACTAATTGGTGCAACTTGAAAGCAAAAAGGAAGAAACAAGCGGAGAACATTGTGGTTTGAAGAAGCCTTGGCAATACACTTCCTTATTGATCACTTTGAGACTTCTTAACTTCAGGTTATCCAAGAACCAAAGTGGTAAGAGAGTGGAAAGAATAGAAAGCGGAGTGTTCATAGTTTATTTTTTTTACTAATCCCTTAACGTTTGATTGTCTTTGTGTTAGTTTGCTTCTTTCTTTTTCCTTTTTTTCGTTCAAATCCTTAGGAACAATGGCCAACATCAATCATTCCGCATCTAGCAAGTCTAAAGAAGCCAAAACTGTTGACAATACTCAACAACAAATGCTGGAGATGCTTAAGAAACTCATGCATGACAATGAGGTAATTAAGCATCGCTTGGAAGACGTGGAGCGAAGCTACAAAACAAGTGATGGCCAAGGAACAAGCAGGGCCGTTCCACCACCACAACCAAGACGCCATCCTCCAGAAGAAGTTGAGGACGATAACGTTCGACCCCCACACACCGAAGCGAGACGGTTTGCTCCTCCTACACAAGCAAGAAGGTACGCTCCAAGAAGGTACAATGATGATTACATTCCCTTTGAGCATGATGATTATGACTTTGATGACCACCATCCCCGTGGTCATTTAAAGGCTGATAGGCGTGGGTTAGAGGCCTATAAATAGACCCCTTTGGCTGATTGTAATCTCACCTTTTGATGAATAACAATTCTTGATATTTCATTCACTTTGTGTGATACTTTGTTTTCTTGGTTTTGCATTAAAAACCTAGGTTAAGATCCTTCAAAGTTGAGCATATTGAAGGTGTTGCCATTGCTAAAAGGTGCCGTCCAGGAGGGCCATTTTGGTTTGCCTGTTCAACGACCATCTTGTAGTGTTGGTCTTGCTCGTTATCCATACGTTTTGATCACTAAGGAAGCAAGGGGAAGTTTACTTCTTTGTGCCTAACCCTTTGTGAAGGACGTTTGGAAGGTGGAATTGTTGGAGCCCACGAGTTGCACGCATCAAATTGATGAGTATCAAGGGTCCGATGAGGATCAAGGGCCCCATTAAGAGGTCAAAGGTCCTATGACAAGAAGGAGGGCAAAGGAACTTTGTCATCAAGTTGCCGCCTTCTTGTACAAGCATGTTCAAGATGAACCTAAGACTCCTTGGGTTCATTTCATTGAACCTTCAACTTGAGCATGTGTCAGCATGCACGTCTACATTCCTTGTTTTTTGAATTTATTTTGTGTCGTGTGATCTTAGTTTTATGTATTTGCTTTGTAGGTAAATTAGGTGCAAGAGAATGTTTGAAGAGAATGTTTCAAAAGAATGTTTGAAGAGAATGATTGAAGAGAATGTTTCAAGAGAATGTTTGAAGAGAATGTTTCAAGAGAATGTTTGAAGAGAATGTTTCAAGAGAATGTTCGAAGAGAATGTTTGACTACGCTAAGACAAATTCAAAGGTGTCCAAAATAGAATCTCTTGATCAAGTTGAAATCAAAATTATCCACAAAGGGGGGCCGGCCATGTTTGAAACAAATGGATAATGATCAATCATGATTTGAATTCAAGTTTCAACCAATTTGAGATTTAAAATTGAAGAAGATTTCAGCTCATATTCTCTTGATATACACGCCATTTGGAAGACAAATCAACAACACAAAGATTGAATCAAGTTTGAATTCAAATTCAAACTCCATTTGGATTAAATCTTCAACCATCCTTTGAATTCAACCCCAACTACCTTATCCTCATCAAATCAGATTTTTCAAGACTTTCATCACTCATCAAAAACGGCTGGAAGGATTAAGGATATCCTAGGATCAAATTCAAAGTGCACTCAAAATTCAATCTCAACTTGAAGTCAAACTTCACCCAAACTTTTGAAAACAAGCTCAAGCATATCCTACTCATCAAATCGGCTCCTCCAAGGCTCCATTTTGGTCCACATACACGGCTGAAGATAGAAGAGAAGACACCTTGCAAGCAATTCAAATTTTAGCTAGGATTTGTTTTACTTTTTGAATTCAAATAGTTTTCAAGTTTCAAACATTATTAGCTAGCTTATTTTGAAATAAAATCTGGTCATTTAAAGGCTGATAGGCGTGGGTTAGAGGCCTATAAATAGACCCCTTTGGCTGATTGCAATCTCACCTTTTGATGAATAACAATTCTTGATATTTCATTCACTTTGTGTGATACTTTGTTTTCTTGGTTTTGCATTAAAAACCTAGGTTAAGATCCTTCAAAGTTGAGCATATTGAAGGTGTTGCCATTGCTAAAAGGTGCCGTCCAGGAGGGCAATTTTGGTTTGCCTGTTCAACGACCATCTTGTAGTGTTGGTCTTGCTCGTTATCCATACGTTTTGATCACTAAGGAAGCAAGGGGAAGTTTACTTCTTTGTGCCTAACCCTTTGTGAAGGACGTTTGGAAGGTGGAATTGTTGGAGCCCACGAGTTGCACGCATCAAATTGGTATCAGAGACAGGTTACTCTATTCCACCATCTATCATTTCCTTTTCGTTTGAGTCTAGTCATTTCAATTTCAGTTGAGTCCTTCTTCTACTCCTCCCTCTGCACGCCATTTGTCTTGCATTTCATTCAAAAAAAAACGTCCAAAAACAAAACATTACGTTGAGTCCTTACACGTTGCTGCATTTTGCTTTTCATCATTCAAGTGTCATTTCCATTATTTCCTTTTCGCATCACAATCTGATTTTGAGTCGTTCAAACTTGAACAAATTAGGGTTCGTTGCATTTTAGGTTACATCCAGCCTTCTTCAAAATATTCCAACCATCATCCTATAAAGCTACCTCGGTTTCAAATCATCTTGTTGCTACCGAAGCTTTTAGTTGATGATGATTGTATACATCTTATGATTCGCATTGTGATTGATTTCATGCTATAAATCTGGTAGTCCTACGTGTGCTTGTCTTCACAACACCAACCAAACCCTAAAACCAGCCCCACACCCCACGGCCCAACCACCCCCACCCCAACCCAACTCTAAAACTCGCCAAGCTGATCCCAAATAGCCCTATTTACACCCCAAACAAAAAGCCCCAAACCAATTTTACCAAATACAATCAGATTCTAAAGATCCCAATTCATTCAAATAAACCCTAACCCTAGAATTTGAATTTTGTTCAAATTCTGTCCTAGACCAACCAATATCCAAATTGACCACACCCATCATCAATTACCAACCCAAATAGTCAATTTACAACATCCATTCCGTTCCTACAACCACATTCCGCAAAATCCCAAAACGTTCAAAACACCCTAAATCAAAACCCTAACCCTAACCCCCATTCGGTCCTACCCCAATTCCTTCACTTTCCAAGGTCATTTTTGTTGCAAGTCCAGGATACAAATTGCATTTTAAATACATTGCACTATTCTGTCCAAAAACGCAAGTGCTAAGCGCAAAACAAGTGAAATTCCAATTCTGCCCTTAGTCAAAAAAAGGGAGAATCTGAACCTTGCTCAATTGAAATAGAAAGGAAGAAACAGAAAAACAAAAGAACAAGAGCAAAGAAAAAGGGCAAAACATTTGTGCATTGCGTAGAAAAGTTTTGGTACGACTTGCAAACCTTGGATACCATACTACCCCACATTGCCGTCCCCTATACCCAATTATCCATTTCTTCATCTTCTTAAACCAATAACACACTTGGTTGCTCGATTGTTGCATGACTTGAACCATTTTGTGGATAGTAAGTGCATAGAATCAAAATTGACTAAAGATTGCCCACGGCAACCCTTAGTTTATCTTTGGTTCAGCCTTATACATCAACTTTGGTTGCTTATGTTCTTTGAATCTTAGTATAAAGTTCAAGTTTGTGTTCATTTCAAGTGATTCTACTTTGATACTAATTGGTGCAACTTGAAAGCAAAAAGGAAGAAACAAGCGGAGAACATTGTGGTTTGAAGAAGCCTTGGCAATACACTTCCTTACTGATCACTTTGAGACTTCTTAACTTCAGGTTATCCAAGAACCAAAGTGGTAAGAGAGTGGAAAAAATAGAAAGCGGAGTGTTCATAGTTTATTTTTTTTTACTAATCCCTTAACGTTTGTTTGTCTTTGTGTTAGTTTGCTTCTTTCTTTTTCCTTTGTTTTCGTTCAAATCCTTAGGAACAATGGCCAACAGCAATCATTCCGCATCTAGCAAGTCTAAAGAAGCCGAAACTGTTGACAATACTCAACAACAAATGCTGGAGATGCTTAAGAAACTCATGCATGACAATGAGGTAATTGAGCATCGCTTGGAAGACGTGGAGCGAAGCTACAAAACAAGTGATGGCCAAGGAACAAACAGGGCCGTTCCACCACTACAACCAAGGCACCATCCTCCAGAAGAAGTTGAGGACGATAACATTCGACCCCCACACACCGAAGCGAGACGGTTTGCTCCTCCTACACAAGCAAGAAGGTACGCTCCAAGAAGGTACAATGATGATTACATTCCCTTTGAGCATGATGATTATGACTTTGATGACCACCATCCCCGTGGTTACCAAAGACGCCAAAATCCCCTTTTCCCACGAGATGACGATTTTCTCAAAACCAAAATAAGTATTCCCACGTTTTATGGTAAAAGTAATGCGGAGGAATATTTAGAATGGGAAACGAAAGTGGATTTGATCTTTTCTTGTACCAATTATAGTGAATTGCAAAAATTGAGGTATGCTTCCATTGAATTTTCTGGTTATGCACTTAATTGGTGGACGAATTTGTGTCGAAATAGAACTAAGACGAGACAACACCCAATCGCCACTTGGGAAGAAATGAAGTTTGAAATGCGACAACGTTTTATTCCAAACAATTATGAGAGTTATATTTTCACGAGTTTGCATAACTTACGACAAGGTTCCAAAAGTGTAGACGAGTATTATAAAGAGTTAGAAATTTTGTTGGAGAGGTCTAACTTGCAGGAACCTGAAGAAGCCACCAAGGCTCGATTCTTACATGGTTTAAACAGGGAGATTGCGCAAAGGGTTGACCTTCAACCTTACCTCGACCTCACAACCATGGTCCACATGGCTGAAAAGATTGAAGCACAATTAAAGGTACGTAACTCCTTCAATTTCAATTCCAATTATCGTACTAATCAATCTTCATCAAGATTTCACAGCAAGCCTTCAGGAACAGGAAGTTCACGGCCTACAGGAGGCCAAACGCATAACCAAGGAGCGTCGCAAAGGATGGACAATCGTGTGCAATCAACACAAAGGAGAGATGAACGCACCCAACAAAAGGCTCCTACCGGCAATTCTTCGGATCCTTCAAACAGGTTTAAAGACATTAAATGTTCTAAATGTCAAGGACGTGGCCACATAGGAAAAGAATGTCCTAATGCAAAAAGAATCATGTTAATTGAAGAGACAAACGAATATGTGTACGAGTCCGAGCATGAAAACGAGTCTGAGCATGATAATGAAATTGAACCTGAAGAGGATCTAGGCGCATTAGATGATTTTGACACTAAGGAGTTTCTTGTTGTGCGTAGAGCTTTAAATGCATATCCGAAATTAGATGATCACGAACAACATAGAGAAAACATTTTCCATATTCATTGCATGATAAATGGTAAAGTGTGCACCATGATCATTGATTCCGGTTCTTGTGCGAATGTGGCTAGCATCGAATTAGTAAGAAAACTGAATTTACCTATGACTAATCACCCGCACCCTTACAAACTTGCATGGCTAAATGACTGCGGTGAAGTTAGCGTAAGTAAACAAGTTTTGATTTCTCTTAGCATTGGTAGTTACAAAGATGATGTTTTATGTGATGTCGCACCAATGCATGCTAGTCATATCTTACTTGGTAGGCCATGGCAATTTGATCGACATGTGACATATGATGGTTATTTGAATCGTTATTCTTTCAAATTGAATGGCAAATTGTACAAACTGCATGCACTTCCACCACACAAAGTCCACGAGGATCACCAACGCATGTCCAAGTCTAGAGCCGATCCTAAGGAAAAAGAAGCCGAGAGAAAATTCGTGGAGTGTATGAAAAGTGAGAACAAAAAACACGAGAGCAAGGGAAAAGAGGTAGTGCCCCTAAGTGTCAACGAGTCCAAAAAGAAGTGTGGGTATTTCGCAAAGAAAAGAGAGGTTACACGTGCACTTTATAACAACCAAACTGTCCTCATCATCATCCCAAAGTGGTGTCAGCTTGCCCTTGAAGAACTCCCACCAAACTTACCTACCTCAGTTGCGTCCCTTATCCAAGAATATGAAGTTCTATTTCCCTCCGAACCACCATCCGGATTACCACCCATTAGAGGAATAGAACACCAAATCGACTTTGTCCCAGGAGCCGTGTTACCCAATCGCCCAGCCTATTCGAGCAAACCCTGAAGAAACCAAAGAAATCCAAAGGCAAGTAGACGAGCTCCTAGCTAGTGGACAAGTTTGAGAGAGTCTAAGCCCATCTGCCGTCCCAGTCATTTTAGTACCCAAAAAGGATGGAACGTGGAGAATGTGTACCGATTGCCGAGCCATAAACAAGATTACCGTCAAGTATAGGTACCCCATACCTAGGCTAGACGATATGTTAGACATGTTGCACGGATCCAAATTCTTCACCAAAATCGACCTTAAGCAAGGGTACTTCCAGGTACGCATTAGAGAAGGGGACGAATGGAAGACTGCATTCAAAACCAAGTTTGGGCTCTATGAGTGGTTAGTGATGCCCTTCGGGCTCACCAACGCCCCTAGTACCTTTATGAGGCTAATGAATGAAGTCTTACGTGCGTTCATAGGACGCTTTGTCGTTGTCTATTTCGATGATATCCTAATCTATTCCTACACCATAGAAGATCATCTTGACCACATTAGAGCCGTTTTTGAAAAGCTTAAGCAAGAACAACTTTACGCCAACTTTAAGAAGTGCTCCTTTTGTTTAGAACGCGTAGTTTTTCTAGGCTTTGTCATTTCGGCTGAGGGAGTAGAGATGGATGAGGAAAAGGTTAGGTCAATTGTGGAGTGGCCTATACCTAAGAATGTAGGGGAAGTTCGCAGTTTTCATGGACTAGCAAGCTTTTATAGACGCTTTGTCAAAGATTTTTCTTCCATAGCTGCACCCCTAAACGAAATTGTGAAAAAAGATGTGCCTTTTAGGTGGGAAGAGCCACAACAACAGGCATTTGACGAACTTAAACGTAGGCTGACTGCTGCACCCATACTTAGGCTACTAAATTTTGACGAGACCTTTGAGATCGAGTGTGATGCAAGTGGAGTGGGTATAGGCGCAGTTTTGACCCCAAGTAAGAAACCCATAGCCTACTTTAGTGAAAATTTGAAAGGAGCAGCATTGAATTACTCTACCTATGATAAGGAACTTTATGCCCTTGTGAGATCCCTACAAACTTGGCAACACTATCTTCAACCTAAAGAGTTTGTGATACACACTGACCACGAAAGCCTTAAGTATCTTAAAGGGCAGGGAAAGTTGAACAAAAGACATGCCAAATGGGTAGAGTTCATAGAACAATTCCCTTACGTGATTAAGTACAAACAAGGAAAAGATAATATAGTTGCCGATGCCCTCTCTGGGAGATACACGTTAGTGACTACATTATCTTCACGCTTCTTAGGATTCGAATCACTTAAGGACTTGTACCCCAATGACCATGACTTTGGCACCATTTTCGAGGCATGTCAAGGAGCACCATTTGGGAAATTTTACATACATGAGGGTTATCTTTTCAAAGAACAAAAATTATGCGTTTCCCAATCATCCCTACGAGAAGCATTGACCAGAGAAGCCCATGGGGGAGGTTTAATGGGTCATTTTGGAGTGTTCAAAACCCTTGAGACTCTTAAAGAACATTTCTATTGGCCCCACATGAGAGTAGACGTCGAGAGGTTGTGTGGTAATTGCATCACTTGCAAACAAGCCAAATCCAAGTCCCAACCACATGGCCTTTACACGCCTTTATCCGTCCCTGATTCCCCTTGGATTGACATTTCTATGGACTTTGTTTTAGGACTTCCTAGGTCTCGGGGAGGACGCGATAGCATTTATGTTGTGGTTGATCGATTTTCAAAAATGGCACATTTCATTGCATGTAGGAAAGTTGATGATGGCACACATGTTGCTGATTTGTTCTTCAAAGAAATTGTTAGATTGCATGGCATTCCACGTACAATTGTAAGCGATAGAGATACGAAATTTTTGAGTCATTTTTGGCGTGTTTTGTGGGCTAAACTTGGTACACAATTGTTGTTTTCCACCACCGCACACCCACAAACTGATGGACAAACTGAAGTCGTTAATCGTACTCTTTCTCAACTTTTGCGTGCCATTTTGGAAAAACACATTAAACATTGGGAAGATTGTTTACCATATATCGAATTTACATATAATAGGAGTGTCCATCACGGTACTTTGCATAGTCCATTTGAAATCGTGTATGTCTTTAATCCCTTGTCTCCCATTGATTTGATTTCTATTCCCGTGCATGAACGTTCTACTCTTGATGGTAAACAAAAAGCGGACAACATAAAGAAATTGCATGAACAAGTTAAAACACAACTAGAAAAGAAAAACAAAGCTTATGAAAGACGAGCTAACAAACATCGGAAAAGAGTTGTGTTTAAACCTGGAGATTTAGTGTGGTTACATTTGCGCAAGGAAAGATTTCCCAATGAAAGAAAGTCAAAATTGTTGCCTCGAGGAGATGGAACCTTTAAAGTATTGAAACGCATAGGTGACAATGCATACATCCTTGATCTTCCCGACAGGTATGGTTCAATTTCACCTACTTTTAATGTTGCTGACCTCACCCCTTTCAATGATGACCTTTTTGATTCGAGGACGAATCCTTTTGAGGAGGGGGGATTGATGAGGATCAAGGGTCCGATGAGGATCAAGGGCCCCATCAAGAGGTCAAAGTTCCTATGACAAGAAGGAGGGCAAAGGAACTTTGTCATCAAGTTGCCGCCTTCTTGTACAAGCATGTTCAAGATGAACCTAAGACTCCTTGGGTTCATTTCATTGAACCTTCAACTTGAGCATGTGTCAGCATGCACGTTTACATTCCTTGTTTTTTGAATTTATTTTGTGTCGTGTGATCTTAGTTTTATGTATTTGCTTTGTAGGTAAATTAGGTGCAAGAGAATGTTTGAAGAGAATGTTTCAAAAGAATGTTTGAAGAGAATGATTGAAGAGAATGTTTGAAGAGAATGTTTCAAGAGAATGTTCGAAAAGAATGTTTGTCTACGCTAAGACAAATTCAAAGGTGTCCAAAATAGAATCTCTTGATCAAGTTGAAATCAAAATTATCCACAAAGGGGGGCCGGCCATGTTTGAAACAAATGGATAATGATCAATCATGATTTGAATTCAAGTTTCAACCAATTTGAGATTTAAAATTGAAGAAGATTTCAGCTCCTATTCTCTTGATATACACGCCATTTGGAAGACAAATCAACAACACAAAGATTGAATCAAGTTTGAATTCAAATTCAAACTCCATTTGGATTAAATCTTCAACCATCCTTTGAATTCAACCCCAACTACCTTATCCTCATCAAATCAGATTTTTCAAGACTTTCATCACTCATCAAAAACGGCTGGAAGGATTAAGGATATCCTAGGATCAAATTCAAAGTGCACTCAAAATTCAATCTCAACTTGAAGTCAAACTTCACCCAAACTTTTGAAAACAAGCTCAAGCATATCCTACTCATCAAATCAGCTCCTCCAAGGCTCCATTTTGGTCCACATACACGGCTGAAGATAGAAGAGAAGACAGCTTGCAAGCAATTCAAATTTTAGCTAGGATTTGTTTTACTTTTTGAATTCAAATAGTTTTCAAGTTTCAAACATTATTAGCTAGCTTATTTTGAAATAAAATCTGGTCATTTAAAGGCTGATAGGCGTGGGTTAGAGGCTTATAAATAGACCCCTTTGGCTGATTGTAATCTCACCTTTTGATGAATAACAATTCTTGATATTTCATTCACTTTGTGTGATACCTTGTTTTCTTGGTTTTGCATTAAAAACCTAGGTTAAGATCCTTCAAAGTTGAGCATATTGAAGGTGTTGCCATTGCTAAAAGGTGCCGTCCAGGAGGGCCATTTTGGTTTGCCTGTTCAACGACCATCTTGTAGTGTTGGTCTTGCTCGTTATCCATACGTTTTGATCACTAAGGAAGCAAGGGGAAGTTTACTTCTTTGTGCCTAACCCTTTGTGAAGGACGTTTGTAAGGTGGAATTGTTGGAGCCCACGAGTTGCACGCATCACAAAGCAAGCTGCTCTATGTATTAACCAATCAAATTGATCAAGAAAAAGGCTGGAAAACAGGATGGAGAGCACGGCAAGCAACAAGATTCTTGGAGCCAAAGTTGTTCAAAAACAAGCACCTTATTTTTAGTCTTGTACTTTGTACTTCAAACCTTGTACTCTTGTTATTTTCATTTTGTATAAATAGCATAGGAATCAGATTGTAAACACAACACAATTCAAACATATTTCAATCAAAATTTCCTTTAAGGAATTCTCAACTTTTCTAGTTGAAGTTAAAACCACTTAACGGTTTCTTTCAAGTTCATAGCCTAGAACTTGTTAGTATTTTACTTCATTTTTGGTTTACAACATCTTAGGGTCTCAATGAGGTTTTAGATGTGTTGGAATGCCAAAGAGGAACAGGTGTTGGCATAAATTAAGCCAAGAACAAATGGTTACAGTTCAAGGGGTGTCATTGTGATGTTCTTTGCCATAGCTGAGGTTCAAATCAATTTGGAATAGGAGACAAAGTCCTTGGAACGTTTATCTAGCCTTCGTTTGGCCCATCAATTGGTATCAGAGCGTTGGTTAGTCTTCTATTCATGTTTACATTGTTTAAACTTGCATATGAGTGATGCTGCCCAAAGCTGTTTAGTAAACTGTTTTATGTCCGTGTAGAATCTGTTAGTTTTAGGTAGTTAGTTTATGTTTTAAAGTGTTTATTAGATAGTTTACAATAGTTTGGTAACTTAGTTTTAAGTGGCAAAACCGAAAACCCCCACAAAAATAACTTAGACTAGACTTAAGTGTGTTAGAATCTGATTGTGTAGCTCAAGTTTAGAACCGTGTGTAACCAGCTTGTACTTGTTCAATCTGGCCTAGATATTGTTCATTAGGTCCTAATCTAGAAGTTTAAATGGCAGTTTAGATAAGTCCTTAAAACAGAAAACTTTGAACACAAAAATAGATTAGTTGATCGTTAGTTGTAATCAAGTTGTTAAAATTCTGTTTTCTTTTGTACTTGTGTGCAATCTGTTTTAAACGTTTTGTTTGCTGCCTTATTTAGCTTGTTTAGACTAGTTTACAACATAGTTTTAAAGGTTTAGTTGGTTGTCTAGTTTAAAACAAGAAAACCGAAAACTAAAGAACAAAACAAGTAGTTTTAGTTAACTAAGTGTGCTGCCTAGTTTCTAGTGTTACACGTTTGATAAGTAGGATATAAAGACTTGCATCTAGTAACACCTAGTTTAGAAATTGATTGCATCATACAAACAAAAACCAAACAAAAACAAAGTAGGATAGATCACCTAAAAACAAAACAAAACAAGCTAGCTAGTTTGCATCAAAGCTGATTTCCATTAGTTGATATAGTAATCAGCCTTATAAATTGCATTTAGAAACAACTAAGTTGCATTTAGCTATCTTAAGATTAGTTAGATCATTTGCATCAAAAACAGAAAAAAAAACTGAAACAATTTAGTTTAAACTTGATTAAAACTTTGAATGCTATTTGTTTAAACTTGTTGAATTTGATTTCACCACCCCCGTTACACCTTAAGTCATTGTTTGGTACAAACTTGATTGAATCTTTTAATTGAAACATTATTGACTTGAGATTTGTTAAAAGTGAAGTAAATTTGTAAGAAACAAGATTTGATTTCAAATTTTAACATTGGCTTTACGTTTATCTTTACTTGGGATTGATTCAATTGTTTAAAGACTTTATTGGACTTAAGTTCTTACTTAGGATGACTTTGTCTATATTTATCCCTACACTGTTAAATTGCCGACCCTGTTATCATATTGTTGTCTTTACACTTCTTCAACTTGCATTGAACTTTCATCTATATTTGGTTGTTAAATTTGTGAAACAGTTTTCATATCATTAGTGTTCTTCAAAGAACGTTTCACAAAAGCCACACCAAAACTTGTGCAAGTAAAACCAAAGAAAAAGAAGCCGTGAGCAATGTCTCATAAAGGCAAGTGAGCAGTAGACTCACAAAACAGACAAAGCCAATCCAAAGGAAAATAATTAGGCTTGTTTGTGAAAGAAACTGACAGAAAAGTCATTTTTAACGTCAAAAAGCAAGAGACAAGACGTATGAGTGATTTGCACAAGAAGTGAGATATAGCCATCCAAAGTTCACAAAAGGTGAATTGTGCAAAACCAAAAGCAAATACCTACACCAAAAGTGTTGATTGTTGTAAAAGGTTCCTCGAACAAACCCTTGTTGAACACTTGTGTGTATCTACTGTCTTTCACTTTATTTACAATTGAATGTGCATTAAAGTTTAAAGTAAGTTAAAGGATTGTTCTGTACAAACCCTTAGCTTTCTTTGATTCTGCCAAAAACATCACTTGACTTCTATTTTTCTTTGAATCTTAGATAGTCCAAGATTGTTGTTTATTCAATTGTCAATTTGAAGTAGAAATTTATGTTTTGTTAAAGTTATAGTTTGATCTTACTTGCTTGTATTCTGACTTATTTATCTCATTGTTTTACCATCTTGGTTGATTGTTTTGATTAAACATGATTCTAAAAACCATTTGGGGAGTTGAATGCCATAGGAGAGACTATGATGAACTGGAAAAACGTATGAACTCCTTTGGTCGTATGAATGGTTTATGGGTTGGATATTGGGAATGTAAAACTCCTAGATATCAAACTCTTTCTCAGTGCAATAAAGACGTTAGTGCATATTACAATGAAATGCTTGATGATTTGTACTATGCTTATGTTGAAGAACATGAGGAATTAAGCATGATTAAGTTCTTTGCTGGATTAGATAAAGAGATCGCTGATTGCATGTTGTCTGAAAAATTCTCATCACTTTATGACATGTATAAAAAGGCAAAGATTGTTCAATCAAACCTAATCCCATGGCAAGTTAATCAAAACTATGGGTATGAACTGAAGTCTTGTGATTCTGAAAATAACAAACCAAATCCAGTTAAGTTAAGCAATTTGAGTCAGCCTATGGATAATATTGAAAATGCATTGCTTCAACTTAGAGACATGGTGCAAGTATTGATAGAATCTAAAAAGAACAAAGACTTGCAATCTGACATTTCTGTGAATGATGGTTTGTATGAAATTAGCCCCAACATGCCTGAAACTGGAACTCCTTTATCTGAATTGCATGTTCAACCTTGTGTACTGTCTGAAGAAGACCCTTCACTTGAATCTGTTGGTGATTTGCAAAGTGTTAGTCGTTTGCTTATAGATGATGTTAATTGTGATAACACTTTGTCTGAAAATGAGTTACATTGTGACATGCATATAAATGAAATCCCTGTGCATGATCTGCATTCTGCTGAGATGCTTGTTTCTGGGTTACAATCTGAATTACATCCTGTACATTTCATTGATGACATTGATGTAAGTAATTCTGTTGAGAATGACATCGATAAACTAGATTCTTATGATTTGATGTTAGCTGAACTAGATTGTCTACTTGATGTAGAGCTTGATCATGATGTCATTATTGAAATAGATTCAGCTACAAATGAACATAAATCCTTGGATGAACTAGTTAATGAATTGAATGACATATTTAGTATAGATGAAGATTCTATTTCTGGAATATCTATTTCATCTCATCTTGTTGAATGTCTGCCTGTTGTCATCTCAATTGATACATCTTGTCTAAATATTGCACATGTCTGTAAGATTTGTACATTTAGTGTTAACATGTTGCAATATGCTTTTTGGATGTTGTTTTATCTGTTAGGATGTATGTGTTCTAAAATTTTTGTTATCATATTGTTAATACATCCTAAACATTTTAGAAAGCGTGTACACAGCTTATTCTTTCTTCAAAGATAAGGATGCACCAAGGTATTTCACCTTCACCATTTGTATTATCATGTTCCTATTTGGTTATGGTGTAGTTGAGCATACATGTACATCCTAAACCGCTATCCCTTATTCTATCCATGTTGAGATTCGAGGACGAATCATTTTCAAGAGGGAGGGAATGATGAGCCCACGATGGGGTCAACGCAACATATTTTCATGTATCATTTATTGTCACATGTTAGTACTGTAAGACATAGCATATCACTGTTAACTCCGCACACACTAGTGCTACTTCTTATGTCTTACAGTCTTAACTAACCCTTAGGACATGTCATATATGTTGTGTATCTTGTGTTTGTTGCTTGGTGTCTTTGAAGATAGGTCAAAGAGAGCTTTACATTGAAGAAGCATGTTGTACATATCTTTAGTTGTTCTTTTTAATATTGTTGGTTGGTTAACTTTGTTTTAGGATAGTTTGTGTTGTATTATTGCCTTGTCTTTCAGGTACACGTACATAGCTTGGAAATGCAAATAGAATCTGAATTTTTGTTTAAGCAAAGAGGTGAAATGCAAGTAGCTTACAAGCAAGGTGGTGACAAGCACTCATGTCAAAATCAGATTTGTTCTTCACGTTAAGAATGGATGAAACAAGCTGCTCACATCATTAGCCAATAAGAAGGAGTCTTGCAAATGTACAAACCAATCAAAAACAAGTGAAGGAAAGCAGGCAAGCTGTACAACAAAAGATCCAATCAAAAACCATGAGGAATTCGGCTGGTTGAAGGCATAATTGAGTTGAATATTCAAAGCCTCAAATACAACCAATCAAAGGCATTTCAAAGCAAGCTGCTCAATACATTATCCAATCAAAACTTTGGCTGAAAATCAAGCATGGAAGAAACGTTAAATCCTTTGAAAATTCAAAGCCAACTTGCAACCAATCAAAAGGCCATTCCAAAGCAAGCTGCTCCATGTAGTAACCAATCAAATTGATCAAGAAAAAGGCTGGAAAACAGGATGGAGAGCACGGCAAGCAACCAGATTCTTGGAGCCAAAGTTGTTCAAAAACAAGCACCTTATTTTTAGTCTTGTACTTTGTGCTTTAAACCTTGTACTCTTGTAATTTTTGTTTTGTATAAATAGCATAGGAATCAGATTGTAAACACAACACAATTCAAACATATTTCAATCAAAATTTCCTTTAAGGAAATCTCAACTTTTCTAGTTGAAGTTAAAACCACTTAACGGTTTCTTACAAGTTCATAGCCTAGAACTTGTTAGTATTTTACTTCATTTTTGGTTTACAGCATCTTAGGGTCTCAATGAGGTTTTAGATGTGTTGGAATGCCAAAGAGGAAGAGGTGTTGGCATAAATTGAGCCAAGAACAAACGGTTACAGTTCAAGGGGTGTCATTGTGATGTTCTTTGCCATAGCTGAGGTTCAAATCAATTTGGAATAGGAGACAAAGTCCTTGGAACGTTTATCTAGCCTTCATTTGGCTCATCACAAATCGTCCTATGAACGCTCGTAAGACTTCATTCATTAGCCTCATAAAGGTGCTAGGGGCGTTGGTGAGCCCGAAGGGCATCACTAACCACTCGTAGAGCCCAAACTTTGTTTTGAATGTAGTTTTCCATTTGTCCCCTTCTCTAATTCGTACTTTGAAGTAACCCTACTTAAGGTCGATTTTGGTGAAGAATCTAGATCCGCAACATATCCAACATATCATCCAGCCTAGGTATGTGGTACCTATACCTGACGGTAATTTTGTTTATGGCACAACAATCAGTACACATTCTCCAAGTTCCATCCTTTCTGGGTACTAAAATGACAGGGACAGCTGATGGGCTTAGTCTCTCTCAGACTTGCCCACTCGCTAGGAGCTCCTCTACTTGCCTTTTGATTTCTTTGGTTTCTTCCGGGTTGGCTCGATATGCGGGTCGATTTGGTAAAACGGCTCCTGGGACAAAATCAATTTGGTGTTCTATTCCTCTAATAGGTGGTAATCCGGATGGTGGCTCAGTGGGAAATAGAACGTCGTACTCTTGGATAAGGGTTGCA
This sequence comes from Eustoma russellianum, assembly GCA_036186865.1. Taxonomy (NCBI): domain Eukaryota; kingdom Viridiplantae; phylum Streptophyta; class Magnoliopsida; order Gentianales; family Gentianaceae; genus Eustoma; species Eustoma russellianum. The sequence continues at coordinate 16,466,533 of AP025048.1, read as the reverse complement.
ACAAAGGTAGGTAAATTTGGTGGGAGTGCCTCTATTGAAAGGTGACACGCCTTGGGAATAAGAATGAGAACAGTTTGGTTGTTATAAAGGGCTCGTGTGACCTCTCTTTTCTTTGCAAAATATCCACACTTCTTTTTGAAATCGTTAACACTTACTGGCACTACCTCTTTTCCCTTGCTCTCTTGTTTTTTGTTCTCGTTTTTCATGCATTCCATGAATTTTCTCTCAGATTCTTTTTCCTTAGGATCGGTCCTAGACTTAGACATGCGTTGGTGATCCTCGTTGACTTTGTGTGGTGGAAGTGCATGCAATTTGTAAAGTTTGCCATTCAACTTGAAAGAATAACGATTCAAATATCCATCATATGTCACATGTCGATCAAATTGACATGGCCTACCAAGTAAGATATGACTAGCATGCATTGGTGCAACATCACATAAAACATCATCTTTGTAACTACCAATGCTAAGAGAAATCAAAACTTGCTTACTTACGCTAACTTCACCGCAATCATTTAACCATGCAAGTTTGTAACGATGCAGATGATTAGTCATATGAAAATTCAGTTTTCTTACCAATTCAATGCTAGCCACGTTCGCACAAGAAGCGAAATCAATGATCATGGTGCACACTTTACCATTTATCATGCAATGAATATGAAAAATGTTTTCTCTATGTTGTTCGTGATCATCTAATTTCGGATATGCATTCAAAGCTCTACGCACAACAAGAAATTCCTTAGTGTCAAAATCATCTAGTGCGCCTAGATCCTCTTTAGTTTCAGTTTCATTATCATGCTCAGATTCGTTTTCATGCTCGGATTCAGTCACATATTCATTAGTCTCCTCAATTAACATGATTCGTTTTGCATTAGGACACTCTTTTTCCTATGTGACCACGCCTTTGACATTTGTAGTATTTAATGTCCCTAAACCTGTTTGAGAGATCAGAAGAATTCCTTGTAGGAGCCTTTTGTTGGGCCCGGTCATCTCGCCTTTGTGTGGACTGCACACGGTTGTCCATCCTTTATGACGCACCTTGGTCACGTGTTTGGACTCCTGTAGGCCGTGAGCTTCCTATTCCTGAAAGGCTTGCTGGAAAACCTTGATGAAAACTGATTAGTACGATAAGTGGAATTGAAATTGGAGGAACTACGTACCTTTAGCTGGTGTTCAATCTTCTCAGCCATATGAACCTTGGTTGTGAGGTCGAGGTGAGGCGGAAGCTCAACCCTTTGCGCAATCTCCCTATTCAGACCATGTAAGAAATGAGCCTTGGTGGCTTCTTCGGATTCCTGCAAGTTAGACCTTTTCAACAAAATCTCTAACTCTTTGTAATACTCGTCTACACTTTTGGAACCTTGTCTTGAGTTTTGCAAACTTGTGAAAATAGAACTCTCAAAATTGTTTGGGATAAAACGTCGTCTCATTTCAAATTTCATTTCTTCCCAATTGGCAATTGGAGGTTGTCTTGTCTTATTCCTATTTCTACTCAAATTTGTCCACCAATTTAATGCGTAACCAGAAAACTCAATAGAAGCGTACCTCACTTTTTGTAATTCACTGTAGTTGGTACAAGAAAAGATTAGATCCACTTTCGTTTCCCGTTCCAAATATTCCTCCGTATTACTTTTACCATAAAACGTTGGAATATTTATTTTTGTTTTGAGAAAATCGTCATCTTGCGGGAAAAGGGGATTTTGGCGTCTTTGGTAACCACGGAGAGGGTAGTCATCAAAGTCATAATCATCATGCTCAAATGGAATGTATTCATCATTTTACCTTCTTAGAGCGTACCTTCTTGGTTGCGTTGGTGGAACAAACCTTCTGGCCTCGATGTGTGGTGGTCTAAGGTTGTCATCCTCAACTTCTTCTGGGGGTTGATGCCTTGGTTGTGGTAGTGGAACGGCCTTGCTCGTGCCTTGTCCATCACTCTTCTTGTAGCTCCGTTCAACATCCTCCAATCGATGTTTGATTACCTCATTGTCATGCATGAGTTTCTTTAACATCTCCAGCATTTGTTGTTGAGTATTGTCAACATTCTCGGCTTCCTTTGACTTGCTAGATGCAGAATGAGTGTTTTTATCCATGTTTTACCTAAAGAGATTAAACGAAAACAAAAGGAAAAGGAAAGAAACAAACTAATGCAAAAACAAGCAAACGTTAAGTGATTAGTAAAAAACAAAATATGGACACTCCTCTTTCTCTTTTTTCCACTCTCTTACCACTTTGCTTCTTGGATAACCTGAAGTTAATAAGATTCAAAGCGATCAATTAAGAAAGTATTTGCCAATGCTTCTCCAAATCACAACGATCTCCACTTGTTTCTCCTTTTTGCTTTTAAGTTGCACTAAATAGTATCAAAACGGAATCAAGCAAAATGGAAACAAACTTGAACTTTTCTACTAAGATTCAAAGAAAAGAAGCAACCAAAATTGATGTATCCTGAACCAAAGATGAACTAAGGGCTGCCGTGGGTAATCTTTGGTTAATTTCGATTCTATGCTATTACTATCCACAAAATGGTTCAAGTCATGCAATAATCAAGTATCCAAGTGTGTGATTGGTTCAAGATGTTCAGGATATGGATAATAGGTATGGCGTGGGTTATGGATGAAAGATGACGCCAAGTTGGTCCCAAAAATTTCAAACAATTGCACAACTGTTTTTCCCCTTTTCTATTCACTTTTTCTTTTGTTTTCTTTCTCTTCTTGCTATTTTTTTTAACGTCAGCAAGTTCATATTCTTTTTTTGATCAAAGGCAAGAAAGCGTGCAAAGAACTCTCAATTTCAGCCAAGGTGCCTTCAAGTATGCAATATGAAATGCAAGGTAAAGCTAAAGGTGATAAATTTCGGTTAGGTTTAGTTGTTTAACCGAAACTAGGGTTTTCAAAAATTAGGGTTTTGAGTTGGCTTCTTTTGATTATGATTTTGTTTGGTAAAATTGGTTTAGGGCTTTTGGTTAAGAAGTGAAACAAGGTAGTTTGGTTTGGTTGGTGGTTTTAGGGAAGGGTTTTGGGATGGTTTGTCTTGGGCAGTGGGAATTGGAGATTGTTATGTTTTGATGGGGTTGAAAGTGACACACATATGAATAGCTGGATTTTAAAGCATGAAATCAATCATTATGTGAATCACAAGATGCATATAATCATCATCAACTAAAAGCTTCGGTAGCAATAAGATGATTTGAAACCGAGGTGGCTTTATAGGCTGATGGTTGTAGTGTTTAAAAGAAAGCTGAATGGGACCTAAATGCAACAAACCCTAACTTGTTCAAGCTTGAATGACAAAGATCAATTAGTGACGACAAGGTTGAAAAGAAAAGAATGACACTTGAATGATGAATGACAAGATGCAGCAAAAGACAAATACTAAGAAACCCTAGGACGTGTTTTTTTTGTATGAAAGACAAATGACGTGTAGAATTAGGGATAGAAGGACACAACTGAACTTGAAATGAATAGACTCAAACGAAAAGAAAAGGATAGAATATGGTGGAATAGAGTAACCTGCTCTCTGATGCCAATTTGATGCGTGCAAAACGTGGGGTCCAATAATTCCACCTTCCAAACGTCCTTCACAAAGGGTTGGGCACAAGGAAGAAGACTTCCCCTTGCTTCCTTAGTGACACAAAAGATTGGCTCAAGAGCAAGAACCAACACTTTAAGATGGTTGTTGATCAGACAAACCACAATGGCTCTCTTGGACGGCACTTTTAAGCAATGGAAACACCTTCAAAATGCTCAAATTTGAAGGATCTTAACTTAGGTTTTTGATGCAAAACCAAGAAAACAGTCTCACAAGAAGTGAAGAAAATATCAAGAATTGTTATTCATCAAAAGTTGTTCTTTTTACATGCCCGAAGGGCCTTATTTATAGGCTAGAAATCGTCCCCCTTCAGCCTTCCAATGACTAGAAACTAATTTAAATAAAGCTAGCTAACAAATGTTTAAAATTGAAATTTGCTTGAAATTCAAAACTAAGATAAATCTAGCTAAAACTTGAAATGCTTGCAAGATGCCATCTTCTCCATGTCAGCCGTGTATGAGGACCAAATGATGCCTTGGAGAAGCTGATTTGATGAGTAGGATGTGCTTGAACTTGCATTCAAAAGTTGGGTGAAGTTTGAATTCAAGTTGAGTTTGAATTTGAGTGCATTTTGAATTGGTTGTTGGTTTATCCTTTCCACATCCTTCCAGCCGTGTTCCTTGGGTAATGAGGTGTAGAATGAAATTTGATGATGATAAGATGGTTGGGGTTGAATTTAAAAGATGGTTGAAGTTTGAATTCAAATTGAGTTTGAATTTGAATTCAAACTTGGATTCAATTTGAATTGAAATTATCTCTCTTTTCCTCAAAGATGGCGTGTTCCTTGGCTAAAGATAATGGCTGAATTCTTCTTGAAATATAAGCCTCAATTTGTTTGAAACTTGAATTCAAATCTTGGTTGAATTTAAATTCAAGTTTAACTTTGAATTTAAATTCAATTTGATCTCCATTTTGTCTTCAATTTTGGCCGGCCCATTGTTGGTGTTTGGAGATGATTTTGATTTCAATTTGAACAAGGGATTCCATCTTGGACACATTTGAACTTGTCTTTGTGGAGACAAATATTCTTCTCAAGACAACATTCCCTTTGTCTCCTTTTTTTGCAACACATGCCTATCATGCTTCTTGGACCTCCATTTCATTTGGATCTTCCATGTAACTAATTTACCTACAAAGCCACACATAAAAACAAGGATCACAAGAAAACTAGACTAAAATCAAACAAGGAATACTCACACACACGCACACTCATAAACGCTCAAAGGGTGGGTTCAATGACGTGAACCCACGGAACCTTAGGTTCATCTTGAACATGCTTATACAAGAAGGTTCCAACTTGATGACAAAGTTCTCTTGTCCTCCTTCTTGTCATAGAGCCCTTGACCTCTTGATGGGATCCTTGATCCTCATCATGAATGCTCTTACATGGAACGTTGGAGGTATTCGTACCTCTTTAGATCGCTTGCTCACACTATTACGTCAAACACGGCTTGATATATTAGTCATCATTGAACCGAAACAACGTCTTTTTAAGCTCACTTATTATCGCTTAAAGCTTAGATTCCCACAGGCTATTGACACATGCAATGGTAATAACTGGATCTCTTGGAATTCTTCAATGTTAGAGTTAGTTACAGTTGCCCATGATGTGCAAACTACTTTACTACCTTTTGTTTGGCGTCAAACACAACAAGCATTTGCATGGTCTGTAATTTATGGACGTCACACGGGTCTAACAGGCAACCTCTTTGGAATTCTTTGATTGAAACATCTCGCACTCTAATTATTCCGTGGATAATTGGTGAAGATTTTAATACGTTTCTGTCGTTGGATGAGCATAAATATCGTAATACCCCTCCACTTCGCACATTGGAGGATTTTAAATCATGTGTTGATACTTGCTGCTTGCAAGACCTTCCTTTCTTGGGCTCTCCTTTTACTTGGGCACGTGGGACTGGCCAGTGTCGCGTTATGCAACGCCTAGACAGATATCTATGTACTATTTCATTCTCAAACTTATTTACGGATATAGTGGTTCATCACTTGTCTCGAGCCACTTCAAACCATGCTCCTTTGTTGTTAAAGTGTACGTTATCCCGAAGCGGACCCCCCATTCCATTTCGATATATAAATGCATGGGTTTGCATACAGACTTTCTCTCTTTTGTCAAGGCGCAATGGCAACATTATCCCATGACCGGTGGCATGTGTGGCTTGTATAAAAAGCTCAGTTCTCTCAAGGAAGATCTTTGGCATTGGAACCGAGAGGTATATGGCAACATTTTTAGCAATGTAGTTGAAGCGGAGGAAAACTTTGCCAGACAGGAAGCTCAATACGATAATGACCCTACTCATGCACATCGAACGGCTTTCTCTTTGGCTCAAGCGCAGCTTCTTCAGGCCACTAAAGCACAAACTTCTTACTGGGCTCAGAAGTCCCGTACTAAATGGATATCAGAAGGTGAAGCCAACACATCTTATTTCCATGCGTTGGTCAAAGATAGGCATCGTCATTAGCAAGTTCGAAGCCTACGGGATTCTACAGGGACATTGCTTGACGACAATCAGTCACTAGGCAATGCAGCTGTCAGCTTTTATCAAAGCCTTTTCACACATGAGCAAGTATTTGGTGTTAATTCTTTCCTTGAGCATATCCCCCCACTGGTCACGCCAATTGACAATGACATGCTCTTGGCCATTCCGGATATGTCAGAAATAAAAGCCGCATTTGTAATCTAAGCCCTAATAGTGCAGCAGGGCCAGATGGGTTTAATGGCCATTTCTGTCGGACTTGTTGGGACATATTGCATCTTGATGTAACTCTTGCGGTTCAAGAGTTCTTTTTAGGGGTTCCTCCGCCTCAGGTAATGGTTTCGTCGTTGATTACCTTGATTCCAAAAAAAAACACCCTGCCACTTATGCAGATTTTCGTCCTATATGTCTTTCAAATTTTCTAAGCAAAGTTACTACCAGAATCATTGCCACTCGCTTGACCGCAACACTCCCAAAGATAATATCTGCTGAACAGATTGGGTTCTTAAAAGGACATGATATTAGCGAGCATGTTTTGATGGAAAATGAGATGGTTCATCTGACTGATAGAAAAATTCATGATGGCAATGTGATGATTAAGCTTGATACGGCAAAATCTTTTGATAGGGTAAGCTAGACTTACTTGGAGGCTCTACTACACAAATTTGGCTTTCATGAGCGTTTTGTTCTGATGAGCCCACGATGGGGTCAACGCAACATATTTTCATGTATCATTTATTGTCACATGTTAGTACTGTAAGACATGGCATATCACTGTTAACTCCGCACACACTAGTGCTACTTCTTATGTCTTATAGTCTTAACTAACCCTTAGGACATGTCATATATGTTGTGTATCTTGTGTTTGTTGCTTGGTGTCTTTGAAGATACGTCAAAGAGAGCTTTACATTGAAGAAGCATGTCGTACATATCTCTAGTTGTCCTTTTTAATATTGTTGGTTGGTTAACTTTGTTTTAGGATAGTTTGTGTTGTATTATTGCCTTGTCTTTCAGGTACACGTACATAGCTTGGAAATGCAATTAGAATCTGAATTTTTGTCCAAGCAAAGAGGTGAAATGCAAGTAGCTTACAAGCAAGGTGGTGACAAGCACTCATGTCAAAATCAGATTTGTTCTTCACGTTAAGAATGGATGAAACAAGCTGCTCACATCATTAGCCAATAAGAAGGAGTCTTGCAAATGTACAAACCAATCAAAAACAAGTGAAGGAAAGCAAGCAAGCTGTACAACAAAAGATCCAATCAAAAACCATGAGGAATTCGGCTAGTTGAAGGCATAATTGAGTTGAATATTCAAAGCCTCAAATACAACCAATCAAAGGCATTTCTAAGCAAGCTGCTCAATACATTATCCAATCAAAACTTTGGCTGAAAATCAAGCATGGAAGAAACGTTAAATACTTTGAAAATTCAAAGCCAACTTGCAACCAATCAAAAGGCCATTCCAAAGCAAGCTGCTCCATGTATTAACCAATCAAATTGATCAAGAAAAAGGCTGGAAAACAGGATGGAGAGCACGGCAAGCAACCAGATTCTTGGAGCCAAAGTTGTTCAAAAACAAGCACCTTATTTTTAGTCTTGTACTTTGTACTTTAAACCTTGTACTCTTGTAATTTTCGTTTTGTATAAATAGCATAGGAATCAGATTGTAAACACAACAAAATTCAAACACAATTCAAACACAATTTCAAAAACATTTCAATCAAACTTTCCTTTAAGGAGTTCTCAACTTTTTCTAGTTGAAGTTTAAACCACTAACGGTTTCTTTCAAGTTCATAGCCTAAAACTTGTTAAGTATTTACTTCATTTTTGGTTTACAGCATCTTAGGGTCTCAATGAGGTTTTAGATGTGTTGGAATACCAAAGAGGAAGAGGTGTTGGTATAAATTGAGCCAAGAACAAACGGTTACAGTTCAAGGGGTGTCATTGTGATGTTCTTTGCCATAGCTGAGGTTCAAATCAATTTGGAATAGAGGACAAAGTCCTGGAAACATTTTCTAGCCTTCGTTTGGCTCATCAATTGGTATCAGAGCGTTGGTTAGTCTTCTATTCATGTTTACATTGTTTAAACTTGCATATGAGTGATGCTGCCCAAAACTGTTTAGTAAACTGTTTTATGTCCGTGTAGAATCTGTTAGTTTTAGGTAGTTAGTTTATGTTTTAAAGTGTTTATTAGATAGTTTACAATAGTTTGGTAACTTAGTTTTAAGTGGCAAAACCGAAAACCCCCACAAAAATAACTTAGACTAGACTTAAGTGTGTTAGAATCTGATTGTGTAGCTCAAGTTTAGAACCGTGTAACCAGCTTGTACTTGTTCAATCTGGCATAGATATTGTTCATTAGGTCCTAATCTAGAAGTTTAAATGGCAGTTTAGATAAGTCCTTAAAACAGAAAACTTTGAACACAAAAATAGATTAGTTGATAGTTAGTTGTAATCAAGTTGTTAAAATTCTGTTTTCTTTTGTACTTGTGTGCAATCTGTTTTAAACGTTTTGTTTGCTGCCTTATTTAGCTTGGTTAGACTAGTTTACAACATAGTTTTAAAGGTTTAGTTGGTTGTCTAGTTTAAAACAAGAAAACCGAAAACTAAAGAACAAAACAAGTAGTTTTAGTTAACTAAGTGTGCTGCCTAGTTTCTAGTGTTACACGTTTGATAAGTAGAATATAAAGACTTGCATCTAGTAACACCTAGTTTAGAAACTGATTGCATCATACAAACAAAAACCAAACAAAAACAAAGTAGGATAGATCACCTAAAAACAAAACAAAACAAGCTAGCTAGTTTGCATCAAAGCTGATTTCCATTAGTTGATATAGTAATCAGCCTTATAAATTGCATTTAGAAACAACTAAGTTGCATTTAGCTATCTTAAGATTAGTTAGATCATTTGCATCAAAAACAGAAAAAAAAAACCGAAACAATTTAGTTTAAACTTGATTAAAACTTTGAATGCTATTTGTTTAAACTTGTTGAATTTGATTTCACCACCCCCGTTACACCTTAAGTCATTGTTTGGTACAAACTTGATTGAATCTTTTAATTGAAACATTATTGACTTGAGATTTGTTAAAAGTGAAGTAAATTTGTAAGAAACAAGATTTGATTTCAAATTTTAACGTTGGCTTTACGTTTATCTTTACTTGGGATTGATTCAATTGTTTAAAGACTTTATTGGACTTAAGTTCTTACTTAGGATGACTTTGTCTATATTTATCCCTACACTGTTAAATTGCCGACCCTGTTATCATCTTGTTGTCTTTACACTTCTTCAACTTGCATTGAACTTTCATCTATATTTGGTTGTTAAATTTGTGAAACAGTTTTCATATCATTAGTGTTCTTCCGTTTTGTTCAAAGAACGTTTCACAAAAGCCACACCAAAACTTGTGCAAGTAAAACCAAAGAAAAAGAAGCCGTGAGCAATGTCTCATAAAGTCAAGTGAGCAGTAGACTCACAAAACAGACAAAGCCAATCCAAAGGAAAATAATTAGGCTTGTTTGTGAAAGAAACTGACAGAAAAGTCATTTTTAACGTCAAAAAGCAAGAGACAAGACGTATGAGTGATTTGCACAAGAAGTGAGATATAGCCATCCAAAGTTCACAAAAGGTGAATTGTGCAAAACCAAAAGCAAATACCTACACCAAAAGTGTTGATTGTTGTAAAAGGTTCCTCGAACAAACCCTTGTTGAACACGTGTGTGTATCTACTGTCTTTCACTTTATTTACAATTGAATGTGCATTAAAGTTTAAAGTAAGTTAAAGGATTGTTCTGTACAAACCCTTAGCTTTCTTTGATTCAGCCAAAAACATCACTTGACTTCTATTTTTCTTTGAATCTTAGATAGTCCAAGATTGTTGTTTATTCAATTGTCAATTTGAAGTAGAAATTTACGTTTTGTTAAAGTTATAGTTTGATCTTACTTGCTTGTATTCTGACTTATTTATCTCATTATTTTACCATCTTGGTTGATTGTTTTGATTAAACATGATTCTAAAAACCATTTGGGGAGTTGAATGCCATAGGAGAGACTATGATGAACTGGAAAAACGTATGAACTCCTTTGGTCGTATGAATGGTTTATGGGTTGGATATTGGGAATGTAAAACTCCTAGATATCAAACTCTTTCTCAGTGCAATAAAGACGTTAGTGCATATTACAATGAAATGCTTGATGATTTGTACTATGCTTATGTTGAAGAACATGAGGAATTAAGCATGATTAGGTTCTTTGCTGGATTAGATAAAGAGATCGCTGATTGCATGTTGTCTGAAAAATTCTCATCACTTTATGACATGTATAAAAAGGCAAAGATTGTTCAATCAAACCTAATCCCATGGCAAGTTAATCAAAACTATGGGTATGAACTGAACTCTTGTGATTCTGAAAATAACAAACCAAATCCAGTTAAGTTAAGCAATTTGAGTCAGCCTATGGATAATATTGAAAATGCATTGCTTCAACTTAGAGACATGGTGCAAGTATTGATAGAATCTAAAAAGAACAAAGACTTGCAATCTGACATTTCTGTGAATGATGGTTTGTATGAAATTAGCCCCAACATGCCTGAAACTGGAACTCCTTTATCTGAATTGCATGTTCAACCTTGTGTACTGTCTGAAGAAGACCCTTCACTTGAATCTGTTGGTGATTTCCAAAGTGTTAGTCGTTTGCTTATAGATGATGTTAATTGTGATAACACTTTGTCTGAAAATGAGTTACATTGTGACATGCATATAAATGAAATCCCTGTGCATGATCTGCATTCTGCTGAGATGCTTGTTTCTGGGTTACAATCTGAATTACATCCTGTACATTTCATTGATGACATTGATGTAAGTAATTCTGTTGAGAATGACATCGATAAACTAGATTCTTATGATTTGATGTTAGCTGAACTAGATTGTCTACTTGATGTAGAGCTTGATCATGATGTCATTATTGAAATAGATTCAGCTACAAATGAACATAAATCCTTGGATGAACTAGTTAATGAATTGAATGACATATTTAGTATAGATGAAGATTCTATTTCTGGAATATCTATTTCATCTCATCTTGTTGAATGTCTGCCTGTTGTCATCTCAATTGATACATCTTGTCTAAATATTGCACATGTCTGTAAGATTTGTACATTTAGTGTTAACATGTTGCAATATGCTTTTTGGATGTTGTTTTATCTGTTAGGATGTATGTGTTCTAAAATTTTTGTTATCATATTGTTAATACATCCTAAACATTTTAGAAAGCGTGTACACACCTTATTCTTTCTTCAAAGATAAGGATGCACCAAGGTATTTCACCTTCACCATTTGTATTATCATGTTCCTATTTGGTTATGGTGTAGTTGAGCATACGTGTACATCCTAAACCCCTATCCCTTATTCTATCCATGTTGAGATTCGAGGACGAATCATTTTCAAGAGGGAGGGAATGATGAGCCCACGATGGGGTCAACGCAACATATTTTCATGTATCATTTATTGTCACATGTTAGTACTGTAAGACATGGCATATCACTGTTAACTCCGCACACACTAGTGCTACTTCTTATGTCTTATAGTCTTAACTAACCCTTAGGACATGTCATATATGTTGTGTATCTTGTGTTTGTTGCTTGGTGTCTTTGAAGATAGGTCAAAGAGAGCTTTACATTGAAGAAGCATGTTGTACATATCTTTAGTTGTTCTTTTTAATATTGTTGGTTGGTCAACTTTGTTTTAGGATAGTTTGTGTTGTATTATTGCCTTGTCTTTCAGGTACACGTACATAGCTTGGAAATGCAATTAGAATCTGAATTTTTGTCTAAGCAAAGAGGTGAAATGCAAGTAGCTTACAAGCAAGGTGGTGACAAGCACTCATGTCAAAATCAGATTTGTTCTTCACGTTAAGAATGGATGAAACAAGCTGCTCACATCATTAGCCAATAAGAAGGAGTCTTGCAAATGTACAAACCAATCAAAAACAAGTGAAGGAAAGCAGGCAAGCTGTACAACAAAAGATCCAATCAAAAACCATGAGGAATTTGGCTGGTTGAAGGCATAATTGAGTTGAATATTCAAAGCCTCAAATACAACCAATCAAAGGCATTTCTAAGCAAGCTGCTCAATACATTATCCAATCAAAACTTTGGCTGAAAATCAAGCATGGAAGAAACGTTAAATCCTTTGAAAACTCAAAGCCAACTTGCAACCAATCAAAAGGCCATTCCAAAGCAAGCTGCTCCATGTATTAACCAATCAAATTGATCAAGAAAAAGGCTGGAAAACAGGATGGAGAGCACGGCAAGCAACCAGATTCTTGGAGCCAAAGTTGTTCAAAAACAAGAACCTTATTTTTAGTCTTGTACTTTGTACTTTAAACCTTGTACTCTTGTAATTTTCGTTTTGTATAAATAGCATAGGAATCAGATTGTAAACACAACACAATTCAAACACAATTCAAACACAATTTCAAAAACATTTCAATCAAACTTTCCTTTAAGGAGTTCTCAACTTTTTCTAGTTGAAGTTTAAACCACTAACGGTTTCTTTCAAGTTCATAGCCTAGAACTTGTTAAGTATTTACTTCATTTTTGGTTTACAACATCTTAGGGTCTCAATGAGGTTTTAGATGTGTTGGAATACCAAAGAGGAAGAGGTGTTGGTATAAATTGAGCCAAGAACAAACGGTTACAGTTCAAGGGGTGTCATTGTGATGTTCTTTGCCATAGCTGAGGTTCAAATCAATTTGGAATAGAGGACAAAGTCCTGGAAACGTTTTCTAGCCTTCGTTTGGCTCATCATGTTCGCATTATATTGAATAATATGCGCATCTCAAGCTCTCGATTGCTATTAATGGCTCTTCTTATGGCTTTTTCTCACCAACGCGTGGTGTCAAACAACGAGACCCCTTATCTGCTCTATTGTTCATCCTTAGCTCGGAGGGATTTAGCCGCGGTCTTAATAGTTTATTTTCTATTGGATTGCTTCAAGGATTTGCGACAGGCCGAGTCCCAACAATTTCACACTTATCATATGCTGATGATCTGTTATTATTCTTAAATGCATCTTCCAATAACTTGACAGCGTTTCTGATGCGTGCAACTCGTGGGGTCCAACAATTCCACCTTCCAAACGTCCTTCACAAAAGGTTAGGCACAAGGAAGAAGACTTCCCTTTGCTTCCTTAATGAACAAAACGTATGGATTAAAACGAGCAAGACCAACACTTCAAGATGGTCGTTGATCAGGCAAACCAATAAGGCCCTCCTGGACGGCACCTTTAAGCAATGGCAATACCTTCAAAATGCTCAACTTTGAAGGATCTTAACCTAGGTTTTTAATGCAAAACCAAGAAAACAAAGTCTCACACAAAGTGAAAGAAATATCAAGAATTCTTATTCATCAAAAGTTGAGTTTACAATCAGCCAAAGGGGTCTATTTATAGGCCTTAAAATCGTCCCCCCTTCAGCCTTGAAATGGCTAGAAACAATTCAAATAAAGCTAACTTACAAATGTTTAAATTTGAAATTTGCTTGAATTTAAAACTAAGATAATTCTAGCTAAAACTTGAAATGCTTGCAAGATGTTATTTCCTTTGGTTCCAGCCAGGTACAACCAGTCCAATAAGGGTCTTGAAATCTGAATTTGATGATGATAACATGGCTGGAGTTGAATTCAAAAGATAGTTGAAGTTTGAATTCAAATTGAGCTTGAATTTGAATTCAAACTTGGATTCAATTTGAATTGGATTCTATCCCTCCAAGGTGGCGTGTTCCTTGGATAATGTAGTGTAGAAAATCTGATTTTGATGATGATAGGATGGTTGGACTTAAATTCAAAAGATGGTAGAAGTTCGAATTCAAATTGAGCTTGAATTTGAATTCAAACTTGAATTCAATATGAATTGGGTTTTATCCTCTTCTTTCTCTTCAAACATGGCGTGTAGATGGCCAGGATAAGGCTGAGAACTTCTTGAAATTTAAGTCTCCAAATGGTTGAGACTTGAATTCAAATCATGGTTGAATTTGAATTCAAGTCTAGCTTTGAACTTAAATGCAATTTGATCATCATCCTTTTTCTAGCAAGATGGCCGGCCCCCTTGTGGATAATGGAGATAGTTTTTGATTTCAATTTGATCAAGAGATTCAATCTTGGACACCTTTGAGTTTGTCTTGGTGGAGACAAACATTCTCTTCAAGACAACATTCCTTTGGTCTCCTTTTTTGAAACATACGGCTATCTTCCTCAATTTGGCCCTTCATTTTATTTGGATCTTCCATGCACCTAATCTTCCTACAAAGCAAACACATAAAACAAAGATCACAAGAAAACAAGATAAACTTCAAGACAAAGAAGGTACACACACGCGTTTGCACTCAAGGTGAAGGTTCAATGAAATGAACCCAAGGGATCTTAGGTTCATCTTGAACATGCTTGTACAAGAAGGTGACAACTTGATGACAAAGTTCTCTTGCCCTCCTTCTTGTCATAGGACAATTGACCTCTTGATGGGGCCCTTGATCCTCAACGGACCCTTGATCCTCATCAATCCCCCCTCCTCAAAAAGATTCGTCCTCGAATCAAAAAGGTCATCGGTGAAAGGGGTGAGGTCAGCAACATTAAAAGTAGGTGAAATTGAACCATACCTTTCGGGAAGATCAAGTATGTATGTATTGTCACCTATTCGTTTCAAAACTTTGAAAGGTCCGTCTCCGCGAGGCAACAGTTTGGACTTTCTCTCATTGGGAAATCTTTCATTGCGCAAATGTAACCATACTAAATCTCCAGGTTTAAACACGACTCGTTTCCGATGTTTGTTAGCTTGTCTTTCATAAGCTTTGTTTTTCTTTTCAAGTTGTGTTTTAACTTGTTCATGTAGTTTCTTTATCTTTTCTGCTTTTTGTTTACCATCAAGACTAGAACGTTCATGCACGGGAATAGGAATCAAATCGATGAGAGACAAGGGATTAAAGCCATACACGATTTCAAATGGACTATGCAAAGTACCATGATGGACAATCCTATTATATGCAAATTCGATATATGGTAAACAATCTTCCCAATCTTTAATGTGTTTTTGCAAAATGGCACGCAAAAATTGAGAAAGAGTACGATTAACGACTTTAGTTTGTCCATCCGTTTGTGGGTGTGCGGTGGTTGAAAACAACAATTGTGTACCAAGTTTAGCCCACAAAACGAGCCAAAAATGACTCAAACATTTCGTATCTCTATCACTTACAATTGTACGTGGCATGCCATGCAATCTAACAATTTCTTTGAAGAACAAATCAGCAACATGTGTGGCATCATCAACTTTTCGACATGCAATGAAATGTGCCATTTTTGAAAATCGATCAACCACAACATAAATGCTATCGCGTCCTCCCCGAGACCTAGGAAGTCCTAAAACAAAGTCCATGGAAATGTCAATCCAAGGGGCATCAGGGACAGGTAAAGGCGTGTAAAGACCATGTGGTTGGGACTTGGATTTGGCTTGTTTGCAAGTGATGCAACTACCACATAACCGCTCGACGTCTACTCTCATGTGGGGCCAATAAAAATATTCCTTAAGAGTCTCAAGGGTTTTGAACACTCCGAAATGACCCATTAAACCTCCCCCATGGGCTTCTCTAGTCAATGCTTCTCGTAGGGATGATTGGGTGATGCACTCCCATGAGGCATCGACCACATGTCAAGCATGTCAAACATTTCACTTGTTAGTTCTCTAAGACATGTCACACTTGTATGAACGTTTAAGGGTCACCCGACCATTCATAACTGCAAGTTAATGTCTCTTATAGACAGTTTTGAGCAGTTTTTTGTTTTGAATTATAACATAACATTCTAGTCCGAATTAGCTCTTCCACTTCAAATAAGAATTGTAGATACTTCTCTGTAGATGTGTTTAGACACCAGAATAACGTCGTTTGGATCTGGGATGAGTGAGTTATGCCCGTTTGAAATTGAGCTGATTGCAGATGTGGACCTTTGAAGCTGCTGACTAAGCAGCCTGCTTCTGGAAAACGTTGTTTGAGCTTGATACAGGCCTCTTCTGGGGAAATGATACATTAGAGAGTTGTAGATAAACTTCTTATCTTTCACCTCCAACTTGAATAAGGTAAATTGGACTTGTGGTTGGAGAGATATGGCCAAAATACCAACAGGGTGTCCTGCTGCCTGCTTGACTGTTTGGAATCAGCTTTGTGTTTGAACTTTGTATCCGTTTAATTCTTGCTTCCTTGAGCCTAAATGAGTTCAAAAACACACAAAACAACATATGCAACATATACAACATGTCCTAGGGTTTGTTAGACTATAAGAGACATTAACTTGCAGTTATGAATGGTCGGGTGACCCTTAAACGTTCATACAAGTGTGACATGTCTTAGAGAACTAA
>AP025048.1:16394994-16450041 GCA_036186865.1 Eustoma russellianum | reverse complement strand
TTAGTTCTCTAAGACATGTCACACTTGTATGAACGTTTAAGGGTCACCCGACCATTCATAACTGCAAGTTAATGTCTCTTATAGTCTAACAAACCCTAGGACATGTTGTATATGTTGCATATGTTGTTTTGTGTGTTTTTGAACTCATTTAGGCTCAAGGAAGCAAGAATTAAACGGATACAAAGTTCAAACACAAAGCTGATTCCAAACAGTCAAGCAGGCAGCAGGACACCCTGTTGGTATTTTGGCCATATCTCTCCAACCACAAGTCCAATTTACCTTATTCAAGTTGGAGGTGAAAGATAAGAAGTTTATCTACAACTCTCTAATGTATCATTTCCCCAGAAGAGGCCTGTATCAAGCTCAAACAACGTTTTCCAGAAGCAGGCTGCTTAGTCAGCAGCTTCAAAGGTCCACATCTGCAATCAGCTCAATTTCAAACGGGCATAACTCACTCATCCCAGATCCAAACGACGTTATTCTGGTGTCTAAACACATCTACAGAGAAGTATCTACAATTCTTATTTGAAGTGGAAGAGCTAATTCGGACTAGAATGTTATGTTATAATTCAAAACAAAAAACTGCTCAAAACTGTCTATAAGAGACATTAACTTGCAGTTATGAATGGTCGGGTGACCCTTAAACGTTCATACAAGTGTGACATGTCTTAGAGAACTAAGAAGTGAAATGTTTGACATGCTTGACATGTGGTCGATGCCTCATGGGAGTGCATCATTCCCTTCCCCTTCGAAAATGATTCGTCCTCGAATCTAAACATTAATAGGGGATAGGATACAAGGATGTACACATATGTTGAACTCCACCTGAATTAAATATGAGCATTATAAAACAGTAGGGTGAAGATGATATACCTTGGTGCATCCTTATCTTTTCCAAGGAAAGTATAAGGTGTGTACACGTTTCCTAAAGTGTTTAGGATGTACCAAAAGTAAGATAGCAAAAAGTTTGCACCAGGAACATCCTAATAAGTAAAGCAACATCCAAAAGACATATTGCATAAATTTTACATCAAATGTACATGTTATACGCACACGAGCAATATTTAGACCAGATGTAACAAATGAGATTCCAGCATGAATATATTCAACTAGATTAGGGCTATGTGATGTTTCATCAATGCCTTTATCTAAGGTGAATAGGTCAAGTAATTCATCAACTAGATCACCCAAGGTTTTATGTTCATGTGTAGCTGAATTCTTTTCAAAGAAAACATTATCAAGTTCTACATCAAGTAGACTATCTAATTCAGCTAGCAAATCATCACATGGATCTAGTTTCTCAATGTCATTCTCATTAGGCACAATTACATCAATGTCATCGATAATTCGTTCAGGACGTATTTTATTTTCTAACCGAAAAATAAGCATCTCAGAAGTATGCGAATCATGCACAGGGATTCAATTTATATGCATGTCAAAGTTCAAAACATTTTCAGACAAAGTGTTATCATGTTCAATATCAACTGTAAGCATGTTGTTAATACTTTGTAAACCACCAATTTCTGTCTCAAGTGAAGTATTTCTTATCAATTCAGATACATCATATGGTTGAACATGCAAATCATGTAAAGGAATTTCAGTTTCATGCATGTCAGGGTTCAATATAAGTTCACACAAACCATTACTTTCAAACACGTTGGGTTGCAAAACTTTTGTTGTTTTAGAATCCTTTTTCATTGTATGCAACAAATCATTAAGTCTAAGCATTTCTTTTTCAAATGCATTCATGTTCACAATCAAATTGCTTAACTTATCCGAATCAGTTTGATTGTTTGGTTTGTCAATTTGCAAATCACATGAGTTCTGCTCATGCCCATAGTTTTGATTAAAATGCCGAATGATCAGGTTCGATTGAATAAGTTTTGCCCTTTCAAACATGTCATGAAGGGACGAAAATGTCTCCTGCAACAAGTAATCAGCAATCCCTTTATCTAATCCGGCAAAGAACCTAATCATGCTCAGTTCCTCATGCTCATTAACATTAGCATAATACAAATCATTGAGCATTTCATTATAATATGCTGTAACATCTTTACTGTACTGAGGAATGGTTTGATACCTTGGAGTTTTACACTCCCAATATCTGACCCAAAGACCATTCGTATGTCCAAAAGAGTCCATACGTAGGTTGAGTTCATCAAAGTCATTTCTATGACATTCAACTCCCCAAATGGTTCTAAGCATCATGTTTAATCAAAACAATCAACCAAAGAAGTAAAAACTGTGAGGTAACCAAGTTAGATCACAAGCAAGTAAAATCAAATTATACTTTCAACAAAACGTGAATTTCTACTTTAAGCTGACAATTGAATAAACAACAATCTTGGACTATCTAAGATTCAAAGAAGGATAGAAGTCAAGTGATGTTTCAGGCTGAATCAAGAAAGCTAAGGGTTTGTTCAAGACAATCCTTTATCTTACTTTAAACTTTTATGCAAATTCAATTGTAAATAAAGTGAAAGCTAAGTACACACACACAAGTGCTCAGTAAGGGTTTGTTCTTGAAACTTTTTCAACAAAGATCAACACTTTGGTGATGGTACTTTTTTTGCACAAATTTCGTTTCTAAGTTCCTCTTTTTGTGAATTTGGAACTTTTCTACTATAAGGTTATTCCTCTCCTCTTGTGCAATCTCTCATGCGTCTTGCCTCTTACTTTTGTGACGTAAGTTTGCTTTTCTCTCAGTTTCTTTCTCAAACAAGCTCTATTTTCTTTCTTTGTGCTTTTTGGTTTGTTTGTTTGTGAGACTACTGCTCACAGCCTTTATGAGACATTGCTCACGGCTTTGGGTTTGCTTGCACAAGTTTTGGTTGTTCTTTTGTGAAAAAGTTCCCTTTACAACACGACTGAACGCTAATGAAGTGACAAGTATTTCACAATTTTAACAACCAAATATGAATGAAAGTCCAATGCAAGTTTGAAGAAGTGTAAAGACAACAAGATGATAAACGCGGTTGGCAATATAACAATGTGGGGCTGAAATTTAGACAACTTGATCCTAAGTAAGAACTTAAATCCAACGATGTCTTCAATCAATTGAAACAACCCAAAGTAAATATAAACGCAAAGCCAACGTTAAAACTTGACGTTAATTCTTGTTTTCTTTCAAGGTTATTTCACTTTTCTACAGCTTTAAAGTCAATAAACGTTTGATTAAAATTCAGCCAATCTTGGAGCATTTATCTTTGTTTAATGACTTAAAGTGAGTTTGAGACGGCTCGATTAATTTGCCAAACAGACAACACCTTGTTCGTACCCCTTTAAGTGAAGCTGGTGAAAATTTTGATTACACAAACGGATTTGTTCAACTTCAGCTAAAATAGTTTCCTTCTTTGTTATTTTAGATGAGTTTGACAACAACAACCACGGCTGGAACTTGTTTTAAATGAAAACTGCCTTAGTGTTGTTTGTTTTGATCAAAACGATTTCGCTAAACTTGTAAATGGCACAACTGAAACGAGGTAATCAAACCATGTTCAAACAATTTGCCATAAGTTTGCATAAGCCACGGTTTTTTAGATCATAACAGTATACATGCACTTTGTTTTTTTGTGATTTTTTTTTCAGCTTATAACATTAAAAAAACATAAACACAGGACATATAAACAGAATCTAGGTTAGGGGTTGTTGGTTTTTTTTACAAAGTTTAAACTAAAACAACACAATAAGTATACGGCTATAAAACTGAATTGAACCAGATACTTTTTTTTTGTTTTGCTATTTTCTTATTTCAAACTACAACAAAACTTCAAACAAACTCTAACACATCATATTTAAACATATTAAGGATGTTCATGCAAAGTTTGAGCAAATTTTGATAAGAAAAACTCAATGAAAACAGGCTGCCAATTCAGACTACACGGCTGTGACACAAACAGGACACACTTGCATGTTTCTTGCTTTTTCTTAAACCAAACATTATCAAATCACCAAACCAACTTTACCTGATGCGTGCAACTCGTGGGCTCCAACGATTCCACCTTCCAAACGTCCTTCACAAAGGGTTAGGCACAAGGAAGAAGACTTCCCCTTGCTTCCTTAGTGATTAAAAACGTGTGGATTAAACGAATGAGCAAGACCAACACTTCAAGATGGTCGTTGATCAGGCAAACCAAAATGGCCCTCCTGGACGGCACCTTTAAGCAATGGCAATACCTTCAATATGCTCAACTTTGAAGGATCTTAACCTAGGTTTTTAATGCAAAACCAAGAAAACAAAGTCTCACACAAAGTGAAATAAATATCAAGGATTCTTATTCTTCAAAAGTTGTGTTTACAATCAGCCAAAGGGGTCTATTTATAGGCCTAAAATCGTCCCCCTTCAGCCTTGAAATGGCTAGAAATAATTCAAATAAAGCTATCTAACAAATGTTTAAATTTGAACTTTGCTTGAATTTCAAAACTAAGATAATTCTAGCTAAAACTTGAAATGCTTGCAAGAAGTTATCTCCTCTATGTCCATCTGTTTTTGAGGAGCCAATGGTGTCTTGGAGAAGCTGATTTGATGAGTGGGATGAGGCCTGAAGTTGATTTCAAAAGTTAGTTGAATTTGAATTCAAGTTGAGTTTGAATTTGAGCTTGCTTTGAACTTGGTTCTTGGATATCTTCCTCCATTAATCCAGCCGTGTCCTTGATGAAATGATGTGTAGAAAAACCTGATTTGATGATGATAAGATGGCAGGGATTGAATTCAAATGATAGTTGAAGTTTGAATTCAAATTGAGTTTGAATTTGAATTCAAACTTGGATTCAATTTGAATTGTGATCTATCTCCTTCTTTCCTCTTCAAAATGGCGTGTAAATGGCTGAAATGATAGCTGAATCCCTTTTGAAATGTAAGCCTCAAATTGGTTGAAACTTGAATTCAAATCATGGTTGAATTTAAATTCAAGTTTATCTTCAAGTTTAAATTCAAGTAAGATGTCATCCTTTAGCTTAAAGTGGCCGGCCCTTGTGGTATATTGTAGATGATTTTTTATTTCAATTTGAACAAGAGACTCCATCTTGGACACATTTGAATTTGTCTTAGTGTAGACAAATATTCTCTTCAAACATTCTCTTCAAACATTCTCTTCAAACATTCTCTTCAAACATTTCATGTATCTAATTTACCTACAAAGCAAATACATAAAACCAAGATCACAAGACACAAGATAAATTCAAAGACAAAGAATGTAGACGTGCATGCTGATACACGCTCAAGTTGAAGGTTCAATGAAATGAACCCAAGGAGTCTTAGGTTCATCTTGAACATGCTTGTATAAGAAGGTGGCAACTTGATGACAAAGTTCCCTTGCCCTCCTTCTTGTCATAGGACCTTTGACCTCTTGATGGGGCCCTTGATCCTCATCGGACCCTTGATCCTCATCAATCCCCCCTCCTCAAAAGGATTCGTCCTCGAATCAAAAAGGTCATCGTTGAAAGGGGTGAGGTCAGCAACATTAAAAGTAGGTGAAATTGAACCATACCTGTCGGGAAGATCAAGGATGTATGCATTGTCACCTATGCGTTTCAATACTTTAAAGGGTCCATCTCCTCGAGACAACAATTTTGACTTTCTTTCATTGGGAAATCTTTCCTTGCGCAAATGTAACCACACTAAATCTCCAGGTTTAAACACAACTCGTTTCCGATGTTTGTTAGCTCGTCTTTCATAAGTTTTGTTTTTCTTTTCAAGTTGTGTTTTAACTTGTTCATGCAGTTTCTGGATCGTTTCTGCTTTTTGTTTACCATCAAGACTAGAACGTTCATGCACGGGAATGGGAATCAAATCGAGGGGAGACAAAGGATTAAAGCCATACACGATTTCAAATGGACAATGCAAAGTACCGTGATGGACACTCCTATTATATGCAAATTCGATATATGGTAAACAATCTTTCCAATGTTTAATGTGTTTTTGCAAAATGGCACGCAAAAGTTGAGAAAGAGTACGATTAACGACTTCAGTTTGTCCATCCGTTTGTGGGTGTGCGGTGGTTGAAAACAACAATTGTGTGCCAAGTTTAGCCCACAAAACACGCCAGAAATGACTCAAGAATTTCGTATCTCTATCACTTACAATTGTACGTGGCATGCCATGCAATCTCACAATTTCTTTGAAGAACAAATCAGCAACATGTGTGGCATCATCAACTTTCCTACATGCAATAAAATGCGCCATTTTTGAAAATCGATCAACCACAACATAAATGCTATCGCGTCCTCCCCGAGACCTAGGAAGTCCTAAAACAAAGTCCATGGAAATGTCAATCCAAGGGGCATCAGGGACGGGTAAAGGCGTGTAAAGGCCATGTGGTTGGGACTTGGATTTGGCTTGTTTGCAAGTGATGCAACTACCACACAACCTCTCGACGTCTACTCTCATGTGGGGCCAATAGAAATGTTCCTTAAGAGTCTCAAGGGTTTTGAACACTCCGAAATGACCCATTAAACCTCCCCCATGGGCTTCTCTAGTCAACGCTTCTCGTAGGGATGATTGGGGAACGCACAATTTTTGTTCTTTGAAAAGATATCCCTTATGTATGTAAAATTTCCCAAATGGTGCTTCGTGACATGCCTCGAAAATGGTGCCAAAGTCATGGTCATTGTGGTACAATTCCTTAAGTGATTCGAATCCTAAGAAGCGTGAAGATAATGTAGTCACTAACGTGTATCTCCTAGAGAGGGCATCGACAACTATATTATCTTTTCCTTGTTTGTACTACTTAATCACGTAAGGGAATTGTTCTATGAACTCTACCCATTTGGCATGTCTTTTGTTCAACTTTCCCTGCCCTTTAAGATACTTAAGGCTTTCTTGGTCAGTGTGGATCACAAACTCTTTAGGTTGAAGGTAGTGTTGCCAAGTTTGTAGGGATCTCACAAGGGCATAAAGTTTCTTATCATAGGTAGAGTAATTCAGTGCTGCTCCTTTCAACTTTTCACTAAAGTAGGCTATGGGTTTCTTACTTTGGGTCAAAACTGCGCCTATACCCACTCCACTTGCATCACACTCGATCTCAAAGGTCTCGTCAAAATTTGGTAACCTAAGTATGGGTGCAGTGGTCAGCCTACGTTTAAGTTCATCAAATGCCAGTTGTTGTGGCTCTTCCCACCGAAAAGGCACGTCTTTTTTCACAATTTCGTTTAGGGGGGCAGCTATGGAAGAAAAATCTTTGACAAAACGTCTATAAAAGCTTGCGAGTCCATGAAAACTGCGAACTTCCCCTACATTCTTAGGTATAGGCCACTCCACAATTGACCTAACCTTTTCCTCATCCATTTCTACTCCCTCAGCCGAAATGACAAAGCCTAGAAAAACTACGCGTTTTAAACAAAAGGAGCACTTCTTAAAGTTGGCGTAAAGTTGTTCTTGCTTAAGCTTTTCAAAAACGGCTCTAATGTGGTCAAGATGATCTTCTATGGTGTGGGAATAGATTAGGATATCATCGAAATAGACAACGACAAGCGTCCTATGAACGCACGTAAGACTTCATTCATTAGCCTCATAAAGGTACTAGGGGCGTTGGTGAGCCCGAAGGGCATCACTAACCACTCATAGAGTCCAAACTTTGTTTTGAATGCAGTCTTCCATTCGTCCCCTTCTCTAATGCGTACCTGGAAGTACCCTTGCTTAAGGTCGATTTTGGTGAAGAATTTCGATCCATGCAACATGTCTAACATATCGTCTAGCCTAGGTATGAGGTACCTATACTTGACGGTAATCTTGTTTATGGCTCGGCAATCGGTACACATTCTCCACGTTCCATCCTTTTTGGGTACTAAAATGACAGGGACGGCAGATGGGCTTAGACCCTCTCAAACTTGTCCACTAGCTAGGAGCTCGTCTACTTGCCTTTGGATTTCTTTGGTTTCTTCGGGGTTTGCTCGATAGGCTGGGCGATTGGGTAACACGGCTCCTGGGACAAAGTCGATTTGGTGTTCTATTCCTCTAACGGGTGGTAATCCGGATGGTGGTTTGGAGGGAAATAGAACTTCATATTCTTGAATAAGGGACGCAACTGAGGTAGGTAAGTTTGGTGGGATTTCTTCAAGGGCAAGTTGACATGACTTTGGGATGATGATGAGGACAGTTTGGTTGTTATAAAGTGCGCGTGTGACCTCTCTTTTCTTTGCGAAATACCCACACTTCTTTTTGGACTCGTTAACACTTAGGGGCACTACCTCTTTTCCCTTGCTCTCTTGTTTTTTGTTCTCACTTTTCATACACTCCACGAATTTTCTCTCGGCTTCTTTTTCCTTAGGATCGGCTCTAGACTTGGACATGCGTTGGTGATCCTCGTGGACTTTGTGTGGTGGAAGTGCATGCAGTTTGTACAATTTGCCATTCAATTTGAAAGAATAACGATTCAAATAACCATCATATGTCACATGTCGATCAAATTGCCATGGCCTACCAAGTAAGATATGACTAGCATGTATTGGTGCGACATCACATAAAACATCATCTTTGTAACTACCAATGCTAAGAGAAATCAAAACTTGTTTACTTACGCTAACTTCACCGCAGTCATTTAGCCATGCAAGTTTGTAAGGATGCGGATGATTAGCCATAGGCAAATTCAGTTTTCTTACTAATTCGATGCTAGCCACATTCGCACAAGAACCGGAATCAATGATCATGGTGCATACTTTACCATTTATCATGCAATGAATATGGAAAATGTTTTCTCTATGTTGTTCGTGATCATCTAATTCCGGATATGCATTTAAAGCTCTACGCACAACAAGAAATTCCTTAGTGTCAAAATCATCTAATGCGCCTAGATCCTCTTCAGGTTCAATTTCATTATCATGCTCAGACTCGTTTTCATGCTCGGAATCAGACACATATTCGTTGGTCTCTTCAATTAACATGATTCGTTTCGCATTAGGACATTCTTTTCCTATGTGACCACGTCCTTGACATTTATAACATGTAATGTCTCTAAACCTGTTTGAGGGATCCGAAGAATTGCCGGTAGGAGCCTTTTGTTGGGTGCGTTCATCTCTCCTTTGTGTGCACACGATTGTCCATCCTTTGCGACGCTCCTTGGTCACGCGTTTGGCCTCCTGTAGGCTGTGAACTTCCTGTTCCTGAAGGCTTGCTGTAAAATCTTGATGAAGATTGATTAGTACAATAATTGGAATTGAAATTGGAGGAGTTACGTGCCTTTAATTGTGCTTCAATCTTTTCAGCCATATGGACCATGGTTGTGAGGTCGAGGTAAGGTTGAAGGTCAACTCTTTGCGCAATCTCCCTGTTTAAACCATGTAAGAATCGAGCCTTGGTGGCTTCTTCAGGTTCCTGCAAGTTAGACCTCTCCAACAAAATTTCTAACTCTTTATAATACTCGTCTACACTTTTGGAACCTTGTCGTAAGTTATGCAAACTCGTGAAAATAGAACTCTCATAATTGTTTGGAATAAAACGTTGTCGCATTTCAAACTTCATTTCTTCCCAAGTGGCAATTGGGGCTTGCCTCGTCTTAGTTCTATTTCGACACAAATTCGTCCACCAATTAAGTACATAACCAGAAAACTCAATAGAAGCGTATCTCACTTTTTGCAATTCACTATAATTGGTACAAGAAAAGATTAAATCCACTTTCGTTTCCCATTCTAAATATTCCTCCGCATTACTTTTACCATAAAACATGGGGATATTTATTTTGGTTTTGAGAAAATCGTCATCTTGCGGGAAAAGGGGATTTTGACGTCTTTGGTAACCACGGGGGGGGGGGGGGGGGTGGTCATCAAGATCATAATCATCATGCTCAAATGGAATGTAATCATCATTATACCTTCTCGGAACATACCTTCTTGGTTGTGTAGGAGGAACAAACCTTCTTGCTTCGGTGCGTGGGGGTCTAATATTATCGTCCTCAACTTCTTCTGGAGGATGGCGCCTTGGTTGTGGTAGGTGAACGGCCCTGCTTGTTCCTTGGCCATCACTCGTTTTGTAGCTTCGCTCCACGTCTTCCAAGCGATGCTTAATTACCTTGTTGTCATGCATGAGTTTCTTAAGAATCTCCAGCATTTGTTGTTGCGTATTGTCAACAGTTTTGGCCTCTTTAGACTTGCTAGATGCGGAATGATTGCTGCTGGCCATTGTACCTAAGGAATTGAATGAAAACAAAAGGGAAAAAGAAAGAAGCAAACTAACACAAAGACAAACAAACGTTAAGGGATTAGTAAAAAAAAATAAGCTATGAACACTCTGCTTTCGATTCTTTTCACTCTCTTACCACTTTGGTTCTTGGATAACCTGAAGTTAAGAAGTCTCAAAGTGATCAATAAGGAAGTGTATTGCCAAGGCTTCTTCGAATCACAATGTTCTCCGTTTGTTTCTTCCTTTTTGCTTTCAAGTTGCACCAATTAGTATCAAGGTAGAATCAATTGAAATGAACACAAACTTGAACTTTATACTAAGATTCAAAGAAAATAAGCAACCAAAGTTGATGTATAAGGCTGAACCAAAGATAAACTAAGGGTTGCCGTGGGCAATCTTTAGTTAATTTTGATTCTATGCACTTATTATCCACAAAATGGTTCAAGTCATGCAACAATCGAGCAACCAAATGTGTGATTGGTTCAAGAAGATTAGGAGATGGGGAGTAGGGTATATAGGGGACGGCAATGTGGGGTAATATGGTATCCAAGGTTTGCAAGTCGTACCAAAAATTTTCCACGCAATGCACAAACGTTTTGCCCTTTTTCTTTTCTCTTGTTCTTTTGTTTTTCTTTTTCTTTCTCGCTATTTCAATTGAGCAAGGTTCAGATTCTCTTTTTTTTGACTAAGGGCAGAATTGGAATTTCACACGTTTTGCACTTAGCACTTGCGTTTTTGGACAGAAGAGTGCAATGTATTTAAAATGCAATTTGTATCTTGGACTTGCAACAAAAATAACCTTGGAAAGTGAAGGAAATTGGGTAAAACCGAATGGGGGTTAGGGTTAGGGTTTTGATTTAGGGTGTTTTTGAACGTTTTGGGATTTTGCGGAATGGGGTTGTAGGAACGGAATGGGTGTTGTAACTTGACTATTTGGGTTGGTAATTGATGATTGGTGTGGTCAATTTGGATATTGGTTGGTCTAGGACAGAATTTGAACAAAATTCAAATTCTAGGGTTAGGGTTTATTTGAATGAATTGGGATCTTTAGAATCTAATTGTATTTGGTAAAATTGGTTTGGGGCTTTTTGTTTGGGGTGTAAATAGGGCTATTTGGGATCAGGTTGGCGAGTTTTAGAGTTGGGTTGGGGTGGGGCTGGTTGGGCCGTGGGGTGTGGGGCTGGTTTTAGGGTTTGGTTGGTGTTGCAAGTAGGTTGTGAAGACAAGCACACGTAGGACTACTAGATTTATAGCATGAAGTCAATCACAATGCGAATCACAAGATGCATACAATCATCACCAACTAAAATCTTCAGTAGCAACAAGATGATTTGAAACCGAGGTAGCTTTATAGGCTGATGGTTGGACTATTTTAAAGAAAGCTGAATGTAACCTCAAATGCAACGATCCCTAATGTGTTCAAGTTTGAACGACTCAAAATCATATTGTTATGTGAAAGGAAATAAAGGAAATGACACTTGAATGATGAAAAGCAAAATGCAGCAACTTGCAAGGACTCAAAGGAAATGACGTTTTTTTTTAATGAAATGCAAAACAATGGCGTGTAGAGTGAGGGGTAGAAGAAGGACTCAACTGAAATTGAAATGACTAGACTCAAATGAAAAGGAAATGATAGATGGTGGAATAGAGTAACCTGGGCTCTGATACCAATTTGATGCGTGCAACTCGTGGGCTCCAACGATTCCACCTTCCAAACGTCCTTCAAAAAGGGTTAGGCACAAGGAAGAAGACTTCCCCTTGCTTCCTTAGTGATTAAAAACGTGTGGATTAAACGAATGAGCAAGACCAACACTTCAAGATGGTCGTTGATCAGGCAAACCAAAATGGCCCTCCTGGACGGCACCTTTAAGCAATGGCAATACCTTCAATATGCTCAACTTTGAAGGATCTTAACCTAGGTTTTTAATGCAAAACCAAGAAAACAAAGTCTCACACAAAGTGAAAGAAATATCAAGGATTCTTATTCATCAAAAGTTGTGTTTACAATCAGCCAAAGGGGTCTATTTATAGGCCTAAAATCGTCCCCCTTCAGCCTTGAAATGGCTAGAAATAATTCAAATAAAGCTATCTAACAAATGTTTAAATTTGAACTTTGCTTGAATTTCAAAACTAAGATAATTCTAGCTAAAACTTGAAATGCTTGCAAGAAGTTATCTCCTCTATGTCCATCTGTTTTTGAGGAGCCAATGGTGTCTTGGAGAAGCCGATTTGATGAGTGGGATGAGGCCTGCAGTTGATTTCAAAAGTTAGTTGAATTTGAATTCAAGTTGAGTTTGAATTTGAGCTTGCTTTGAACTTGGCTCTTGGATATCTTCCTTCATTAATCCAGCCATGTCCTTGATGAAATGATGTGTAGAAAAACCTGATTTGATGATGATAAGATGGCTGGGATTGAATTCAAATGATGGTTGAAGTTTGAATTCAAATTGAGTTTGAATTTGAATTCAAACTTGGATTCAATTTGAATTGTGATCTATCTCCTTCTTTCCTCTTCAAAATGGCGTGTAAATGGCTCAAATGATAGCTGAATCCCTTTTGAAATGTAAGCCTCAAATTGGTTGAAACTTGAATTCAAATCATGGTTGAATTTAAATTCAAGTTTATCTTCAAGTTTATCTTCAAGTTTAAATTCGAGGGGAGACAAAGGATTAAAGCCATACACGATTTCAAATGGACTATGCAAAGTACCGTGATGGACACTCCTATTATATGCAAATTCGATATATGGTAAACAATCTTCCCAATGTTTAATGTGTTTTTGCAAATTGGCACGCAAAAGTTGAGAAAGAGTACGATTAACGACTTCAGTTTGTCCATCTGTTTGTGGGTGTGCGGTGGTTGAAAACAACAATTGTGTACCAAGTTTAGCCTAAAAAACATGCCAAATATGACTCAGAAATTTCGTATCTCTATCACTTACAATTGTACGTGGCATGCCATGCAATCTAACAATTTCTTTGAAGAACAAATCAGCAACATGCATGGCATCATCAACTTTCCTACATGCAATGAAATGTGCCATTTTTGAAAATCGATCAACCACAACATAAATGCTATCGCGTCCTCCCCGAGACCTAGGAAGTCCTAAAACAAAGTCCATGGAGATGTCAATCCAAGGGGCATCAGGGACGGGTAAAGGTGTGTAAAGGCCATGTGGTTGGGTCTTGGATTTGGCTTGTTTGCAAGTGATGCAACTACCACACAACCTCTCGACGTCTACTCTCATGTGGGGCCAATAGAAATGTTCCTTAAGAGTCTCAAGGGTTTTGAACACTCCGAAATGACCCATTAAACCTCCCCCATGGGCTTCTCTAGTCAATGCTTCTCGTAGGGATGATTGGGGAACGCACAATTTTTGTTCTTTGAAAAGATATCCCTCATGTATGTAAAATTTCCCAAATGGTGCTTCTTGACATGCCTCGAAAATGGTGCCAAAGTCATGGTCATTGGGGTACAATTCCTTAAGTGATTCGAATCCTAAGAAGCGTGAAGATAATGTAGTCACTAACGTGTATCTCCTAGAGAGGGCATCGGCAACTATATTATCCTTTCCTTGTTTGTACTTAATCACGTAAGGGAATTGTTCTATGAACTCTACCCATTTGGCATGTCTTTTGTTCAGCTTTCCCTACCCTTTAAGATACTTAAGCCTTTCGTGGTCAGTGTGGATCACAAACTCTTTAGGTTGAAGATAGTGTTGCCAAGTTTGTAGGGATCTCACAAGGGCATAAAGTTCCTTATCATAGGTAGAGTAATTCAATGCTGCTCCTTTCAACTTTTCACTAAAGTAGGCTATGGGTTTTCTTACTTTGGGTCAAAAATGCGCCTATACCCACTCCACTTGCATCACACTCGATCTCAAAGGTCTCGCCAAATTTTGGTAGTCTAAGTATGGGTGCAGTGGTCAGCCTACGTTTAAGTTCGTCAAATGCCAGTTGTTGTGGCTCTTCCCACCGAAAAGGCACATCTTTTTTTACAATTTCGTTTAGGGATGCAGCGATGGAAGAAAAATCTTTGACAAAGCGTCTATAAAAGCTTGCTAGTCCGTGAAAACTGCAAACTTCCCCTACATTCTTAGGTATAGGCCATTCCACAATTGACCTAACCTTTTCCTCATCCATCTCTACTCCCTCAGCCGAAATGACAAAGCCTAGAAAAACTACGCGTTCTAAACAAAAGGAGCACTTCTTAAAGTTGGCGTAAAGTTGTTCTTGCTTAAGTTTTTAAAAAACGGCTCTAACGTGGTCAAGATGATCTTCTATGATTTGAGAATAGATTAGGATATCATCGAAATAGACAATGACGAATCGTCCTATGAACGCACGTAAGACTTCATTCATTAGCCTCATAAAGGTACTAGGGGCGTTGGTGAGCCCGGAGGGCATCACTAACCACTCTTAGAGCCCAAAATTGGTTTTGAATGCAGTCTTCCATTCGTCCCCTTCTCTAATGCGTACCTGGAAGTACCCTTGCTTAAGGTCGATTTTGGTGAAGAATTTAGATCCCTGCAACATGTCTAACATATCGTCTAGCCTAGGTATGGGGTACCTATACTTGACGGTAATCTTGTTTATGGCTCGGCAATCGGTACACATTCTCCACGTTCCATCCTTTTTGGGTACTAAAATGACTGGGACGGCAGATGGGCTTAGGCTCTCTCAGACTTGTCCACTTGCTAGGAGCTCCTCTACTTGCCTTTGGATTTCTTTGGTTTCTTCGGGGTTGGCTCGATAGGCGGGGGGATTTGGTAACACGGCTCCTGGGACAAAGTCGATTTGGTGTTCTATTCCTCTAATGGGTGGTAATCCAGATGGTGGTTTGGACGGAAATAGAACCTCATATTCTTGGATAAGGGACGCAACTGAGGTAGGTAAGTTTGTTGGGAGTTCTTCTAGGGCAAGGTGACACGACTTTGGGATGATGATGAGGACAGTTTGGTTGTTATAAAGTGCGCGTGTGACCTCTCTTTTCTTGGCGAAATACCCACACTTCTTTTTGGACTCGTTGACATTTGGGGGCACTACCTCTTTTCCCTTGCTCTCTTGTTTTTTGTTCTCACTTTTCATACACTCCACGAATTTTCTCTCGGCTTCTTTTTCCTTAGGATCGGCTCTAGACTTGGACATGCGTTGGTGATCCTCATGGACTTTGTGTGGTGGAAGTGCATGCAGTTTGTACAATTTTCCATTCAATTTGAAAGAATAACGATTCAAATAACCATCATATGTCACATGTCGATCAAATTGCCATGGCCTACCAAGTAAGATATGACTAGCATGCATTGGTGCGACATCACATAAAACATCATCTTTGTAACTACCAATGCTAAGAGAAATCAAAACTTGTTTACTTACGCTAACTTCACCGCAGTCATTTAGCCATGCAAGTTTGTAAGGATGCGGATGATTAGTCATAGGCAAATTCAGTTTTCTTACTAATTCGATGCTAGCCACATTCACACAAGAACCGGAATCAATGATCATGGTGCACACTTTACCATTTATCATGCAATGAATATGAAAAATATTTTCTCTATGTTGTTCGTGATCATCTAATTTCGGATATGCATTTAAAGCTCGACGTACAACAAGAAACTCCTTAGTGTCAAAATCATCTAATGCGCCTAGATCCTCTTCAGGTTCAATTTCATTATCATGCTCAGACTCGTTTTCATGCTCAGACTCGGACACATATTCGTTTGTCTCTTCAATTAACATGATTCGTTTTGCATTAGTACATTCTTTTCCTATGTGACCACGTCCTTGACATTTATAACATTTAATGTCTCTAAACCTGTTTGAGGGATCCGAAGAATTTCCTGTAGGAGCCTTTTGTTGGGTGCGTTCATCTCTCCTTTGTGTGGATTGCACATGATTGTCCATTCTTTGTGACGCACCGTGGTCACGTGCTTGGCCTCCTGTAGGCCGTGAACTTCCTGTTCCTGAAGGCTTGCTGTAAAATCTTGATGAAGATTGATTAGTACGATAATTGGAATTGAAATTGGAGGACTTACATACCTTTAATTGTGTTTCAATCTTTTCAGCCATATGGACCATGGTTGTGAGGTCGAGGTAAGGTTGAAGGTCAACCCTTTGCGCAATCTCCCTGTTTAAACCATGTAAGAATCGAGCCTTGGTGGCTTCTTCAGGTTCCTGCAAGTTAGACCTCTCCAACAAAATTTCTAACTCTTTATAATACTCGTCTACACTTTTGGAACCTTGTCGTAAATTATGCAAACTCGTGAAAATAGAACTCTCATAATTGTTTGGAATAAAACGTTGTCGCATTTCAAACTTCATTTCTTCCCAAGTGGCAATTGGGGCTTGTCTCGTCTTAGTTCTATTTCGACACAAATTCGTCCACCAATTAAGTGCATACCCAGAAAACTCAATAGAAGCGTATCTCACTTTTTGCAATTCACTATAATTGGTACAAGAAAAGATTAAATCCACTTTCGTTTCCCATTCTAAATATTCCTCCGCATTACTTTTACCATAAAACATGGGAATATTTATTTTGGCTTTGAGAAAATCGTCATCTTGCGGGAAAAGGGGATTTTGACGTCTTTGGTAACCACGGGGAGGGTGGTCATCAAAGTCATAATCATCATGCTCAAATGGAATGTAATCATCATTGTACCTTCTCGGAACGTACCTTCTTGGTTGTGTAGGAGGAACAAACCTTCTTGCTTCGGTGTGTGGGGGTCGAATGTTATCGTCCTCTTCTTCTTCTGGAGGATGGCACCTTGGTTGTGGTAGGGGAATGGCCCTGCTTGTTCCTTGGCCATCACTCGTTTTGTAGCTTCGCTCCACGTCTTCCAAGCGATGCTTAATTACCTCATTGTCATGCATGAGTTTCTTAAGCATCTCCAGCATTTGTTGTTGCGTACTGTCAACAGTTTCGGCCTCTTTAGACTTGCTAGATGCGGAATGATTGCTGCTGGCCATTGTACCTAAGGAATTGAACGAAAACAAAGGGAAAAGAAAGAAGCAAACTAACACAAAGACAAACAAACGTTAAGGGATTAGTAAAAAAATAAGCTATGAACACTCCGCTTTCGGTTCTTTCCACTCTCTTACCACTTTGGTTCTTCGATAACCTGAAGTTAAGAAGGCTCAAAGTGATCAATAAGGAAGTGTATTGCCAAGGCTTCTTCAAATCACAATGTTCTCCGCTTGTTTCCTCCTTTTTGCTTTCAAGTTGCACCAATTAGTATCAAAGTAGAATCAATTGAAATGAACACAAACTTGAACTTTATACTAAGATTCAAAGAAAATAAGCAACCAAAGTTGATGTATAAGGCTGAACCAAAGATAAACTAAGGGTTGCCGTGGGCAATCTTTAGTTAATTTTGGTTCTATGCACTTACTATCTACAAAATGGTTCAAGTCATGCAACAATCGAGCAACCAAATGTGTGATTGGTTCAAGAGGATCAGGAGATGGAGAATAAGGTATATAGGGGACGACAATGTGGGGTTGAAGGAAATATGGTATCCAAGGTTGGCAAATCGTACCAAAAATTTTTCCACGCAATGCACAAACGTTTTGCCCTTTTTCTTTGCTCTTGTTCTTTTGTTTTTCTTTTTCTTCCTTGCTATTTCAATTGAGCAAGGTTCAGATTCTCTTTTTTTTGACTAAGGGCAGAATTGGATTTTCACGCGTTTTGCACTTGGCACTTGCGTTGTAAATGGACTATTTTGGTTGGTAATTGAGGATTGGTGTGGTCAATTTGGTTATTGGTGGGTTTAGGACAGAATTTGAAAAAAAAATTCAAATTCTAGAGTTAGGGTTTATTTGAATGAATTGGGATCTTTAGTATCTGATTGTATTTGGTAAAATTGGTTTGGGGCTTTTTGTTTGGAGTGTAAATAGGGTTGTTTGGGATCAGGTTGGTGAGTTTTGAGGGTTGGTTAGGATAGGGCTGGTTGGGCCGTGGGGTGTGTGGTTAAAATTAGGGTTTTATTGTTGACGATGGTTCGTGAAGGCAAACACACGTATGACCACTTGTCTTAAAGCATGAAATCAATCACAATGCAACTCATAAGATGCATACAATCATCACCAACTAAAAGCTTCGGTAGCAACAAGGTGATTTGAAACCGAGGTAGCTTTATATGCTGATGGCTGTAGTAAAAGAAGGCTGAATGTACTCTAGAATGCAACGAACCCTAATGTGTTCAAGTTTGAACGACTCAAAATCAGATTGTGATGTGAAAGGAAATAAAGGAAATGACACTTTGAATGATGAAAAGCAAAATGCAGCAACATGCAAGGACTCAAAGAAATGTTTGTTTTTTTTGGACGTTTTTTTGTTTTTTTTGTATGAAATGCAAGACAATGGCGTGTAGAGTGAGGGGTAGAAGAAGGACTCAACTGAAATTGAAATGACTAGACTCAAACGAAAAGGAAATGATAGATGGTGGAATAGAGTAACCTGGCTCTGATACCAATTTGATGCGTGCAACTCGTGGGCTCCAACAATTCCACCTTCCAAATGTCCTTCACAAAGGGTTAGGCACAAGGAAGAAGACTTCCCCTTGCTTCCTTAGTGAACAAAACGTATGGATTAAAACGAGCAAGACCAACACTTCAAGATGGTCGTTGATCAGGCAAACCAATAAGGCCCTCCTGGACGGCACCTTTAACCAATGGCAACACCTTCAAAATGCTCAACTTTGAAGGATCTTAACCTAGGTTTTTAATGCAAAACAAAGAAAACAAAGTCTCACACAAAGTGAAAGAAATATCAAGAATTCTTATTCATCAAAAGTTGTATTTACAATCAACCAAAGGGGTCTATTTATAGGCCTAAAATCGTCCCCCTTCAGCCTTGAAATGGCTAGAAATAATTCAAATAAAGCTATCTAACAAATGTTTAAATTTGAACTTTGCTTGAATTTCAAAACTAAGATAATTCTAGCTAAAACTTGAAATGCTTGAAAGATGTTATCTCCTCTATGTCCAGCCGTGTTTGAGGAGCCAATGGTGTCTTGGAGAAGCTGATTTGATGAGTGGGATGAGGCCTGAAGTTGATTTCAAAAGTTAGTTGAATTTGAATTCAAGTTGAGTTTGAATTTGAGCTTGCTTTGAACTTGGCTCTTGGAAATCTTTTCCCCACTACTCCAGCCGCGTATTGGAGATGAATGGAGATTACAAAACCTGATTTGATGTTGATAAACTGGCTGGAATTGAATTCAAATGATGGTTGAAGTTTGAATTCAAATTGAGTTTGAATTTGAATTCAAACTTGGATTCAATTTGAATTGGAATCTATCCTCCTTTTTATCCATCCAAGTGGAGTGTGAATATATG
Source organism: Eustoma russellianum (assembly GCA_036186865.1). Lineage (NCBI taxonomy): Eukaryota > Viridiplantae > Streptophyta > Magnoliopsida > Gentianales > Gentianaceae > Eustoma > Eustoma russellianum. The sequence continues at coordinate 16,430,592 of AP025048.1, read as the reverse complement.
GATATTCTGGCTGAATGCATCTTGAAATTTAACTCTCCAATTGGTTGAAGTTTGAATGCAAATCGTGGTTGAATTTAAATTCAAGTTTGGAGTTGAATTTAAATTCAATTTGATCATCACCTTATCTTCATCATCGGATTCAAGGTGGCCGGCCTCTTGGATGATATTTGGGGATGCTTTTGATTTCAATTTGAACTAGAGATTCCATCTTGGACACATTTAAATTTGTCTTAGTGGAGACAAACATTCTCTTCAAGACAATCATTCCTTTTCTCTCTCTTTTTGGTAGCACATGCCTACAAGAACATTTTGGACTTCCATTTGGCTTTGAAACTTCATGTACCTAATTTACCTACAAAGAAAATACATAAAACCAAGATCACAAGACACAAGATAAATTCAAAGACAAAGAATGTAGACGTGTATGCTGATACACGCTCAAGTTGAAGGTTCAATGAAATGAACCAAGGAGTCTTAGGTTCATCTTGAACATGCTTGTACAAGAAGGTGGCAACTTGATGACAAAGTTCTCTTGCCCTCTTTCTTGTCATAGGACCTTTGACCTCTTGATGGGGCCCTTGATCTTCATCGGACCCTTGATCCTCATCAGTTGCCGTGGGCAATCTTTAGTTAATTTTGATTATATGCACTTACTATCCACAAAATGGTTCAAGTCATGCAACAATCGAGCAACCAAATGTGTGATTGGTTCAAGAGGATCAGGAGATAGAGAATAAGGTATATAGGGGACGGCTGTGTGGGGTTAAAGGAAATATGGTATCCAAGGTTTGCAAATCGTACCAAAAATTTTCCACGCAATGCACAAACGTTTTGACCTTTTTCTTCTCTTGTTCTTTTGTTTTTCTTTCTCTTCCTTGCTATTTCAATTGAGCAAGGTTCAGATTCTCTTTTTTTTTTGACTAAGGGCAGAATTGAAAATTCACGCGTTTTGCACTTAGCACTTGCGTTTTTGGACAGAATAGTGCATTGTATTTAAAATTCAAATTGTAACTTGGACTTGCAACAAAAATAACCTTGGAAGGTGAGGGAAAGTGGGGTAAGACCGAATGGGTTAGGGTTGGGGTTTTTGATTTAGGTTTTTTTTTGAACGTTTTGGGAATTTGCGGGATGGGGTTTTGGGAGCTGAACGGGCGTTGTAAATGGACTATTTGGGGGTGGTAATTGATGATTGGTGTGGTCAATTTTGGATATTGGTTGGTTTAGGACAGAATTTGAACAAAATTCAAATTCTAGGGTTAGGGTTTATTTGAATGAATTGGGATCTTTAGAATCTGATTGTATTTGGTAAAATTGGTTCGGGGCTTTTTGTTTGGGGTGTAAATAGGGTTATTTGGGATCAGGTTGGTGAGTTTTAGGGTTGGGTCGGGGTGGCGCTGGTTGGGCCATGGGGTGTGGGGTTAGAATTAGGGTTTTGTTGTTGAAGATGGTTCGTGAAGGCAAACACACGTATGACTACTTGCCTTAAAGCATGAAATCAATCACAATGCGAATCACAAGATGCATACAATCATCATCAACTAAAAGCTTCGGTAGCAACAAGATGATTTGAAACCGAGGTAGCTTTATAGGCTGATGGTTGGAATATTTAAAAGAAGGCTGAATGTAACCTAAAATGCAACAAACCCTAATTTGTTCAAGTTCGAACGATTCAAAATCAGATTGTGATGCGAAAAGGAAATAAAGGAAATGACATTTGAATGATGAAAAGCAAAATGCAGCAACATGCAAGGACTCAAAGCAAATGAGTAGGACGTTTTTTTTTGTATGAGATGCAAGACAATGGCGTGTAGAGTAAGGGTAGAAGAAGGACTCAACTGAAATTGAAATGACTAGACTCAAACGAAAAGGAAATGATAGATGGTGGAATAGAGTAACCTGTCTCTGATACCAATTTGATGCGTGCAACTCGTGGGCTCCAACGATTCCACCTTCCAAACGTCCTTCACAAAGGGTTGGGCACAAGGAAGAAGACTTCCCCTTGCTTCCTTAATGAACAAAACGTATGGATTAAAACGAGAAAGACCAACACTTCAAGATGGTCGTTGATCAGGCAAACCAATAAGGCCCACCTGGACGGCACCTTTAAGCAATGGCAACACCTTCAAAATGCTCAACTTTGAAGGATCTTAACCTAGGTTTTTAATGCAAAACCAAGAAAACAAAGTCTCACACAAAGTGAAAGAAATATCAAGAATTCTTATTCATCAAAAGTTGAGTTTACAATCAGCCAAAGGGGTCTATTTATAGGCCTTAAAATCGTCCCCCCCCCCCCTTCAGCCTTGAAATGGCTAGAAACAATTCAAATAAAGCTAACTAACAAATGTTTAAATTTGAAATTTGCTTGAATTCAAAACTAAGATAATTCTAGCTAAAACTTGAAATGCTTGCAAGATGTTATTTCCTTTGGTTCCAGCCGTGTACAACCAGTCCAATAAGGGTCTTGAAATCTGAATTTGATGATGATAACATGGCTGGAGTTGAATTCAAAAGATGGTTGAAGTTTGAATTCAAATTGAGCTTGAATTTGAATTCAAACTTGGATTCAATTTGAATTGGATTCTATCCCTCCAAGGTGGTGTGTTCCATGGATAATGTAGTGTATAAAATCTGATTTTGATGATGATATGATGGTTGGACTTAAATTCAAAAGATGGTAGAAGTTCGAATTCAAATTGAGCTTGAATTTGAATTCAAACTTGAATTCAATATGAATTTGGTTTTATCCTCTTCTTTCTCTTAAAACATGGCGTGTAGATGGCTAGGATAAGGCTGAGAACTTCTTGAAATTTAAGTCTCCAAATGGTTGAGACTTGAATTCAAATCATGGTTGAATTTGAATTCAAGTCTAGCTTTGAACTTAAATGCAATTTGATCATCATCCTTTTTCTAGCAAGATGGCCGACCCCCTTGTGGATAATGGAGATGGTTTTTGATTTCAATTTGATCAAGAGATTCAATCTTGGACACCTTTGAGTTTGTCTTGGTGGAGACAAACAATTCTCTTCAAGACAACATTCCTTTGGTCTCCTTTTTTGAAACATACAGCTATCTTCCTCAATTTGGCCCTTCATTTTATTTGGATCTTCCATGCACCTAATCTTCCTACAAAGCAAACACATAAAACAAAGATCACAAGAAAAAAAGATAAACTTTAAGACAAAGAAGGTACACACACACGTTTGCACTCAAGGTCAAGGTTCAATGAAATGAAACCAAGGGATCTTAGGTTCATCTTGAACATGCTTGTACAAGAAGGTGGCAACTTGATGACAAAGTTCTCTTGCCCTCCTTCTTGTCATAGGACCCTTGACGTCTTGATGGGGCCCTTGATCCTCATCGGACCCTTGATCCTCATCAGTTTCAATCTTTTCTCAAAGCCTATCAACACGCATCAGGGCAATTAGTTAACTATATAGCAAAAGCCGGTTTGTTACAAGCTCATATGTCACACCGCAGCATCTCTGTAACATCGCTCAGGTCTTATTAATGCAGCCCTCTACTTTACCAATTAAGTATTTGAGATCTTTTCTATATCGTGGCATCAATAGAACTAGCTATTGTACTTCACTGATACAACATTTTGAAGCAAAGCTCACAGGTTGGGCCAGTTGTCTACTTACCCCTGGTAGTAGACTGATATTATTAGACTGTGCTGACATCCATGCCACTTCACATGCTTGCTGCAGCCCATTTGCCCAAAAGTGTCATCCACGCCCTCAACCGCAAAATTTCCTATTTTCTATGGGAGGTCGACATCACTGGACATCCTTCGATGATTTATGCTATCCAGAAATAGAAGGTAGCTTTGGAGTCCGCAATTTGATGCATATTCAGCGTGCTTATGATTGAAAGTTGTGGTGGACTTATCACGCTCATACATCTTTGTGGACAGTATATATGCATCATCCCTATGGGACTCGTTCGGATTATGTGCCTCGTATATATGACTCTCCTGGTTGGAAGAGACTTTGCTCTATTCATCCGCTTTGCCTTCAACTCTCCACTGGTATACCGAATCCTCTATGGCTCTCTAGTGCCTCAGGTATGTTTTCCATCCGCCATGCATATGAAGATATTCGTCCTGCTCGTGCGCAACTATATTCACATAGTTTATCTGGTGGCGTGGTCTACCTAAAACAATTAATATATTTCTATGGCGTATATTTCATTCCGCGTTGCCTATGGAGGACAATTTTCATCGGATTACTACCATATGTCCTACCATGTGCCCATTCTGTCACACTTACTCTGCAAATATTATGCATGTCTTTTTGCTATGTCCTTGTGTTAAGGATGCCTGGTTGAGATTATCTTGGTTATTAGATGGTCCTTTGTACAAGGATACTCAGCTGCGCCATTTTTATTACAATGGTGGATGTCCTCTTCTGCACGTACTCTTAAGGGTAACTTTCGAGTTATTGGGCCTATTATGCTTTGTTGGTCAATTTGGCGAGTTTACAAGAATCATATGTATGGTGATGATGATGTTCCGCTTGCAAGTATTTATAGCATTACGCGTCAATCATGTTTTGACTGGGCTTCATCACTTTCTGGTACATCTTTGGCTCAGCATATACCATCTCTAATTTTCGGAGGCTTCACCCCGCTATTGCGCCCTAAACCTGTTCTTCCACTAAAATGGGGACTCCCACCTTCAAGAAAGTTAAAACCGAATGTAGATGCTTCTGCAAGTCACCGTTATGCTTCGACCGGCGTTATTCTCCGTAATTTGTAGGGTCGTCTGGTTGCTGTCCTTTCTTTCTGGCTTCCTTGTCTCTCCCCTCTCAGAGCCGAAATTCAGGCTCTGCTTTATAGTCTACTGTTCTTTGGCCAACTACATCGTCAATTGATAGTGAAAACGGATTGTCTGCAGACAACCTATGCACACAGCCCTCAGCTTTCATTACTGCCACAATATGCTTACTTGCTTTTGTTTCTTCATCTTACAGACAGTCATCTTATCTTCATTCCTAGAGAGATCAACACGGTTGCTCATCACCTAAGTCAGCATTCGCGCATGTCACCGGCTACAACAATTTATACCACAGTGGCTCAACTCCCTCCTACGGCACGTGGTTTCTATTACACAAATGGCTCTATCCATGTTCTCAGAACATAGTGGCCTTTGCATGAGCCCTTGGTGTGTTGCCTGTATTTTCATCATGCATGCAACTTGGGTATGGCTTCATCCTTTATATGTCTACTACAATAGATTATTTGCATCGTTCATTGGGGTTGATCTTATACTTTGTTTGTTGCCCGCAGTCTCAAGACTACGGGCAACTTTGGTATGTGCCTGCAATCATTTTTCGCACGAATATATTTCCTGTTCTATAATTGTGAGCACTAACACATCTTTTACTGCCCCCTGTCGAGGATCCTTTACGTGGAGGCGCACGTGTGAAATTTTGGACTTTATCATGGAAGTTTTTACTTGGGCAAATATTGCATGCTTACGTTCTGTTCGACCAAAGCAACGGTATCTATTGCGAGTACAAGCCACTTTTAACATTGATGGATGGCCGAAGACAGAGATTCGAGGAGGACCTCAAGACGCAATGTCACTACTCAGATGGATGACGATACAAGCGGACATTGTTTTATATTTTCCGCTACATTATTTGATGATTTTTGTTCTGAACCTTTGCTCCAATGATATAAATATGTACGCTTTTTCCTTCGTCAAGGTTTTATCCACAAGGGTGGTTTTACTTGGCAAGGTTTTAATGCCGGCATATCATATATGATTGGAGGCTACATATTATCACGGTTTTAGATTTCCTGTTTTCGTTTGATATACATTGCTGTAATATGGTTTTCCTCTGCTATATGTGAGGATTATTTTTAATAAAATAGCCTGTATATATACACACACACATGTATATATATATATATACATATATATATACATGTATATATATATATACATATATATATATATACATGTATATATATATATACACACACACACACATATATATATATATATATATATATATATACATATGTCCTACCATGTGCCCATTCTGTCACACTTACTCCGCAAATATTATGCATGTCTTTTTGCTATGTCCTTGTGTTAAGGATGCCTGGTTGAGATTATCTTGGTTATTAGATGGTCCTTTGTACAAGGATACTCAGCTGCGCCATTTTTATTACAATGGTGGATGTCCTCTTCTGCACGTACTCTTAAGGGTAACTTTCGAGTTATTGGGCCTATTACGCTTTGTTGGTCAATTTGGCGAGTTTACACGAATCATATGTATGGTGATGATGATGTTCCGCTTGCAAGTATTTATAGCATTACGCGTCAATCATGTTTTGACTGGGCTTCATCACTTTCTTGTACATCTTTGGCTCAGCATATACCATCTCTAATTTCCGGAGGCTTCACCCCGCTATTGCGCCCTAAACCTGTTCTTCCACTAAAATGGGGACTCCCACCTTCTAGAAAGTTAAAACCGAATGTAGATGCTTCTGCAAGTCACCGTTATGCTTCGGCCGGCGCTATTCTCCGTAATTTGTAGGGTCGTCTTGTTGCTGTCCTTTCTTTCTGGCTTCCTTGTCTCTCCCCTCTCAGAGCCGAAATTCAGGCTCTGCTTTATAGTCTACTGTTCTTTGGCCAACTACATCGTCAATTGATAGTGAAAACGGATTGTCTGCAGACAACCTATGCACACAGCCCTCAGCTTTCATTACTGCCACAATATGCTTACTTGCTTTTGTTTCTTCATCTTACAGACAGTCATCTTATCTTCATTCCTAGAGAGATCAACACGGTTGCTCATCACCTAAGTCAGCATTCGCGCATGTCATCGGCTACAACAATTTATACCACAGTGGCTCAACTCCCTCCTACGGCACGTGGTTTCTATTACACAAATGGCTCTATCCATGTTCTCAGAACATAGTGGCCTTTGCATGAGCCCTTGGTGTGTTGCCTGTATTTTCATCATGCATGCAACTTGGGTATGGCTTCATCCTTTATATGTCTACTACAATAGATTATTTGCATCGTTCATTGGGGTTGATCTTATACTTTGTTTGTTGCCCGCAGTCTCAAGACTACGGGCAACTTTGGTATGTGCCTGCAATCATTTTTCGCACGAATATATTTCCTGTTCTATAATTGTGAGCACTAACACATCTTTTACTGCCCCCTGTCGAGGATCCTTTACGTGGAGGCGCACGTGTGAAATTTTGGACTTTATCATGGAAGTTCTTACTTGGGCAAATATTGCATGCTTACGTTTTGTTCGACCAAAGCAACGGTGTCTATTGCGAGTACAAGCCACTTTTAACATTGATGGATGGCCGAAGACAGAGATTCGAGGAAGACCTCAAGACGCAATGTCACTACTCAGATGGATTACGATATAAGCGGACATTGTTTTATATTTTCCGCTACATTATTTGATGATTTTTGTTCTGAACCTTTGCTCCAATGATATAAATATGTATGCTTTTTCCTTCGTCAAGGTTTTATCCACAAGGGTGGTTTTACTTGGCAAGGTTTTAATGCCGGCATATCATATATGATTGGAGGCTACATATTATCACGGTTTTACATTTCCTGTTTTCGTTTGATATACATTGCTGTAATATGGTTTTCCTCTGCCATATGTGAGGATTCTTTTTAATAAAATAGCCTGTATATATATACACACACATGTATATATATATATGTATATACATGTATATATATATACATATATATATACATGTATATATATATATATACACATATATATACACATATATATATATACATATGTCCTACCATGTGCCCATTCTGTCACACTTACTCCGCAAATATTATGCATGTCTTTTTGCTATGTCCTTGTGTTAAGGATGCCTGGTTGAGATTATCTTGGTTATTAGATGGTCCTTTGTACAAGGATACTCAGCTGCGCCATTTTTATTACAATGGTGGATGTCCTCTTCTGCACGTACTCTTAAGGGTAACTTTCGAGTTATTGGGCCTATTATGCTTTGTTGGTCAATTTGGCGAGTTTACATGAATCATATGTATGGTGATGATGATGTTCCGCTTGCAAGTATTTATAGCATTATGCGTCAATCATGTTTTGACTGGCTTCATCACTTTCTGGTACATCTTTGGCTCAGCATATACCATCTCTAATTTCCGGAGGCTTCACCCCGCTATTGCGCCCTAAACCTGTTCTTCCACTAAAATGGGGACTCCCACCTTCTAGAAAGTTAAAACTTAATGTAGATGCTTCTGCAAGTCACCGTTATGCTTCGGCCGGCGCTATTCTCCGTAATTTGTAGGGTCGTCTGGTTGCTGTCCTTTCTTTCTGGCTTCCTTGTCTCTCCCCTCTCAGAGCCGAAATTCAGGCTCTGCTTTATAGTCTACTGTTCTTTGGCCAACTACATCGTCAATTGATAGTGAAAACGGATTGTCTGCAGACAACCTATGCACACAGCCCTCAGCTTTCATTACTGCCACAATATGCTTACTTGCTTTTGTTTCTTCATCTTACAGACAGTCATCTTATCTTCATTCCTAGAGAGATCAACACGGTTGCTCATCACCTAAGTCAGCATTCGCGCATGTCACCGGCTACAACAATTTATACCACAGTGGCTCAACTCCCTCCTACGGCACGTGGTTTCTATTACACAAATGGCTCTATCCATGTTCTCAGAACATAGTGGCCTTTGCATGAGCCCTTGGTGTGTTGCCTGTATTTTCATCATGCATGCAACTTGGGTATGGCTTCATCCTTTATATGTCTACTACAATAGATTATTTGCATCGTTCATTGGGGTTGATCTTATACTTCGTTTGTTGCCCGCAGTCTCAAGACTACGGGCAACTTTGGTATGTGCCTGCAATCATTTTTCGCACGAATATATTTCCTGTTCTATAATTGTGAGCACTAACACATCTTTTACTGCCCCCTGTCGAGGATCCTTTACGTGGAGGCGCACGTGTGAAATTTTGGACTTTATCATGAAAGTTCTTACTTGGGCAAATATTGCATGCTTACGTTTTGTTCGACCAAAGCAACGGTGTCTATTGCGAGTACAAGCCACTTTTAACATTGATGGATGGCCGAAGACAGAGATTCGAGGAAGACCTCAAGACGCAATGTCACTACTCAGATGGATTACGATATAAGCGGACATTGTTTTATATTTTCCGCTACATTATTTGATGATTTTTGTTCTGAACCTTTGCTCCAATGATATAAATATGTACGCTTTTTCCTTCGTCAAGGTTTTATCCACAAGGGTGGTTTTACTTGGCAAGGTTTTAATACCGGCATATCATATATGATTGGAGGCTACATATTATCACGGATTTACATTTCCTGTTTTCGTTTGATATACATTGCTGTAATATGGTTTTCCTCTGCCATATGTGAGGATTCTTTTTAATAAAACATGTATATATATATATACATATATATATACATGTATATATATATACATATATATATATACACATATATATATACATATATATATACATATATATATATATACATATATATATATATATTATTAAGCACTCTCACTTATGGTGGAGGAAAACCATATTATAAAAGTTCAGCATATGAAAAGAGATAATGAAGCGAGCTAATGATTGTCAACCTCAAATCATATATAATATGCTGCATTAAAACCTTGCCAAGTAAAAGCACACTTGTGGATAAAACCTTGGAGAAGGAAAAGTGTACATAGTTATATAATTGGAGCGTTGAACTAGTACAGATGAAAGGAACACATAATACAAATGAAGAAAAGTCTCGCTGCCGATTGAAGCGGGGATTTGCATAGACATCCCCGAAAATGATAGCAGGGCATCAGTGGTGAGCAAAGCACTGCGTTACTGTGATCCCATGACAGTCGTCATACCTCGTGCAAATCAAAACAAAAATCATATCCGAGTGAAACAACCATAGCATATGAAGAAGAAATAAGTAGGAGATTGCACATACCCATGTCGTCTTGATTTAAAGAGAACCTAGGCGATACCCTTAATATAAGCCGTCTCCTTATCTGAAAATATTCCTCGAAGTGACCTGCCTCCAGCCGAACAGGTAGAGCCTTTTTTAAATCCTCGGGCAATGCACCACAAGAATGACAACGACGCACATGAAGCATGTAAGCCAAAAACCATGCGAGAGTGTGTAAACATAAGTGTAATGCAGGCAAATACGGAAACGTAACAAGACACAAATGAAAAGAATGAAAACGCACCAGTGTTGCCGGTGCCTTTTGATGACACAGGCAACCGAAAGAGCAAAGCACCAACACAGTGTGAGACATTTGGTTAATGGCGAAGATTAGGCACTTGTACGTCCATGAGAATTGCTCCGCAAACCTCACAAGGAAGGCCATGTAATGAGGTATAATAGTGTAAGCCTGTAGAACGATATCAGTGTCGCGCTAAAGTGTGAGCTGCAGTGTTGGCTTCTCGTGGGCATTATTGGATAGTGGCATGATTGAGCGTCAGAAAGAGAGATGCCCGAGCCAGCTCCTCGCTAGCATGCCCGTGACCGCCGTGTAGTCGACAACAAGGAAAGGATGGAATAACAATCCGTCTCAATAATGAGACTATTATACTCTCGTGTATAATAAATCAATGCTAACGTCATGGTCAACAACTCTACATGTAGGGGACTAACCGGAGGTAGTGCAAAACACACAGCCGAAACAAACTGCCCCTGGTCGTTTCGCAAGACTGCGCCTCCTGCTGCACTTTGTCTTCCCATGGATGCATCTACATTTAATTTCATCTTTCCAGTGGGAGGAAGCTCCCATCTAACTAGCTTCGATTTCAGTGGTTGTGAGAAGTAAAGAGCTACTAAGCGAGACATATTTTGCACAAATTTCTTACCATTCATCGCAGAACACCATGTGTATATTGTTGTGCGTACTCTGTCAAACAATCTCCTATAGGCAAAAGTTTTTGTGCCAAACCGTATCGCTGCATATTCCTTCCAGATCACCCATGCAACTATCGAAGGTACTATCGCCTTCAACTGACCTACCATAGATGTTGTATTAAATATAAGCCACCAACGTTGTAGATACCCCCTTATGGTTCCACTTTGAGGGATTGGGCCCGAAAAGAGTAGCGAAAGTTCAGTCCATAACGGTCGTATCTATGAGCATGTCAAAAATATGTAGTCTTGAGTATCGGAAAAAGTTCTTTTGTGAAAAAGTTCCCTTTACAACACGATTGAACGCTAGTGAAGAGACAAGTATTTCACAAATATAACAACCAAGAATGTATAAAGTTCAATGCAAGTTTAGAAAGTGTAATGACAACAAGATGATTCGTTCGGGTTGGCAATATAACAATGTGGGCTAAAATATGGAAAGACTGATTTTAAATGAGAACCTAAGTCCAACAAAGTCTTTAATCAATTTAAACCAACAAAAAGTAAAGGTCAATATTCAGCCAACGTCTAAGTATGAACCAATATGCTTGTAATCAATCAATGTGTGCGTGGCTTAGTAGGTTACACTAGTTTGACATGAATTTGATCTTTGGTTAAGCAACAATGTGTTTGAACTAGTTATACCCTACGGCTGAATGTAATCTAACGCTAATGTTTCCTTTGTTTTTGGTGATTTTTGGTTTTTATCGAATGATAACAACTGGACACAAATTATACAACCTATAATTACCTAAATACAAGACACACAACTAATCCTAGACTAATTAGCTAGTGAATCAACATAGAGAAAACTTGACAAAAACAAAAAAAATTGAATTATGCTTAAGTACTTGTGTTTGTCGTTTTTGGTTTTAACAACTAACTCAAACTAAACATGCTGTCACATAGTATATTTAAACACTTGAAGGATGCCTAAACAAGGTTATGAGCTGAAACTACAAGTAAAACATTAACTAAAACAAGTTTTAAACTAGGACAACTTGAGAAGAGCACACGGCTGAAAACTAGTTTTACCCGGGTGCCTTTCCTTTGCTGGTTTCATATGCCAAACTACAACCAAACTTCAAATAACTCTAGCACATCATATTTTTATATGTTAAGGATGTTCATGCAAAGTTTGAGCAAATTTTGATAAGAAAAACTCAATGAAAACATGCTGCCAATTCAGTCTATACAGCTAAGACACAAACAGGACATACATGCATGTTTCTTGCTTTTTCTTAAACCAAATACTATCCAATCATCAAACCAACTTTACCACATCATAATCAAATGTCCAGTAGGTGATTGATCATGTTTTATGCTCAGGTTGTTTGGAAAAAATTTCAAGAGAACAAGACTCAAACTACTACACAAAAGCTGGAAAAACAGGATGGATGGAAAACTAGGTGTTTTTGAGTTTTCTGGATTTAATGACTTAACAAAACGTCTAAACAAGTGTTAAACATCTTAATCTAACATCTTAAACTACTGTTTTGGACGAAATTCAGGTGCTGGAAGTACAAGGAAAAACACGAAACATATAAACACAAATAGAACTGAAAACTGAAATATGACACTTGAACTAGCTATTGTTTTTTTTGTTTTCTGATTTTTATACAATTAACAAATGTTCAAACTAACATTTCACAACATTTCTAACACCTTAAAGGTAAGTTTGAACAAAGTTTAGGTGCTGGAATATCAAAATAAACGTGCAGCAACAACACAACACAAACAGATTGCAAACGGACAACTCAAACCGAAAACAGTAAATTGAAACACAAGATATTTGAGTTGGAGAATACCTTATAGCTCTGATACCATTTGATGAAGGAACAAGAAGGGACCTTTCTTTAACTCCTAAACACAGCTAGAACAAGAAATGGGTGCAGCACAACCTTGCAAAGAAGACCTTGCAACAAACCGCTTCCGTTTTGGCATGTTGTTGAACAATGGCTAACAAATGGCTTCAACTCATCTAGGCAAGCCTCAATCCTCCCAAATGATATCCACCCCAAGTATATAAGCCTACAAACAAGGTTTTTCAAGCCTTGAAGGGATCCAAAAGCCCTTGAATCAAAGGTTAAAGAAGAAGAACAGAAATTGTCTTTTAAGCAGCTCTCGGCTGAACTTTGAAAATCTGGAATTTTTTTAAACAAAATGCTAAACAAACACCATCATGACGTTTTTAAACATCTTAAGGATGTCTAAACAAATTTAACACAGAAGATGATATGAAAAAAATGGAAGGAAAAACAGATTACAACCATGCGTATGCAACTTAACACAAAACAGAACACATTGACGTCTTTTTTGCTTTTTCTTGTTTTAAACAACAACAAAACACCAAATAAATTCTCAAAACATTCCCTAACATGTTGAATTATGGTTTTGAACAAGATTTAGGTGCTAGAACATATAAAAGAAAACGTGATACACAGCAGACGCAAACAGAAAAAATTCTGGAAACAGAACACTTAAACAATTGTCCAACTGTTTTTTCTGTTTTCTGATTTTTAACCAAGCAACAAACGTGTAAAACCCACACTAACGCAACATTTCTAACACCTTAAAAGTCTGTTTGAACCAATTTTAGGTGCTGGAGTGTTAAACAAACGTACAACAACAATACACATAAACAGAATGCAAAACAGAAACTTAAACACAAATCAGTTTACAAAACAAAAAGGATTGGAGTTAAAGTATACCTTAAGCTCTGATACCACTTGATGCACAAATACTCAGCTATTGTAGGACCTTTCTTCAACTCAATAAACCAGCTGGAACAAAGAAGGAAGGTGCAAAACATTAATGGAACACCAAGCAATCCAACCTGTCCAGATTTCAGCCAAGTAGATGAACTCTTCGGAAAATGGCATCAAATTGAGTGAGCAAGCCTTAAACCCTCTCAAACAATATCCATCCCAAGCATATGAAGTAATACAATCAAGAATTTGTTCAAGTTTCTTGAAGGGAATCAAAGATTCAAAGGGAAAACTGAAATTCAGTTTTGGTGCAAAACTTGCGGTAGTTTTTTGTCTATTCAGATTCTGTATTTTACAATGACCTAAGCTGCTTTAAATAAGCCAAAAAAGGCTTCTAAGAGAAGATACAAACGTGGGGTGGTCCAATAGAAGCAAAGAAGAAAGTTTAAACAAGTTACAAGTGGGAATATACATTGTTGCTTCAGCAAATTCTTCCGGCAGAAATTCCCTTTTGTTTGTAAGTTGATGTTGTCTTTGAATTTTTATTGGACCAGCTTCTCCTTGCTTTGGAATATTATATAGGACGTCCTTGATGAGTTGGAGTGGCCCCTTGCAGCTGATTGGTTGAAAAGGCTGCTTGAAAAGTCAAGAAACTGAAATCTGTCCAGTTTTGAGCAGTTTTCTGTTTTGAATTATAACATAACCTTCCAGTCCGAATTAGCTCTTCCACTTCAAATAACAATTGTAGATCATTCTCTGTAGACGTGTTTAGACACCAGAATTACGTCGTTTGGATCTGGGATGAGTGAGTTATGCCCATTTGAAGTTGAACTGCTTGCAGATGTGGACCTTTGGAAGAAGTGACTAAGCAGCCAGCTTGTTGCAACGATTGTGTAGCTTGATACAGGCCTTTTTTGGGGAAGTGCTGAACATCAAAATTATAGATTATCCTCTTAGATTTCACCTCTAACTGAAATCATGTCAATTGTAGTTGTGGTTGATGAGTTATGGCTAAAAAACTAAGAAGGTGTCATCCTGCCAGCTTGCCCTTTCAACTCAACTTGGTTTTTGAACGTTTGGCCTATGTTCAATCATGCTTCCTTGTCCTAAAAACAACTTCAAACACATAAAAAACAACACATACACTATATACAACATGTCCTAAAGTGTGTGAAGTTATAAGAGGCATATACTTGCAGATATGGATAGTCCGACGCCCTTAAACATTCATACAAGTTCTACACGTCCTAAAGAACTAGCAAAACATGGTGACATGTGTTTGATGCCTCACAGGAGTGCATCATTCCCTCCCCCTTTGATATGATTCATCCTCGAATCTTAAACATACGTAAGGGTTAGGTTACAAAGATATACACAATTGATGACCTCCACCCGGATCAAAGACTTAGACAACAAAGCCATACGGTGATGATGATATGCAATGGAAAGCATTGTGTATAACATGATAGTATGGTGAAGACGATAGTATAAAATGTTGTCTTGGATGCATAATTAATCTGAATGAAACATGGTTACTATAGTAGCACCTAATAACACGTGAAAATACACCATTCAACATCTTTAAATCCAAAGTAAGATAGACATCTTCAATGCACAAGATTAGATCAATTTCATAGTTCAGGCATAACATGTCTAACTTATCATCCATACAACTTTCTGACCTTAGACACTTGAATATAAACATGTAACCACCAGGGTCATACACATATGTGATCAAATGTAAGGTATCTATCAAAGAGATCAGATGCTCAACATTATCACAAGTCAATAAGATTTGAAAAACAGATGGTACATTGTGACAACGTTTTCATCGTTTGCTTATTCTTTACGCACGTATTTAATGACTCTCTTAGGCGGTTCTTCAATCGAATTTTTTGTGTGACAGCATACAAATGCGTTGTGCAAGTAATAAGTGTCACACATCAATGTAAGCCAAGGTAAAGATTCGCTTTGTACCTTATGTGATTCATTGTGTAAAGCTTCCATATTTTCATTCAAAATTAACACACCATCGGAAGAGTTAAGCTCAAAGGCATTATCCTCAATGCTTAATGCAGTTTTACTCAACTCCTCACAAGTTTGTACAACTTGCGATTCAAGAACTTCAGCAAGTTCTTCAGATAATTCAACATCATCTACATGTAACTCTTCACAAGTGTATGTTGTCTGACAGAAAGAATAAGCATGAATTTCATCATATACATTAAGTGTTTCATGCTTATTTACTCTAGGTAAGTCATGGACATTGGGATCAACACTTAAAACATGTATATCTTTCTCAGTTCAGTTTGTAAATCAAGTTCACATTTTTCATCCTTATCTACGGTTTTATCATTTGACTCAACATTTGATTCATGCAAAACCTTAGATTCTTGAGCTTGTAATGCAATGAGAATAGATTCACATTCTTTCATGGTTTTCTCAAATTCATTGCATCTGGTTTGCACATCTCTTAGTTTATCGTCGTATATATACAATTCAGTTTCTATAGATACAGCTTTTTCAAACATAGCTCTAAGTGATGCAAATTGTTCATTTACCATGTGATTAGTGACATTCTCATTTAGGCCAGCAAAGAACCTTAACATTAAGGTTTTCTCATTTTCAAAACTACAGACATTCATTCTTTCTAATTCATCAAACATTTCTTCATAGTACTGAGTTACACGCAGGTCCTCTTGGGAATGAGTTTGACACCTTGGTGCTCTACAACGCCATTGGTCTATCCACAAACCATTTATCTTACCAAAGTGTGTCATTCGTGAACTGAGTTTTGTCATATCTTTTTTTAGGCAAAGAATACCCCATAGTGTTCCGATGGTCTCATAAGTACTCATGATAGATGACAAGTAAAGAAATCCAACCAAAAAGTTGACAAGATATTTACTTCTACTTTAAGTTGGCAATTGATTAAACAACAATCTTGGACTATCTAAGAATCAAAGAAGCATAGAAGTCAAGTGATGTTTAGGTCGGATCAAGAAAACTAAGGGTTTGTACAAAACAATCCCTTAACTTACTTCAATCTTTATGCAATCTCAATTGTATTAAAGTGAAAGCTAAGTACACACACAAGTGCTCAGTAAGGGTTTGTTCTTGAAACTTTTTCAACAAAGATCAACACTTTGGGTGATGATACTTTTTGCACAAATTTCGTTTCTAAGTTCCTCTTTTTGTGAATTTGGAACTTTTCTAATATAGGGCTGTTCCTCTCCTCTTGTGCAATCTCTCATGCGTCTTGCCTCTTACTTTTGTGACGTAGGTTGGCTTTTCTCTCAGTTTCTTTCTCAAACAAGCTCTATTTTCTTTCTTTGTGCTTTTTGGCTTGTCTGGTGAGACTACTGCTCACAGCCTTTATGAGACATTGCTCGCGGCTTTGGGTTTCTTGCATAAGTTTTGGTTGTTCTTTTGTGAAAAAGTTCTCTTTACAACACGACTGAAGGCTAGTGAAGTGACAAGTATTTCACAAATATAACAACCAAGAATGTATAAAGTTCAATGCAAGTTCAGAAAGTGTAGTGACAACAAGATGATTCGTTCGGGTTGGCAATATAACAATGTGGGCTAAAATATGGAAAGACTGATCTTAAATGAGAACCTAAGTCCAACAAAGTCTTTAATCAATTTAAACCAACACAAAGTAAAGGTGAATATTCAGCCAACGTCTAAGTATGAACCAATATGCTTGTAATCAATCAATGTGTACGTGGCTTAGTAGGTTACACTAGTTTGACATGAATTTGATCTTTGGTTAAGCAACAATATGTTTCAACTAGTTATACCCTACGGCTGAATGCAATCTAACGCTAATGTTTCCTTTGTTTTTGGTGATTTTTGTTTTTTATCGAATGATAACAACTGGACACAAATTACACAACCTATAATTACCTAAATACAATTCACACAACTAATCCTAGACTAATTAGCTAGTGAATCAGTGTAGAGAAAAACTTGACCAAACAAAAAAACTGAATTATGCTTAAGTACTTGTGTTTGTCGTTTTTCGTTTTAACAACTAACTCAAACTAAACATGCTGCCACATAGTATATTTAAACACTTGAAGGATGCCTAAACAAGGTTATGAGCTGAAACTACAAGTAAAACATTAACTAAAACAAGTTTTAAACTAGGACAACTTGAGAAGAGCACACGGCTGAAAACTAGTTTTACCCGGGTGCCTTTCCTTTGCTGGTTTCATAGGCCAAACTACGACCAAACTTCAAATAACTCTAACACATCATATTTTTATATGTTAAGGATGTTCATGCAAAGTTTGAGCAAATTTTGATAAGAAAAACTCAATGAAAACAGGCTGCCAATTCAGTCTATACAGCTAAGACACAAACAGGACATACATGCATGTTTCTTGCTTTTTCTTAAACCAAATACTATCCAATCATCAAACCAACTTTACCACATCATAATTAAATGTCCAGTAGGTGATTGATCATGTTTTATGCTCAGGTTGTTTTTTTGAGAAAAAATAATTCACTGCCTTCGCTTCTATATCCTGCGAATACATTGACGTTGTTGTTTATGCTTTACCGTTTGATGATAAAAGGAGGCATTAGCATCCCCTTCCTTGAGCCATTTAACATTTGCTTTTTTGCTTCCTATAAAGAAAAGCCCGTGCCTGCGAGCTTTAATTGTGCAACACTTTGATGATACAACTCCTGCGTGGCTTCGGATAGAGAAGAATCGAAGTCCCTCTCTCGGTGAAGCACCTCCTCTTCAGCCCTCGCTACCGCATCAAAAATGTTGCCAAAAACCTCCTTATACCACTTTCTTAATTGATACTTTAAACGTCGGAGTTTATTGAAACATACCTCCAACTGTCAGAAAGGATTGCCATTGATGCTGAACCAACACGTCAAAATCTGGATTAGAAGACCAAACATCAGGATATCTGAAAGCAGCAGGTACCCTTGACTGTTCAAAAATCACATGCTAAGTAAATGGGAGAGTGATCGGATGTCGCCCTCGCTAGGTGCTGAGATTGTGTAACTGGAAACAAATCCAAGAAAGTGGAAGAGCAAAGATATCGATCTAGACGGTGCCAAACACAGCCTAAACCACGCCCATCACACCATGTATAGGAAGATCCCTTAAATGGTATCTTTTGCAAATTACATGCGATATACAGTCATTAACATTCTGCAATGAACGTAACGTTGGCTAAGACCGGCCCCGATGTTCATCCAAAGACCGAAGCGTGTTAAAATCTCGTTGACCAGCCAGGTAACAGTCAGCATAGCATGAAACATCTGTAGATCGGCCCATAGTGGTCTTCACGCTGATACCGAGTACATGCCATAAACCGCTGTAAACCAAAATATATCTTCGGATGCCAACCATTTCATTTTAAGGGAATAATTTTGATTTCTCGGTCGTTCCTCCTCCAATGACAACAGTGAATCCTTCCAAAAAAAACAAATATGATCATCACAGGCAGATAAAGCTTTTGAAAAACCAAAATGTAATCTATACGACACTAACGATGAAGCCTTAGCTTTTGGCTCTATAACTACTAATACATGCAGATGATAGCGTCTAACAAGCAAAAGTATCCGATTCACTAAGCTACGTATACCTCTTGCAGTCCATATCAACATCTTCATTATGATAAAGCGTCAAATGAATTAGAGAGATAGCTGCATGTAACCTTGTTACCCTTGGCGATGTTGGCGCTGCATGATGACTCCGACGCAATATTCTCGGCGGTCCACAAATCTCCTGAACAACCGATGTGTCAGTCTGAATTGCCACTGAGCGACTAGTATCTAGGAAAGTTGCCTGAAAGAGATTATTTATTGTGTTGTAAATGTCCCGATCCTGCTCATCAAGTTGGTTGACATTTAGCGCTAGAACCAACTAACTATCTGAATGAGACGACGTGTCTGGGTTGATCGGTAGATCAGCCAATATGCAATCATCTACTCCCCTTAAGCGCGATATATTTTGCACATTCGAAACAGAGGCAACCGCACAGATATCAGGTGATGGCGGCTGGGATATTCGAGAAGTCAAAAGCGGCTGGATAGCCAGGAGTGACGGTGACGTATGAGTAGGGGCAGTAGTCAGACCACCACACATTCCCAGTACTTCGTCAATTTGAGGCAGATTCGTTTTTGGGGTCCAACACTACCGTTTGTACTTATCTGCTGCAGAACGACGTTGAAGAGGCTGATCTTCTGGAACTGGTAAATCAGATTTCGATTTGCCATAATTGACTAGAACATGCCCCAGTCGATAGCAGCCAGTGCAGTACGAAGGCAGTCCTTCATATTCCACTTGTTGTATTATTACCCGTGAAGGCCCCTGAATAAACACCCTTTGCGGCAGTTCTTTCGATACATCTAGCTCAACACATATGCGGGCAACGGATGGGCGAATGGTGGTTGTGGTTGCCGCATCTAGCTTCATAGGCGTACCTACCATTGTGGCGATTTCAAAAAGGGCATATTTCCTATGAAAATGTATAGGTAAGCCAGGGACAGAAACCCACGCCGAGACAATGGGCACTTCGACAGCCGAATCATAGTTCGGCGTCCATTTTGTGATGCGCATGTGTTTTCCAAATATCATCCAACTTTGACGAGTAAAACAACGGAGGTAGTCTTGCTCATGATCAATGACGTGTGAAGCATTGAGCAAACCTATTTTAACAGCACCAGAAAAGCTTATGCGATCAACAGCCGAGCGTATCGTCGCAAGCGGGGGACGTCTATACCAGAAACTACCCATCAACATAAAACGATATGGGCCAGCCAAAGATTGAATTTCCTCCTCTGCGAATGAGATCATTGGGATGCCCTTGAACTTTTGAATCAGTTTCGGCGTAATTGTCGTGGAAGTGACCGAGAACAATGAAGCAAAAGTTTTCAATGGCGGCGCCAAAACTGTTTCCGTGGAAATCGCTAGAGGGTTAGATTGTGGCGTCTGGGCCGCCATTGTGATTTTTGTGGTGATTTTCGGCAAAAGAAACATGGTAGAGAGTAAGAGGAATGAAGAGCATAGCAGCGGCAAAGGCGGTTGCCTACCGCCGCCTGTAATCGCAGGCCAGAGAGAGCGCCATCATATATGACGAAACTATAAATACATATATATATATGCGCGTATGTATATATGATGTAGTGAAGATCTTTTCATGTTGAGATTTGTTGAAGAATAGGCATTTTGAAATATTTCCATAAGCACTTCGTTTAATGAACTAGTTTAGTTCATCTCCTTAAGCGCTTCATTTAATGAACTAGTTTAGTTCAATTAACCTAGCACCTGAAAAATGTGTAAACACAACAAATGTTTGCCATATGATTTAAGCTTTAATGCTTCATGGCATATTAGTACAATAATTATATATAAAACATATAAAGCATATTTATCATGTACGCGTGTCACATAACATTTAAATCATGTAACATTTAAATCATGCATTTTGAAATCATTCAAAACCCAGTTTCTCAACATAGGCAACCAAGGAGTATGCCCATTATAACCTTTGGTATAACACCCCTTGATAAATGGATATGTCTCTTGAATGAAGAATTGTGTGTCTTAGAGTTGAAAGACAATCATTCGAGATGAATCTTCACAAATAACCAATTAGGATTTAATCATAAATCATATAACATCATATCACAAGGAGCACAACCTTAGATTCTACCACTTGTTCATTGTGACATCTTATATGATCTGCAAGGCCAAAATGTGCACTTTAGTATATAATTAAATCCTTCAACCATAATATTGATCCCTTATAATGTTATAAGTAAGTAAAGTCTAATATGAGTCATGGCGATTGTAAATCATCCATTTTGATAAATTCCCTTCTGTGTGCTACATCAATAAACTTGTCCTTACTACGACCTTTAATGATGAAT
Organism: Eustoma russellianum; assembly: GCA_036186865.1. NCBI lineage: Eukaryota > Viridiplantae > Streptophyta > Magnoliopsida > Gentianales > Gentianaceae > Eustoma > Eustoma russellianum. The sequence continues at coordinate 16,409,045 of AP025048.1, read as the reverse complement.
GAGATACAAGTTTAATAAACATCCATTCTTGTAACTAATTCTGACACACTTACGTATACACCATAATCAGAAACAGAAAATAGTAGAAACACATAACTTCTATTGAGCTTAGAGTCAATACATTAATACATATCATTCATGACGTCTAACCCTCCAATATGCTCAACATGCTCATGAAATTTCTTTAGCGGCAGTCCTTTCGTTTATGGATCTGCTACCATTAGACATGAATGATATGCTCAATTGACACTCTCAGTTTATGAACTCTTCTTTAACGGCAAAGTAGTTTGTCTGCATATTCTTAGCAACTTCAGAGTACTTGTCATTTTAAAAAAAGAAGACTGCTGCGGTATTGTCACAATAAATTTTCACAATAAACCTTGAATAGTGGCTTCAAAACATGCCATAAACTCAGCCTCGATGGTAGAAAAATGAATGACAAAATGCTTCACACTTTTCCATGAGATTGTCCCTCCATCTAATTGGAACAAATAGCCAAATGTTGATTTTCTTGAATCAACGCATCCCGCATAGTCTAAATCTGAGTATTTAATTATTTTTAATTCATCCATTCTCTTATAAGTGAGCATGGTGTTGGGATATGAAATGTTTTGATGATGTAAAAAGTTGTTTAGAATGAGCTGAAAAAGAAATTCATGATTGAAATTTGAAGCAAAATGAGAAAAACACATTGTGGGACATCGATCTCTCATATAGGTCGATCTAAGCATATATCAGTCTCTCAAAGAGAGACATCAATCGATCAATGCTAAAAAGGTCCAAGGTTGTAACTTTCTATGCAGCATCGATCCCTCAAACTGAAAACATCGATCGATCGATGTAATAGAGGTTCAAATATGGAACCTCTCTGGAAGACATCGATCTCTCAGTCTGGGAGACATCGATTGTTTGATGTCACATCAGTCTCTCAAGGAGAGACTTCGATCGATTGATGTATGGCAGGCTCAAACTAGAACCTCTCTGGAAGATATCGATCTCTCAGTCTTAGGGACATCGATCGATCGATATCACATCAGTATGTCAAGAAGCAACTTCGATCGATCGATGCATGGCAGGTTCAAACTTGAACCTCTCTGGAAGACATCGATCTCTCAGTCTTGGGGACATCCATCGATCGATGTCATCAAGAATTCAAATTTTTATGACCGTTAGAACAAAATATATTGGAGATTCAAAGTGTTTTCTCTTTCTAATCTTGTTCAAATTTTTTGTGGACTTTCTCTAACATTAAACATACTTCCTTGACCAATTTATCCATGCCTAAGATTCTCTAAGGTGGCTTTGGAGGATCAAATCAATCCATAGAGTGGCTAAAGGCTATTTTAAAATTGTAAAGACTTGTGGTTGGCTTGAAGACATGGGTAGGCTTCAAAAACGTGGATTACACTTCCTATAAATAGAAGACGCTCAGATGAAGTATTTATACACTTTCACCATCATCAAGCTTCATTCTTAATCGTTGTAAATTTCACTCACTTGTGTAAAAGTGCTTAAAGCTTGCTAAGCTCTTATTTGTTCTTCATTGTTGTAAATTTAGAGATTGTAGGTCTACCACACGAGGAAAAATAAACCCACTGTCAAAAAGTGTATTTGCACAAAGTTGTCTTGTGCAAGTGTAAACTCCACTATTTCCTTAAACCTACTGTGAGAGTTTTTTGAGATAACTTTGTTGAAGTTGTGAGGTAGCATGAAGTTGTTCTCGATTAGAGCTGAGGTTGTTGTGTTTGCACAAAGTTATCTTGTGCAAGAAGTTGTTGTTTTGTTCCTTACACTAAGTGTTAGTGTAAGTATTGCTGTGGTTATTCTTATTAAGTATAATAAGAAGAGTAGTTGTTGAAAATCCACTTTGAAAACAAAGTGGTAGTGGAGTAGAAACATTTAAGATTCGAACAACTCTATATTCGGTGTACTCATTCATTGTCTATCATCTTCCATTCTTACTTTGATTTTGAATTCCATTTGAGCTGGAGAAAACCAAAAAAATCTACAAAATCGCCCAATACTCTATCCACTCCCCCACTAGGGTGTTTGTTACGGACCTAACAATTGGTATCAAAGCCTAACCTTGATTTCTTGGCTAATCTTTGCAAGTAGCAAGGTCAAAGATCATGGCAATGTCAACCTCTTAATCCTACACCTCAACTTCCAATCCAACTACATTATTCTCAGGTTCAAACTGTAGGACCTGTAAGGCACCACTAGAAGGGGGTTGAATAGTGTGTGCGGAAAATTTAGGTTTTAAAATATTTTTACCCTAAACCCAACTTCTGAAAAACAGTTTTTGTTTTCAGATCCTGTTTTGAAACGTTTGAAAGACTAGGTTACAGGCTTTCAAAAATTTTTAAATTTGGAGAGATTCTGCTCTAAGATGTTCTGAGTATCCCCTTAAAATTTCAGATCAAAATTCAATCTCTAACCCTTTGAAAAATCGTTTGTGGTCAGATTGCGCAAATCTGCCAGAAACAGTAGTCTAATTTGAAAAAAAATTTCCGATTAATCCGTAGCTCCAAATGGTCTGAAAATTTAATAACACCCTTACTATATTAATTTAAATAGGATGAAACAGTTTTGAAAAATTCATTTGGGAAGTATGTCAAATACGTTCAAGTTCTCAACCTTTGCAAGCATGAAAATCAGATTGCAGTAGTCTCAGGACTATTAACGTTTGAATTACTTATGCTTGTCCAAAAGGTGTGAGAGGTGTGGCTATGTTTCTGCAAAGTTTGGTAATTTTTGAAAGTCGTTTGATATTTTTACTAATGCAATGAAAATGATGCAAAGTGCTGGAAACTGAAAGTAAAGTGCTGAAAGTAATAACACCGAGAATTTTATGCTGGTTCGGTTAACACAACCTACTGCAGTCTTCGAGGACACCTTCCTCGGTTATCACTAATCACAAAATAACAGCTTACCACAAGGGTTGTTGGAGTTACACACCAACTCCACCCTTAAACAAACGATACAAGCAATCACACCGATCACGAACACCATCACCGAACGGATGAAGGTTTGATCACACCTTGATCAATCCTTTTACAACAATTGGAATGTATATTGTGGTCTAATCAAAGCCTATTCAATATGTTGAATATGAGAACAATAGGCTTGAGAGAAAAAGAAGAAAGAAATGTAGAAAAAGAGAGTAGAAGACACTTTTTTGCACTTGTGAGATTATGAGAATTGTCTTGCTTTTGTTTGGCTCTCTTCTCTTCTTTTTAAGTCAAGTTGGCTGCCCCCCTTAGGTCTTCCATCACCTTAAGAATTCTCTTTAATACCCTTGGAAGATTACCGTGTGTAGATATGACACATCTTGCTCACTTGGCACAACTTGATTGGATAAATGTCTTGACTTTGCTCACTTGGCACTCTATGATTGGATGAATGTTGTCACCATTTAGTAGCTGTAAAATCTGAGAATAAAATGAAAAAAAAAGTGCCAAAAAGAGTTTAAAATGTTGCCAAATAATCAAAAATTAATCCCTTCATTTTTGGGATGCAAATTAAGGACAAGAGCATAGTAAATTCGGCCACTATTCACGTGTGCTGAAAATTTTCGGCATGTGTTGCATTTTTGAAATCTTTCCTTGTGCGTTGCCCTCTTCAACGTCACCCATCATGTGTAGCTTACTTTCCACCAATTAATATACCAGCTAAGCTCCACATAAGCTCCACCAAGACTGAGAATGGCATGCACTTTTCTTCAACATGTGTTGAATTTCACTTTTGTAAACTTTGTCAAATATTGCACAATAATTACACATATATGGTATATTCCAATCAGCCCTAGTTTGAATATTCTAGTACACTTTAATATGTTTTGAATATGTAAAAAGTGTCTAGATACATGTTACATGTCATGCCAAAAACGTTCCATGTGTAATGTTCGTAGAAAACCGAATTTTCGACTTTTGTCGATTACGAGATTTTTCTCTGATTAAATTCCAACTTTTTGCACATGTTATATATATTATGTCACATATAATGTAAATAAAATAAATTTAATATTCATCTCTAATGGCTGATCAATGTGGCGCCTACACGTGCTCAAAATATGAATTTGGAATCTCCACAATTTGACCTTAATTGGGGGTGATTTGTATGTGCCAACATGGAATGATTTTATGGCTGAGTGTACTATGTAAGCCACGAAATTTGTGGCCATTTTTGAAGTGTAGGGGCTGGCCATCTATATATGGCAAGTACATAACACGTTGGCGAAATTTCGGTTGTCACCCGATACGACATTTTTTGGTTTAGAACCTTGTAACGTGTCGTTATAATTTTGTCATCGCCATGACTTATAGCATAAGATATAAGACCTGAATATACTCATAAATATGAGGTATGTATAGTGGTGTGACGTTGACGTACGTTCGTAATATATGTAACGTGTCGGTAGTACGTTGGAATATATGTGTAATGTGCCTTTTAAAAAAATCTGGATATATATATATAATATATATAAAAACGTGTGAATGATGTAGAAGGAGACTTTCCATTCTTCAATTTGTTGTCATCAGGCCTTCTCCAAATATATCTCCATTTAATGAACTGCTTAGTTCATTTAACTAAGTACTTCACTTAATGAACTAGTTTAGTTCATTAATGGTGGCACTTGAAAATAGTTCAAACACAACAAATGTTTGTCATTTGATGTAAGCTTTAAAGCTTCATGGCTTGTTAGTACAGCAACATTATATATAAAGTATATAAGGCAGTTTGTCGTAAAAACGTGTCAAGTAGTAAATTGTGACATGCATTTATTTAACATACATTATTTAAATCAGCCATTTTGTGAATCACTCAAACCCTTTTTCTCAACAATCTCCTTCTTTTGATGATTTACAAAATAACCTTAGTTAATGATTTAAATTTAATCGCTCCCCCTCATCGTGCACAAATTCAAATTTTGAATTTTGAATTCTCTCCCCTTGATTTGTGCAATCAATCAGTCTCGTGTCTCATCTCTCCCCCTTAAATCATGCACTCTCTCCCCCTTTATTTTGGAAATAAAATCAAAAAATCATGTAAGAAAGAAATAGCAATTTGTATAACAAAGATCATGCATTTCAAGTGTATTGTGCAATAACATCAAAAGTGCGTTGTTAAGGGTTATTTATTCAACCCTTTGTAAATGTACCTTTTGGTACCCAAATTTGGGTGACCTTTCTAGGTCTTCCAAAGAAAGGAGATGAAGATGCAATGTAATAGACATTCGATGCAAATCCTTTTGGTCTTTGGCTGAGAATGCCATCATGCACATAGATATGATCTTTGTTTTTGACAAGCATTTCGGTTTGCATGCACGGGGCGTGATCTAGATGGATTTTTATAATATGGATTTCTCATATGCATCAATGGCTTCTTTTCATATTTGTACGGCGCAAAATTATATCGCATATGATATGAAGATGAAGCACGTTGAAGTGACATAGGGGGGATCTAGGCGTCTTCTTAGGCACCACATATGTCTTAGATGCATCTATTTTCTTAGATGGAATGAATTTGGTTGATTTATTTAACTTCTCATTTTTCTCAACATATCCTAATCCAGTTTTTTCGGTATCATGCTTTTGTGAAGAAATGATGCGATCTAGCATGTTTTTACCTGTGTCAAATTGTTTCACCATTTTTTCTAGATCTATATTCCTTGATTTCAAATTTGAAATCTTGGATTTCATTTCATTGTTTTGTTTCGTTAATGATGTAACCTTTGATTTTAATGCATTGATTATGCAAGACGACTCTTCTTTTGAATCGTTTAATTGAGAAACAAGGTTCGTGTTAGAAGATTCTAACAACTTCTTGTCTTCAATTAATTGTTTCTTTTCTTTTGCAAGTGTCTTTGTGAACTTATGCAACTCTAAATATTGACTAAATAAATCATCATAAGAAGATTCAGAATCAGAATCAGAGTCAGAAGATACCTCATTCGATGCCTTAGATGTAAAGCATACTTGTACCATTTGGTCTTCCGTATCGTTAGTCTCAGAGCCGGATGAATCACTCCAAGTGGAGGCTTTGAAGGCTCTTTTCCTTTGTTTAGGTTCTGAGACGAGTCTAGTTTTGATCCGATCCTTGTCAAGGTGTTTGTTCGTTTGTTTGTCCTTGTTAGGGCAATCATATGACAAGTGTCCAAGTTTCCCACATTCATAACACTTTATTTCCTCATTATTTTTATTTATATGGTTCTTAGATGAAGTAGGCTTGTGTTTGTTTTTAATTGATTTTCTCCAGATCTTTCTTAATCTTTTAGCCATCGTGATTAAATCTTCATCATCGAAATCTGTGTCACTATCATCTACGCGATCATAAGAGGTAGAGACCTATTCATTTGATTTAAACGCAATAGTCTTATCATGTTTAGAACTAGATTCGGAATTTCTTAAAGTGAGTTGGTTTTTGTATACCTTTAGTGGTCCGATTAGTTCCTCCATTTTTATTGATTTCGTTTCTTTACTCTTCTCAATTGCTATGACTTTAGGGTCCCATTCGGATGGAAGACTTCTTAATAACTTTTGGACCTTTTCCTGCGTAGAGAAAGCTTTGCCAAGAGACTCAAGAGAATTATAGATGTTAGTCAATCGTAAATCCATATCAACAATAGACTCATTTGACAATAATTTGAAAGACTCAAGTGTGGACGTAAGCATATTAATCTTACTTGGCTACCCTTCATGTTTCACCTCAAGTATTCTCCACATCTCTTGGGCGCTAGAGCAATTTAAAAGTAGTTGCATGGCTTTAGCATTCATACTCAACTTCTTTTTATCATCACTAGTGTATTCTTGTTTTGTTTTTATAACCTCTAGTGTGACACCATCAACAGTAGATAACTTTGATGGAACGAATGGACCGTCTTCTATAATAGACCACAAATCAATATTAATAGCCATAAGAAAGAGTTTCATTCTAAGATTCCATTGGATAAAGGACTCACCATCAAAAAGAGGAGGCCTTATGGTTGACATTCCTTCTTGCACGGTTTTGTAGCTAGTGGTTGCCATCTCACTTAGTCGTTGGATCTCCTTGTTGTGAGTGTGCCTGCACTCTGATACCACTTATAGGACCTGTAAGGCACCACTAGAAGGGGGGATTGAATAATGGGTGCGGAAATTTTTGTTTTTAAAATATTTTTACCCAAAAACCCAACTTCTGAAAACAGTTTCTGTTTTCAGATCCTGTTTTAAAACGTTCGAAAGACTAGGTTATAGGCCTTCAAAAATTCTTAAATTTAGAGAGTTTCTACTCTCAGATGTTCTGAGTATCCCCTAAAAATTTCAGATCAAAATTCAACCTCTAACCCTGATGAGGATCAAGGGTCCGATGAGGATCAAGGGTCCCATCAAGAGGTCAAGGGCCTATGACAAGAAGGAGGGCGAGAGAACTTTGTCATCAAGTTGGAACCTTCTTGTTTAAGCATGTTCAAGATGAACATAATGTTCCATGGGTTCACTTCATTGAACCCACCCTTTGACCGTTTTATGAGTAGGGCGTATGTGTTCTTTCTTTATTTTGAATTTTATCTTGTTTTCTTGTGATCTTTGTTTTATGTGTTTGCTTTGTAGGTAAATTAGGTACATGGAAGATTCAAATGAAATGAAGGCCCAAAAAGACCAATGTAGCCATGTGTTGCAACATGGCAGACAAAAGGAATGTTGTCTTGAAGAGAATGTTTGTCTCCACAAAGACAAATTCAAATGTGTCCTAGATGGAATTTCTTGTCCAAATTGAAACCAAAATCATCTCCAAAGATCACAAAAGGGTCGGCCACTTTTAATGCAAGGATGAAGTTCTACTTGAATTTGAACTTGAAGATAAACTTGAAGTTAAATTCAACCATGATTTGAATTCAAGTTTCAACCAATTGGAGACTTAAATTTCAGGAAGATTTCAGCCTATTTTTCCAGCCTTGGGCACGCCAACTTGAAGGATAATGAAGATGAGATCACAATTCAAAGTTGAATTTGAATTCAATCTTCAACCAACATTTGAATTCAACATCTCAGCCACTTGAAGACCCTCCCACATGCCATTTCATCCATTCACACGCCAACTATGAGATCAAAAGAGATGGGATCACAATTCAAAGATCGAATTCAAATTTGAAGTCAAATTCAAATTCAATTTGAATTCAATCTTCAACCAACCTTTGAATTCAGTTCCAACCACTTCATCTACATCAAATCAAGTCTCCAACACCATCTTCATCATCATACACGGCCGAAAACATCAAGGATAGGATCTTGCAAGATTTTCAAATGTTAGCTAGAATTTGTCTTAGATTTAAATTCAAACAATTTTTAAATTTCAAGTTCATTTCAAATGCTTTCTAGATACTTTCTTTAGAGATAACACCTGGTTATCTACATATCTTTAGGCGTCTATAAATAGGCCCTTTTGCCCGAAATTGAGGAACAACTTTTGATGAATAACAATTCTTGATATTTCCTTCACTTTGTGTGAGACTTTGTTTTCTTGGTTTTGCATTAAAAACCTAAGTTAAGATCTTTCAAAGTTGAGCATTTTGAAGGTGTTGCCATTGCTAAAAGGTGCCGTCCAGGAGGGCCATATTGGTTTGCCTGATCAATGACCATCTTGAAGTGTTGGTCTTCCTAATTTGATACACACGTTTTTATCACTAAGGAAGCAAGGGAAAGTCTTCTTCCTTGTGCCTAACCCTTTGTGAAGGACGTTTGGAAGGTAGAATTGTTGGAGCCCACGCCTTGCACGCATCAAATTGGTATCAGAGCCAGGTTACAGTATTCCACCATCTATCATTTCCTTTTCGTTTGAGTCTAGTCATTTCAAGTTCAGTTGTGTTCTTCTTCTACCCCTCATTCTACACGCCATTTGTCTATCATTCATACAAAAAAACGACCAGGTTGTTTGAGTCATTTGCATTTTGTTGAAGTCTTGTTCTTCATCATTCTAGCATCTTTGTTGATTTTTGTTCTAGTGTCACGTTTATCCAACTTGTGCATCAAACATCTGAAATTTTATCATTCAAACTTGAACAATTAGGGTTTGAGCATTTAGAATACATTCAGCTCTCTTTTTACTACAACCATCAGCCTATAAAGCTACCTCGGTTTCAAATCATCTTGTTTCTACCGAAGCTTTTAGTTGGTGATGATTGTATGTATCTTATGATTCACATTGTGATTGATTTCATGCTTTAAGTCAAGTAGTCCTACGTGTGTTTGTCTTCACAAGCCATTTTCAACGTCAAGAAAACCCTAAAACCAACCCAAAACCCACGGCCCAACCAACCCTCACCCCAACCCAACCCTAAAACCCACCAACCAGATTCCAAACTACCTTATTTCCACTCTTGATAAAAATCCCCAAACCAATTTTACCAAACAAAATCAGAATCAAAAGATCCCAACTCATTCGGAAAAAACCCTAAACCTAGAATTTGAAATTTTGTTCAATTCTGTCCTACAACAATCCATTATCCAAATTGACCACACAAATCATCAATTACCAACCCAAATAGTCCATTTACACCGCCCATTCAGTTCCCAAAAACCCCATTCCGCAAATTCCCAAAACGTTCAAAAAAAACCCTAAATTGAAAAACCTAACCCTAACCCCAATTCTGCCCTACCCCAATTTCTCTCACTTTACAAGGTTATTTTGTTGCAATTGAAGGTTGCACACTATAGTTTAAAGTCATTGCACTATTCTGCCCAAAAACGAAAGTTCTGAGTACAAAAGCGTGACATTCCAATTTTGCCCTAGTCAAAAAAAAGAATCTGAACCTTGCTCAAATTGAAATAGAAAGGAAGGGAAGAAAAACAAAAGAACAAGAGAAAAGAAAAAGGGCAAAACTATTGTGCGTTACTTGAAACATTTTTTTTGGTGCAATTTGAAACCCTTGGATACCATTATCGTTTTTTTGCTACATACAACAGTCCTCCCACATCTTATTCTCCTTATCCCGCTCTTCTTGACCAATCACACACTTGGTTGCTTGATTATTGCATGACTTGAACCATTTTGTGGATAGTAAGTGCATAGAATCAAAATTAACTAAAGATTGCCCACGGCAACCCTTAGTTCATCGTTGGTTCAGCCTTATACATCAAGTTTGGTTGCTTATTTTCTTTGAATCTTAGTAGAAAGTTCAAGTTTGTGTCCATTTCACTTGATTCTATTTTGATACTATTTGGTGCAACTTGAAAGCAAAAGGGAAAAACAAGTGGAGATCGTTGTGATTTGGAGAAGCATTGGCAACACAATTTCTTAATTGATCACTTTGAGCCTTCTTAACTTCAGGTTATCCAAGAAGCAAAGTGGTAAGAGAGTGGAAAGAAGAGAAAGAGGCGTGTTCATAGCTTTTTTTTACTAATCACTTAACGTTTACTTGTCTTTGTGTTAGTTTGCTTCTTTCCTTTTTCTTTTTGTTTTCGTTCCTTAGGTAAAATGGAGAGCAGCACTCATTCCGCTTCTAGCAAATCAAAGGAAGCCGAGCCTTTGGACAACATGCAACAACAAATGCTAGAGATGCACAAGAAACTAATGCACGACAATGAGGTAATCAAACACCGGTTGGAGGATGTTGAACGGAGCTACAAGACAAGTGATGGCCAAAGCACAAGCAGGGCCGTCCACATGCCACAACCAAGACGTCACACCCCTGAAGAAGTTGAGAATGACAACCTTCGACCACCACACATCGAGGCAAGAAGGTTTGTTCCTCCAACACAACCAAGAAGGTACGCTCCAAGAAGGTACAATGATGGTTACATTTCATATGAGCATGATGATTATGACTTTGACGACCACCCTCCCTGTGGTTACCAAAGACGCCAAAATCCCCTTTTCCCGCAAGATGACGATTTTCTCAAAACAAAAATAAATATTCCCACGTTTTATGGTAAAAGTAATGCGGAAGAATATTTGGAACGGGAAACGAAAATGGATCTAATCTTTTCTTGTATCAACTACAGTGAATTACAAAAAGTGAGGTACGCTTCTATTGAGTTTTCTGGTTACGCACTAAATTGATGGACAAATTTGTGTCGAAATAGAACTAAGACAAGACAACCGCCAATTGCCACTTGGGAAGAAATGAAGTTTGAAATGAGACAATGTTTTATCCCAAACAATTATGAGAGTTATATTTTCACGAGTTTGCAAAACTTACAACAAGGTTCCAAAAGTGTAGACGAGTATTACAAAGAGTTAGAGATTTTGTTGGAAAGGTCTAACTTACAGGAACCCAAAGAAGCCACCAAGGCTCGTTTCTTACAAGGTTTAAACAGGGAGATTGCGCAAAGGGTTGACCTTCAACCTTATCTCGACCTCACAACCATGGTCCATATGGCTGAAAACATTGAACACCAATTAAAAGCACATAGTTCCTACAATTTCAATTCCACTTATCGTACTAATCAGTCTTCATCAAGGTTTTCCAGCAAGCCTTCAGGAACGGGAAGTTCACAGCCTACAAGAGGCCAAACACGTGACCAAAGGTGCGTCACAAAGGATGGACAATCCACACAAAGGCGAGATGATCGCGGCCAACAAAAGACTCCTACCGGAAATTCTTCTGATTTCTCAAACAGGTTTAAGGACATTAAATGCTATAAATGTCAAGGACGTGGTCGCATAGGAAAAGAGTGTCCTAATGCAAAACGAATCATGTTAATAGAGGAGACAAACGAATATGTGTCTGAGTCCGAGCATGAAAATGAATCTGAGCATGATAATGAAATTGAACCTGAAGAGGATCTAGGCGCATTAGATGATTTTGACACTAAGGAGTTTCTTGTTGTACGTAGAGCTTTAAATGCATATCCAAAATTAGATGATCACGAACAACATCGAGAAAACATTTTCCATATTCATTGCATGATTAATGGCAAAGTGTGCACCATGATCATTAATTCCGGTTTTTGTGCGAATGTGGCTAGCATTGAATTGGTAAGAAAATTGAGTTTGCCTATGACTAATCATCCGCATCCTTACAAACTTGCATGGTTAAATATTGCGGTGAAGTTAGCGTAAGTAAACAAGTTTTGATTTCTCTTAGCATTGGTAGTTACAAAGATGATGTTTTATGTGATGTTGCACCAATGCATGCTAGTCATATCTTACTTGGTAGGCCATGGCAATTTGATCGACATGTGACATATGATGGATATTTGAATCGTTATTCTTTCAAGTTGAATGGCAAACTTTACAAATTGCATGCACTTCCACCACACAAAGTCCACGAGGATCACTAACGCATGTCTAAGTCTAGAGCTGATCCTAAGGAAAAAGAAGCTGAGAGAAAGTTCATGGAATGCATGAAAAGTGAGAACAAAAAACAAGAGAGCAAGGGAAAAGAGGTAGTACCCATAGGAGTCACCGAGTCCAACAAAAAGTGTGGGTATTTTGCAAAGAAAAGAGAGGTCACACGAGCCCTTTATAACCACCAAACCATCCTCATTCTCGTTCCTAAGGCGTGTCACCTTTCCCTAGAAGAACTCCCACCAAACTTACCTACCTCAGTTGCGTCCCTTATCCAAGAGTAGGAAGTCTATTTCCCTCCGAGCCACCATCCGGATTACCACCTATTAGAGGAATAGAACACCAAATCGATTTTGTCCCAGGAGCCATGTTACCAAATCGCCCAGACTATCGAGCCAATCCCGAAGAAACCAAGGAAATCCAAAGGCAAGTAGAGGAACTACTACGAGTGGACAAGTCCGAGAGAGCCTAAGCCCATCCGCCGTCCCTATCATTTTAGTATCCAAAAAGGATGGAACTTGGAGAATGTATACTGATTGTCGTGCCATAAACAAAATTACCGTCAAGTATAGGTACCCTATACCTAGGCTGGATGATATGTTGGATATGTTGCACAGATCTAAATTCTTCACCAAAATCGACCTTAAGCAAGGGTACTTCCAGGTACGCATTAGAGAAGGGGACGAATGGAAGACTGCATTCAAAACCAAGTTTGGGCTCTATGAGTGGTTAGTGATGCCCTTCGGGCTCACCAACGCCCCTAGCACCTTTATGAGGCTAATGAATGAAATCTTATGAGCATTCATAGGACGATTTGTTGTTGTTTATTTTGATGATATCCTAATCTATTCCCAAACCATAGAAGATATCTTGACCACATTAGGGCCGTTTTTGACAAACTTAAGCAAGAACAACTTTACGCCAACTTTAAGAAGTGCTCTTTTTGTTTGGAACAAGTAGTCTTCCTAGGATTTGTCATTTCGGCTGAGGGAGTAGAGATGGATGAGGAAAAGGTTAGGTCCATTGTGGAGTGGCCTATACCTAAGAATGTAGGGGAAAGTTCGCAGTTTCCATGGATTTGCAAGTTTTTATAGACGCTTTGTCAAAGATTTTTCCTCCATAGCTACACCCCTAAATGAAATTGTGAAAAAAGATGTGCCTTTTAGGTGGGAAGAGCCACAACAACAGGCATTTGATGATCTTAAATGTAGGCTAACCATTGCAGCCATACTTATGTTACCAAACTTTGACGAGACTTTTGAGATCGAATATGATGCAAGTGGAGTGGGTATAGGCGTAGTTTTGACCCAAGGTAAGAAACCCATAGCCTATTTTAGTGAGAAGTTGAAAGGCGCTGCCTTGAATTACTCTACCTATGATAAGGAACTTTATGCCTTTGTGAGATCCCTACAAACTTGGCAACACTATCTTCAACCTAAAGAGTTTGTGATCCACACTGACCACAAAAGCCTTAAGTATCTTAAAGAGCAAGGAAAGTTGAACAACAGACATGCCAAATGGGTAGAGTACATAGAACAATTCCCTTACGTGATTAAGTACAAACAAGGAAAGGACAATATAGTTGCTGATGCCCTCTCTAGGAGATACACATTAGTGACAACATTATCCTCACGCTTCTTAGGATTCGAATCACTTAAGGAATTGTACCCAAATGACCATGACTTTGGCACCATTTTCGAGGCATGTCAAGAGGCACCATTTGGGAAATTCTACATACATGAGGGTTATCTTTTCAAAGAACATAAGTTGTGTGTTCTCCAATC
>AP025048.1:15865159-16394984 GCA_036186865.1 Eustoma russellianum | reverse complement strand
AATTTCCATGGATTTGCAAGTTTTTATAGACGCTTTGTCAAAGATTTTTCCTCCATAGCTACACCCCTAAATGAAATTGTGAAAAAAGATGTGCCTTTTAGGTGGGAAGAGCCACAACAACAGGCATTTGATGATCTTAAATGTAGGCTAACCATTGCAGCCATACTTATGTTACCAAACTTTGACGAGACTTTTGAGATCGAATATGATGCAAGTGGAGTGGGTATAGGCGTAGTTTTGACCCAAGGTAAGAAACCCATAGCCTATTTTAGTGAGAAGTTGAAAGGCGCTGCCTTGAATTACTCTACCTATGATAAGGAACTTTATGCCTTTGTGAGATCCCTACAAACTTGGCAACACTATCTTCAACCTAAAGAGTTTGTGATCCACACTGACCACAAAAGCCTTAAGTATCTTAAAGAGCAAGGAAAGTTGAACAACAGACATGCCAAATGGGTAGAGTACATAGAACAATTCCCTTACGTGATTAAGTACAAACAAGGAAAGGACAATATAGTTGCTGATGCCCTCTCTAGGAGATACACATTAGTGACAACATTATCCTCACGCTTCTTAGGATTCGAATCACTTAAGGAATTGTACCCAAATGACCATGACTTTGGCACCATTTTCGAGGCATGTCAAGAGGCACCATTTGGGAAATTCTACATACATGAGGGTTATCTTTTCAAAGAACATAAGTTGTGTGTTCTCCAATCATCCCTACGAGAAGCATTGACTAGAGAAGCCCATGGGAGAGGTTTAATGGGTCATTTCGGAGTGTTCAAAACCCTTGAAACTCTTAAGGAACATTTCTATTGGCCCCACATGAGAGTAGACGTCGAGAGGTTGTGTGGTAGTTGCATCACTTGCAAACAAGCCAAATCCAAGTCCCAACCATATGGCCTTTACACGCCTTTACCCGTCCCTGATTCCTCTTGGATTGTCACTTTCATGGACTTTGTTTTACGAATTCCTAGGTCTCAAGGAGGGCGTGATAGCATTTATGTTGTGGTTGATCGATTTTTAAAGATGGCACATTTCATTGCATGTAGGAAAGTTGATGACGCCACACATGTTGTTGATTTGTTCTTCAAAGAAATTGTGAGATTGCATGGCATGCCACGTACAATTGTAAGTGTAGAGATACGAAATTTTTGAGTCATTTTTGGCGTGTTTTGTGGGCCAAACTTGGTACACAATTGTTGTTTTCAACCACTGCACACCCACAAACTGATGGATAAACTGAAGTCGTTAATCGTAATCTTTCTTAACTTTTGCATGCCATTTTGCAAAAACATATTAAACATTGGGAAGATTGTTTACCATATATCGAATTTGCATACAATAGGAGTGTCTATCATGGTACCTTGCATAGTCCATTTAAAATCGTGTATGGTTTAAACCCCTTGTCTCCCCTTGATTTGATCCCTATTCCCGTGCATGAACGTCCAAGTCTTGGTAGTAAGCAAAAAGCGGAAAAGATAAAAAAACTGCATGAACAAGTTAAAACACAACTTGAAAAGAAAAACAAAGCTTATGAAAGACGAGCTAACAAACATCGAAAACGAGTTGTGTTTAAACCTGGTGATTTAGTGTGGTTACATTTGCACAAAGAAAGATTTCCTAATGAGCGAAAGTCAAAACTGTTACCTAGAGGAGATGGACCTTTCAAAGTTTTGAAACGCATAGGTGACAATGCATACATCCTTGATCTTCCTGAAAGGTATGGTTCCATTTCGCCTACTTTTAATGTTGCAGACCTCACCCCTTTCACTGATGACCTTTTTGATTCGAGGATGAATCCTTTTGAGGAGGGGGGGATTGATGAGGATCAAGGGTCCGATGAGGATCAAGGGTTCCGTCAAGAGGTCAAGGGCCCTATGACAAGAAGGAGGGCGAGAGAACTTTGTCATCAAGTTGGCACCTTCTTGTTTAAGCATGTTCAAGATGAACCTAAGGTTCCATGGGTTCACTTCATTGAATCCACCCTTTGACCGTTTTATGAGTAGGGCATATGTGTGCTTTCTTTATTTTGAATTTTATCTTGTTTTCTTGTGATATTTGTTTTATGTGTTTGCTTTGTAGGTAAATTAGGTACATGGAAGATTCAAATGAAATACAGGCCCAAAAAGACCAATGTAGCCGTGTGTTGCAACATGGGAGACAAAAGGAATGTTGTCTTGAAGAGAATGTTTGTCTCCACAAAGACAAATTCAAATGTGTCCTAGATGGAATTCGTTGTCCAAATTGAAATCAAAATCATCTCCAAAGATCACAAAAGGGCCAGCCACTTTGAATGCAAGGATGAAGTTCTACTTGAATTTGAACTTGAAGATAAACTTGAATTTAAATTCAACCATGATTTGAATTCAAGTTTCAACCAATTGGAGACTTAAATTTCAAAAAGATTTCAGCCTATTTTTCCAGCCTTGGGCACGTCAACTTGAAGGATAATGAAGATGAGATCACAATTCAAAGTTGAATCCAAGTTTGAATTCAAATTCAAATCCAATTTGAATTCAATCTTCAACCAACATTTGAATTCAACATCTCAGCCACTTGAAGACCCTCCCACATGCCATTTTATCCATTCACACGCCAACTTGGAGATCAAAAGAGATGGGATCACAATTCAAAGATTGAATTCAAGTTTAAAGTCAAATTCAAATTCAATTTTAATTCAATCTTCAACCAACCTTTGAATTCAATTCCAACCACTTCATCTATATCAAATCAAGTCTCCAACACCATCTTCATCATCATACATGGCCGGCTACATCAAGGATAGGATCTTGCAAGATTTTCAAATGTTAGCTAGAATTTGTCTTAGATTTTAATTCAAGCAATTTTTCAATTTCAAGTTCATTTCAAACGCTTTCTAGATACCTTCTTTAGAGATAACACCCGGTTATCTACATAGTTTTAGGCGTCTATGAATAGGCCCTTTTGCCCGAAATTGAGGAACAACTTTTGATGAAAAACAATTCTTGATATTTCCTTCACTTTGTGTGAGACTTTGTTTTCTTGGTTTTGCATTAAAAACCTAAGTTAAGATCCTTCAAAGTTGAGCATTTTGAAGGTGTTGCCATTGCTAAAAGGTGCCGTCCAGGAGGGCCATATTGGTTTGCCTGATCAACGACCATCTTGAAGTGTTGGTCTTGCTCATTTGATCCACACGTTTTTATCACTAAGGAAGCAAGGGGAAGTCTTCTTCCTTGTGCCTAACCCTTTGTGAAGGACGTTTGGAAGGTGGAATTGTTGGAGCCCACGCCTTGCACGCATCAAACCCTTTGAAAAATCGTTTGTGGTCAGATTACGCACATCTGTCAGAAACAGTAGTCTGATTTGAAAAATTTATTCCGATTAATCCGTCGATCCAAATGGTCTGAAAATATAATGACAACACCCTTACTATATTTATTTAAATGGGTTGAAACAGTTTTAAAAAAATTCCTTCGGAAAGTATGTCAAATATGTTCAAGTTCTCAACCTTTGAAAGGCTGAAAATTAGATTGCACTAGTCTTAGAACTATTAACGTTTGAATGACTTATACTTGTCCAAAAGGGTTGAAGCTTTCCAAATGAAACTTGAGAGGTGTGGCTATGTTTCTGCAGAGTTTGGCAATTTTTGAAAGTTGTTTGATATTTTTACTAATGCAATGAAAACGATGCAAAGTGCTGGAAACCGAAAGTAAAGTGCTAAAAGTAATAACACCGAGAATTTTATACTGGTTCGGTTAACACAACCTACTCTAGTATTCGAGGACACCTTCCTCGGTTATTAGTAATCACAAAATAACACCTTACCACAAGGGTTTCTGGAGTTACACACCAACTCCACCCTTAAACAAATGATACAAGCAATCACATCGATCACGAACACCACCACCGAACGGATGAAGGTTTGATCACACCTTGATCAATCCTTTTACAATAATTGGAATGTATATGGTGGTCTAATCAAAGCCTATTCAATATGTTGAATATAAGAACAATAGGCTTGAGAAAAAAGAAGAAAGAAATGTAGAAGAAGAGAGTAGAAGACACTTTTTTGCACTTGTGAGATTATGAGAATTGTCTTGCTTTTGTTTGGCTCTCTTCTCTTCTTTTTAAGTCAAGTTGGCTGCCCCCCTTAGGTCTTCCATCACCTTGAGAATTCTCTTTAATGCCCTTGGAAGATTACCTTGTGTAGATATGACACATCTTGCTCACTTGGCATAACTTGATTGGATAAATATCTTGACTTTGCTCACTTGGCACTCTATGATTGGATGAATGTTGTCACCATTTCGTAGCTGTAAAATCTGAGAATAAAATGAAAAACAAGTGCCAAAAAGAGTTTAAAATGTTTCCAAATAATCAAAAATTAATCCCTTCATTTTTGGGATGCAAATTAAGGACAAAAAGCATAGTAAATTCGGCCACTATTCACATGTGCTGAAAATTTTCAGCATGTGTTGTATTTTTGAAATCTTTCCTTGTGCGTTGCCCTCTTCAACGTCACCCACCATGTGTAGCTTACTTTCCACCAATTAATATACCAGCTAAGCTCCACATAAGCTCCACCAAGGCTGAGAATGGCATGCACTTTTCTTCAACATGTGTTGAATTTCACTTTTGTAAACTTTGTCAAATATTGCACAATAATTACACATATATGGTATATTCTAATCA
This sequence comes from Eustoma russellianum, assembly GCA_036186865.1. NCBI lineage: Eukaryota > Viridiplantae > Streptophyta > Magnoliopsida > Gentianales > Gentianaceae > Eustoma > Eustoma russellianum. The sequence goes on along the minus strand of AP025048.1, from coordinate 16,390,307 downwards.
GCCCTAGTTTGAATATTCTAGTACACTTTAATATGTTTTGAATATGTAAAAAGTGTCTAGATACATGTCACATGTCATGCCAAAAACATTCCATGTGTAGTGTTCGTAGAAAACCGAATTTTCGACTTTTGTCGATTACGGGATTTTTCTCCGATTAAATTCCAACTTTTTGCACATGTTATATATATTATGTCACATATAATGTACATAAAATAAATTTAATATTCAGCTCTAATGGCTGATCAATGTGGCGCCTACACGTGCTCAAAATATGAATTTGGAATCTCTACAATTTGACCTTAATTGGGGGTGATTTGTATGTGCCAACATGGAATGATTTTATGGCTGAGTGTACCATGTAAGCCACGAAATTTGTGGCCATTTTTGAAGTGTAAGGGCTGGCCATCTATATATGGTAAGTACGTGACACGTTGGCGAAGTTTCTGTTGTCACCCGATACGACAATTTTTGGTTTAGAACCTTGTAACGTGTCGTTATAATTTTGTCATCACCATGACTTATATCATATGATATAAGACTTGAATATACTCATAAATATGAGGTAAGTGTAGTGGTGTGACGTTGACATACGTTCGTAGTATATGTAACGTGTCGGTAGTACGTTAGAATATATGTGTAATGTGCCTTTTAAAAAAATCTGAATATATATAATATATATATAAAAACGTGTGAATGATGTAGAAGGAGACTTTCTATTCTTCAATTTGTTGCCATCATGCCTTCTCCAAATATATCTCCATTTAATGAACTACTTAGTTCATTTAACTAAGTACTTCATTTAATGAACTAGTTTAGTTCATTAATGGTGGCATCTGAAAATAGTTCAAACACAACAAATGTTTGTCATTTGATGCAAGCTTTAAAGCTTCATGGCTTGTTAGTACAGCAACATTATATATAAAGTATATAAGGCAAGTTTGTCGTAAAAACGTGTCAAGTAGTAAATTGTGCCATGCATTTATATAACACACGTTATTTAAATCATGCATTTTGCGAATCATTCAAACTCTTTTTCTCAACACAAACTCTAAAGAACTGATGTTTGATGCTAAAAATTATTCTTTGTGGAAGTTTCGAATATTAAAACATTTGAAAGGTTACGGATTCGATATATGGAGAGCTGTAGTCAAAGGAATTGAAGTTCCTATGATTACCAACTCAAAAGAAAAATCAATGTTCAAAGATGAAGATGACTACACCAGCGAAGAGAAGATAAACTTTGCTGAAACGGTAAAGCATTCGATATTCTTTCAAGTTCTCTAACCACCACTGAGCTCATAAGTCTTCAAGGCCTTGAAACCGCCCATTAAGCATACAAAAGGCTAGAAATGATACATAAAGGGCCTGAGCAAGTGATGAGGATCAAGGGTCCGATGAGGATCAAGGGTCCCATCAAGAGGTCAAGGGCCCTATGACAAGGAGGGCAAGAGAACTTTGTCATCAAGTTGGAATCTTCTTGTATAAGCATGTTCAAGATGAACCTAAGGTTCCATGGGTTTATTTCATTGAACCCATCCTTTGAACGTTTTATGCGTGTGCGTGTGTGCTTTTGAATTTTATCTTGTTTCTTGTGATCTTTGTTTTATGTGTTTTCTTTTTGGGTAAATTAGGTACATGGAAGATCCAAAATGAAATAGAGGGCCAAAAGAAGCAAGGTAGGCGTGTGTTGCAAAAAGGGAGACAAAAGGAATGTTGTCTTGAAGAGAATGTTTGTCTCCACAAAGACAAATTCAAATGTGTCCAAGATGGAATTTCCTTTTCAAAATTGAACTCAAAATCATATCCAAGCAACAACAAGAGGTCGGCCACTTAAGGTGCAAGATGGATGATCAAATTGAATTTAAATTCAAAGTTAAACTTGAATTTAAATTCAACCTTGATTTGAATTCAAGTTTCAACCAATTGGAGACTTAAATTTCAAGAAGATTTCAGCCTATATCTCCAGCCATTAACACGCCATCTTGGAGGATAAAAGAAGGATAGATTCCAATTCAAATTGAATCCAATCAGGTTTCAAGACACCTCTTGGATACCTTGAACATGGCTTGAAGGAGTGTGGAAGGGGATTCAACAACCAAATTCAAAATGCACTCAAATTCAAACTTAACTTGAATTCAAACTTCATCAAACTTTTGAATTCAAGTTCAAACACCTCCTACTTATCAAATCAGCTCCTCCAAGACATTATTTGGACATCAAACACGGCTGGATACATTGGAGATGACATCTTGCAAGCATTTCAAATTTCAACTAGAATTTGTTTTAGTTTTGAATTCAAACAATTTTCAATTTTCAAACAATTGTTAGCTAGCTTATTTGAATTAATTTCTGGTCATTTTAAAGGCTGATAGGACGTTCATTGTAGCCTATAAATAGAGCCTTTGGCCGATTGGAAAGATCAACTTTTGATGAATAACAATTCTTGATATTTTCTTCACTTCTTGTGAGACTTTGTTTTCTTGGTTTTGCATTAAAAACCTAAGTTAAGATCCTTCAAAGTTGAGCATTTTAAAGGTGTTTCCATTGCTAAAAGGTGCCGTCCAGGAGGGCCATATTGGTTTGCCTGATCAACGACCATCTTGAAGTGTTGGTCTTGCTAATTTGATCCCCACGTTTTTACCACTAAGGAAGCAGGGGGAAGTCTTCTTCCTTGTGCCTAACCTTAGAATTTGAATTTTGGTTCAATCCTATCCTACACTCATCCATTATCCAAATTGACCACACAAATCATCAATTACCAACTCAAATAGCCATATATACCAAACAGTCAATTCCCAAACCCAATCCTGCAAATACCCAAAACGTCCAAAAAACCCCAAAGTGAAAACCCTAACCTAATCCCAATTCCGCCCAACCTCAAATTCCCTCACTTTCCAAAGTTATTTTGTTGCAATTCAAGGTTGCAAACTGCAATATAAAGTCATTACACTGTTCTGCCCAAAAACGCGAAAGTTCTGAGTGCAAAACGCGTGAAATTCCACTTGTGCCCCTAGTCAAAAAAAAGAAAAGAAAAGGGGAATCTAAACCTTGCTTACGTTGAAATAGCAAGCAAGGAAAGAAAAACAAAAGAACAAGACAAAAGAAAAAAAGCAAAACGTTTGTGCATTACTTGAAAATTTTTTTGGTGCAATTTGAAAACCTTGGATACCGTATTTCGTTTTTGCTACACACAACCGTCCTCCCACATATCATTCTTCTTATCTTGCTCATCTTGAACCAATCACACACTTGGTTGCTCGATTATTGCATGACTTGAACCATTTTGTGGATAGTAAGTGCATAGAATCAAAATTAACTAAAGATTGCCCACGGCAACCCTTAGTTCATCTTTGGTTCAGCCTTATACATCAATTTTGGTTGCTTATTTTCTTTGAATCTTAGTAGAAAATTCAAGTTTGTTTCCATTTCACTTGATTCTGTTTTGATACTATTTGGTGCAACTTGAAAGCAAATGGGAGAAACAAGTGAAGATCGTTGTGATTTGGAGAAGCATTGGCAAAACACTTTCTTAATTGATCACTTTGAGCCTTCTTAACTTCAGGTTATCCAAGAAACAAAGTGGTAAGAGAGTGGAAAGAAGAGAAAGAGGAGTGTTCATATTTCGTGTTTACTAATCACTTAACGTTTGCTTATCTTTGTGTTAGTTTGGTTCTTTCCTTTTTCTTTTTGTTTTCGTTTAAATTCCTTAGGTAAAATGGAGAGCAGCACTCATTCCGCTTCTAGAAAATCAAAGGAAGCCGAGACTTTGGACAACACGCAACAACAAATGCTGGAGATGTGATCCCACTCTTTTATCCAAGCTTCTCCTCTAACAATGGGTTAGGCACAAAGGGGCCAAGCTCCTCCTTGCTTCCAATGTCTTTAGATAGGCTGAAATGAGCAACCAATCCTTGAAGAATGGTGTGGACTAGGCAAATGATAAACACCCTCCTAGGCAGCATTCATCTTGTCTTGGCAATCACCCTAAAGCATGCTTAAACTTTGAAGGTTATTAGACTTGATTTTTAGTGAGAAATCAAGAAAACAAAGATGCCTTCTAAGGAGAAAAGCAACATAATTTTTATTCTTCAGCCAAGCTTTTTGTAAAAATTGGTTTACATGGCTTAAATAAGGAGAAAACTCATCTTAACACTTATCCTAGTCAAAAGTAGAATAAAACACAATTATTCTGGTCTTAGGACCAGATCAAAACGTTTAAAAACCCATTGAATTGGCTTAAAGAGGTCCAACTCCAAGAAGTAAACAAGGGTGCTGGATTTTAGGATGAAGTGACGCCTCTGGTTGACTCGACTTTTCTTGCGGATACAATCCGAATTTGAAGAAGTGTCCTTCTTGAGAAATTTAGTTCGCCTCTTCAGCTTAAATTTTGGCTTTTGAATGACCCAATTTGAACTTCCCATGACAGAGTTATGCGCTCACAAAATTCATGCACTTTTCAGGTGGCTGGATTTTAGGCCGAAATGGTGCCCTCGGTTGGCTGGCTTTTTACCGCGGATGCAAGAAGAATTTGAAGATAAGTCTTGCTTGGGAAATTTAGTTCACATCCTGAACTTGACCTTTGGAACCCAATTTGGAGTTTGTATGAATGACTTACACGTCCACAAAGTTCAGGTAATTTTCAGCACTTTTCAGCATTCTTGGTCTAACACTTCCAAATGGGTTTGGCAACTCCAAAAGCCCCTACAAAGCAAGCAAAGACATAACAAGCATCAAACAAGTAAAAGAAAGGATGTTAAATGAAAATGCAAGAAATTAAAACACATAAAATGCAACACATGAAGTGCAATTTACCTAAGACACACCTATAATGTCTTGCACGTATGTGTGCATCAATCCCTCCTTCCTAGAAAATATTTGTCCTCGAATCTTAGCATGTATGTACTGAGGGGAAAAGGAGCCACACAAAAATACAACTATGCAAGGCACACCTAAACAATTTAGATAAAACATTCATGGAAATTTTCATCCTAAGATGTTTAGGTTGGATATATAACTGAAGAGTGAAGCATGCGCCCAACAACACATATAAGAACATCTCAACAAGAATGCTTAACAACCAGTATCTTTTTCTAACGTGTCTTGGATGCATAAACAAGGACAACTCAAATTCCTTATTCATGTAGCTAGGACTATTATAAGCATGCAATGTGCTTATGCAACAACTTGGAGCATGAGTTTTATGTGTGGACAGCATACTTTCAACACAAAATGTATTAGGTGAAAGAGCTAACATATGTAAAACTTTAAGAACAAGCATCGTACCTGGCACATTCCTTAGCATTCCCAATTCAGATTCTTCACCATTAGTTTCAAACTCACTTTCATGGGAATTGAGTGAAATTTCAGCATGTTTGTCATCAACTTTAGGCAACTTAAGCTCAATAATCTCGTATGTAATTTTAGCATCATGTTCATGAATGAACAAAGGATTATCATGTACTAATTTATTTGAACGCAAGTTAGAACCTTCAAGTAATGTATCATCATTTTCATGCATTTCAAACAAAGGATACTATAATCTTTCCATTCATGTTCCTTTAAGTTTTCATGCTCAATTGCACCATCATTTTCACTAGATAGATCACTTAAGTTATCATTTAAGTCATGCAAATCAGTAGCTAAGTTATCATGAAAGTTAAGACCTTGATCATGCAACACATCTTCCTTAGGTTCATCTTTGTTATCAACACTCGAATCATGTTCAACCAAAGGAATTTCATTAACTTTCTCACGCGTATCAATCTCAACATGCAAGAATTTATCATTAAGCACACTAGAATCATTGCTACATTCATGAATGATTTTAGATTGGAATGCAAGTAACATAGATTTCAACTCTAGAATTGTTTTACCCATGTATTCTTTACAAGATTGTATTCTACTCATCCTGTTATTCAATTCCAAAGACAATGTTTTCTCATACATATCTCTAAGAGATGGAAACCGATCATTTATCATACATTCAGCAATATTCTTGTTTAAACCCGCAATATACCTAATCATTCTCAATTCCTCACATTCCTTAATGTTACCATAATAATAATCATCAAACACGTAATTGTAATATGCTCCAACACTTTGTTTTTCTTGAGGAAACCTCTGACAAGATGGTACCTTTTGGCAATAATTTCTTACCCAAATCTTATTTTCCTTACCAAAGTGATACATGCGTAATTCAACATCATTACAGTCGTGTTCATGAAGGATGACCCCCCAAATGGTAGAAACAAAAATTGTGAACCTGAAAACTAAACACTAAACAAACAAACTTTTGCAAAGATGGTTAGTTAGAATCAGTTTGTGTTTGTATCTGTCTGTTCTCTCACATCCTCTCCTCTCTTTCTCACTCACTTGTACTTTGTTCCTTGGCCAATCTTGGACTAAAAACAATCAAAGTGAGCAACAAATGAGGAGGGATGGCCAATATGTCGCAAAACAATCAAATATCAAGATCCTTGCCACTCGGTTTTGTAGCACCTGATCCGAATAACTTCACTCCTCAATATATGTCTCAATTTAGCAAAAAAATCCAACAATGATCCTAAATCAGTCTCAAAACAATTGGTATTTGCTTGCACCAAAACAATTTCAAATAGCCCAATTATGCTCCAAACTTCTTCCGACCAAAGCTCCAAGCAAAGGTCACACAAACTTGAACAAAATAACTAAGAATCAAGGATATATTGAGACCAAAAGTGATGTATAAGGCTGTGCCAAAAAAACTCAGGGTTGCCCTGGGCAATCTTTAATTAACTTAGGCTTTATGCACACAAGTTCATAATTTGTACTTAATGTAAGTTATAATCAGAATGTTCAAGTGTTTTTGTGATGTATTTGGGCTTGTTTGAAGGCTGGAAAATTAGTATCAAAAGGGTAATAAGTATGGCACCAAGCAAAGCAAGCAAATTCTCTTAATTGCACAAATTGTGTCAAAGTAGCTGTACTTCTTGGCCCTTCTTTTTTTCTCCACTTTTCTTGTGACTTTTGACCTTTTTTCCTTTTCTTGCTGTATATGGTACACACAAGTCTCAAGTCCTCTTTTTTTTTTCTTTTTTTTGTCTAAGGGCAGAATTATAAATTTACTAGGCTGTCTTGAACACGTTTTTGTGCAGCCCGTTCAACACACACCCTTTGCTTGTTTTAGTGTTCAAATGGTGTAAAATGCCTTGGGATAGGATTGTTTTTGTATTTGGGTAGGTTTGAGGGGTGTGGTTTCAATTTAGGACTTTTGGTGCAATATTTGGTAGTTTCTAGGCTGTTTTGGGGTTCTGGTTGGTTGGGGTTTAAGTGGATGTCTTGGGCAGTATATTTGGGTTATAATAGATAGTTGAGGGCGTTTTCATGTGTGGGAAAGGGTGTTTGAAGGTCGTGGGGTGTGGGGGTTTAGATTAGGACCTTTTGTGTAGGACAGGTTTGTAAGGTGTAAGGTTGGCAATTTCACACAGAACAACCGATTGATAGCAAATATTCAGTCACAATTGGAATATAATATGCATAAAGACCACAAGTAACTAATAGCTTCGATGGCAACAAGATTAATTATAAACTAGGTGGCTTTGTATGGCTATGACTTGTATATTGTGAGGCTGAAATATACTATCATGCAAAGTCCCTAAATTTTCAAGTTTGTTAAGCAAAGATAAGAACTTTGATAGCAATTGTGATTATAAAATAGTAGGGAAAATGTTTTATGCAAGGTAGCAAAGGATGATTAAAGTCTTATGATACCTTTGATGCAAAAGATGATATTTTTTACACCAATTGTGAACCTCACGGACCTTGAGTAACCCAATAATGTTTTTTTGTCTTTTTTATACAAAAGAGGAATGAAATAACAATTGGATGGTGAAGGAATGGTGGTGAGAAATCAGATTGGTGGTGACTGAAAGAATGAAACAAAAACGAAATGGTAAAGGATGAAAAGAGTGACCTTGCTCTGATACCAAATTGATGCGAGCACGGGTAGGATCCCACTCTTTTATCCAAGCTTCTCCTCCAACAATGGGTTAGGCACAAAGGGGCCAAGCTCCTCCCTGCTTCAAATGTCTTTAGATAGGCTGAAATGAGCAACCAATCCTTGAAGAATGGTATGGACTAGTCAAATGATAAACACCCTCCTAGGCAGCATTCATCTTATCTTGGCAATCACCCTCAACCATGCTCAAACTTTGAAGGATTTTAGACTTGATTTTTAGTGAGAAATCAAGAAAACAAAGATGCCTTCTAAGGAGAAAAGCAACATAATTTTTATTCTTCAACCAAGCTTTTTGTAAAAATTGGTTTACATGGCTTAAATAAGGAGAAAACTCATCCTAACACTTATCCTAGTCAAAAGTAGAATAAAACACAATTATTCTGGTCTTAGGACTAGATCAAAACGTTTAAAAACCCATTAAATTGGCTTAAAGAGGTCAAACTCCAAGAAGTAAACAAGGGTGCTGGATTTTAGGCTGAAGTGACGCCTCTGGTTCACTTGACTTTTCTTGTAGTTACAATCCGAATTTGAAGAAGTGTCCTTCTTGAGAAATTTAGTTCGCCTCTTCAGCTTGAATGTTGGCTTTTGAGTAACCCAATTTGGAGTTCCCATGACTGAGTTATGCGCCCAAAAATTCAAGCAATTTTCAGGTGGCTGGATTTTAGGCAGAAATGGCGCCCTCGGTTGACTGGCCTTTTTACTGTGGATGCAAGTCGAATTTGAAGATAAGTCCTTCTTAGGAAATTTAGTTCACATCCTGAACTTGACTTTTGGATTTTGAATGACCCAATTTGGAGTTGTATGAATTAGTTACACGTCCACAGAGTTCAGGTAATTTTCATCACTTTTCACCATTCTTGGTCTAACACTTCCAAAAGGGTTTGGCAACTCCAAGAGCCCCTGCAAAGCAAGCAAAGATATAACAAGCATCAAACAAGTAACATAAAGGATAATAAATGAAAATGCAAGAAATTAAAACACACAAAATGCAACGCATGAAGTGCAATTTACCTAAAACACACCTATAACGTCTTGCACGTATGTGTGCATCAAGATGTTAAAGAAACTCATGCATGACAATGAGGTAATTAAACATCGATTGGAGGATGTTGAACGGAGCTACAAAACGAGTGATGGCCAAGGTACAAGCAGGGTCGTTCCCCTACAATAACCTAGGCTTCACCCCTAGAAGAATTTGAGAATGACAACCTTAGACCACCACACATCGAGGCAAGAAGGTTTGTTCCTCCAACACAACCAAGAAGGTCGCTCCAAGAAGGTACAATGATGATTATATTCCATTTGAGTATGATGATTATGACTTTGATGACCACCCTCCCCGTGGTTACCAAAGACGCCAAAATCCCCTTTTCCCGCAAGATGACGATTTTCTAAAAACAAAAATAAATATTACAATGTTTTATGGTAAAAGTAATGTGGAGGAATATTTGAAATGGGAAACAAAAGTGGATCTAATCTTTTCTTGTACCAACTATAGTGAATTACAAAAAGTGAGGTACGCTTCTATTGAGTTTTCTGGTTACGCACTAAATTGGTAGACAAATTTGTGTCGAAATAGAACTAAGACAAGACAACCTCCAACTGCCACTTAGGAAGAAATAAAGTTTGAAATGAGACAACGTTTTATCCCAAGCAATTTCGAGAGTTCCATTTTCACAAGTTTGCAAAACTTAAGACAAGGTTCCAAAAGTGTAGACGAGTATTACAAAGAGTTAGAAATTTGTTGGAAAGGTCTAACTTGCAGGAACCCGAAGAAGCCACCAAGGCTCGTTTCTTACATGGACTAAACTGGGAGATTGCGCAAAGGGTTGAGCTTCAATCTTGCCTCGACCTCATAACCATGGTCCATATGGCTGAGAAGGTTGAACACCAACTAAAGGTACGTAGTTCCTCTTATTTCAATTCCACTTATCGTACTAATCAGTCTTCATCAAGGTTTTCCAGCAAGCCTCAGGAACGGGAAGCTCACGGCCTACAGGAGGCCAAACACGTGACCAAGATGTGTCACAAAGGATGGACAACCGTGTGTAGGTCACACAAAAACGAGATGAACGTGTCCAACAAAAAGCTCCCATAGGAAATTCTTCTGATCTCTCAAACAGGTTTAGAGACATTAAATGCCATAAATGCCAAGGACGTGGTCACATAGGAAAAGAGTGTCCTAATGCAAAACGAATCATGTTAATTGAGGAAACTAATGAATATGTGTCTGAGTCCGAGCAGGAAAACGAATCTGAGCATGATAATGAAATTGAACCTGAAGAGGATCTAGGCGCATTAGATGATTTTGACACTAAGGAGTTTCTTGTTGTGCGTAGAATTTTGAATGCATATCCGAAATTAGATGATCACAAACAACATAGAGAAAACATTTTCCATATTCATTGCATGATAAATGGTAAGGTGTGCACCATGATCATTGATTTCGGTTTTTGTGCAAATGTGGCTAGCATCGAATTGGTACAAAAACTGAATTTACCTATGACTAATCATCTGCATCCTTACAAACTTGCATGGTTAAATGATTGCGGTGAAGTTAGCGTAAGCAAACAAGTTTTGATTTCTCATAGCATTGGTAGTTACAAAGATGATGTTTTATATGATGTTGCACCAATGCATGCTAGTCATATCTTACTTGGTACGCCATGTCAATTTGATCGACATATGACATATGATGGATATTTGAATCGTTATTCTTTCAAGTTGAATGGAAAACTTAACAAATTGCATGCACTTCCACCACACAAAGTCCATGAGGATCAACAACGCATGTCTAAGTCTAGGGCCGATCCTAAGGAAAAAGAAGCTGAGAGAAAATTCTTGGAATGCATGAAAAGTGAGAACAAAAAACAAGAGAGCAAGGGAAAAGAGGTAGTACCCAAAGGAGTCACCGTGTCCAAAAAGAAGTGTGGGTATTTTGCAAAGAAAAGAGAGGTCACACGATCCCTTTATAGCAACCAAACCGTTCTCATTCTCATTCCTAAGGCGTGTCACCTTTCCATAGAAGAACTCCCAACAAACTTACCTACCTCAGTTGCATCCCTTATCCAAGAGTACGAAATTCTATTTACCACCGAGCCCCCATCCGGTTTACCACCTATTAGAGGAATAGAACACCAAATCGATTTTGTCCCAGGAGACGTTTTACCAAATCGACCCGCCTATCGAGCCAATCCAGAAGAAACCAAGGAAATCCAAAGGCAAGTAGAGGAGCTCCTAGCGAGTGGACAAGTCCGAGAGAGCCTAAGCCCATCAGCCGTCCCTGTCATTTTAGTACCCAAAAAAGATGGAACTTGGAGAATGTGTACTGATTGCCGTACCATAAACAAAATTACCGTCAAGTATAGGTACCCTATACCTAGGCTGGATGATATGTTGGATATGTTGCACGGATCTAAATTCTTCACCTAAATCGACCTTAAGCAGGGGTACTTCTAAGTATGAATTAGAGAAGGGGACGAATGGAAGACTGCATTCAAAACCAAGTTTGGGCTCTATGAGTGGTTAGTGATGCCCTTCGGGCTTACCAACGCCCCTAGCACCTTTATGAGGCTAATGAATGAAGTCTTACGAGCATCCATAGGACGATTTGTTGTTTATTTTGATGACATCCTAATCTATTCCCAAACCATAGAAGATCATCTTGACCACATTAGGGCCGTTTTTGAGAAGCTTAAGCAAGAACAACTTTACGCCAACTTTAAGGAGTGCTCTTTTTGTTTGGAACGAGTAGTCTTCCTAGGCTTTGTCATTTCGGCTGAGGGAGTAGAAATGGATGAGGAAAAGGTTAGGTCAATTGTGGAGTGGCCTATACCTAAGAATGTAGGGGAAGTTCGTAGTTTCCATGGACTTGCAAGTTTTTCTAGACGATTTGTCAAAGATTTTTCTTCCATAGCTGCACCCCTAAATGAAATTGTGAAAAAAGATGTGCCTTTTAGGTGGGAAAAGCCACAACAACAGGCATTTGATGAGCTTAAACGTAGGCTAACCACTGCACTCATACTTAGGTTACCAAATTTTGACGAGACTTTTGAGATCGAGTGCGATGCAAGTGGAGTGGTTATAAGTGCAGTTTTGACCCAAGGTAAGAAACCCATAGCCTATTTTAGTGAGAAGTTGAAAGGAGTTGCATTGAATTATTCTACCTATGATAAGGAACTTTATGCCCTCGTGAGATCCCTACAAACTTGGCAACACTATCTTCATCCTAAAGAGTTTGTGATCTACACTGACCACGAAAGCCTTAAGTATCTTAAAGGGCAGGGAAAGTTGAATAAGGGACGTGCCAAATGGGTAGAGTACATAGAACAATTCCCTTACGTGATTAAGTACAAACAAGGAAAGGACAATATAGTTGCTGATGCCCTCTCTAGGAGATACACATTAGTGACTACATTATCCTCACGCTTCTTAGGATTCGAATCACTTAAGGAATTGTACCCAAAGTACCATGACTTTGGCACCATTTTCGAGGCATGTAAAGAGGCACCATTTGGGAAATTCTACATACATGAGGGTTATCTTTTCAAAGAACATAAGTTGTGTGTTCCTCACTCATCCCTACGAGAAGCATTAACTAGAGAAGCTCATGGGGGAGGTTTAATGGGTCATTTCAGAGCGTTCAAAACCCTTGAAACTCTTAAGGAATATTTCTATTGGCCCCATATGCGCGTAGACGTCGAGAGGTTATGTGGTAGTTGCATCACTTGCAAACAAGCCAAGTCCAAGTCCCAACCACAGGGCCTTTACACGCCTTTACCCGTCCCTGATTCCCCTTGGATTGACATCTCCATGGACTTTGTTTTAGGACTTCCTAGGTCTCGAGGAGGGCGCGATAGCATTTATATTATGGTTGATCGATTTTCAAAGATGGCACACTTCATTTCATGTAGAAAAGTTGATGACGCCACACATGTTGCTGATTTGTTCTTTAAAGAAATTGTGAGATTACATGGCATGCCATGTACAATTGTAAGTGATAAAGATACGAAATTTCTTAGTCATTTTTGGCGTGCTTTGTGGGCTAAGCTTGGTACTCAATTGTTTTCTACCACAGCTCACCCACAAACTGATGGATAAACTGAAGTCGTTAATCGTACTCGTTCTCAACTTTTGCGTGCCATTTTGCAAAAACATATTAAACATTGGGAAGATTGTTTACAATATATCGAATTTGCATACAATAGGAGTGTCCATCACGGTACCTTGCATAGTCCATTTGAAATCTTGTGTGGTTTTAACCCCTTGTCTCCCCTTGATTTGATTCCTATTCCCGTGCATGAACGTTCAAGTCTTGATGGTAAACAAAAAGCGGAAAAGATAAAGAAATTGCATGAACACGTTAAAACACAACTAGAAAAGAAAAACAAAGCTTATGAAAGACGAGCTAACAAACATCGAAAACGAGTTGTGTTTAAACCTGGTGATTTAGTGTGGTTACATTTGCGCAAAGAAATGTTTCTCAATGAGCGAAAGTCAAAACTGTTACCTAGAGGAGATGGACCTTTCAAAGTTTTGAAACGCATAGGTGACAATGCATACATCCTTGATCTTCCTGAAAGGTATGGTTCTATTTCGCCTACTTTTAATGTTGCTGACCTCACCCTTTTCACTGATGACCTTTTTTATTCTAGGACGAATCCTCTTGAGGAGGGGGGATTGATGAGGATCAAGGGTCCGATGAGGATCAAGAGTCCCATCAAGAGGTCAGGGCCCTATGACAAGAAGGAGGGCAAGAGAAATTTGTCATCATGTTGGAACCTTCTTCTATAAGCATGTTGAAGATGAACCTAAGGTTCCATGGGTTCACTTCATTGAACCCACCCTTTGAACGTTTTATGCGTGTGCGTGTGTGCTTTTGAATTTTATCTTGTTTCTTGTGATCTTTGTTTTATGTGTTTTCTTTGTAGGTAAATTAGGTACATGGAAGATCCAAAATGAAATGGAGGCCCAAAAGAAGCAAGGTAGGCGTGTGTTACAAAAAGGGAGACAAGGAATGTTGTCTTGAAGAGAATGTTTGTCTCCACAAAGACAAATTCAAATGTGTCCACGGTGGAATTTCCTTTTCAAAATTGAACTCAAAATCATATGAGGACTCAAAGACTTGTTGCATTGGTAATCCCTCCATGACTAGGTGGTCACATGTGTTGATTGGAACACCGGTAAATATGGATATTGCCACAGCAGATGTGGTGGCACACATATGTGTTGAGATAGATGTTTCCCAAGATCTTCTAAAGGAACTATACATTCAAGGTAAACAACAATTAATTATGCAGCAAGTTGTCTATGAGGATCTACCTTCTTTTTGCGCAGACTATCGACGGCTAGGACACAAGGTGGGTTCCTGTAATGATCCTCTACCTCCTCCTCCTCTGCCGCTTGTTAAGCCATGCATAGCCACTCGTTGGAAACCAAAGTGGAATACGGCTCAGGACACCTCTGATCCGATAACTATCCTACAGCGTAATCCTGGGGTTGACATATCCATGCCACCAGTGGAAAGCGTCCGGCAAGCCCAGAACCTCCTATACCCACTGTTCAAGACATTAATTTAGTACAGTTGGACAAGGAAGATCTGTTAATATCTCACAAAGTTCAGGATGATCCTGATGATTACAATGCGATTCGAAGGTAGGACATCAGACAACTACCAACCTTACTTTTGATGCACAAGCCCATGCAGAGTTCATGCAACAGATGCGCACCTCTTAAGAATTATTTGGACACAGGCTAGCATCAAAAACAGCTTCTACTAGTGACGACAGGTCATTATCTGAGTTATTAGACTCAACAATTCCAGATTCTGAAGGTTTTCTCCCTGTACCCTCACGGCGGCGTCGACGCGCGAGAAAAGAGTTACCTCCAAGACCTCCTTCCTCAGTAGTAACACGTAATGCAACTCGTACTGGTCAGTCTCTTCAAAATTCCACTCAAAATCCTCAATGAATGCTATAACATGGAACATGGGTGGTATTCGCACTTCCTTATCTCGGTTGCTACATTTGCTTCGTGAACATTCAATTCAGTTGCTAGTTATTATTGAGCCCAAGCAGCAGCAGCATCGGCTGGAATATTATCGTCTCAAGCTTGGTTTTAGTAATGCTCATCATACATGTGATGGGAACGTTTGGGTCTTTTGGAAAACTGAAGACGTACATTTCGAAGCTATTATACATGTAGTTCAGTCCTCACATTATACATTGCAGCTACGCTCATCACAACAATTCTTTCACTGGACAGTCGTTTATGGGCGTCATATAGTTGTGGAACGTAGAGAGCTATTGACATCTTTAGATTCATTTCATCGACAGATTGTTCATCCATGGGTTATTGGAGGGGATTTTAATACCTTCTTGCGGCTAGAAGAACGTCGCGGACGATCCTCACCAACACTTAATTCATTAGTTGATTTAAATGATTGTCTAAGTAGTTGTCAGCAGCAGGAAATTCCGACACTGGGATCTGCATTCACCTAGGCTCGTGGGAGTGGCCCCAGTCGTGTACTATGCCGTTTGGATCGTGTGTTATGCACATCTAATTTTGCTGAGCTATTTGCAGATGTAGTAGTTCATCATCTCTCCCGTGCATCTTCTGATCACTCGCCCTTGTTACTCAAATGCCGAATAACGCTGACAACATGTCCTCGGCCATTTCGGTTTATAAATGCTTGGACCCAGCATGCTGATTTTTATTCATATGTGGAGTCAAACTGGAAGCAATATCCTACCGTTAGTGGAATGCGCGGATTATATACAAAGCTTCGTTTGCTAAAAAAATATCTGCGACATAGTAATCCAAATATATATGGTAACATATTTAATCGAGTTGAAGAGGCAGAATTAATCTATGCTAGAGCAGAGGCAACATATGATCAGGACCCATCGCCACATAACCGTGCCTCATTCTCGTTAGCGCAGGCGCAGCTACTCCAGGCGAAAAATGCACAGACCAGTTTTGGGCACAAAAAGCGCAGCTACACTGGGCTAAAGAAGGTGATTCAAACACGGACTACTTTCAGGCTCTGGTAAAAGAGAGGTACTGTCGCCAAAGAATCCAACAACTGACTCACACGGATAGTACAATGGTAGATGATCATGATGCTCTAGGACCTATGGCAATTCAATATTACCACACTCTTTTTTCACATGAACCAGTTGCAGGCATTGATCATTTTATTCAATGTATACCCAGTATAGTATCGATGGAAGATAATGCCATGTTGCTTGTCGTTCCTAGTGTGTCCGAAATAAAAAATGCTGTGTGGAATCTAAACCCTAATAACGCTGCGGGGCCTGATGGATATAATGGCCGTTTTTTCGTACATGTTGGGATATAATCCAAAAAGATGTTGTCTTGGCGATTCAGGAATTTTTCCTTGGCATTCCCGCTACATAGGTGATGCTTTCCTCAGTTATTACTCTCATACCGAAGAAGTCCAGTCCATCCACTTATGCTGATTTTCGTCCAATTTGCTTATCTAATTTTATCAGCAAAGTTACTACTCGGATATTTGCTACGCGCTTCTCAGACTTATTACCCAAGCTCATATCTAAAGAACAGATTGGTTTTTTGTCAGGACATGATAACAGTGAGCATGTTCTTATGGCCAATGAAATGGTTCATGTGATTGATAAAAAGACACATGGGGTTAATACAATGATTAAACTGGATATGGTCAAAGCTTTTGATCGGGTGAATTGGCAATTCCTTGAGGTTGTGTTACGGCTGTTTGGTTTTCATGACAGGTTGATTAGCATTATAATGAACAATATGCGCTTCTCAAAACTATCTGTTGCAATCAATGGGAAAAGCTTTGGATATTTCTCTCCCACACGAGGAGTAAAGCAAGGTGATCCATTATCTCCCCTACTCTTTATACTCGGATCTGAGGCTTTCAGCAGGGGTATCAATCACCTTTTTAGCATAGGCACATTGACGAGATTTCGAACAGGAAGAACACTAGGAGTATCTCATCTCGCCTATGCTGACAACCTGTTGGTTTTCTTGAATGGCAGCATATACAATCTACATACTTTTCAATCTTTTCTTTGTGAATATCACAATTCATCAGGACAATTAGTAAATTATTTGAAGAGTCAGTTTGTCGTCAGCTCTTATGTTGGTCATCGCATACGACTGAGGATGGGCTCAATATTGGGAATGCAACCCTCATCCCTGCCTATCAAGTATTTGGGATCATATTTATATCGTGGAATCAACAGGGTTAGATATTGTCAATCACTTTTGCAGCATTTTGATGCTAAACTGTCTAGCTGGATTCATCACTTATTAACACCTGGCGGTAAGGTTGTGTTAATTCAGTCGGTTCTCACCTCGATTCCATTACTTCTTATGGCTGCAGCACGATCGCCAAAGAGTGTTATATATTCCCTACAACGAAAGATAGCGTCTTTTTTTGCGGTCCTAAATATCACTAGCTGTCTTGGCAAAAAAATTGCTATCCGGAGATGGAAGCAGGTTTAGGCATTCGTAGTAGTCCTTTTATTCAACTAGCGTATGATTGCAAGATTTGGTGGAACTTCCATATGCACTCTTCGTTGTGGGCAATATACATGTGTCAAAAATATGGTTCTCGGTCAGATTACGCCCCTAAAATATACGCCTCCCTGGGGTGGAAACGGATATGTGACCTGTATAGCCCTTACATCGCATATGGCTGGTGTCTCTTGGACATCTTCTCCTATAGGGCTTTTCACGCTGCGTCAGGCATACACGGATCTGCGACCTGCTCTCCCACAGCGTTACTCAAATAAATACATATGGTGGGGCTCTTTACCGAAGACAGTCAACATTTTCATGTGGAAGCTCTTCAACAACGCTTCGCCATTCAAAGAGAATCTAAGTCGCTTTCAGGCTTTTTGTCCCACGATATGTCCATTTTGCAAATCACAATCTGCCACATCTACTCATATATTTTTGCAATGTACCGAGGTTGCCTCCATCTGGACATTATTTGCAGTATCTCTCGATGGGCCACTCCCATGCTCTTTGACAATTTGACAGTATATTTTAAAATGGAGGCTTACTTCTACATCACGAACACTTTTGGGTCATTATAGAGTAGTAGCTCCCTCGCTAATTTGTTGGGATATATGGAAGATGTACACTAATCAATGTTATGGAGAAGCTGATATCCCCGCATCATCTGCTTTTTCAATGGCTCGACAATCATGCTATATCTGGGCGTCTTCTTTATCGGGTACTAAGTTAGCCTCCATATACCTGCTCTTCTTCAGCAGGGGCTCTCCCCGCCTTTTAAGGTGCGACGACATTGTATCATGAAGTGGAAACTCTCTCCATCGCGTAAATTAAAGCTCAATGTTGATGCCACGGCGCGTCGAAGGCAAGCATTGAACGGAGCAATCCTTCAAGACCACCGCGGCCAAATGCTAGGCGCTATATCTGTTATGACCCGTGATTTCGTTAAAGGAAATAAAAAAGAAGAAAAAGAAAATAAAATTATATGCAATGATTATCTTAAGAGTTATGATTGGTATAGTATACATGTGATAGAGTTGGAATAGGAAATTAAGATAAAGACAATTTAAATGGAAAAAACACCTATATCTACTAGAAATATACCTTTTTATATATATCCTACTTATCTCTTAATTCCTATATAATTACCCTAATCTACCCATACCCTATTCACCCCTCGGCAGCCTCATAACTCCCTCGGCCAATTTGTCCCCTGAAGCCTGCCGCCAGCACCAAAATCGACTTTCATTAATTTTTCTTCTTCCTCCAACAAATTAGCCGAAAGTAGCCATCCTTGTTCCTTTCTTCAACCACTCGGCTGGGCACAGTAAATAGAAAGGAGAATTATGAAATAAACCCAACTCCAATCCACACGGTATAGTATATACGAATTGAGGCAAGTACCTTAACATATTTATTATGTTTTCTGCATAACTTGTGTCATTATTTTCGTTGCCAAAACCAGATCATGCATTGGTATTATTGATTACATAGATGGATGAATACATATGTGTATATATATTTGTGCCGTATATGTATAAATATGTAGTTATTATGAATTTGGCCGAAAGTTTGATATTGAAATTCGAAAGGAAAAGAAAACGGGCAGTAGGATAATGTTCAAATTAATGAATATGATATGCATCTTTTTGTATTGATCCTTTGTTGTAAATATGTACCTGCTGTGCCAATGGTTAATGGCCGAAAGTTTTGAGATTTTTGGGGAAAATCTAGGGAGGGCCATAAAAGCATAAACATATTTGGTGGTATATATAACATATAGGATATATGAATATACATGTGTAAAAGTTGTTTGAACGTATTTTATATATATCTGTGTGTGTGTGTTGTGTTGGCCGAGTTTCATGGGGAGGCTAGCGGTCATGGGGGATGGGAAGTTGTGATGTCTATATGCATATGAGATAAATAAATGCATGTGGTAGCGACATGTGTGTATATATTTTTTGCGGTATGTGTATATATATATATATATATATTTTTGGCAACGTGTATATATATAATGCCAATAAGCTTTCTTTTTAGTATCAACCAATTTTAGATTACACTTGTCCCTGTAACCGATGTGGGATTACATTTGCTTAGTAAGTTCAGTCAACAAGTGTTGGCTTATTCCTGCGGTGTTAATATTTGTGTATATATTGGGTAGGAATCTGTGGGCATGAATAAAGGATGGATAATTTTCTTTATGACTAGAAATATGTATGTGGGTATGACAAATAGGGAAAAAGAATTTATTAGGAAGCTATGAACTAATTATTTTAAGTAAGCCAAATTAACCTTTATTATTAGGTATTGATGTTTATACTACAATTGTTTAGATTCGAGACTAGAGGAGAATGAAGTTAGTTCGTCAAAAAGGTAGATGTCTCTTCCCCCCTCAAACGGGTATGATTCATGCATGCTATGATGGTATACTAATGTGTTTCGTTGTTTTTATTTGTTTAAGTTGTAAATTTTGTATATGTTGGAAAGCATGAGATATATTGTTATGGCTACTATGTGCGTGTATGTGTGTGAATTTGGTGGTAAGATTGAATCGGATTAAAAAACACCCTTAAAGAATTGGAAAAAAGGGGAAACTTTTACTTTAGAAGCCTTTAAAAAGTTGTATTTTGGCTTTAGAATATGTTCATTTAGACTGGAAATAGGAGAAAATGGTGGTTGTGATCGAAAAACGAATCACAACGCGCATTGCTATTGGTGGAACAGCCATTAGATAAAAAAGTAAATTAAAAATTAAATTAGGACAAAGAACAGGCCGGTTCAATGGACCGGGCCGGTTGGCCAGTGGGTCGGACTAGGGATGTCAAACGGATAAAACGAATACGGTAACACAGTATCCGTATTCGAATTCGTTTTTGTCTAACTATATCCGAATTCGTATCCGAATCCGGACGGATATTTAGGAAGTCATCCGAATTCGAATTTGTTCGGATTCGAATTCGGTGCCGGATATCCGAATCCGTATTATATCTATTTCAAATTTGTTCGAATATCCGAATCCGGATATCCGAATTCGAAATCAGCAAATTTACAACAGTGGTATAGTGGCCGTATACATATTTTCATATATATTTTTTTAAAATTTTAAAAATAAATATTTTTACATATTTTTTTATATATTATTATATATTTTATTATATATTTTTATTTAATTTTAAAAATATATATTCGGGTACGGATATTCGGATACGGTAATGACTATACCATATTCGTATTTGTTTTTCTAATACTATTCGGATACGAATTCGAATACGGTGAAACGAATGTACAGCTATTACCATATTCGATTCGGACAGCCGAATTCGAATTCGGATGTCGGATATCTGGTAAGTTTTGACAGGCCTAGGTCGGACCGAAGGCGAACTATTAACCTCTCAAAAAAAATGTATCGGGTCTTGCAGTCAGGCCAGAAAAATATAATTAAATACCAGTAAAGTTCATAAATTCCAGAAAATATAAAAGGTTAAAATTAAATTATTTCCACATAATTTCTGATGTTTGGTAAATTTAAGTAATTAAAAATAAATAGCAATAAATAAAATTAAATAAGAAAAAATAGAGAAAATTAGTAAAAAATTCTAGAAAATTAATACAAGCTAAGAAAAAATAAGGGTGATGATAAATAACAACTTTCTAATATTTGGAAAATTTACAAAACCAAATATTGAGTGCCGGAGATGGTGAGGATGGACTTACGGGCCCCAGGTGACTTTGTTGTTGCATTCATGGCACGTGCATTGCATTTGGAGTGGGTTGAGATGTACGGGTCTCAGACGCTCGAGTGGAGTAGATCATGGTGTACGGGCCATGGGTACTCGGTCATGGTGGATCATGGTGTACGGCCATGGGCATCGGTTATGGGATCGTGGTGTACGAGCCACGGGCATCGGTCAGGGTGGATTGTAGTGTATGGGCTACAGGCATCCAGTCAATCCCGGGATCATGCATTGCATATAGGTCTAGGGGCATATTGCGTGACATGATTCTTGTTGCGTGTGACACGTGGATGTAGCATGCATCATGTAGTTGCACATTTTTATGTGGAGTGCTTTACTTACCTCATTTACTTTATTTTATGCATGTTGTATCATATTTATGTGCTATGTGGTTATATCATTTCAGTATGCACGTGTCGTATTGGTTTGAGGCGGGCATCTACTGAGTGATTTTCTATCACTCACCCCTACTTTCCAGGTGAGGCGAATGAGGACTACGAGCATATCTTTGTTGAGGACAGGACGGACATAGCTGAGTAGGCTGGTTGATAGCTGCATCTAGGATATGAGGGGACTTTGCAGCTAATTGTTTCTTATTTACCGTTTGAGGATTTTCACAGACTTCTTAGTACTTTGCTTATCAGAATTTTTATTCAGTAATGTAATGACAATTATTTGAGTTCAATTTAAGTTATGATTTACGTTTCCGCGAGAAAAATTTCAATGTCATTTCTGACACGTAAGATATTAATTCGACGCCTTGTATTCTCCTCAGCGAGATACGGCAGATGCATTGTTCCCGATGCTAGGGCTCGGGAACAGGGCGCTACAGGTGGTATCAGAGCCGAGACTTCAGATCCGCCTCAGAAACGCAGAATTAACTAGCTCACCTAGAAATAAGCTACTACCTTTTCGTAAAATGACGATTTTACCTCTAGCTCACTTAGAAATAGCTACTACTTTTTCGTAAAATGACGATTTTACCTCTAATAAACAGAGAAGACTCAAGAAATGATTTTAGACTTAGGCTATGATCGGGTTATGTGAGGTGTGTGCCGATGGTGAGCTTTCTCTGTCTAATTACCGTTTTACCCAGAGTCCAACCCTTTTAACTCGCTATTGACTAATCTGATTTCTTTTCATGAATTGAAATTACAGAAATGCCTCCACGACGTGACCAACTGGAAATGGTGGTGAGAACCACAAGAATCAAGGGATCATCCCCAAGTACTTGATGATGCCATAGTCACCATGACCAACACCTTAGCATAGTAGCACCAGCTGCTGAACTAGCATGCACCGCCTCCACCACCATCGCACTCGGACCTGAGATTCTTCGACAAGGAGATGCAAAGGAGTGATGGCACAGCACAACTGACACCGTCGTTCACTTGGATCTAATTTTGGAATTAGTTTAAGAAGTACTACGTGTTCGACAGTGCGATCTTTCAGAGCATGGCCTAGATCCACGGAGGAAGCATAGATTTAGGCTATGATCTTAGAAATTAAGTTACGTTTTTGCCCCTAAGTCACATCTTAGACATAAGTACCGATATTTTGGCATAAGTAATGGTTATGTATTAAGCATGTTATTGGAAATAAGACGTGACCTTAAGAGGTCAAGTGATGACCTTGCCCTTAAGTTACGCTTTTTGACTTAAGGGATGATGATACGAAATATCAGCTCTAGAAATTAAGTGGTGATCTGAACATCAGATGATGATTTGAACATAAGCCCTGGTCTTAGTCATAAGCTGTGATTATATTTTAAGCATTGAGCTTAGAAATAAGTAATGATTTTAGACGTAAAGAA
Organism: Eustoma russellianum; assembly: GCA_036186865.1. Lineage (NCBI taxonomy): Eukaryota > Viridiplantae > Streptophyta > Magnoliopsida > Gentianales > Gentianaceae > Eustoma > Eustoma russellianum. Next base: position 16,367,236 of record AP025048.1, on the reverse strand, counting down.
GGATGATACCGAGTATCGATTCTAGAAATAAGTCATGATATTAAACCTAAGTGATGATCGGATAAGGGACCTGCCCGCGTATACCTAGGGCACTCCATACGACTCTGAATTATTTACTTTATCTAAGTGATGATCGTAATCATTTGAATAATTCCTTAGATCTAACCCCTGTAAACCCGGTACCATTATGGTAAATAAATCGGGTTCATGCCTCTATTTTGACGGTAGCGTCAGAACATAGCTAGGTCTAAGTTGGGAGCATTGTTTTTGAGAGATGATTTGCAGTAAAGTGAATTTCTAAGAAAATGATTTGTTAGCGTTATGATCGGTAAAGTTTAGCAAAGAATACCATACAAAATGGTTTATAGTTATGATTAAGATGTTTACTTTAGAGTATCCAAATAAGCCGAAGATATTAGTCCTATTAGAGATATTAATTGATAGTGACAAATGAGCAATACTAAAATAGGTACAGTGGAATAACAAAGGATTAGAAATCAGGGTTAAGTATTGATTCCTAGGAACATGTAAGTACTGATGTATCGAGTAGGCTTGAATTGAGATAGAATAGGCATGAACAAATAGTGGGTGCTTTTCAGGTTAGATCTAACTAAACTAGACTTAGCAGTTAAAATAACCAAGTAAAGAAGCACGGAGGGGCAGTGTGGCGCGTGGAAGCATGGTGAAATAGAACAATTTAAGTCGAAAATGCTTGGTGCCATGTTAGGTTTAGACAACTTAAGTTAAGGATTCATAAGAAATAGTATACATGTGGATTTTTCATTCATATTAAAGGGTGACTTAGAAGAATTATACGAAGTAATGGACTGTCTCATACACCAAGATACATTCTATATTTCAAAAGTATTTCAAAGATTTTTGCTACTAAATATCTCAACTAGTTTCATTTTATATAGCATATTACTTTACAAGACTATATATCTTTCCGAATTCGTATAGCGACCAAATGGAATTTCGTCTACCCTTGACAAAACAGATATGTTTTAAATAAATGATGTTTTCGAAGAACGATACGCTATATATTTCTTATATTATTTCTCAAATTTTTGTTCAGCCATTTTGATTCTGATAAAATAAATTTATTTGTTAACTATCGATAATCGCAAGCATTTTTATCCACTAAATACTTTCAAAGTTGTTTACATGCTTACGATAAACTTATTTAATTTTGTGAAGCAGAAATAGTTTCAGAAAATATATAAAATTTCTCTTTTTTAAAAAAAGGGAGAGTTGTACCTTATTTAAATTGTTTTATGGAACTTTATATTTGATGACTTTTCCATTGTGGTATTTTGCGAAACAAAATATAGCCTTCATAATATATATTTCATTGGAAACAAAAAGACATTGAGTTCAAATCATTTTGTAAAAAGAAATCTTACGATTGTTGTGTCTCAATTGTTTTGAAGTGGTTTTAACCGTAATGCTGTGGCGAACCAGTTATATAATTTTTTTATAAATGGTCATTCGAGATACAACATTGCGAAAACAAATATGTGATACTTTGGGTTTGGTGTTTACAAAAATCAAAAGATATATTATCTTAACAAGCTATAGTCCGAATTATAGCTATATAAGCTACGTTTCTTTTAAATTGAAGAAAAATATGTCCATACATGTACTTCGTATATTAGGTTGTTGATGATATATTTCCGAAAAAGTAAGAACATGATCATAGAACATGTTCCTAGGTATAAGAATTGATTTCGTGAATTTGATTCTATGATAAAGGAGAGTGATGCCTAGCTTATTGGAAGGCTCAATGGACATTTCATATGATCATATAACTAGGAGATCAATCATATATATTGAGTGTAAGTGGAAGTTTATAAGTTGTAATTATAGAGAATTAAGTTAAAGATTGTAGTACACCTAGGAACTAATCTTAGAGGACTGCAGATGACCGCAGATATAAGTACGTTATAAACTGGCGATTGTGTTATGGAACCTTCAGTATGGTGACGATTACCTTAAGCTTGATTCTAGAGTATTAAGAAGTATAAAGGAGGTAGGTTATGATCTTAAATAACCGGAGAATAATGGACTTATAAACTACCTAGTTGGGTATATAAGAATGATTCTGAGGACTTGATTCTATTTTTATGAAGTGCAATAATTAATATATTGGAATACTCGATGAATATTACGGATAATCATGAACTAGTAGATGAATCATATATGATGATTTAAGAATTCGAAATTGTAGATTACGTGTATATAAGTTGAATGATATACGGTAAGTGGTATAGTGGAATTGAGGGCTTAACAACCTAAAAGCAAAGTTGCTATGATGATATCCGTGGCGTATACTAGGTGAAAGGATCAAGTGTAACTATACTAAGTTCTTGATTACAGAGTACACAAGTTTCGAGGACGAAACTTTTTGTAAGGGGGGAAGGAATGTTATGACCTGTGATTTCGTAAAAGGAAATAAAAAAGAAGAAAAAGAAAATAAAATTATATGTAATGATTATCTTAAGAGTTATGATTGGTATGGGATACATGTGATAGAGTTGGAATAGGAAATTAAGATAAGGACAATTTAAATGGAAAAAAACCTATCTACTAGAAATATACCTTTTTATATATATCCTACTTATCTCTTAATTCCTATTTAATTACCCTAATCTACCCATACCCTATTCCCCCTGGCAGCCTCAGAACTCCCTCAGCCAATTTGTCCCCTGAAGCCTGCCGCCAGCAACAAAATCAACTTTCATTAATTTTTCTTCTTCCTCCAACAAATTAGCCGAAAGTAGCCATCCTTGTTCCTTTCTTCAACCACTCGGCTGGACACAGTAAATAGAAAAGAGAACTGTGAAATCAACCCAACTCCAATCCACACGGTATAGTATATACGATTTGAGGCAAGTACCCTAACTATATTTATTATGTTTTTTGCATAACTTGTGTCATTATTTTCGTAGCCAAAACCAGACCATACATTGATATTATTGATTACATAGATGGATGAATACATATGTGTATATATATGTGTGCCGTATAATTATAAATATGTAATTATTATGAATTTGGTAAAAAAAAGAGAAGAAAGAAATTTTTTATGCTGGCCGAAAGTTTGATATTAAAATTCAAAAGGAAAAGAAAACGGGTAGCAAGATAATGTTCAAATTAATGAATATGATATGCATCTTTTTGTATTGATCCTTTGTTGTAAATATGTACCTGCTGTGCCAATGGTTAATGGCCGAAAGTTTTAAGATTTTTGGGGAAAATCTAGGGAGGGCCATGAAAGCATAAACATATTTGGTGGTATATATAACATATAGGATATATGAATATACATGTGTAAAAGTTGTTGCCATTTGGTTGGGTATTGGTGCAATCCCAACCGTGGGGTGAATGAAATCTGACACACAACGCTTGTAAGGAGTCCTATTATATATATATATATATATTTTTTTGAAAAAATTTATTTGATTAGAATAAAGCCTCACTTATGGCGGAGGAAAACCATAGTACATCAGTTCAAAGTATGTGAACAAATGAAGTAACGATCTAAGAAGTACATATCTCCAGTCATATACGATATGCCGCATTAAAACCTTGCTAGGAAAAACCACCCTTGTGGATAAAACCCTAGCGAAGGAAAAAGCGTACATATTTATATGACTATCATTGAAATGTGTATAATGTAAATATGAGTACAAATGTTGATATCCTTGAAATTGGTGTCGGTGTCGAATAAAGTTGAATGTACGATGCGTCAGTGTCATCTCCAGTAGTCCCATCATATCAATCCATGGCTTAGGCTTGTCAATGAGTGTTAAGTTCTCCAAGAAGGTAAAACCAACAGGTGTCATCGCCAGACGTAATCCAAGACATGAAATAGAAAACACCAAGGGGTAGTTATAACACAGTGGAGAATATAAAATACAGGCCGATATATAAGCAGACATACCGAGCCTGCCTGGATCCCTGAGGAAACAGGCAGGATGTGTCAGAGTTCGCCAATCCCGGTGGAAGACATAGATAGGGAGCAACCGCCAAAGCTCATGCCGCAAATGCGTTCCCATCCACGTATAGTCATTTGCGCAAGATGAAAATCCAGCAATGTGATGGTTCCCAAGACCAGCATGCATGTGAGATTGCCAACACCCAAATATACATGCAGCAGCCAAACCATTATATATATCACACAGATCTAGTAAAATCAACCCAATAGAGTAAATCAACAGAATATTGAACCCACCAAGGCTGCCTGCACTAGGAATAGCACAGGCAGCAACAGAACTCTCTTGCCAATTGGTGCAAACGCCCCTGATCTTACATATCGCAGCATGTACCAAAACCGGTCGAGTATCCTCAGCAAAGAGATTATGTGTACATGGAAAAATAATATGTGTGTAAGCATTTATAATGTTTATGATAATTAGTAGAGAAGGAGCAGCAAACATACCCGGCCTGCCTGTACTCCAACAAGCACAGGCAGATAAAAATTGTGTGTGCCAATCCATTTGGAAGACGTTATGTTGACTGTCTACGCACCGTGACTGACGTGAGGTCCAGTGAGACTGCTGCTCGGACAATTGATGGGAGGCTAGAGGATGTGAAAAATGAAGTGCAGGGCGACATCATTGCATGCTGTGCCAAGTAATGCGCTGGCATATTCGCCTCCCTGAACACGTGTTTAGTTTCCAAGTGATGACGTGTGATCAACAACTGTAGTAATTTCAGATGGAAGTTGCCGAAGACCGATTGATGCTGCCCTAAACGTTGTATCAGTTGTGCACAATCAGTTTCCATAATCAGGGATCGATATAATGGTAAGAAATATAACAAGCCAAACAGTGCTGTCTGGATTTCAGCCTGCAATGGTGTACAGGATGGGAGGCGGAATGCGATGGCACGCACACATGCACCACTAGAGTCACGCAGAATGGCGCCTCCTGCCGCACTGAATCGTCCAACTGCTGCATCCACATTGAGTTTAAATCGGCCTGATGGTGGAGTAAGCCACTTAACCACTTGAAGACGCGGAGGGCGGGGCATTGGAAGCCATGATAACGGCGTAATTGGACCGGCTGCCAATTTAGTTCCTTGAATCTTATGACCCCACATATGAAGATCAAAGTGGATTGTGCGTCAAAATGCAGTTATAGAAAAGGATATCTGATCCCCATATACCAGATTTGCATAGGCACGCCATATATTATAAACTATAATGGCCGGGACCACAACCTTAAGCACCCCATCTAAAGAAGAAGTGGACGACATGTACCACCAAGCTAATAAGTATTGTCTGAGCGATAGAGTAGTTGGAGGTACACCTTGCAATTCCGAGACAAAGAACATCCACACAGGCTGAATTGTCGAGCAATAGAGAAATATATGATCCACCGAGGAAGAATGCCGCTTGCAGAATGGACACTGCGTGGGACGTGCTGTCAAATAAGAGCCTATATAGTCTTCAAAAGGTAAAGCCGCATGGAATAAACGCCATAGAAATAATCTGATGGATGGTGAATGGTGTTTGAACCAAATGAATTTTGCGGAAAGCAATGTGGGTCGAGATGAGCGACAAATATTGTATGCAGATTTAAGTGAAAATTCCCCTGATGTCGTGGGCTGCCAAGCGAGGAAATTATTAGCCCCAGTGGAATGTGATACACAAATATTATGAATGCGACAAATAAGCTTCCAAACTGGGGAATCTGGCAGGCGTGGCCGAAAATCCCCCCGGCGTCCATATTTAGCGTGCATATACCGACTCCATAACGTATCGCGCTTATGATATTGCCACCAGATTCTGCAATGGTATGCCTGCTGCAAGGAATGGAGATCTCGCAGCCCCAATCCACCCTCTTCAAAAGGCAATGTAATAGTGGACCATGCAACCCAGTGATGGCGATTTCCCCAATAAAAAGTCGCCATTTTCCTTTGTATCATTTTTATGACTGACTTTGGCAGACCTCCTGCTGCCATGACATGGAGAGGGAGCGCAGAGATAACAGAACGTAGCAACACTAAACGGCCTGCAGAAGATAAAAGTCTGGATTGCCACCCTTGTAATTTATCATCGAAATATTGTAACAGAGTAGCACAATAGCGAGAGCGGTTAATACCCTTGTGAAGATAAGAGCCCAAATAACGAAAAGGAAGTGATGATAGTCTCATCCCCAGAATCTCCTGTAAATGACGAACACGACGCACAGATAATCCATCCGATGGAATCATACTACTCTTGTGGAAGTTAACCTTTTGTCCAGAAGCAGTTTCATAGTCTGTTAGGAACTGTTTAAATCGACTGATATTGCGTTGTGTACCTTGTAGGAAAACAAGGAGATCATCGGCATACGCTAAATGAGAAATGGCAAATGGAATACGACCAAGTCTGAATGAGCGAATATTGCCTGCTGCTACTAAAGTCGATAAGCCACGGCTGAATCCTTCAGAAGACAGAATGAAAAGCAAAGGAGATAAAGGATCCCCCTGTTTTACTCCTCGAAATGGACGGAAAGCTGGAGATGGTTCACCATTGACCAAAACTGATAATATGGTAGCTCGGAGATGATTAAGAATTAACCTGGTGAAAAATCCTGAGAATCCAAAGGTCAACAATAATTTCTCCAAATAGTCCCAACTGACTCGATCAAAAGCTTTCATCATATCCAATTTTAAACATAAATGTGAAGTATCATTATTCAACATGTGAACCATTTCTCGGGCCAATAAAACTTGCGTGGAGATATCATACCCTGGAAGGAAACCTGTTTGTTCCGGAGAAATCAACTTAGGAAGTAGTAGTCCCAAACGCGTTGCTATAATCCGGGTACATACCTTACTTAGAAAATTCGTCAAACAGATTGGGCGGAAATCACTGAAAGACTGTGGTGAGGATGTTTTGGGTATCAAAGTAATAACTGCACTCGCCATAATGGCAGGCTGCGGAATACCTAAGAAGAATTCCTGCACTGCTTTTTCCACATCAGAATGTATGACCGACCAACAGGAACGATAAAACATACCATAAAAACCATCCGGTCCAGCAGCACTGTGAGGATCCAGGTGCCATACCGCCTCTTTTATTTCCGATGCAGTAGGAAGCATGGACAACCGCGTATTGTCCTCATCCGTGACCAGCCGAGGGATATATGATAATATTGCCGCATGGTTTTGTGTTGGATGTGGTGCAAACAAATCTTTGTAAAAGAAACCGCTGCTGTCATGATGTCTGAGGGTTCCGTTAGCAGGTGGCCCTCAGCGTCCTTGATTTGCTGAATACGCAATTTCGTGCGTTTCCCCTTAACAATAGAGTGAAAATACTGTGTATTAGTATCCCCCTCTTGAAGCCATTTCACTCTAGCCTTTTGCCTCCAGAAGCGCAATTCTGCAGCAGAGGCTTGCAGATATTCAGCCTTAGTCTTATGATAGTTGGCTCGATTTTCCTATGTAGGTTGCGCATCTAAAGCTGCTTCAGCCAGATTTAATTGGGTCTCCGCATACTTAAGGTTTTGAAAAATATTTCCAAAGATGTCCACATTCCACCGTTGGATATCTTTTTTAAAAGAGCATAGCTTATTATAGAAACCATACATACCACCCGTAGTCGGATAAGATCTCCATGCCTGCTGCATATAATGATGGAAGTCTGAGTGATGCAGCCATGGGTCCAGAAATCTGAATTGGCGCCGAGAAGGAACACTCTGACGGCGACATAAAAATAATAGTGGCATATGATCAGAGGCAACTCTTGGCAGATGAGACAACTGGAGGGTGGTAAAACTATCCTGAAACGATGAATTAACAAATAACCAATCTAATCTGCGACAGATGCGACCCAATCCTCTGCCATCTGCCCAAGTAAATCTAGATCCCTGGGGTGGAAGGTCCATAAGCGAGCACTGTTCAAGACAATCATTAAAATCCTGTAAAGTGGATAATGATGGAGTCGAGCGACCACGATGATCTTCTAAAGCGCGGAATGTGTTAAAATCACCACCAACAAGCCAAGGCAATGTACACGAACAAGCAAAATCACCCAAGGCTTGCCAAAGAGGACGGCGCTGAAGAGGCGTCGTGCTGGCATAAACCACCGAAAACACAAATTTCCATTGTAATGAGAGAGACTGAAGTGTAAAATGCACCACTTGACCCTGATCCTGAGTAGCAAGTAAGTTAAACTCAGCATCACTCCAAAAAAACCAAATGCGTTGTGAGTCAGAAGCATAAGAGTGTGTAAAACCAAGCTGCAACATGAAACGACAAATGTTTGAAGGTGCGTGTTTAGGCTCTAATAAAGCTAGCAAATGCAACCGATGTTCTGTAATTAAATGTTTTAATCTAGGCAAAGAGGCACGCATGCCTCGAATATTCCATACTAAGATATTCATTGAGTAAGAGAGGAACTTCCCTGAACAACGTGAGAGGCGCTCCGAGTTAAGATCGTCGAAGGTGGGAGAGGTGGCAGGTCTTTACGAGGACGGCGCTTACGCCTTGGGACTACTGTGATAAAATCTGTCGCCGACTGAGCCTCTGTTAAGCGCGAAATCAGAACATCTTCATCTGGAGAAGGCGGCATAGATTGCATTTTACGGGCAATGTCTGCCGTATCATCCAAAACATCCTCAATTGTTCCTTCTAACGGCAAATCAGTATCCGAAGAGTGACCGATGTCAGCATGCGGGGGCTCGACCGGGAGGTGATGATCCGCAGCATCGCAAAATTCTTCTTCTGTATGGACCACCGCAGCCTGATGGTGCTGGGAAGGCATATGCGGAACAGTAGTGTCAGACTGCATGGCAGGGGGCAAGTCATGCAGGTCCATCGGTGTAAGGTCAGCATTATGTGTCAGCGGAGCCGTAGACTCAGGGATCTCGGAGGACGTCACTTTCTTTTTGATTGGGGTCCATCGTTGACGAGGAGGACGATGCAATTTTGGCGGGGGCGGTGGAGGAGGAGGAGGATTTGGAGAAGGAGCCTGACCATCCACTGGCGATGGACATGCAGATTTTGCATGGCCTAAACGACGGCAAGAGGCACAAAAAAAAGGGAGATCTTCATATATTATGGATTGTAGTATCATTCGCCCTTTTGCCTGGAGGTAGATTTTCTGAGGTAATTCCTGCGAGACATCAACCTCTACACATACGCGAGCCACCGATGGGCGTAGACCACCCGAAGTGGCGGCATCTAACTTCAATGGCGTACCTATCGGCTTGACCACCTCAAACAAGGCAGACCTATGATGAAGATGTATTGGTAAAGCCGGCAAAGCAATCCAAATAGGCACAATAGGAACATCAGCACTGGGATCAAAATCGACAGTCCATTTTGTAATCCGCATATGACAACCAGATATCTGCCATGATCGGCGATAAAAGCAACGCAAATAATCCGCTTCATTACCAAAATTGAGAAGGATATGGGATTTATCAAGCAGCGTAATACGTAAATCTTGATGAAAACCGATTTTTTCAAATACTTCACGAATAACTTTTATTGGGGGCCTGCCATACCAAAAAGTGCCAACCAAAGAATACCTGTAGGGCTCAGCCAAGGCGTCAATTTCATCATCAAGAAAGGAGACCAATGGAAGGCCTTTATGACGAGCAACCGTTTTCGGGGTAATGTGGATGTTGTCGGAGGCAGAGCGGGCGGCGCCGGTTACTATTGCCGCAAAAGTCGGCGCCGCAGACATGATGCGCACGAAGGGAAGCCTGCGCAGAGGCTGTTGCGGATCAAATGACAGAAGGTTGATCAGAAGAGAAGGCGTGTGTATCGGAGATGGGATCGGAGTGATGAGGAGAGGAGTCTCCGGTAGCAGTGGACAGCGGCGGCTATCGCCGCCGGTAAATCGCCAGAGAGCGCGCCGTCATTATCACATATCGATATAGTCCTATTATATATATATATATATATATATATATATATATATATATATATATATATATTGCAGCGCCCCGCACCCGGACCTTGTCTGAATACGGTGCACCCGCCGTACTTCACTAAGGAGAGTACAAAGCGTCATGCGTAACATGTGAAAATCCATCACTTAAGTCATGGACTCACCTGCTAACATTTAACATGGCAGTAAAATTTAGGCAGAATTAAACTTTTTAAATAACCATGCATTACAGGATATTAAGTTCCCAAAATAGTAGTCCACAAACAACATAAACCGAAATCCCAAAGAGTTCAACATAATTCATAGTACATCAACATAGCAGCACAAAAGTCCTTAGGCATGATCTCCTCCTGTCTCCTCGACTACGGGTACGGCACTTTTGGCTCATCTTCGATCCATTCAACCTTAGCATTCACTGGCTCTGGGGGGAAAATAAAGGTATGAGTGATAAAAATCACCCAGCAAGCATACAATAAACTACCATTAAATAAGTAAACAATCATAACATGAATAGAAATCCCCACGAACCTCAAATGTTAATTCATACCTGATCTTTAATCCTGAATCTGCTTGACGATATAGCCTAATAATAATTTTAAGTAATACCATACCAACAATATCATATTACCTACTAACTGAAACGTACAACACGCCAAAATGCTCATGAAACGACAAATGTTTGAAGGTGCGTGTTTAGGCTCTAATAAAGCTAGCAAATGCAACCGATGTTCTGTAATTAAATGTTTTAATCTAGGCAAAGAGGCACGCATGCCTCGAATATTCCATACTAAGATATTCATTGAGTAAGAGAGGAACTTCCCTGAACAACGTGAGAGGCGCTCCGAGTTAAGATCGTCGAAGGTGGGAGAGGTGGCAGGTCTTTACGAGGACGGCGCTAACGCCTTGGGACTACTGTGATAAAATCTGTCGCCGACTGAGCCTCTGTTAAGCGCGAAATCAGAACATCTTCATCTGGAGAAGGCGGCATAGATTGCATTTTACGGGCAATGTCTGTCATATCATCCAAAACATCCTCAATTGTTCCTTCTAACGGCAAATCAGTATCCGAAGAGGGACTGATGTCAGCATGCGGGGGCTCGACCGGGAGGTGATGATCCGCAGCATCGCAAAATTCTTCTTCTGTATGGACCACCGCAGCCTGATGGTGCTGGGAAGGCATATGCGGAACAGTAGTGTCAGACTGCATGGCAGGGGGCAAGTCATGCAGGTCCATCGGTGTAAGGTCAGCATTATGTGTCAGCGGAGCCGTAGACTCAGGGACCTCGGAGGACGTCACTTTCTTTTTGATTGGGGTCCATCGTTGACGAGGAGGACGATGCAATTTTGGCGGGGGCGGTGGAGGAGGAGGAGGATTTGGAGAAGGAGCCTGACCATCCACTGGCGATGGACATGCAGATTTTGCATGGCCTAAACGACGGCAAGAGGCACAAAAAAGAAGGAGATCTTCATATATTATGGATTGTAGTATCATTCGCCCTTTTGCCTGGAGGTAGATTTTCTAGGGTAATTCCTGCGAGACATCAACCTCTACACATACGCGAGCCACCGATGGGCGTAGACCACCCGAAGTGGCGGCATCTAACTTCAATGGCGTACCTATCGGCTTGACCACCTCAAACAAGGCGGACCTATGATGAAGATGTATTGGTAAAGCCGGCAAAGCAATCCAAATAGGCACATTAGGAACATCAGCACTGGGATCAAAATCGACAGTCCATTTTGTAATCCGCATATGACAACCAGATATCTGCCATGATCGGCGATAAAAGCAACGCAAATAATCTGCTTCATTACCAAAATTGAGAAGGATATGGGATTTATCAAGCAGCGTAATACGTAAATCTTGATGAAAACCGATTTTTTCAAATACTTCACGAATAACTTTTATTGGGGGCCTGCCATACCAAAAAGTGCCAACCAAAGAATACCTGTAGGGCTCAGCCAAGGCGTCAATTTCATCATCAAGAAAGGAGACCAATGGAAGGCCTTTATGACGAGCAACCGTTTTCGGGGTAATGTGGATGTTGTCGGAGGCAGAGCGGGCGGCGCCGGTTACTATTGCCGCAAAAGTCGGCGCCGCAGACATGATGCGCACGAAGGGAAGCCTGCGCAGAGGCTGTTGCGGATCAAATGACAGAAGGTTGATCAGAAGAGAAGGCGTGTGTATCGGAGATGGGATCGGAGTGATGAGGAGAGGAGTCTCCGGTAGCAGTGGACAGCGGCGGCTATCGCCGCCGGTAAATCGCCAGAGAGCGCGCCGTCATTATCACATATCGATATAGTCCTATTATATATATATATATATATATTGCAGCGCCCCGCACCCGGACCTTGTCTGAATACGGTGCACCCGCCGTACTTCACTAAGGAGAGTACAAAGCGTCATGCGTAACATGTGAAAATCCATCACTTAAGTCATGGACTCACATGCTAACATTTAACATGGCAGTAAAATTTAGGCAGAATTAAAACTTTTTAAATAACCATGCATTACGGGATATTAAGTTCCCAAAATAGTAGTCCACAAACAACATAAACCGAAATCCCAAAGAGTTCAACATAATTCATAGTACATCAACATAGCAGCACAAAAGTCCTTAGGCATGATCTCCTCCTGTCTCCTCGACTACGGGTACGGCACTTTTGGCTCATCTTCGATCCATTCAACCTTAGCATTCACTGGCTCTGGGGGGAAAATAAAGGTATGAGTGATAAAAATCACCCAGCAAGCATACAATAAACTACCATTAAATAAGTAAACAATCATAACATGAATAGAAATCCCCACGAACCTCAAATGTTAATTCATACCTGATCTTTAATCCTGAATCTGCTTGACGATATAGCCTAATAATAATTTTAAGTAATACCATACCAACAATATCATATTACCTACTAACTGAAACGTACAACACGCCAAAATGCTCATGAATTATGCAAGATGCAATGCATGATATCATGTCATGTCAAAATCATCATTTTGGTCCCATAAAATAACGTGTCAGAAAACGGAGTATCAGATCAATTAACCCCGGATCTGAAAGGGTCCAGAACATGCCATCAGACCAATTAACCCCGGGTCTGGGACGGGTCCAGAACATAATATCAGGCCGATTAACCCCGGGCCTAGATCGGGTCCAGAATATATCATCGGACCTATTAAACCCGGGTCTGGAGTCGGGTATAAGCATGCTTAGCCGGCAAGGGAATCATAAAGCTTTTTTTAAAAACATGGGACCATAAAAAACTTATATACATAACGAAAACTTGCTTGCCTGAAAAGACTTGCTTGCATACGGAAATTCATAAAAATCAGATTCATGGTGCATGTGAGCATGCATGATACATGAAATGATATGCAATGCAAGTCATGTCATGGATTATCTTAGAAATTACTTAAGTCATGACACATGCATGGTTTCCATGTGCTGAAATTTTTTCCAGATTTTACGTTCTGTTCATGAGGCTTCCAAAATTAACTAAACTAGCCTATTTTCATAATCTTTTGTCATATACACGCATCACGGGGTCTTATATTCATGTCATAAAATTTTCGTAACGTTTTAAGATGAATAAGACCCTTAAATCATGAAGTTGTTAAAAAGTGTACTGCTGAATCCAGTAGTACAGTAGTCATCTTTCCCTTCATTTCTAAGACCGTAAAGTCTTAATTAATTTGGGCCGAAACCTAGAAAACACAGTAAACTTCTCAAGGACTAATATTCATGACCCCAAACCATTCATATAAGTCAAAATCCACAAGATTAAGGCCTCTTAACTTATTCCTCTGCTCTGCCCAAATTTCCAGTTTTAGTGCGTCAACTTCAAACCAATAATTACCCATCAAAACGATAATTCCAAGTTGATTAATTTACATGGACATGCTCATCCATGTCTTAGGTGATTATCATAAAATTTCCAGAGTAGTCCAATAGCTTTAAAGGGGTCATTTAATTATTTTCCCGAAATTGTCACATGATGATTCTGGACTAACCAGTCTTACTAAAAAATTATTGTGGCAAAACCATGATTCTTTTTTCCGAATATCCAACTCACAGACGTCATAAACATGTAGGGATAGCATCCTACCAAAAATCATCTCATTTGCAATCTCCTAGGGTCCATTTCTAGGTCACACAATACCCTACATAAAACTGTCATGTTCCAGTAGTTTAGTCTTTTGTCACTTTTCATGTTAAATACATACCAACTAACCTTATTCTTATAAAATAGCTTATTAGCCACCAAATACACCCTTTTTACATGAATATTCCAGATTCCATACCTTTTGTTAAGTCTCATTTGAATCATTCCAAAACAGTTTGTAATTTATACACGAAACTCATCATATTTGCTCACTTTGCACTTTATTGAATCCATTCTTGGTACAACTAATTTATGCATCACTCAACCTCCATGAACTACCAGTGTTCTTGTACCAAAAATAACCCATGTCACATTTCAATTTGAGCACAACATACTCATGTAATAAATCATCTAGCATGCAAATTTCACATATCTTAGTACTCACAAAATGTGTTCTTTCTTGGATTCAAGACTCACTCTCACCTCCTCTTCTTGTCGTGCCTTGTGTGGTGAAATGAACATATTTTACAATGTTTATTTAGGCATGCAACACATTTATATGCTATTTCCTTTCAATCACACCAAACAACCTTGTAAAAATACAACTAGCACATGCATACCATCTTGGAGCTTCTCAAGCTTCACCCAAGAACCATTCTTGCCTAGAATCACTTTGTTGAATCTTGTTTCATCCTAAAACAGCCTCATACCATATTGCATGTAGGAAAAGAATTCATCTTTGGAGGAATTAATCACATGCACGACATTTTTCTTAAGGAATCACTAAGGTCTCATGCTTAATACTTAGTATATTCAACTAAAGTTTATATCTTAGAAATAACTAGTCATTCAAGTCACTAATTCTTCAAATAAATCATGAGAATCTAAGGTATACTTGCCTCTTCAAGCTAGAGCCTTTTCTTGGCTTGAATCTTGGATGAAATGAGTTTAAAATTTTTCCTCCTCTATACCCATGAAGCACACGGTTTTGGAGAGGGGAAAAAGGAAAATGTTAGCCATCATCTTAAGTGAAAAATAGAGCTATCTTGATATTAGATTTACTTACCAAGATGAGATTTTGATTGGAGCTTCAAACTAGCAAGAGCTTGCACCTCCTAAAAGGTTGGAAAACTTGTACCTAGTGACCATGAAGGTCATGGTTTTGGGTAGAATAAAAGGAACCCATGTGAGCTTCATTACTTGACATAGAAAATTCACTTAAGATGCTTGGGAGGAGACTTACCTAGATGCTTCTTTTGACTTGAAAATGGAAGTTGAGTTGAATCTCCTAGCTCCAAGAGGGGCCGTGTAGTTTGGGGTTGAAGGAGATGAAATAGCTTAAGTGTTGTCTTGCTTGGGGCTTCTTGAGTGAGTTCAAGATGAAAACGGGGTGAAGCTTCTAGGTAGTATTAAAGAAGACATAATGGTGGAGGGAAGGGGGAGCGGCCGGCGCATGGGGAGGGAAGGGGGACAAGGGTTTCATGAAAGGTGGGAAAGTAGTCTTGAACTTGTGAAGGGTTTGCTTTTTGCCTCCCATGCTAGCTTTCTTTTCATTATTTTATTATTTTTGCTTTGCATGCTTTCTTTGTTTTATTGTTTAATTACAATCTAGGTAATTACTTAAAATAATAGGAATGGCTAGAATAATGGAGAGAGTTCTAGAGCCCTCCATTAGTCTTGGTCGAAATCTTGGGGTCTTGGGAGGGTATTTTAGTATTTTCATATTTATCATAGCTCATACTTGTATACTTTATACTATTATTTATTTTATCCAATATGGTTTTAAATTTGCTTTTGCGAGAACCATTTAGGTTTGCCTTCTTATAAAAAGGAAATTATTCTAAGGTTTATCAATGGCCTCTTGGCCGAATTTATAAGGTATTTCACATACCTTGTGATATCTACTTGTATAATTGTTTAGTATCCATCTTAAATGAATTTAAATAAGGAAGCGCTAATATAGCTTAATTAAAATGAACTTGGAAGAATCGATATTTCATTATAGTTTCAAGTACGGTACAGTTGGGGTACAACACTCTCTCCCCCTTAACATAAGTTTCGTCCTCGAAACTTTGGAGACTAGTCAAAAAGATGGGGGTATCTACTCCTCATGTCTTCCTCTGTTTCCCATGTGGCTTCTTCTCTGGAATGGTACTTCCACTGAACCTTTACCATAGGTATGGATCTCTTTCTCAACTTCTTCTCTTTCGAATCAACGATCTTTAGGGGCTCCTCTACATACGATGCATCTTCTTCAACCTTCAGCTGTTGATCCTCAAGGATGTGACTTGGATCATAAACATATCGGCGAAGTTGGGAAACATGGAACACATCATGTAACTGTGACATTGATGGGGGTAATGCCAAGCGATATGCAACTTCACCAACTCTTTCTAGAACTTCATATGGTCCAATGAATCTTGGGCTCAATTTCCCTTTTATGCCAAAACCTCTTGATCCCTTTAGACGGAGATACCTTTAAGAAGACTTTTTCTCCTTCTTGAAACTCCAAGGGTCTCCGCCTTTCATCAGCCCATACCTTACTTCTATCTTGTGCCGCTTTCAATCTTTGTCAAACAATCTTTACCTTTTCTCGTGTTTGCTCAACAATGTCAGGTCCCGTATAGATCTTATCTCCAATTTCGTCCCAATAGAGTGGAGACCGACATTTTCGCCCAAACAATGCTTCATAAGGTGCCATCCTGATGGATCTATGGAAGCTGTTATTGTAAGAAAACTCAACTAGCTTAAGACTTTTGTCCCAGCTTCCTCCAAAGTCAAGAATGCAAGCACGAAGCATGTCTTCAAGGGTTTAAATTATCCTTTCGGATTGGCCATCAGTCTATGGATGGAAAGCTGAACTCATTCTGATCTCAGTGCCCATTGCCTTTTGAAAGGCTGTCCAGAATCTTGAGGTAAAACGGTGATCACGATCGCATACGATACTTATGGGCACACCATGCAAACAGACAATCTGATCAATGTACATAGAGGCCAACTTCGCCATAGGTGCTTCAATCGACATGGCCAAAAAGTGAGCAGACTTGGTTAGACGGTCCACGACGACCCATATAACATCACTTCCATACTTAGTCCTGGGTAGGTCGGTCACAAAATCCATAGTGACGTGGTCCCATTTCCATTCTGGAACTTCTAAACGTTGTAGTAATCCAACAGGTCTTTGGTGTTCAGCTATTTGGTTCTTCATACCGTGCCACCAAAACCTTTGCTTGAGGTCCCGATACATCTTGTTAGCTCCAAGGTGTATAGATAACCGTGAGTTGTGGGCTTCCATCAAGACTTCATCTTTAATTTCTTTGTTCTCAGGCACACATAACCGTCCTCGGTACCATAAACTGTCATCGCTACGAACTTCAAAGTCATTTTGTGGCTTCTCTTGTATCCTCTCCTTGATCTTTCTCAAGGCTGCATCATTCCCTTGAGCCTCTTTGATCCTATCAATTAGTGAAGGAATAAGAACCAACTTGGCGAGAACTTCATCCACTGAATCAACTTCTTCTAGGCCAAACTCTTCCATATCTCGCTGAAGAGGTGGTTGACGTGGGTGACTTGTTTTTCGACTCAACGCATCAGCAACTTTATTAGCTTTCCCAGGGTGATACTGAATTGAGAGGTCATAATCTTTAATCAACTCGAGCCATCTGCACTGCCGCATGTTTAGTTCTTTCTGGGTAAAGAGATACTTAAGGCTTTTATGATCTGTATAGATTTCACATTTCTCACCATACAAATAATGTCTCCATATCTTAAATGCGAAAACCACTGCGGCAAGCTCAAGATCATGAATGGGGTAGTTTTGCTCGAATGGCTTTAACTACCGGGATGCATAAGCTATCACTCTATCTTCTGCATAAGGACACATCCGAGACCATTCTTTGAAGCATCGCTGTACACCACGTATTTCTTGCCGGGAGTGGGCTGAGCTAAGATATGGGCAGACGTCAACTTTGCTTTTAACTTCGAGAAACTCCTTTCACAGTCGGCATTCCACTCGAACTTGGTTTTCTTTTGTGTTAATCTGGTGAGGGGGACAGCTATCCTCGAGAATCCTTCAACAAACTTTCGATAATAACCTGCTAATCCAAGGAAGCTTCTCACTTCGGTAACGTTTGTTGGTCTGGGTCATTCGGTAATAGCTTCGATTTTCTTGGGGTCTACTGAAATCCCATCTTCTGATATAACATGGCCGAGGAAGGACACACTATGCAGCCAAAACTCGCATTTGCTAAATTTCGCGTACATCTTCCTCTAAAAATATTCAGAACCGACCTCAAATGGGCTGCATGAGTTTCCTCATCTGATGTCGTCTATGAAGACCACTACGAACTTGTCCAACTGGTCCTGAAAAACTCGATTCATGAGATCCATAAAGGCGGCAAGAGCGTTGGTCAAACCAAAGGGCATGACCAAAAATTCGTAGTGTCAATAGCGTGTCCTGAAAGCAGTCTTAGGAACGTCTTCGGCCTTAATCTTCAATTGCAAGTATCCAGATCGCAGGTCAATCTTACCGAAGATTCGAGATCCCTGCATTAAGATTCTTTAGATAGGGTTTTGGAAGTTTAAACCTTAATTGAACTAAAACTTGTTAATTACGTACCCTGAGTTGATCAAATAAGTCGTCGATTCAGGGCAATGGGTACTTATTCTTTATGGTGATTTTGTTAAGTTCCCGGTAATCAATGCATAAGCGAATACTTCCATCTTTCTTCTTTACGAATAACACAGGAGCACCCCAAGGTGAAACGCTGGGGCGGATGAGTTTCTTTTCTAACAACTCGTGTAACTGCTTGATGAGGATCAAGGGTCCCATCAAGAGGTCAAGGGCCCTATGACAAGAAAGAGGGCAAGAGAACTTTGTCATCAAGTTGCCACCTTCTTGATGCGTGCAACTCGTGGGCTCCAACAATTCCACCTTCCAAACGTCCTTCACAAAGGGTTAGGCACAAGGAAGAAGACTTTCCCTTGCTTCCTTAGTGATTAAAAACGTGTGGATTAAACGAATGAGCAAGACCAACACTTCAAGATGGTCGTTGACCAGGCAAACCAAAACGGCCCTCCTGGACGGCACCTTTAAGCAATGGCAACACCTTCAATATGCTCAACTTTGAAGGATCGTAACCTAGGTTTTTAATGCAAAACCAAGAAAACAAAGTATCACACAAAGTGAATGAAATATCAAGAATTGTTATTCATAAAAAGGTGAGTTTACAATCAGCCAAAGGGGTCTATTTATAGGCCTAAGAAACGTCCCCCTTCAGCTTGAAATGGCTAGAAATAATTGAAATAAAGCTATCTAACAAATGTTTAAATTTGAACTTTGCTTGAAAATTAAAACTAAGATAATTCTAGCTAAAACTTGAAATGCTTGGAAGTTGATATCTTCAATGTATCTAGCAGCTTATGGCGTCTTGGAAGAGTTGTTTGATGAGTAGTATGCGCTTGGATTTGAGTTCACAAGATGGCTGAAGTTTGAATTCAAGTGGAGTTTGAATTTGACTTCAAACTTGAATTCAATTTGAATCAGGCTCTATCTTCTCAAGATGGCGTGTTCCATGGATAAAGAAGTGTAGAAAATCTGATTTTGATGATGATAAGGTGGCTGGACTTGAATTCAAAAGATGGTTGAAGTTCGAATTCAAATTGAGTTTGAATTTGAGTTCAAACTTGAATTCAATTTGAATTGGTCTTATCCTCTTCTTTCTCTTCAAACATGGCGTGTAAATGGCTAGGATAAGGCTGATAGCTTCTTGAAATTTAAGTCTCCAATTGGTTGAGATTTGAATTCAAATCATGGTTGCTTTGAATTTAAACTCAATTGATCATTATCCGTTTGCTTCAAACATGGCCGGCCCCCTTTTGTGGATAATGGAGATGATTTTGATTTCAACTTGATCAAGAGATTCTATCTTGGACACCTTTGAATTTGTCTTAGCGTAGACAAACATTCTCTTCAAATATTCTCTTGAAACATTCTCTTGAAATATTCTCTTCAACATTCTCTTCAAACATTCTCTTGAAACATTCTCTTGAAACATTCTTTTGAAACATTCTCTTGTACCTAATTTACCTACAAAGCAAATACATAAAACTAAGATCACACGACATAAAATAAAATCCAAAAAAAACAAAGAGTGTAGACGTGCATGTGATACATGCTCAAGTTGAAGGTTCAATGAAATGAACCCAAGGAGTCTTAGGTTCATCTTGAACATGCTTGTACAAGAAGGTGGCAACTTGATGACAAAGTTTCCTTGCCCTCCTTCTTGTCATAGGACCTTTGACCTCTTGATGGGGCCCTTGATCCTCATCGGACCCTTGATCCTCATCAATCCCCCCTCCTCAAAAGGATTCGTCCTCGAATCAAAAAGGTCATCGTTGAAAGGGGTGAGGTCAGCAACATTAAAAGTAGGTGAAATTGAACCATACCTGTCGGGAAGATCGAGGATGTATGCATTGTCACCTATGCGTTTCAATACTTTAAAGGGTCCATCTCCTCGAGGCAACAATTTTGACTTTCTTTCATTGGGAAATCTTTCTTTGCGCAAATGTAACCACACTAAATCTCCAGGTTTGAACACAACTCTTTTCCGATGTTTGTTAGCTCGTCTTTCATAAGCTTTGTTTTTCTGTTCTAGTTGTGTTTTAACTTGTTCATGCAGTTTCTTTATGTTGTCCGCTTTTTGTTTACCATCAAGACTAGAACGTTCATGCACGGGAATAGGAATCAAATCGATGGGAGACAAGGGATTAAAGCCATACACAATTTCAAATGGACTATGCAAAGTACTGTGATGGACACTCCTATTATATGCAAATTCGATATATGGCAAACAATCTTCCCAATGTTTAATGTGTTTTTGCAAAATGGCACGCAAAAGTTGAGAAAGAGTACGATTAACGACTTCAGTTTGTCCATCAGTTTGTGGGTGTGCGGTGGTGGAAAACAACAATTGTGTACCAAGTTTAGCCCACAAAACACGCCAAAAATGACTCAAAAATTTCGTATCTCTATCGCTTACAATTGTACGTGGCATGCCATGCAATCTGACAATTTCTTTGAAGAACAAATCAGCAACATGTGTGGCATCATCAACTTTCCTACATGCAATGAAATGTGCCATTTTTGAAAATCGATCAACCACACCATAAATGCTATCGCGTCCTCCCCGAGACCTAGGAAGTCCTAAAACAAAGTCCATAGAAATGTCAATCCAAGGGGAATCAGGGACGGGTAAAGGCGTGTAAAGGCCATGTGGTTGGGACTTGGATTTGGCTTGTTTGCAAGTGATGCAATTACCACACAACCTCTCGACGTCTACTCTCATGTGGGGCCAATATAAATGTTCTTTAAGAGTCTCAAGGGTTTTGAACACTCCGAAATGACCCATTAAACCTCCCCCATGGGCTTCTCTGGTCAATGCTTCTCGTAGGGATGATTGGGGAACGCACAATTTTTGTTCTTTGAAAAGATAACCCTCATGTATGTAAAATTTCTCAAATGGTGCTCCTTGACATGCCTCGAAAATGGTGCCGAAGTCATGGTCATTGGGGTACAAGTCCTTAAGTGATTCGAACCCTAAGAAGCGTGAAGATAATGTAGTCACTAACGTGTATCTCCTAGAGTGGGCATCGGCAACTATATTATCTTTTCCTTGTTTGTACTTAATCACGTAAGGGAATTGTTCTATGAACTCTACCCATTTGGCATGTCTTTTGTTCAACTTTCCCTGCCCTTTAAGATACTTAAGGCTTTCGTGGTCAGTGTGGATCACAAACTCTTTAGGTTGAAGATAGTGTTGCCAAGTTTGTAGGGATCTCACAAGGGCATAAAGTTCCTTATCATAGGTAGAGTAATTCAATGCTGCTCCTTTCAACTTTTCGCTAAAGTAGGCTATGGGTTTCTTACTTTGGGTCAAAACTGCGCCTATACCCACTCCACTTGCATCACACTCGATCTCAAAGGTCTCGTCAAAGTTTGGTAGCCTAAGTATGAGTGCAGTGGTCAGCCTACGCTTGAGTTCATCAAATGCCTGTTGTTGTGGCTCTTTCCACCTAAAAGGCACATCTTTTTTCACAATTTCGTTTAGGGGTGCAGCTATGGAAGAAAAATCTTTGACAAAGCGTCTATAAAAGCTTGCTAGTCCATGAAAACTGCGAACCTCCCCTACATTCTTAGGTATAGGCCACTCCACAATTGACCTAACCTTTTCCTCATCCATCTCTACTCCCTCAGCCGAAATGACAAAGCCTAGAAAAACTACGCGTTCTAAACAAAAGGAGCACTTCTTAAAGTTGGCGTAAAGTTGTTCTTGCTTAAGCTTTTCAAAAACGGCTCTAATGTGGTCAAGATGATCTTCTATGGTGTGGGAATAGATTAGGATATCATCGAAATAGACAACGACAAAGCGTCCTATGAACGCACGTAAGACTTCATTCATTAGCCTCATAAAGGTACTAGGGGTGTTGGTGAGCTCGAAGGGCATCACTAACCACTCATAGAGTCCAAACTTGGTTTTGAATGCAGTCTTCCATTCGTCCCCTTCTCTAATGCGTACCTGGAAGTACCCTTGCTTAAGGTCGATTTTGGTGAAGAATTTGGATCCGTGCAACATGTCTAACATATCGTCTAGCCTAGGTATGGGGTACCTATACTTGACGGTAATCTTGTTTATGGCTCAACAATCGGTACACATTCTCCACGTTCCATCCTTTTTGGGTACTAAAATGACTGGGACGGCAGATGGGCTTAGACTCTCTCGAACTTGTCCACTAGCTAGGAGCTCCTCTACTTGACTTTGGATTTCTTCGGTTTCTTCGGGGTTTGCTCGATAGGCTGGGCGATTGGGTAACACGGCTCCTAGGACAAAGTCGATTTGGTGTTCTATTCCTCTAATGGGTGGTAATCCGGATGGTGGTTCGGAGGGAAATAGAACTTCATATTCTTGGATAAGGGACGCAACTGAGGTAGGTAAGTTTGGTGGGAGTTCTTCAAGGGCAAGTTGACACGACTTTGGGATGACGATAAGGACAGTTTGGTTGTTATAAAGTGCACGTGTAACCTCTCTTTTCTTTGCGAAATACCCACACTTCTTTTTGGACTCGTTGACACTTAGGGGCACTACCTCTTTTCCCTTGCTCTCATGTTTTTTGTTCTCACTTTTCATACACTCCACGAATTTTCTCTCGGCTTCTTTTTCCTTAGGATCGGCTCTAGACTTGGACATGCGTTGGTGATCCTCGTGGACTTTGTGTGGTGGAAGTGCATGCAGTTTGTACAATTTGCCATTCAATTTGAAAGAATAACGATTCAAATAACCATCATATGTCACATGTCGATCAAATTGCCATGGCCTACCAAGTAAGATATGACTAGCATGCATTGGTGCGACATCACATAAAACATCATCTTTGTAACTACCAATGCTAAGAGAAATCAAAACTTGTTTACTTACGCTAACTTCACCGCAGTCATTTAGCCATGCAAGTTTGTAAGGGTGCGGATGATTAGTCATAGGCAAATTCAGTTTTCTTACTAATTCGATGCTAGCCACATTCGCACAAGAACCGGAATCAATGATCATGGTGCACACTTTACCATTTATCATGCAATGAATATGGAAAATGTTTTCTCTATGTTGTTCGTGATCATCTAATTTCGGATATGCATTTAAAGCTCTACGCACAACAAGAAACTCCTTAGTGTCAAAATCATCTAATGCGCCTAGATCCTCTTCAGGTTCAATTTCATTATCATGCTCAAACTCGTTTTCATGCTCGGACTCGGACACATATTCGTTTGTCTCTTCAATTAACATGATTCGTTTTGCATTAGGACATTCTTTTCCTATGTGATCACGTCCTTGGCATTTATAACATTTAATGTCTCTAAACCTGTTTGAGGAATCCGAAGGATTTCCGGTAGGAGCCTTTTGTTGGGTGCGTTCATCTCTCCTTTGTGTTGATTGCACACGATTGTCCATTCTTTGTGACGCACCTTGGTCACGTGCTTGGCCTCCTGTAGGCCGTGAACTTCCCGTTCCTGGAGGCTTGCTGGAAAATCTTGACGAAGACTGATTAGTACGATAATTGGAATTGAAATTGGAGGAAGTACGTACCTTTAATTGCGTTTCAATCTTTTCAGCCATATGTACCATGGTTGTGAGGTCGAGGTAAGGTTGAAGGTCAACCCTTTGCACAATCTCCTTGTTTAAACCATGTAAGAATCGAGCCTTGGTGGCTTCTTCAGGTTCCTGCAAGTTAGACCTCTCCAACAAAATTTCTAACTCTTTATAATACTCGTCTACACTTTTGGAACCTTGTCGTAAGTTATGCAAACTCGTGAAAATAGAACTCTCATAATTGTTTGGAATAAAACGTTGTCGCATTTCAAACTTCATTTCTTCCCAAGTGGCAATTGGGGGTTGTCTCGTCTTAGTTCTATTTCGACACAAATTCGTCCACCAATTAAGTGCATAACCAGAAAATTCAATGGAAGCATACCTCACTTTTTGCAATTCACTATAATTGGTACAAGAAAAGATCAAATCCACTTTCGTTTCCCATTCTAAATATTCCTCCGCATTACTTTTACCATAAAACGTGGGAATATTTATTTTGGTTTTGAGAAAATCGTCATCTTGCGGGAAAAGGGGATTTTGGCGTCTTTGGTAACCACGGGGATGGTGGTCATCAAAGTCATAATCATCATGCTCAAAGGGAATGTAATCATCATTGTACCTTCTTGGAGCGTACCTTCTTGCTTGTGTAGGAGGAGCAAAGCTTCTTGCTTCGGTGTGTGGTGGTCTAAGGTTGTCATCCTCAACTTCTTCTGGGGGATGGCGCCGTGGTTGTGGTAGGGGTACGGCCCTGCTTGTTCATTGGCCATCACTCGTTTTGTAGCTTCTCTCCACGTCTTCCAAGCGATGCTTGATTATCTCATTGTCATGCATGAGTTTCTTAAGCATCTCCAGCATTTGTTGTTAAGTATTGTCAACAGTTTCGGCTTCTTTAGACTTGCTAGATGCGGAATTGCTGCTGGCCATTGTACCTAAGGAATTGAACAAAGGGAAAAAGAAGGAAGCAAACTAACACAAAGATAAACAAATGTTAAGGGATTAGTAAAAAAAAATAAGCTATGAACACTCCGCTTCCGATTCTTTCCACTCTCTTACCACTTTGGTTCTTGGATAACCTGAAGTTAAGAAGGCTCAAAGTGATCAATAAGGAAGTGCATTGCCAAGGCTTCTTCGAATCACAATGTTCTCCGCTTGCTTCTTCCTTTTTGCTTTCAAGTTGCACCAATTAGTATCAAGGTAGGATCAATTGAAATGAACACAAACTTGAACTTTCTACTAAGATTAAAAGAAAATAAGCAACCAAAGTTGATGTATAAGGCTGAACCAAAGATAAACTAAGGGTTGCCGTGGGCAATCTTTAGTTAATTTTGATTCTATGCACTTACTATCCACAAAATGGTTCAAGTCATGCAACAATCGAGCAACCAAGTGTGTGATTGGTTTAAGAAGATGAAGAAATGGATAATTGGGTATAGGGGACGGCAATGTGGGGTAATATGGTATCCAAGGCTTGCAAGTCGTACCAAAAATTTTCTACGCAATGCACAAACGTTTTGCCCTTTTTCTTTGCTCTTGTTCTTTTGTTTTTCTTTTTCTTCCTTGCTATTTCAATTGAGCAAGGTTCAGATTCTCCTCTTTTTTTCTTTTTTTGACTAAGGGCAGAATTGGAATTTCACTTGTTTTGCACTTAGCACTTGCGTTTTTGGACAGAATAGTGCAATGTATTTAAAATGCAATTTGTATCTTGGACTTGCAACAAAAACAACCTTGAAGGAATTGGGGTAGGACCGAATGGGGGTTAGGGTTAGGGTTTTGATTTAGAGTGTTTTTGAACGTTTTGGGATTTTGCAGGATATGGTTGTAGGAACGGAATGGGTGTTGTAAATTGACTATTTGGGTTGGTAATTGATGATTGGTGTGGTCAATTTGGATATTGGTTGGTCTAGGACAGAATTTGAACAAAATTCAAATTCTAGGGTTAGGGTTTATTTGAATGAATTGGGATCTTTAGAATCTGATTGTATTTGGTAAAATTGGTTTGGGGCTTTTTGTTTGGGGTGTAAATAGGGCTATTTGGGATCAGCTTGGCGAGTTTTAGAGTTGGATTGGGGTGGGGGTGGTTGGGCCGTGGGGTGTGGGGCTGGTTTTAGGGTTTGGTTGGTGTTGCAAGTAGGTTGTGAAGACAAGCACACGTAGGACTACCAGATTTATAGCATGAAATCAATCACAATGCGAATCATAAGATTCATACAATCATCACCAACTAAAAGCTTCGGTAGCAACAAGATGATTTGAAACCGAGGTAGCTTTATAGGTTGATGGTCGGAATATTTAAAAGAAGGCTGAATGTAATCTAAAATGTAACGAACCCTAATGTGTTCAAGTTTGAATGACTCAAAATCAGATTGTGATGTGAAAGGAAATAAAGGAAATGACACTTGAATGATGAAAAGCAAAATGCAGCAACTTGCAAGGACTCAAGCTAATGTGGACGTTTTGTTTTATGTTTTTTTTATGAAATGCAAGGCGTGCAGAGTGAGGAGTAGAAGAAGGACTCAACTGAAATTGAAATGACTAGACTCAAACAAAAAGGAAAATGATAGATGGTGGAATAGAGTAACCTGGCTCTGATACCAATTTGATGCGTGCAACTCGTGGGCTCCAACAATTCCACCTTCCAAACGTCCTTCACAAAGGGTTAGGCACAAGGAAGAAGACTTCCCCTTGCTTCCTTAGTGATTAAAAACGTGTGGATTAAACGAATGAGCGAGACCAACACTTCAAGATGGTTGTTGATCAGGCAAACCAAAACGGCCCTCCTGGACGGCACCTTTAAGCAATGGCAACACCTTCAATATGCTCAACTTTGAAGGATCTTAACCTAGGTTTTTAATGCAAAACCAAGAAAACAAAGTATCACACAAAGTGAATGAAATATCAAGAATTGTTATTCATGAAAAGGTGAGTTTACAATCAGCCAAAGGGGTCTATTTATAGGCCTAAGAAACGTCCCCCTTCAGCTTGAAATGGCTAGAAATAATTCAAATAAAGCTATCTAACAAATGTTTAAATTTGAACTTTGCTTGAAAATTAAAACTAAGATAATTCTAGCTAAAACTTGAAATGCTTGGAAGTTGATATCTTCAATGTATCTAGCAGCTTATGGCGTCTTAGAGGAGTTGTTTGATGAGTAGTATGCGCTTGGATTTGAGTTCACAAGATGGCTGAAGTTTGAATTCAAGTGGAGTTTGAATTTGACTTCAAACTTGAATTCAATTTGAATCAGGCTCTATCTTCTCAAGATGGCGTGTTCCATGGATAAAGAAGTGTAGAAAATCTGATTTTGATGATGATAAGATGGCTGGACTTGAATTCAAAAGATGGTTGAAGTTCGAATTCAAATTGAGTTTGAATTTGAATTCAAACTTGAATTCAATTTGAATTGGTCTTATCCTCTTCTTTCTCTTCAAACATGGCGTGTAGATGGCTAGGATAAGGCTGATAGCTTCTTGAAATTTAAGTCTCCAATTGGTTGAGATTTGAATTCAAATCATGGTTGCTTTGAATTTAAACTCAATTGATCATTATCCGTTTGCTTCAAACATGGCCGGCCCCCTTTTGTGGATAATGAAGATGATTTTGATTTCAACTTGATCAAGAGATTCTATCTTGGACACCTTTGAATTTGTCTTAGCGTAGACAAACATTCTCTTCGAATATTCTCTTGAAACATTCTCTTGAAACATTCTCTTCAACATTCTCTTCAAACATTCTCTTGAAACATTCTCTTGAAACATTCTTTTGAAACATTCTCTTGTACCTAATTTACCTAAAAAGCAAATACATAAAACTAAGATCACACGACATAAAATAAAATCCAAAAAAAAACAAAGAGTGTAGACGTGCATGTGATACATGCTCAAGTTGAAGGTTCAATGAAATGAACCCAAGGAGTCTTAGGTTCATCTTGAACATGCTTGTACAAGAAGGTGGCAACTTGATGACAAAGTTTCCTTGCCCTCCTTCTTGTCATAGGACCTTTGACCTCTTGATGGGGCCCTTCATCCTCATCGGAACCTTGATCCTCATCACTTCTTGTACAAGCATGTTCAAGATGAACCTAAGATTCCTTGGGTTCATTTCATTGAACCTTCACCTTGAGCGTGTATAAGCATGCGTGTGTTCATTACTTTAGTTTTTGTCTTGTTTTCTTGTGATATTTGTTTTATGTGTTTGCTTTGTAGGTAATTTAGGTACATGGAAGATCCAAATAAAATAAAGACCCAAAAACAGCAAGACGGCCGTGTGTTGCAACATGGGAGACAAAAAGAATGTTGTCTTGAAGGGAATGTTGTCTCCACAAAGACAAATTCAAATATATCCAAGATAGAATCTCTTGTTCAAATTGAGATCAAAATCATCTCCAAATACAATAAGGGGGGCCGACCACTTTAAAGCAAAAGGATGATGATCAAATTGCATTTAAGTTCAAAGCTAGACTTGAATTCAAATTCAACCATGATTTGAATTCAAGTCTCAACCAATTGGAGACTTAAATTTCAAGAAACTCTCAACCTTATCCTAGCCATCTACACGCCATTCTTGAAGCAAGAAGTGATAAGATCACAATTCAAAGTGGAATCCAAGTTTGAATTCAAATTCAAGTTCAATTTAAATTCAATCTCCAACCAACATTTGAATTCAACATCTCAGCCACTTGGAGACCTTCTCACATGCCAAATTCATCCCTTCCCACGCCAACTTGGAGATCAAAAGAGGAGAGATCGAAATTTAAAGATTGAATTCAAGTTTGAAATCAAGTTCAAATTCAATTTGAATTCAATCTTCAACCAACCTTGGAATTCAATTAACAACTTCATCTACATCAAAATCAAGTCTCAAATGCCAATTTCATCATCATACACGACCAGATTCATTGAGGATAGCGTTTTGCAAGACTTTAAGATTTTACCTAGAATTTATTTTAGTTTTGAATTCAAATAATTTTCAAGTTTCAAACATTGCTAGCTAGCTTTATTTTGAATTAGTTCTAGACATTTTAAAGCTCAAGCTCAGCCTATAAATAGAGCCTTAGGGGACGCATGAAACAACAACTTTTGATGAATAAGAATTCTTGATATTTCTTTCACTTTGTGTGAGACTTTGTTTTCTTGGTTTTGCATTAAAAACCTAGGTTAAGATCCTTCAAAGTTGAGCATTTTGAGGGTGTTGCCATTGCTTAAAGGTGCCGTCCAGGAGGGCCTTATTGGTTTACCTGATCAACGACCATCTTGAAGTGTTGGTCTTGCTCGTTTTAATCCATACGTTTTGTTCACTAAGGAAGCAAGGGGAAGTCTTCTTCCTTGTGCCTAACCCTTTGCGAAGGACGTTTGGAAGGTGGAATTGTTGGAGCCCACGAGTTGCATGCATCAATTGGTATCAGAGCCAGGTTACTCTATTCCACCATCTATCATTTCCTTTTTGTTTGAGTCTAGTCATTTCAATTTCAGTTGAGTCCTTCTTCTACCCCTCACTCTATACACCATTGTCTTGCATTTCATACAAAAAAAACGTCCAACTCATTTGCTTGGTGTCCTTGCATATTGCTGCATTTTGCTTTTCATCATTCAAGAGTCATTTCCGTTATTTCCTTTTAGCATCACAATCTAATTTTGAGTCATTCAAACTTGAACAAATTAGGGTTTGTTGCATTTTAGGTTACATTCAGCCTTCTTTTAAATATTCCAACCATCAGCCTATAAAGCTACCTCGGTTTCAAATCATCTTGTTGCTACCGAAACTTTTAGTTGGTGATGATTGTATGCATCTTGTGATTCGCATTGTGATTGATTTCATGCTTTAAGACAAGTAGTCATACGTGTGTTGCCTTCACGAACCATCTTCAACAACAAAACCCTAATTCTACCCCCACACCCCACGGCCCAACCAGCCCCACCCCAACCCAACCCTAAAACTCACCAACCTGACCCCAAGCAACCTTATTTACACTCCCAACAAAAATCCCCAAACCAATTTTACCAAACACAATTAGAATCTAAAGATCCCAACTCATTCAAATAAACCCTAACCCTAGAATTTGAATTTTGTTCAAATTCTGTCCTAAACCAACCAATATCCAAATTGACCACACCAAGCATCAATTACCAACCCAAATAGCCCATTTACAACGCCCATTCCTTTCACAAAACCCCATTCTGCAAATTCCCAAAACGTTCAAAAGAAAACCCTAAATCAAAAACCCTAACCCTAACCCATTCGGCCTTACCCCAATTTCCCTCACTTCCCAAGGATATTTTTGTTGCAAGTCCAAGTTACAAATTGTATTTTAAATACATTGCACTATTCTGTCCAAAAATGCAAGTGCTAAGTGCAAAACGTGTGAAATTTCAATTTTGCCCTTAGTCAAAAAAAAGGGAGAATCTGAACCTTGCTCAATTGAAATAGCAAGGAAGAAAAAAAACAAAAAAACAAGAGAAAAGAAAAAGGGCAAAACGTTTGTGCATTGCGTGGAAAATGTTTGGTACGCTTTACAAACCTTGGATACCATATTTCCTTTAAACCCACATTGCTGTCCCATATATACCTTATTCTCCATCTCCTGATCTTCTTGAACCAATCACACATTTGGTTGCTCGATTGTTGCATGACTTGAACCATTTTGTGGATAGTAAGTGCATAGAATCAAAATTAACTAAAGATTGCTCACGGCAACCCTTAGTTTATCTTTGGTTCAGCCTTATACATCAACTTTGGTTGCTTATTCTTTGAATCTTAGTAGAAATCTCAAGTTTGTGTTCATTTCAATTGATTCTACTTTGATAATAATTGGTGCAACTTGAACACAAAGAGGAAGAAACAAGTGGAGAACATTGTGATTTGAAGAAGCCTTGGCAATACACTTCCTTATTGATCACTTTGAGACTTCTTAACTTCATGTTATCAAGAACCAAAATGGTAAGAGAGTTGAAAGAATAGAAAGCGGAGTGTTCACAACTTATTTTTTTACTAATCCCTTAACGTTTGTTTGTCTTTGTGTTAGTTTGCTTCTTTCTATTTCCCCTTTGTTTTCGTTCAATTCCTTAGGTACAATGGAGAGCAGCAATCATTCCGCGTATAGCAAGTCAAAAGAGGCCGAAACTGTTGACAACACGCAACAACAAATGCTGGAGATGCTTAAGAAACTCATGCATGACAATGAGGTAATTAAGCATCGCTTGGAAGACGTGGAGCGAAGTTACAAGACGAGTGATGGCCAAGGTACAAGCAGGGTCATTCCCCTACCACAACCTAGGCGCCATCCCCCAGAAGAAGTTGAGGATGACAACCTTAGACCACCACACACCGAAGCAAGAAGGTTTGTTCCTCCTACACAACCAAGAAGGTACGTCCCACGAAGGTACAACGATGATTACATTCCATATGACCATGATGAGTATGACTTTGATGATCACCCTCCCCGTGGTTACCAAAGACGCCACAATCCCCTTTTCCCGTAAGATGATGATTTTCTCAAAACCAAAATAAATATTCCGACGTTTTATGGTAAAAGTAATGCGGAGGAATATTTAGAATGGGAAACGAAAGTGGATTTAATCTTTTCTTGTACCAATTATAGTGAATTGCAAAAAGTGAGATACGCTTCTATTGAGTTTTCTCGTTATGCACTTAATTGGTGGACAAATATGTGTCGAAATAGAACTAAGACAAGACAGCCTCCAATTGCTACTTGGGAAGAAATGAAGTTTGAAATGATACAACGTTTTATTCCAAACAATTATGAGAGTTCTATTTTCACGAGTTTGCACAACTTACGTCAAGGTTCCAAAAGTGTAGACGAGTACTATAAAGAGTTAGAAATTTTGTTGGAAAGGTCTAACTTGCAGGAACCTGAAGAGGCCACCAAAGCTCGTTTCATACATGGTTTAAACAGGGAGATTGCGCAAAGGGTTGATCTTCAACCTTATCTCGACCTCACCACCATGGTACATATGGCTGAAAAGATTGAAACACAATTAAAGGTATGTAATTCCTCCAATTTCAATTCCAATTATCGTACTAATCAGTCTTCGTCAAGGTTTTCCAACAAGCCTTCAGGAACGGGAAGTTCACGGCCTACAGGAGGCCAATCACGTGACCAAGGTGCGTCACAAAGAATGGACCATCGTGTGCAATCCATACAAAGGAGAGATGACCGCAACCAACAAAAGGCTCCTACCGGAAATTCTTCTGATCCCTCAAATAGGTTTAGAGACATTAAATGTTATAAGTGTCAAGGACGTGGTCACATAGGAAAAGAGTGTCCTAATGCAAAACGAATCATGTTAATTGAAGAGACAAATGAATATGTGTCTGAGTCCGAGCATGGAAACGAGTCTGAGCATGATAATGAAATTGAACCAGAAGAAGATCTAGGCGCATTAGATGATTTTGACACTAAAGAGTTTCTTGTTGTGCGTCGCGCTTTAAATGCATATCCGAAATTAGATGATCACGAACAACATCGAGAAAACATTTTCCATATTCATTGCATGATAAATGGTAAAGTGTGCACCATGATCATTGATTCCGGTTCTTGTGCGAATGTGGCTAGTATCGAATTGGTAAGAAAACTGAATTTGCCTATGACAAATCATCCGCATCCTTACAAACTTGCATGGCTAAATGATTGCGGTGAAGTTAGCGTAAGCAAACAAGTTTTGATTTCTCTTAGCATTGGTAGTTACAAAGATAATGTTTTATGCGATGTTGCACCAATGCATGCTAGTCATATCTTACTTGGTAGGCCATGGCAATTTGATCGACATGTGACATATGATGGTTATTTGAATCGTTATTCTTTCAAATTGAATGGCAAATTGTACAAACTGTTGCACTTCCACCACACAAAGTCCATGAGGATCACCAACGCATGTCCAAGTCTAGAGCCGATCCTAAGGAAAAAGAAGCCGAGAGAAAATTCGTGGAGTGTATGAAAAGTGAGAACAAAAAACACGAGAGCAAGGGAAAAGAGGTCGTGCCACTAAGTGTCAACGAGTCCAAAAAGAAGTGTGGGTATTTCGCAAAGAAAAGAGAGGTCACACGTGTAGGATCTGCAAGGCACCACTAGAAGGGGGGGGGTTGAATAGATGGTGCGGAAAGTGTGCTTTTTAAAATTTCTTTAAACTTGAACAATTCAAGTTCTGAAAACAGATTCTGTTTTCAGGACCAGTTTTAAAACGTTTTTAAAACTAGGTTAGAGGTCTCCAAAAATTATGAAATTTTTAGAGAACTTAGCCTCAGATGTTATGAGGGTCCCCTAAAAATTTCAAATTAAAATTCAACCTGTAACCCCTTCAAAAACCGTTGGTAATCAGATTGTGCAAATCTGCCAGAAACGGTAGATGGTTTTGAAAAATAAATTCCTATTTGTGTGAACGTCCAAATGCTCTGAAACTTTGACCACTAACTCTTTATATACTATATTTAAATGGGTTGAAACAGTTTTGGAAAATTCTTTTGGTAAGTAGGTCAACTACAATCAAAGTCTCAACCTTTGCAAGTCTGAAAATCAGACTGCACTAGTCTCAGAACTTTTGATGTTTGATTGACTTATACTTATCTAAAAGGGTTGAAACTTGTCCCAAATTAACCCTAGAACGTGTAAGTATATTTCTGGAAATTTTCGTAATTTTTGAAAAACGTTTACTATTTTTACGGATGCGAACAAGATGGGTAAACAGTGCAGTAACTGAAAAGTAAATGCAGAAAGTAAATGGCACCAAGAATTTTATACTGGTTCGGTTATAAACAACCTACTCCAGTCTTCAAGGAACACCTTCCTTGGTTCACACTAATCACACACATGCAGTACACCTTACCGCAGGGTTGATAGAGTTACGCCTAACTCCAACCCTTTACAAACCTTGTATAGTGAATACAATTTGCACGAACACCACCACCTCGCAAGAATGAAGATTGATCACACCTTGATCAATCTTTTACAAAGATGTATAATGAATGGTGGTTTATCTCAAGCCTATTCAAGATTGAAAGACATAAAAACAATAGGCTTTACAAGAAGAGAGAAAGAAAGAAGATGTAGGAGAAGAAGAACTAGGCTTTTGATCACTTTGATTTTGCAATGCTTGGCCTTGTTTTGTTTGCTCTCTTCTTTTCCTTTTTAATGTGTCCAGCCGTCCCCCTTTGAGAGTCTTCCTCTCTTGAAAATTATCTTTTAAGTCCTTGAGAGAGTGTAAGACATCATTGTGACAAGGCCTTGCTTACTTGGCATCTTCTTATTGGATCATCATTTAGTCTTCGCTTACTCGGCACCTCTTTATTGGCTCAATGTTATCATCAAGATGACATGGAAAAAATCTGAGATATACACTTTTAAAATGTGCCAAAAATCAAACATGAAATCATACCATAAGTCAAGAGATACACCATAAATTGCAAGACCAAAAATTCTTCCATTTGCATTCCAAAAATTCGGCCATTATACCCTTGCCATGCTGAATTTTTCAGCATGTGCAACCTTCCTTTTCTTTCAAAAATAATACCAATTATTCTTTGATTTTTCATCATAAAAATGAATCAACAATATATGGCAAGTATTGCTACCAATTAAGAAATGAACTTGGACACAAAAAGCTCATCAAATTCGGCCATACACCTTGTACACATGCTGAAATATTTTGAGCTTGTGATATATAGAATATCACCATTAATTTTATTTAAATATTATTCAAAACCTTACCATACCTTCTTCCAATTAATCACCTAATAAAAGATGACAAAATATGTCACATTTAACACCAAAAAATCGGCCAGCTTGAGGTTAGTATGCTGAGATTTTCAGCATGTGACATAAGAGAGATATATGTTGAATTCTTACCATTTGTAGCTTCTCTCTTCAATTCACCAACAATGTATGATTGGTCCTTGACCAATCAATATGCCAACAAAGCTCCACATGTGCTCCAACTCAGCTGTATGTAACGTTATATGATGTGTAACATGTGCTGAAATTTATTTTTGCTAACTTTGTAAAATAGTGCACCTTTAATAATACACACGTGTAATATTCCATTCAGCCCTTAATTTAATTTTCTAGAACACTTTAAGATGTATATCATATGTAAAAAGTGTCTAGATCTGCGTCACATGATGTACAAGAAAAACGTTCCATGTTATGTGCGTAGAAAACCGAATTTTCGATATTTATCGATTACCCGATTTTTCTCTAATTTAAATTCCAACTTTTGCACATGTTATATATATTATGTTATACATAATATATATATTATATACTTTAAATCTCAGCACTTGGCTGGTCTAAAGTGGTACCATTAACATGTGACAAAATTAAACTTGGAATCTTCACATTTTGGCCTTAATGTGGGGTGATTTGTGTGTGCCAACATGAAAAGTATTTTTGGCTGAAAAAATCATGTAGGCCACGAAATTTATGATGATTTTTGAAGTATAGGGGCTGGCCATTTATTTATGGCAAGTACGTGACACGTTGGCGAAGTTTCGGTATTCGCCCGATACGACAAATTTCGGTTTAGAACCTTTTATCGTGTCGTATTTAATTTGTCATCACCATATCTTATATCATATGATATAAGACCTGAATATACTCATAAATATGAGTTAAGTATAGTGGTGTGACGTTAACGTACGCACGTAAACTATATAACGTGTCGGTAGTACGTTGGAATACATGTGTATGTGCCTTTATTAAAAAATCTGAAAATATATGTAGTGTATATATATTTATATGGCGTGTGTATTAAAGATGGGGAGGAGGAGAAGACTTTCCTTCCTTAGCTTTGTTGCCTTTGTGCCTTTTCCAAATGAATCTTCCTTTAATGAACTACTTAGTTTATCAAACTAA
The DNA here is from genome assembly GCA_036186865.1 of Eustoma russellianum. Lineage (NCBI taxonomy): Eukaryota > Viridiplantae > Streptophyta > Magnoliopsida > Gentianales > Gentianaceae > Eustoma > Eustoma russellianum. Next base: position 16,331,241 of record AP025048.1, on the reverse strand, counting down.
GTACTTCACTTAATGAACTAGTTTAGTTCATTAATGGTGGCACCTGAAAATAGTATAAACACAACAAATGTTTGCCATATGATGTAAGCTTTAATGCTTCATGGCTCGTTAGTACGGCAACATAATATATAAGCTAAATAAGGCAAGTAATGGCAAGATATCATGCATTCATGTACACGTTTATATATATACACGTTTATATATATATATATATATGAGTCACTTATTTTGAAATCACTCAAACCCCCTTATCTCTACAATCTCCCCCTTTTGATGATTTTCAAAATAACTTGTGTACATGATTTAAATGCTATCTCTCCCCCTTCAATCATGCATAAAATCAAAACTTGAATTTTAAATTCCGAGTCGCTCCCCCTTATTTATGCAATTTGTGTCTTTCTCCCCTTAAATCATGCTTTCTCTCCCGCTTTATTTTGGAAAGCAAATCAAAAGATGCCTGAAAAAAATCATGCATTTCATCTACGTGCGTTCGTAAGGGTCATTGATTCAACCCTTTGAAAATATCCCTTTTGGTACCCACATTTGGGTGACCTTTCTAGGTCTTCCAAAAGGTGTAAAAGGTGATGAGAAGGCAACATAATTTATGTTAGGGACAAATGCGTTTGGCCTTTGGCCAAGAATCCCATCATGCATGTAGTATGGTTTCTGATAAGCATTTCGTTTTGCATGTACGGGACGTGATCTAGATGCATTTTTGTGATATGAGTGTCGTGTATGCATCACTTGTTTCTTCTCATATCTATATGGCACATAATTATATTCTGCATGATATGAAGAAGAAGCACATTGAGATGTCATAAGAAAAGGCCTATGCGTCTTCTTAGATGCCACATATGTCTTTGATGCATCTATTTTCTTAGATGAGATGAATTTGGTTGGTTTATTTTGTAGCTTACTTTTCTCAACGTATCCTAGTCCGGTTTTGTCACCATCATGCTTTTGAGAAGAAATGATGTGATCTAGCATGTTCGATCTCGTATCAAATTGTTTCACCTTTTTCTCTACATCCGCATTCCTTGATTTCAAGTTTGAAATTTCGGATTTCAATTCAGTGTTCTCGGATGTCAGTGATGAAATTTCAGATTTTAATGCATTGATGATGCATGATGACTCTTCTTTAGAATCGTTTAATTGAGCGACAAGATTTTCGTTAGAAGATTCTAACAATTTCTTGTCTTCAATTAATCGTTTCTTTTCTTTTGCAAGAGTCTTTGAAAACTTATGCAATTCTAAATATTGACTAAATAAATCATCATATGAGCATTCAGAATCGGAATCAGAGTCGGAAGATACCTCATTTGATGCTTTAGATGTAAAGCATACTTGTGCCTTGTGTTCTTCCGTATCATCAGTCTCAGAGTCGGATGTGTCACTCCAAGTGGAGGCTTCGAATGCTCTTCTCCTTTGCTTAGGTTCTGAGACGAGTCTATTCTTGTTCCGATCCTTGTCAGGGTATTTATTAGTTTGTTTTTCTTTATTAGGGCAGTCATATGATAGATGTCCAAGTTTGCCGCATTCATAGCATTTTATTTCCTTATTTTTATTTTTATGATCCTTAGATGAGGTAGACTTATGTTTAATCGATTTTCTCAATATTTTTCTTAATCTTTTAGCCATTGTGATTAAGTTCTCATCATCGGAATCTGTGTCACTATCATCTACGACGTATTCATTTGATTTAAAAGCTATAGCCCTATCATTATTAGAAATGGACTCAGAATGTCTTAAGGCAAGTTTGTTTTCATATACCTTAAGTGATCCGATTAGTTCTTCCATTTTAATCGATTTGGTCTCTTTGCTTTCTTCTATGGCCGTTACTTTAGGGTCCCACTCGGATGGAAGGCTTCGCAACACCTTTTGTACCTTTTCCTGCATAGTGAAGGCTTTGCCAAGAGACTCAAGAGAATTGTAAATGTTAGTCAAGCGTAAATCCATCTCAACAATAGACTCATTTGGCAATAATTTAAATGACTCAAGTGTGGACATAAGCATATTGATTTTGGACTCCTTTACTTGGCTAGTCCCTTCATGTTTCATTTCAAGAATATGCCACATCTCTTGAGCACTAGAACAATTAGACATGTAACTAGCCTCACTTTTACTTAGGCCATTTAATAGTAGTTGCATGGCTTTAGCATTCATACTCAACTTCTTTTTGTCATCACTAGTGTATTCTTGTTTCGTTTTTGTAACCTCTAGTGTGACACCGTCTACGGTAGATAACTTAGATGGAACAAAAGGACCATCTTCTATAATCGACCAGAGATCAATATCTATTGCCATAAAGAAAAGTTTCATTCTTACGTTCCATTGAACGAAAGACTCACCGTCAAAGAGAGGAGGCCTTATGGTTGACATTCCTTCTTGCACGGTTGTGGTTGCCATCTCACTGAATCGTTGGATTCTTTGAAGTGAGTGTTCCTGCGCTCTGATACCAATTGTAGGATCTGCAAGACACCACTAGAAGGGGGGGGGGGGTTGAATAGATGGTGCAGAAAGTGTGCTTTTTAAAATTTCTTTAAACTTGAACAATTCAAGTTCTGAAAACAGATTCTGTTTTCAGGACCAGTTTTAAAACGTTTTTAAAACTAGGTTAGAGGTCTCCAAAAATTATGAAATTTTGAGAGAACTTAGCCTCAGATGTTATGAGGGTCCCCTAAAAATTTCAAATTAAAATTCAACCTGTAACCCTTTCAAAAACCGTTGGTAATCAGATTGTGCAAATCTGCCAGAAACGGTAGATGGTTTTGAAAAATAAATTCCTATTTGTGTGAACGTCCAAATGCTCTGAAAATTTGACCACTAACTCTTTATATACTATATTTAAATGGGTTGAAACAGTTTTAGAAAATTCTTTTGGCAAGTAGGTCAACTACAATCAAAGTCTCAACCTTTGCAAGTCTGAAAATCAGACTGCACTAGTCTCAGAACTTTTGATGTTTTATTGACTTATACTTATCCAAAAGGGTTGAAACTTGTCCCAAATTAACCCTAGAACGTGTAAGTATATTTCTGGAAATTTTTGTAATTTTGGAAAAACGTTTACTATTTTTACGGATGCGAACAAGACGGGTAAACAGTGCAGTAACTGAAAAGTAAATGCAGAAAGTAAATGGCACCAAGAATTTTATACTGGTTCGGTTATAAACAACCTACTCCAGTCTTCAAGGAACACCTTCCTTGGTTCACACTAATCACACACACGCAGTACACCTTACCGCAGGGTTGATAGAGTTACACCTAACTCCAACCCTTTACAAACCTTGTATAGTGAATACAATTTGCACGAACACCACCACCTCGCAAGAATGAAGATTGATCACACCTTGATCAATCTTTTACAAAGATGTATAATGAATGGTGGTTTATCTCAAGCCTATTCAAGATTGAAAGACATAAAAACAATAGGCTTTACAAGAAGAGAGAAAGAAAGAAGATGTAGGAGAAGAAGAACTAGGCTTTTGATCACTTTGATTTTGTAATGCTTGGCCTTGTTTTGTTTGCTCTCTTCTTTTCCTTTTTAATGTGTCCAGCCGTCCCCCTTTGAGAGTCTTCCTCTCTTGAAAATTATCTTTTAAGTCCTTGAGAGAGTGTAAGACATCATTGTGACAAGGCCTTGCTTACTTGGCATCTTCTTATTGGATCATCATTTAGTCTTCGCTTACTCGGCACCTCTTTATTGGCTCAATGTTATCATCAAGATGACATGGAAAAAATCTGAGATATACACTTTTAAAATGTGCCAAAAATCAAACATGAAATCATACCATAAGTCAAGAGATACACCATAAATTGCAAGACCAAAAATTCTTCCATTTGCATTCCAAAAATTCGGCCATTATACCCTTGCCATGCTGAATTTTTCAGCATGTGCAACCTTCCTTTTCTTTCAAAAATAATACCAATTATTCTTTGATTTTTCATCATAAAAATGAATCAACAATATATGGCAAGTATTGCTACCAATTAAGAAATGAACTTGGACACAAAAAGCTCATCAAATTCGGCCATACACCTTGTACACATGCTGAAATATTTTCAGCATGTGATATATAGAATATCACCATTAATTTTATTTAAATATTATTCAAAACCTTACCATACCTTCTTCCAATTAATCACCTAATAAAAGATGACAAAATATGTCACATTTAACACCAAAAAATCGGCCAGCTTGAGGTTAGTATGCTGAGATTTTCAGCATGTGACATAAGAGAGATATATGTTGAATTCTTACCATTTGTAGCTTCTCTCTTCAATTCACCAACAATGTATGATTGATCCTTGACCAATAAATATGCTAGCAAAGCTCCACATGTGCTCCAACTCAACTGTATGTAACGTTATATGATGTGTAACATGTGCTGAAATTTATTTTTGCTAACTTTGTAAAATAGTGCACCTTTAATAATACACACATGTAATATTCCATTCAGCCCTTAATTTAATTTTCTAGAACACTTTAAGATGTATATCATATGTAAAAAGTGTCTAGATGTGCGTCACATGATGTACAAGAAAAACGTTCCATGTTATGTGCGTAGAAAACCGAATTTTTCGATATTTATCGATTACCCGATTTTTCTCTAATTTAAATTCCAACTTTTGCACATGTTATATATATTATGTTATACATAATATATATATTATATACTTTAAATCTCAGCACTTGGCTGGTCTAAAGTGGTACCATTAACATGTGACAAAATTAAACTTGGAATCTTCACATTTTGGCCTTAATGTGGGGTGATTTGTGTGTGCCAACATGAAAAGTATTTTTGGCTGAAAAAATCATGTAGGCCACGAAATTTATGATGATTTTTGAAGTATAGGGGCTGGCCATTTATTTATGGCAAGTACGTGACACGTTGGCGAAGTTTCGGTATTCGCCCGATACGACAAATTTCGGTTTAGAACCTTTTATCGTGTCGTATTTAATTTGTCATCACCATATCTTATATCATATGATATAAGACCTGAATATACTCATAAATATGAGTTAAGTATAGTGGTGTGACGTTAACGTACGCACGTAAACTATATAACGTGTCGGTAGTACGTTGGAATACATGTGTATGTGCCTTTATTAAAAAATCTGAAAATATATGTAGTGTATATATATATATATGGCGTGTGTATTAAAGATGGGGAGGAGGAGAAGACTTTCCTTCTTTAGCTTTGTTTCCTTTGTGCCTTTTCCAAATGAATCTTCCTTTAATGAACTACTTAGTTTATCAAACTAAGTACTTCACTTAATGAACTAGTTTAGTTCATTAATGGTGGCATCTGAAAATAGTATAAACACAACAAAAAATCTTTGACAAAGCGTCTATAAAAGCTTGCGAGTCCATGAAAACTGGGAACTTCCCCTACATTCTTAGGTATAGGCCACTCCACAATTGACCTAACCTTTTCCTCATCCATTACTACTCCCTCAGACGAAATGACAAAGCCTAGAAAAACTACGCGTTCTAAACAAAAGGAGCACTTCTTAAAGTTGGCGTAAAGTTGTTCTTGCTTAAGCTTTTCAAAAACGGCTCTAATATGGTCAAGATGATCTTCTATGGTTTGGGAATAGATTAGGATATCATCAAAATAGACAACGACAAATCGTCCTATGAATGCGCGTAAGACTTCATTCATTAGACTCATAAAGGTGCTAGGGGCGTTGGTGAGCCCAAAGGGCATCACTAACCACTCATAGAGCCCAAATTTGGTTTTGAATACAGTCTTCCATTCGTCCCCTTCTCTAATGCGTACCTGGAAGTACCCTTGCTTAAGATCGATTTTGGTGAAGAATTTAGATCCGTGCAACATGTCTAACATATCGTCTAGCCTAGGTATGGGGTACCCATACTTGACGGTAATTTTGTTTATGGCTCGGCAATCGGTACACATTCTCCACGTTCCATCCTTTTTGGGTACTAAAATGACTGGGACGGCAGATGGGCTTAGGCTCTCTCGGACTTGTCCACTCGCTAGGAGCTCCTCTACTTGCCTTTGGATTTCTTTGGTTTCTTCGGGGTTGGCTCGATAGGCTGGGCGATTGGGTAACGCGGCTCCTGGGACAAAGTCGATTTGGTGTTCTATTCATCTAATGGGTGGTAATCCAGATGGGGGTTCGGAGGGAAATAGAACTTCATATTCTTGGATAAGGGACGCAACTGAGGTAGGTAAGTTTGGTGGGAGTTCTTCCAGTGTAAGGTGACACGACTTTGGGATGATGATGAGGACAGTTTGGTTGTTATAAAGGGCGCGTGTTGTAGAGATAAGGGGTTTGAGTGATTTCAAAATAAGTGACTCAAATATATATATATATATATATATATATATATATATATATATATATATATATATATAAACGTGTACAAATATATATATAAACGTGTACATGAATGCATGATATCTTGCCATTACTTGCCTTATTTAGCTTATATATTATGTTGTCGTACTAACGAGCCATGAAGCATTAAAGATTACATCATATGGCCCCGCTATAGACAGGAGCCTCTAAGGCAATGGGTAATGTTGTTGTTGTTGTTGTTGTTGTAATGTCGACTTTTCCTCTTGAAAATTCTTTTCAAGTAAGAGGTTACTTAATCTCTTATACCATGCCGTAGGAGCTTGTTTAAGTCTATAAAGGCCTTTTTGAGTTTAAATACATGATTTGGATAATCACAATTTTCAAACCCGGTGGTTGAGCTGCATACACTTCTTCTTGAATTATACTATTCAAGAAAGTGGATTTCACATCCATTTGATATAGTTTGAAATCCTTATAGCACGCATAAGCTAATAGCATCCTAATAACTTCTAATCTAGCTACATAGGCAAAAGTCTCATCATAGTCTATACCCTCTTCTTGTTTATATGCTTGAGCTACTAACCTAGCTTTGTTTCTAGTGATGTTTCCTTTATCATCCATTTTATTTCTAAATACCCATTGCTGCCCCCCTAAATGAAATTGTGAAAAAAGATATGCCTTTTAGGTGGGAAGAGCCACAACAACAGGCATTTGATGAACTTAAACGTAGGCTGACCACTGCACCCATCCTTAGGCTACCAAACTTTGACGAGACCTTTGAGATCGAGTGTGATGCAAGTGGAGTGGGTATAGGCGCAGTTTTGACCCAAAGTAAGAAACCATAGCCTACTTTAGTGAAAAGTTGAAAGGAGCAGCATTGAATTACTCTACCTATGAGATCCCTACAAACTTGGCAACACTATCTTCAACCTAAAGAGTTTGTGATCCACACTGACCACGAAAGCCTTAAGTATCTTAAAGGGCAGGGAAAGTTGAACAAAAGACATGCCAAATGGGTAGAGTTCATAGAACAATTCCCTTACGTGATTAAGTACAAACAAGGAAAAGATAATATAGTTGCCGATGCCCTCTCTAGGAGATACACGTTAGTGACTACATTATCTTCACGCTTCTTAGGATTCGAATCACTTAAGGACTTGTACCCCAATGACCATGACTTTGGCACCATTTTCGAGGCATGTCAAGGAGCACCATTTGGGAAATTTTTGATACATGAGGGTTATCTTTTCAAAGAACAAAAATTGTGCGTTCCCCAATCATCCCTACGAGAAGCATTGACCAGAGAAGCCCATGGGGGATGTTTAATGGGTCATTTCGGAGTGTTCAAAACCCTTGAGACTCTTAAGGAACATTTCTATTGGCCCCACATGAGAGTAGACGTCGAGAGGTTATGTGGTAGTTGCATCACTTGCAAACAAGCCAAATCCAAGTCCCAACCACATGGCCTTTACACTTCTTTACCTGTCCCTGGTGCCCCTTGGTTGACATTTCCATGGACTTTGTTTTAGGACTTCCTAGGTCTTGGGGAGGACGCGATAGCATTTATGCTGTGGTTGATCGATTTTCAAAAATGGCACATTTTATTGCATGTAGGAAAGTTGATGATGCCACGCATGTTGCTGATTTGTTCTTCAAAGAAATTGTTAGATTGCATGGCATGCCACGTACAATTGTAAGTGATAGAGATACGAAATTTTTGAGTCATTTTTGGCGTGTCTTGTGGGCTAAACTTGGTACACAATTGTTGTTTTCCACCACCGCACACCCACAAACTGATGGACAAACTGAAGTCGTTAATCGTACTCTTTCTCAACTTTTGCATGCCATTTTGCAAAAACACATTAAACATTGGGAAGATTGTTTACCATATATCGAATTTGCATACAATAGGAGTGTCCATCACGGTACTTTGCATAGTCCATTTGAAATCGTGTATGGCTTTAATCCCTTGTCTCTCCTCGATTTGAAACAGGAGCACCCCAAGTTGAAATGCTGGGGCGGATGAGTTTCTTTTCTAACAACTCGTGTAACTGCTTGATGAGGATCAAGGGTCCGATGAGGATCAAGGGTCCCATCAAGAGGTCAAGGGCCCTATGACAAGAAGGAGGGCAAGAGAACTTTGTCATCAAGTTGCCACCTTCTTGTACAAGCATGTTCAAGATGAACCTAAGATTCCTTGGGTTCATTTCATTGAACCTTCACCTTGAGCATGTATAAGCATGCGTGTGTTCATTACTTTAGTTTTTGTCTTGTTTTCTTGTGATATTTGTTTTATGTGTTTGCTTTGTAGGTAATTTAGGTACATGGAAGATCCAAATAAAATAAAGACCCAAAAACACCAAGATGGCCGTGTGTTGCAACATGGGAGACAAAAAGAATGTTGTCTTGAAGGGAATGTTGTCTCCACAAAGACAAATTCAATTATGTCCAAGATGGAATCTCTTGTTCAAATTGAGATCAAAATTATCTCCAAATACAATAAGGGGGGCCGGCCACTTTAAAGCAAAAGGATGATGATCAAATTGCATTTAAGTTTAAAGCTAGACTTGAATTCAAATTCAACCATGATTTGAATTCAAGTCTCAACAAATCGGAGACTTAAATTTCAAGAAGCTCTCAACCTTATCCTAGCCATCTACACGCCATTCTTGAAGCAAGAAGTGATAAGATCACAATTCAAAGTGGAATCCAAGTTTGAATTCAAATTCAAATTCAATTTAAATTCAATCTCCAACCAACATTTGAATTCAACATCTCAGCCACTTGGAGACCTTCTCACACGCCAAATTCATCCCTTCCCTCGCCAACTTGGAGATCAAAAGAGGAGAGATCGAAATTTAAAGATTGAATTCAAGTTTGAAATCAAGTTCAAATTCAATTTGAATTCAATCTTCAACCAACCTTGGAATTCAATTGCAACAACTTCATCTACATCAAAATCAAGTCTCAAATGCCAATTTCATCATCATACACGGCCAGATTCATTGAGGATAGCATTTTGCAAGACTTTAAGATTTTAGCTAGAATTTATTTTAGTTTTGAATTCAAATAATTTTCAAGTTTCAAACATTGCTAGCTAGCTTTATTTTGAATTAGTTCTAGACATTTTAAGGCTCAAGCTCAGCCTATAAATAGAGCCTTAGGGGACGCATGAAACAACAACTTTTGATGAATAAGAATTCTTGATATTTCTTTCACTTTGTGTGAGACTTTGTTTTCTTGGTTTTGCATTAAAAACCTAGGTTAAGATCCTTCAAAGTTGAGCATTTTGAGGGTGTTGCCATTGCTTAAAGGTGCCGTCCAGGAGGGCCTTATTGGTTTGCCTGATCAATGCCCATCTTGAAGTGTTGGTCTTGCTCGTTTTAATCCATACGTTTTGTTCACTAAGGAAGCAAGGGGAAGTCTTCTTCCTTGTGCCTAACCCTTTGTGAAGGACATTTGGAAGGTGGAATTGTTGGAGCCCACGAGTTGCATGCATCACTGCTCCGTTAGCTCTTTCAGTTTTGCAGGGGCCATCCGATATGGGGCCTTTGATATGGGTTCAGCTCCTGAAACAAGGTTTATTTCGAAGGCGATTTCGCGGTCGGGAGGTAGTCCAGGTAATTCGTCTGGAAAGACATTGGGGTATTCATTGACAACCGAAACTTGAGCAAGGGTGGGACTTTCTTGCTCAGCACTTAGAACATAAACAAGGAATCCTTCATGGCCTTTCTTCAATGCTCGGCTGGCACGAGCCGCGTTAACATAGACCTTCTTGGATGGTTTCTTTAACTTAGCTCCTCTTTGGAATGACACTTCGTCTCGAGCTGGGTTCGCCTACTTCGGCAATCAATGTGAGCATGATTCTTTGAGAGCCAATCCATTCCAAGGATCACATCGAAATCACTCATAGGTATAGGGATCAAATCGGCTTCAACCCGCTGATCATCGAACTCAAGCACGCAATTTCGGAAGATATGATGAGAGATAAGCACCTGATCGCCGGCTGCTTGTACTCTATAGGGTGATTCTATTCTGACTGAGTTATGATCTATATTCTTAGCAAACTTTCTGGAGATAAATGAGTGGCTGGCGCCACTGTCGAACAATACATTCGCAGGTATGCTACATACTAAGATAGTTCCTGAATCATGCATATTCAACTAAGCAACATGATAGGCATGTATAAGTAAAACGTATTTAGGGCGTAAAACTTTAGATCTTACCAGTCACTACGTCTGCCGTCTCCTCAACATCTGCATCTGTTATGACGTGCACCCTTGCATTTGCACGTGGCCACTGGTTCTTTGGCTGTTGTTGCTGTTGCTGTGCTCCTCTGTCTGGGCAATCCCTAATCAGGTGGCCATCCTTGCCGTATCCAAAACATTGTCCCGTCTTCCATCGACACTTTCCCATGTGTTTCTTCTGGCACTGAGGACATACTGGTATAGCTGGCTGCTTGGGTGGAGCCTGATTCTTTTGCTGATTATTCTGGTGCTGCTGGCGGTGCTGATTCTGACCTTGTGGCCTCCCCTGACGAACAGATCCTTTATAATTCTTCTTGGTCACTTTTCTGAATTTCTCGTTTCTAGTCACTTGTCTTTCCCTTTTCTGTCCCATGTCATCTCGGCTGATAATATCTCTTTCAATCCTGTAACAGGCGTCCAGAAGAGCTCCAAAATTTGTGGGGTTTGCATTCACCAACCATGTCTTGATTCTTGCATTCAGCCCTCTTTCAAATTTCAGCATTTTTGTCTCTTCATTGTTCATGGTGATAAGCTGAAATCTCCCCAATGCAATGAACTTATTAGCATACTCTGCTATCATCATACTGGGCTCTTGCTTCAGTGATTCAAATTCATGCCTCTTTTGTAGCTTTACTGACGGAGGGATATAGAACTTGTGGAATTCTTGCAGAAATCTCTCCCAGGCAATTGGTCTTGGCAAGGGATGTAAATTTGTCTTCCACCATTGGTTAGCCTCACTTATCAGAAAGGGTCTGATGGCTTGGGCTTTCATCTCGTCGGGGGCTTGAATTAACTCGAAACAATTTTCAACTTCATCCAACCACTTTTCTGTTGTATCTGGATCTAGCTTTCCCTTAAACGGTGGTACATTAACTCTCTTCAATTTCTCAAAATAATATTGTGCATCTCTCACAGGCTCGTGCGGATGAGGTGGAGCATTCTGATGGATTAGGCTTTGCCCGATCTGTGTGACCACTTGGCAAAAGACCTGGAAGGCATTGATGTCAGGTATCACCGAAGGAACAGGTGCTTGCGGTGGTGTTGATTATTCTGAACCGGTGGTGGAGGAACGGGGCCATGTGGCTGTGGAGGAACGGGCTCCTGAGCAGCTGGTCGAGCCCTAGGAGGTCTGCCACGAGGTCGCACCATCTGTACTACAGGGTGTTAAAATTTACACAAAGGTTGGCATAAAACCAAATTATTTTTGTGCAAAGGTCATAATTTTTTCGGAAAAAAATTTAAATGAGGAAGAGAAAAGTCACACCTTACGTTAGAGATCCTGACTTAATAAAGTAGGATTAATTAGTAAATTATATCTTAAACCCAGTCTAAGTTGTCCTAGTCTAAGGCCATCACTCTTCTAAGATCATGACTTAGGTCTAAGATCGAACTTAGATTCTAAGATCATAATTTAGTTCTACATTCTGCCCGTAATCTAGAGCCTAGGTTCTGATACCACCTGTAGCGCCCCGCACCCGGACCTTGCCCGAATACGGTGCACCCGCCGTACTTCACTAAGGAGAGTACAAAGCGTCATGCGTAACATGTGAAAATCCATCACTTAAGTCATGGACTCACATGATAACATTTAACATGGCAGTAAAATTTAGGCAGAATTAAAACTTTTTAAATAAACATGCATTACGGGATATTAAGTCCCCAAAATAGTAGTCCACAAACAACATAAACCGAAATCCCAAAGAGTTCAACATAATTCACAGTACATCAACATAGCAGCACAAAAGTCCTTAGGCATGATCTCCTCCTGTATCCTCGACTACGGGTACGGCGCTTTTGGCTCATCCTCGATCCATTCAACCTTAGCATTCACTGGCTCTGGGGGGAAAATGAAGGTATGAGTGATAAAAATCACCCAGCAAGCATACAATAAACTACCATGAAATAAATAAAGAATCATAACATGAATAGAAATCCCCATGAACCTCAAATGTTAATTCATGCCTGATCTTTAATCCTGAATCTGCTTGACGATATAGCCTAATAATAATTTTAAGTAATACTATACCAACAATATCATATTACCTACTAACTGAAACGTACAACACGCCAAAATGCTCATGAATTGTGCAAGATGCAATGCATGATATCATGTCATGTCAAAATCATCATTTTGGTCCCATAAAATAACGTATCAGAAAACGGAGTATCAGATCAATTAACCCCGGATCTGAAAGGGTCCAGAACATGTCATCAGACCAATTAACCCCGGGTCTGGGACGGGTCCAGAACATAATATCAGGCCGATTAACCCCCGGCCTGGATCGGGTCCAGAACATATCATCGGACCAATTAACCCCGGGTCTGGAGTCGGGTTATAAGCATGCTTAGCCGGCAAGGGAATCATGAATCTTTCTTTAAAAACATGGGCCCATAAATAACTTATATGCATAACGAAAACTTGCTTGCTTGAAAAGACTTGCTTGCATACGGAAATTCATAAAAATCAGATTCATGGTGCATGTGATCATGCATGATACATGAAATGATATGCAATGCAAGTCAGGGCATGGATTATCTTAGAAATTACTTAAGTCATGACACAGGCATGGTTTCCATGTGCTGAAAATTTTTCCAGATTTTACGTTCTGTTCATGAGGCTTCCAAAATTAACTAAACAGGCCTATTTTCATAATCTTTTGTCATATACACGCATCACGGGGTCTTATATTCATGTCATAAAATTTTCGTAACGTTTTAAGATGAATAAGACCCTTAAATCATCAAGTTGTTAAAAAGTGTACTGCTGAATCCAGCAGTACAGTAGTCGTCTTTCCCTTCATTTCCAAGACATAAAGTCTTAATTAATTTGGGCCGAAACCTGGAAAACACAGTAAACTCCTCAAGTAATTAATATTCATGGGCCCAAACCATTCGTATAAGTCAAAATCCACAAGATTAAGGCCTCTTAACTTATTCCTCTGCTCTGCCCAAATTTCCAGTTTTAGTGCGTCAACTTCAAACCAATAATTACCCATCAAAACGATAATTCCAAGTTGATTAATTTACATGGACATGCTCATCCATGTCTTAGGTGATTATCATAAAATTTTCAGAGTAGTCCAATAACTTTAAAGGGGTCATTTAATTATTTTCCCGAAATTGGTCACATGCTGATTCTGGACTGACCAGTTTTACTAAAAATTTATTGTGGCAAAACCATAATTTCTTTTTCCAAAATTCCAACTCACAGACGTCATAAACATGTAGGGATAGCATCCTACCAAAAATCATCTCATTTGCAATCTCCTAGGGTCCATTTCTAGGTCACACAATACCCTACATAAATCTGTCCTGTTCCAGTAGTTTAGTCTTTTGTTACTTTTTCATGTTAAATACATACCAACTAACCTTATTCTTATAAAATAGCTTATTAGCCACCAAATACACCCTTTTTACATGAATATTCCAGATTCCATATCTTTTGTTAAGTCTCATTTGAATCATTCCAAAACAGTTTGCAATTTATACACGACACTCATCATATCTGCTCACTTTGCACTTTACTGAATCCATTCTTGATATAACTAATTTATGCATCACTCAACCTCCATGAACTGCCCCCATGTTCTTGTACCAAAAATAACCCATATCACATTTCAATTTGAGCACAACATACTCATGTAATAAATCTTCTAGCATCCAAATTTCACATATCTTAGTACTTACAAAATAAGTTCTTTCTTGGATTCAAGACTCACTCTCACCTCCTCTTCTTGGCCGTGCCTTGTGTGGTGATATGAACATATTTTACAATGTTTATTTAGGCATGCAACACATTTATATGCTATTTCCTTTCAATCACACCAAACAACCTTGTAAAATTACAACTAGCAAATGCATACCATCTTGGAGCTTCTCAAGCTTCACCCAAGAACCATTCTTGCCTAGAATCACTTTGTTGAATCTTGTTTCATCCTAAAACAGCCTCATACCATATTGCATGTAGGAAAAGAATTCATCTTTGGAGGAATTAATCACATGCAAGACATTTTTCTTAAGGAATCACTAAGGTCTCATGCTTATACTTAGTATATTCAACTAAAGTTTATATCTTAGAAATAACTAGCCATTCAAGTCCCTAATTCTTCAAATAAATCATGAGAGTCTAAGGTATACTTGCCTCTTCAAGCTAGAGCCTTTTCTTAGCTTGGATCTTGGATGAAATGAATTGAAATTTTTCCTCCTCTATACCCATGAAGCACACGGTTTTGGAGAGGGGAAAAAGAAAAATTTTAGCCATCATCTTAAGTGAAAAATAGAGCTATCTTGATATTAGATTTACTTACCAAGATGAGGTTTTGAATGGAGCTTCAAACTAGCAAGAGCTTGCACCTCCTAAAAGGTTGGAAAACTTGTACCTAGTGACCATGAAGGTCACGGTTTTGGGTAGAATAAAAGGAATCCATGTGAGCTTCATTACTTGACATAGAAAATTCACTTAAGATGCTTGGGAGGAGACTTACCTAGATGCTTCTTTGGACTTGAAAATGGAAGTTGAGTTGAGTCTCCTAGCTCCAAGAGGGGCCGTGTAGTTGGGGGTTGAAGGAGATGAAATAGCTTATGTGTTGTCTTGCTTGGGGCTTCTTGAGTGAGTTCAAGATGAAAATGGGGTGAAGCTTCTAGGTAGTATTAAAGAAGGCATAATGGTGGAGGGAAGGGGGAGTGGCCGGCGCATAGGGAGGGAAGGGGGACAAGGGTTTCATGAAAAGTGGGAAAGTAGTCTTGAACTTGTGAAGAGTTTGCTTTTTGCCTCCCATACTAGCTTTATTTTCATTATTTTATTATTTTTGCTTTGCGTGCTTACTTTGTTTTATTATTTAATTACAATCTAGGTAACTACTTTAACTAATAGGAATGGCTAGAATAATGGAGAGAGTTCTAGAGCCCTCCATTGGTCTTGGCCAAAATCTTGGGGTCTTGGGAGGGTATTTTAGTCTTTTCACATTTATCATAGCTCATACTTATATACTTTATACTATTATTTATTTTATCCAATATGATTTTTAATTTGCTTTTTGTGAGAACCATTTAGGTTTGCCTTCTTATAAAAAGGAAATTATTCTAAGGTTTATCAATGGCTTCTTGGCCGAATTTATAAGGTATTTCACATACCTTGTGATATCTACTTGTATAATTGTTTAGTATCCATCTTAAATGAATTTAAATAAGGAAGCTCTAATATAGCTTAATTAAAATGAACTTGGAAGAATCGATATTTCATTATAGTTTCAAGTACGGTACAGTTGGAGTACAACATATATATATATATATATGTATGTATGTATGTATGTATGTATGTTGTGTTGGCCGAGTTTGATGGGGAGGCCAGCGGTCATGGGGGATGGGAAGATGTGATGTCTATATGCATATGAGATAAATAAATACATGTGGTAGCGACATGTGTGTATATATATTTTTGGCGGTATGTATATATATATATATATATTTTTGGCAACCAATTTTAGATTGCACATTGTCCCCGTAACCGATGTGGGATAACATTTGCTTAGTAAATTCAGTCAACAAGTAATGGCTTACACCACAAAAACAAAAGCCTATAGCGACAGACAAAAAACGTCGCTATTTCGTCGCTACAGGCATATAGCGACGAAATAGCGACGAAAAATGAATGTCGTTATACGGCTTGTCGCAAAGCAAATTTCGTCGGCAATGCGTCGCTGTATTGTGACGAAAAAAATTGCGTCGGTGTATCGTCGCAAAACTGCGACGAGAAACTGTCAGGTCTGCGACCTTTTTTCTGTTGTCGCTGTTTCGTCGGTAAATTATGTCGTCGCTATTTCGTATTTTTTATTTTTTATTAATGTTCTGCGACAAAGAATTTCGTCGCAAAATTTCGTCGGTATATGTTTTACCGTCGCTATTTATTATTTTTTATTTTTTGTTTCCGTTTTATTTCGTCGCAAAATGTCGTCGTTAATATGTCTTTTCGTCGCTAATTTTAAATTTTTTGTTTTTTTATTTCCGATCTGCGACAGACCAATTTCGTCGCCGGTTCGTCGGTATTTGTTATTTTTAAAAATATTAAATTTACTAATAATTATTTTAAATACATTATTTAATATTAAATTTTAAATTTTTTTTGATTTATTAATAATATTAATACATTATTAATTAAAAAGTTTTTATTATTATTATTTAATTTCTATAATATATTTTATTTTGTATATTAAATCATTTGTACAAATATTATACAGTAATACGGTATTTGCGCATTCAAGTTCGTATAATTAAACAACACAAACGAAATAGAATCCGTAAAATTGTCAGATAGAATATATAAAAGTACAAAGAAAATGTCAATACAACAAATGAAATAGACTGTACAAACAATGAAAAAATAAAAAACTATGAAGAGGAAGATGGAGGGGGATCATGCGGAGAAGAGTGACCATCAGGAGGGCGGGGCTGAGGCTGAGGCTGAGGCTGAGGCTGCGAGGAGTTGGAAATGAAAGTCATGACGACCTGCGACAGCTGGAAGATTTGCTGGTTCGTTGCCTGCTGCACCTGCATCGTCTGATGCTGCGCATGCTCAAACGCCTGCTGAAGCGCCTGCTGCATCGCCTGCTGCTGCGACTGCAGTGCCTGTAAACTCTCCTCTTGCCTCGTCCTGATGGACTCTATCTCACGCTGCAGCGCCGCATTATCTGCTTCCAGGCGCGAAATATCCTCTGGCGTCGCAGAAGGCGCGGAGGTGCTGGCCTCAGAGGAAGCACCTGGATGCAGAACTTGGGAAAAGAATCGCGGCGCTGCTGATCCAACCCCGTACACCTCCTTCTTCTTCTTATTCTGAGGGCCGACGGTCCGAACCGCATCCCAATAAGCGCGGTTCTTGTCGGCCTGTTCGCCCCTATCTGCGAGTAATCTGTTGTACTCGTCCTGAAATGAGAATATGAATTGTTATGGTTTAGCAATAAAACAAACTAAGGAAAAAAAACAAATGATATCGTAGTCTACTTACACTGATGTCGCGGGCCTTCGTCGTGATCCAGTCCTCCGTTCCGTCGGAGGCTCTCTTCCGATGCGTCTTGTAGAAGAGATCGTAGGAGGCTGGCCACTCCCCCGTCTCCTGGTGCTGAAAGAATGAAATAAAATATGTTAGTGATATGCAGAATTTTTAAAAATTTCGGCATGACCTATTCGTTTATCGGAGGTATCCCGGCCTTAAAGGCCTCTCCCAAGTCAAATCACATGTACCACTTAAAGTAACCATATACGAATACCAAAAAAACAACAGCGCAACATAAGTAATCAACGAATATAGATAATCCACTTAACTCACTGAATGTAAATAATCCACTTAAGTCGATGAATGTAAATAATCCAATGAAATCAATGAAGGTCGTTATAATCCAATATTAAAATACTCACCATAGAACGCATCGTGGTGGCGTGGGAAACCGAACCACCTGAGTGTGTGGCAGGTGCTGGGCCCTGTACGTTGCCGCTGCGCCGGTTCGCCGCGTTCCGGGCGCTGCGGGCTTGGTAAGCAGGGTCCCTCCACCCTTCTACCCACGCCGCCCAGACGGCCTCGGATACGTAGGCAGGCCTTATCCACGTGGGGTCACGCTCCGACTTGGTCTTGAGGGAGTTGACGAAGTCCCCGTAGCGTTTGGCGGCCCTATGCCGCCAGGCCTGCTCCACGTCGCGGGCGATGTCGGCTGGCCAGCTGTACGACTTCTGCAATTATCATACGGAGGAATAATAAAAGTGTGGTTAGAAAAGTAATGATTGATTACGCATCAAAAAGTGAAATTTATCAAATTTGAATACCTGAAACTCATCCCAGTAGAACCTACGTGTCTCCGGGGTGACACGGCCCCAGGTATATCCAGATGGGTCAAGCCTCAGGTGGAAGGACCGGGTGATGCAACCGGAAAGCGCGCCATTGTCCGATCCAAACCTGAAAGAGTTTAAGTTGTTAGGAAAAAATAACGCGTGAAATATATTTGAAAACATGTTAAATAAATTAATCATTACTTACGTATGGGTATCATTTGACCAAGGGAGGGGACGACGCCCTGATATGACACCCTGGTCCGATGCCGCATCAGACGCCGGAAGAGGTGCTGAAACGCTGGGTGTGGGTGGCGTCGTATGTCTGGGGGGTGCGGACATGTCGGCAGACCGTAAAAGGTCTGAGTCCGCAGCCAGAGCGGCGGTCGAAACCGAGGCATATGTATCATGCTGATGAATGAACGCATCGAACTCTCCTTGAAGGTCCTGTGTAGATGGTGGGTATGTGGATCTCGTCGGTAAACCGTCACTAGCCATCAGATCTGAGAGGAACATATTAATAATTTTTAAACGGAGGTTTCCCAGCCTTAATGGCCTCTCCAAAGACAAATGCAAATCATACCGAAAATCATATGCAAACCTCTTACAAAACAGTTTGTACATGCATCATTCATTGGCCAAGCACACCACATTTCAACTAATTCAACCTTAACAACAATATTGGTGTATATATACCATATATACCCGTATATACCCGTACATACATATATATACCATATACATATATACCCGTATATACATATATATACCGTATATGCATATATATATATATACCGTATATACATATATATACCATATACATATATGTACCAAAAATAGATTATATAATTATAAATATATTTAAATAGGAAAAATATATATACATACATAATTCTACAAAAAAAAAACAGTTTCTAATAATTTTACATATATTTATATACAAAAATTACAAAAGATATATTACAAATCTATTAAAAACAGTTTTTACAAATTTAACTATATTTAAATACGAAATTAAATATATGTACCGTATATATGTACCGTATATATGTATTTGTGCGTGTATATATGTATTAAAAACATATACATACATATACCGTATATATGTATATGTGCGTGTACCGTATATATGTATATGTGCGTGTATATATGTATTAAAAACATATACATACATATACATATACATATACATACATTTACAAATCTATTAAATACATATACATACATATATATATACATACATACGGTAATTGCAATAAAAACGAAATACATACATATACATATACATACATACGGTACATACATACATATACATAAAAACGAAATATACATATACATATACATATACATACATACGGTACATACATACATGCGGTACATACATACATACGGTACATACATACATATACATAAAAACGAAATATACATATACATTTACATACATACGGTACATACATACATACGGTACATACATACATATACATAAAAACGAAATATACATATACATATACATATATATACGGTAATTGCAATAAAAACGAAATAGGAAGAAAAACTAACCGGAGAGGGGAGGTCAACGGAGAGGAAGCTCGTCGGGGGGGGGGGGGGGGTTCGCCGGAGGGGATTTCTTCGCGAGGGGGGGTTTTCGCCGGAGGGAGGGGAGGTTTTCGCGGGGGGAGGGAAATGGGGAAGAAGAAGGGAATTTCAGCTTATATCTATGAAATTTTGCGACGACATAGCGACGGAACTTCCGTCGCTATTTAGTTTCGTCGCTATTTTTCATGGTCGTCGTTATTTCAAATTTAGCGACGAAACATTTCGTCGGTAACGCGTCGGTGTTATCATTTTTGAAAAAAAAATAATACAAAATATAAAGTAGTATATACATGAATATAAGTACATCAACACATACACACTTTCATATAAAGAGGTACATAAAAAATTTTGTCTAACGTCAATCTTCCTGGTCATCTGCATCCTCATACGCATCTTCATCTTCGTCTTCATCTTCATCTTCATCTACATGCTCGTCGTCCTCTTCATCCTCGTATTCGTCTTCGACTACGTCTTCAATATTGTCAGACGGTTGTATGTTGAGATGAATTTCGATAAAACCGCCGTTGGGGTCATTTAGAGGGAGGTCGTGCAGTTGAACATGTGTCGTATCTAGAACGGACGGGTTTTCTTCTTGAAATGCGGCGTCCATACCATCTGAAACTGTCTGTATACTCACATCAAACTTGCTCGATTTCACTTTGCACACGGCTCGCCAGTCTTTTGAGCTCGCATTCATCCTCGTTGTTGGATACGATAGATAGTACACCTGGGACGCTTGACTAGCCAAAACGTATGGATCGTATTTTCTATACCGTCGCCCTTGGTGTATGTCTACCAACTTATATTGGTCGTGGACCTTTGTGCCAACGCGATAACCTTCTCGAGTTGGATCGTACCATTCGCACTTGAATAGGACCACCCGCTTTATAGGCAATGCGGGATATTCGAGCTCAATGATGTCAGTAAGGTAGCCGTAGAAGTCATCCTCGTCCGGGCTATTGTCATAACGCTTGACACACACTCCGCTGTTCTCCGACGATTTTCGGCTGGCATGGGAGACTGTGTGGAATCTATACCTGTTGACAAAACACATGTCGTGTCGCGTGACTCTGTTCAATGGACCCTCGGCTACTGGCGTCAGAATGTAACCGTACTCATCGTCAGCCAGATGACCTTTTCTCGCCTGTAAAAGGACAAGTAAGTATACATCAACGGGGCAATAAATGTGTATCACATATCGTACACGTAACAGGCAAATACTAAACTTACATGCCACCTGAACCAATCAGCAAACTTGGAATCTAACTCATTGTTTATTGCATCGCTCGATATACCCGGTGAACGGTGTTGCAATAAATCAACGAACAAGCTGAAGCAAATTACGAATGAGTACCCTGTATATCTTTGTAACATAATGGATAGAGTATCGCAAGGTATTTACAAAATAAAATGGGAAATCGTTTATACCTCTGGAAACGGTCGACTTGACGGCAGTTGCGCAGAACATAAGAATGAGCAATCTTCAGCTCGCTGTCCCCGAATATCATTTCCTTTCCCTGTCCGTGAAATCTGATCGGATGTGTGAATATTGGGAGGACACCGGATCTGGAAATGCCGTCGTCGTTCCGGGGAACATCTCTGCACCTCGACGGGACATCTGGCTCGAAGTAATGAGACACGAAGGTCGATGCTTCCTCCGTCAGATAGGCATTGCACATAGAGGCCTCGACTTTCGCCTTGTTCTTGATGTTCAGCTTCAAATGCCTGAGATATCTGTTCATATAGTGAATATATGTTCAAATGCATATCGCTTAGACACATAAGAATGTCATGCACATAAAAAAGAGTACCTCTCGAACGGATACATCCACCTGTACTGAACAGGACCACCAACACGTGCCTCGTATGGTAGATGAACTGGCAGGTGTTCCATTGAATCAAAGAAGGCCGGAGGGAATATAGTTTCCAGCTTGCATATGATCACTGGGATTTCGCCCTCCAGCCTTGACATATCATCCGCCCTGAGTCTCGTGGCTGTAAGACATCTGAAGAACAGACTCATCTCGGTAATTGCTTCCCATACATTGGTTGGAAGCAGCTCGCGGAATGCAATGGGCATCAACCGTTGCATGAACACATGACAGTCGTGGCTCTTCATCCCGTGCAAACCGCGTTTATTCACGTCGATGTTCTTCGACAGGTTCGAAACATGGCCATCAGGAAATCAAAATCAAAATTCTACACTTCGCTACACCTTGAAACTAACAACAGCTATCTTTTTTCGTGTGTAGAAAAAATCAAAATTCCACACTTCTGTATTTTCGTTCAAAATTGATGATTGATGTGTTTGAAATGAGAGAAGAATGGGAGAAGAGAAGAAGAGAAGAAGAAAGACAATGGTTTTATCGTTCCCAGTACGTTACCCACAAACAAGCACACAATACCGACGACTTAGCGACGAACGGCGACGAACAAGAAACACAAATCCCGGAGACAAACAAACACATATACCGACGACTTAGTGACGAACATCGACGAACAAGAAACACAAATCCCGGAGACAAACAAACACATATACCGACGACGTACCGACGACCAGCGACGAAACACGTCGTTTGATATGCTTTTACCGACGAAGTACCGATTACATTGCGACGCAAAACGTCTCTTCATTCCGTACGACGTGTTTCGTCGCTAAGTCGTCGGTACGTCGTCGGTAAAAGACAGTCCGTCCAGTTCCCCATGCTTATAACTTACGATGTTTTGCGTCGCTAATTCGTCGCTATGTCGTCGCTGATTTCACTATATAGACAGTGGATCAGCGTGTGCCCACAACAACATATAAAACAACTATTTTATAATCCAAAATGGTTCGTATTAAAGCGCAAGCACGACGTGGTGGACGTGGTGGTAGGGCGGCAACACCGCCAACTGAAGTGCCTTCTTCTTCAACTGTTCCTCCCCCACCTCCTCCCCCACCAGAGCCCTCTGAGCCTCGCCGGGATCGACAAATTGTCGAACTCCAAACAGAAGTACGAGATCTGTGGAAAATGTTAGATGAGGTGAGGGCGCATGTCACGGTTCAGGAAGAGCGTCTCGACTACATAGATAAAAGGCAGATGCGGATTAAATCCAAATCTGCACAGTTGAGACGCCAACTGAAGGCGTGTGCGGAGAGTATAGCTTCTCTCTGTTCGGATGACGAACAGTGAGTGGCTACTCTTCGCTATTTAGCTTTTTTTAAATATTTCTTATTATATTTTGTAATTTTTAATTTTTAATTTTATATTGATGAAGTTTGTTTTTTTAATATCGTATTTATTTTCTTAATAATTATAACACGTGTTTAATCTCTTACGAATCCTGACGACGCACCTGTATACGCGAAATGTGGTTAAGAAAAATTTCTTCCGACTAATTCACCGACTAAACATCAACTATATACCGACGAAACCTAATACAACGACGAAAACCTACTAACTATATATATCTTCGACGAAACTTAATAGAACGACAAAAACATATTAACCCTATCGTCGAAACCTAACTATATCATCGACGAAACTTAATAGAACGACAAAAACCTACTAACCGTATCGACGAAAAAGGAAAAAACTAAATACAATGAGAAGAACGGGCTTCGCGGGTTTTTTTTTTGAATTTACCGACGCTTTACCGACGAAACTGCGACGGAAAACGTCTCTTCACATTATTCGACGCGTTTCGTCGCTATTCCGTCGCCAAGTTGTCTCTATTCGGCAGTGTCAGTTCAGTTCCCAACGGTTGCATCGTACGATAAACATACGTCGCTAATTCGTCGCTACGTCGTCGCTATAACATCCGAAAGGTCATCACTGCACATTCACTGCACACACTGCACATTCACTGCACATTCCCAACGGTTGACAAATGCGTCGCTATGTCGTCGCTATGTCGTCGCTCATTTCACTATTTATACCCCAAACATCCGCTGTTATACATACACACATAGAACGTTATAAATAATCAAAATATGCCGCGTCGTTTTAAAAGAACCCCAAGGCGTGGTGGACGGGCAAACAGTGCCACTCCAGAAGGGCCTCCTCCTCAACCACCATCGGTTGAGCGAGAGGGTTCTGTATCTGTCTATGGCCCACCGCCGCATCAGGATGATCAAGAACAAATGCCGGTGCAGGACGCCGACTTCCGTATGCTGATGGCAAACATGCATCAGCAGTCGCGGCAACTGCACTACATGACTAGAAGGCTGCGGAAGATGAAATTTAGATACTACAAGCTCAAGCGCCTTCTCAAAGAGTTTGCGGAGAATGTCGCGGCCACTCTTTCGTCCGATGACGAAGAGTGAACGGCCCATCTCCGCATCTCTTTTTAGATTTTTTTTTATTTTTTCGTTTGATAATGTAACTTCTTATTATTAAATGAATGAGTATTTTTCCCAATTACCGCTTTCTTTTTCCTTAATCAATACACGTGTTTAATTCTCGATGTATCTGCGACGACACAACAACAAACCGAATTACGAACAGAAAGTAATTCAAAACATTTGCCACATACGGGTTTCATTGACAAAAAAACGACGATACACAACTCCAAGAACTTAGTAAACGACGAATTTATTTTATACTTTTAGCGACACATTTGCGACGACATAGCGACGAAGCGTTATAAACTAAATAGCGACGAACAAAAACACGCAGAATAGCGACGAGACACCGACAAATCACCGACGTAATTCACCTGAATGACTATTTTTCTTTTAGCGACAACGAATTTCATCGTACTTTCGTCGCAATTAGCGACTACATTATTTTGGTCGCAGAGTCGTCGCTATTACCGACGAAACAACGACTATACGTTGTTCGTCGGTGATTTTTCCGTCGGCAAACCACAATTTTTTTGTGGTGTTATTCCTACGGTGTTAAAATTTGTGTATATATTGGGTAGGAATTTGTGGGCATAAATAAATAAAGGATGGATAATTTTCTTTATGAATAGAATATATATATATATATATATATATATATATATATGTGGGTATGACAAATAGGGAAAGAAAATTTATTAGGAAGCTATGAACTAATTATTTTAAGTAAGCCAAATTAACCTTTATTATTAGGTATTGATGTTTATACTACAATTGTTTAGATTCGAGCCTAGAGGAGAATGAAGTTAATTCGTCAAAAAGGTAGGTGCCTCTTCTTCCCTCAAACGGGTATGATTCATGCATGCTTTGATGGTATACTAATGTGCTTCGTTGTTTTTATTTGTTTCAGTTGTAAATTTTGTATATGTTGGAAAGCATGAGATATGTTGTTTATGGCTACTATGTGCGTGTATGTGTGTGAATTTGGTGGTAAGATTGAATCAGATTAAAAAAATTACCCTTAAAGAATTGGGAAAAAAGGGAGAACTTTTACACCAGGAGCCTTTAAAAAGTTGTGTTTTTGCCTTCGAATAGGTTCCTATAGACTGGAAATAGAAGAAAATAGGGGTTGGGATCAAAAAACGAATCACAGCGTGCGTTTCCACTGGTAGAACATCCATTAAATAAAAAAAAGTAAATTAAAAATTAAATTAAGACAGAGAACAGGCCGGCCAACGGACCGGGCCGGCTGGCCAGCGGGTTGGACCGAAGGCAGCCCATTAACCTCTCAAAAAATGTATCGGGTCTGGCGGATCAGGCCAGAAAAATATAATTAAATACCAGTAAAATTCAAATATATTCCATAAAATATAAAATTAAATTAATTCCACTTAATTTCTGAAGTTTGGTAAATTTAAGTAATTAGAAACAAATAGTAATAAATAGAATTAAATAAAGGAAAAATAGAGAAAATTAGTAGAAAATTCAAGAAAACTAATACAAGCTAAGGAAAAATAAGGGTGATGATAAATAAAAGCTTTCTAATATTCGGAAAATTTACAAAACCAAATATCGAGTGCCAGAGATGGTGAAGATGGGCGTACGGGCCCTAGACGACTTTCTTGTTGCATTCATAGCACATGCATTGCATGTGGAGTGGGTTGATATGTATGGGCCATGGGTACTTGGTCATGGTGGATCATGGTGTACGGGCCATGGGCATCGGTTATGGTGGATCGTGGTATACGGGCCACGGGCATCAGTCAGGACGGATTGTAATGTACGTGCTACAGGCATCCGGTCAATCCTGGGATCATGCATTGCATATAGGTCTAGGGGCATATTGTGTGACATGCCTCTTGTTGCGTGGCACACGTGGATGGAGCATGCATCAGGTAGTTGCGCATTTTTATGTGGAGTACTTTACTTACCTCATTTACTTTATTTTATGCATGTTGTATCATATTTATGTACTATGTGGTTATATCATTTCAGTATACACGTGTTGTATTGGTTTGAGGTGGGCATCTATTGGGTGATTTTCTATCACTCACCCCTACTTCCCAGGTGAGCCGAATGGGGACTACGAGCATATCTTTGTTGAGGACAGGACGGACATAGCTGAGTAGGCTGGTTGATAGCTGCATCTAGGATATGAGGGGACTTTGCAGCTAATTGTTTCTTATTTACCGTTTGAGGATTTTCACAGACTTCTTAGTAATTTGATTATCGGAATTTTTATTCAGTAATGTAATGACAATTATTTGAGTTTAATTTAAGTTATGATTTACGTTTCCGTGAGAAAAATTTCTACGTCATTTCTGACACGTAAGAGATTGATTGTATTCTCCTTAGCGAGATACGGCGGATGCACTATTTCCGATGCTAGGGCTCGGGAGCAGGGTGCTACAATATCATTCACACTACCATGTCTATCCCCTGCCAGAGTGGAAATTCAGGCTGCTTTTTTAGCTTATTATATTTTAGTCGTTGGTACAGAGATATATTGCTGGAATTGGACTGCATTCAAATCACAGCAATTGACAGTTCTATATTGACAGCCTTGGAGGAATACGCACGACTCAAGACACTATTGCAATTGACAGGTAGTTTCGTCTCCTACATCCCACGTGAAATTAATATGTTGGCGCATCATTTGGCACAACATGCACGTCTCAATCTGGCCACAACTTATTTTGATGCATCAAGTTCCCTTCCTCATGTTGCCCGTGGATTTTATTCAACTGATGCTACAACTTATGCTTTACGAGCTTCACCGTAAATATATTGTTGCTGGTCTCTCAAATTTGTTGCCTGTATCAGATGGATACAGGCAACACTGGTATGGCCCATTCCCATCTAATTTCGTTGTTATCATTAGTATGTTTCATCATAATGTTCATATCTTCTCATCTACTTTGTTGCATTGTCTTTTGGCTTCCACATCACACTCACATGGCTGTAGTCACCTTCTTTTGATGACGAGATGGTCTCTCTTATGGGTTGGCACGCTTATGATTTGGTTGCCCATGGTACTTTGGCCATGGGCAACATGGGTATGCATATTCTTCCCTACTCTTCTTATTTTTTTTACCTATTTGCTGATAAGATATGTTGAACTGCTTTATCTACCTGTTGTTCGAGGATCAAAAACAACAAATCAAAGGGGCCGATTATTTGCTCTCAAGACTGATCATTGCTTGTACCAGCTATGCGGCTCAAGGTCATGCTGACGCTTTCTTCAAGCTGGCTAGCTTGTTGTATAATAGTTTTTTTCAATTCATAATTTACTTTTGGCCACTATTCTCAAATTCTTACATGTATTCCTTTATTTGTTTTGCATAGTTTGGGAGAGTCTCCCTCCACAGAAAGGACCATTCATGTAACCACGCTATTCCTCCCCACAAGTGAGGGTTTCTACATTAATAAAATGCTCGGACGGTACCGTCCGTCCTTCACCTAATATATATATATATTTATATATATATATATATATATGTATATATTTTATAACGACGAGCTACATATTTATATCCTGACATTTCACCGACACATCATAAACGTACATCAACATCAAGCTCACACACTTCACATGCTCTTACCTATGCCTTTTGGACGTCAATATTGGTAAACATTTGTGGTCCTTCTACATAAGTTTGTAGGAAAACCCATTAGGACTTCAATTCGGCAAATGCAATTCCGTCACATGTAGGACTTTTAGAACTTAACCGACATGTTTAGACTATCCTATCCATTCCAGCGGATGGAAAATGTGTCGAAGGTCTGATAAACACCCAAAAAATGTTTAAATCAAATCAATGCCCAAAGCAAGGCTATACATGCCCTAAAATATTCATTTAAGCTCAAAACGGTTATTCTGAACCATGGAGCACGTTGGAGGACTAGGGCTAGCCTAGCCGTTTCCATGATCTTATCTATGCTTTTTGGAACTCAATATTAGTAACCCAATGTGGTCCTTCAACAAAAGTTTTGCAGAAAAACCCATTCGAAATTCAAATTGGCAAATGCAATTTCGTCACGCTTATGACTCTTAGAACTTAACCAACATGTTTATACTGTATCCTATCATTTCCAGCTAATGAAAAACGTGTCGAAGGTTTAAGAAACACCAAAAAAATTTAAAGCAAATCAATGCCCGAAGCAAGCCTATGCATACCCTAAAATCTTCATTTAAGCTTAACACAGTGATTTTAAAGCATGAAGCACGTTGAAGCACTTTGATCCGCCCACACACTTCCCATGCTCTTATCTATGCCTTTGGGACGTCAATATTGGTAACCCATTATGGTCCTTCAACAAAACTTTGAAGGAAAACCCATTGGGACTTCAAATTAGCAAATGCAATTTCGTCACCTTTAGGACTCTTAAAGCTTAACCGACATGTTTAAACTCTATCCTACCCTTTCCAGCGGATGAAAAGTGTGTTGAAGGTCTATGAAACGCCAAAAAACAGTTTAAGGCGTTAATGCATAAAGCAAGGCTACGCAAACCCTAAAATCTTCATTTAAGCTTAAAACGGTGATTCTAAAGCACGAAGCACGTTGAAGCACTTTGGCCATCCCACACACTTCACATGCTCTTACCTATTCCTTCTGGATGTCAATAGTGGTAACCTATTTTGTCCTTCAACAAAATTTTGCAGGAACACCCATTGGGACTTAGAATCAGCAAATGCAATTTCGTCAACTTTAGGACTCTTAGAACTTATGTTTAGACTAGTCCATCGTTTCAAATAAATGAAAAACATGTTGTAGGTCTGAGAAATACCAAAAAAAAAGTTTAAAGCATACCAATGCTCAAAGCAAGGCTATGCATACCCTAAAATCTTCATTTAAGCTCAAAACGGTTATTTTGAAGCATGAAGCACGTTGAAGCACTTTGGTCATCCCACCTGCTTCCCAAGCTCTTACCTATGCTTTTTGGAACTCAATATTGGTAACCCATTGTGGTCCTTCAACAAAATTTTGAAGAAAAACCCATTTTGAACTTCAAATCGACAAATACGATTTCGTCACGTGTAGGACTCTTAGAACTTAATCGACATGTTCAGACTCTATCCTATCCTTTCCAGCAAAAGAAAAACGTGTCGAAGGTCTTAGAAACACCACAAAAAGTTTAAAGCAAATCAATGTCCAAAACAAGCCTATGCATACCGTAAAATCTTCATTTAAGCTCAAAACACTGATTCTGATGCACGAAGAACGTTGAAGCACTTTGATCCATACACACACTTCTCATGCTCTTACCTATGCCTTTTGGACGTCAATATTCGTAACTCATTGTGGTCCTTCAACAAAACTTTGAAGGAAGACCCAATGGAACTTCAAATCGGTGAATGCAATTTCGTCATGTGTAGGACTCTTATAACTTAATCAGCATTTTTAGACTCTATTATATCCTTTCCAGCGTATAAAAAACGTATCGAAGGTCTGTGAAACACCAAAAAAAGTTTAAAGTAAATCAATGCCTAAAGCAAGGCTATGATTACCCTAAAATCTTCATTTAAGCTCAAAACGGTGATTCTGAAGCACGAAACATGTTGAAGCACTTTGGTCAGCTCACACACTTCACATGCTCTTACCTATGCCTTTTGGACGTCAATATTGGTAACCTATCGTGGTCCTTCAACATAAGTTTGTAGAAAAACCCATTGGGACTTCAATTCGGCAAATGCAATTCCATCACGTGTGATGCACTCCCATGAGGCATCGACCATATGTCAAGCATGTCAAACATTTTACTTGTTACTTCTCTAAGACATGTCACACTTGTATGGACGTTTAAGGGTCACCCAACCATTCATAATTGCAAGCTAATGTCTCTTATAGTCTAACAAACCCTAGGACATGTTGTATATGTTGCATATGTTGTTTTGTGTGTTTTTGAACTCATTTAGGCTCAAGGAAGCAAGAATCAAACGGATACAAAGTTCAAACACAAAGCTGATTCCAAACAGTCAAGCAGGCAGCTGGACACCCTGTTGGTATTTTGGCTATATCTCTCCAACCACAAGTCCAAGCGACCTGATTCCAGTTGGAGGTGAAAGATAAGAGGCTAAGCTACAATGTTGATGTTCAGTACTTTCACAGAAAAGGCCTGTATGAAACTACACAATCGTTGCAACAAGTTGGCTGCTTAGTCACCTGCTTCCAAAGGTCCACATCCGAAGAAGGTCAATCTTCAAACGGCAATAACTCACTCATCTGACCTCCAAATGACGTCAAACTTGCACTAAAATTCAAATTTAGGAAAATATCTACAACTATTGTTTGTATTTCAAAGTCTAATTCGAAGGTTATGATGGTCATTTTGGCGAAACAAAATAAACTCTCCAGATTGGTTCTGTTTTGCATAATCTGCAGTATTTGCCAAATTGTGAGCCAATCACAAGGCCAACGTCCAAGAAACCTGCAAGATCTTTTAGAAGACATATTAATCTGCACAACCATTTAAACCAATCACAAGGGAGTCGTCCATAAGTAGTTCAACAAGCAAAGGACAAAACTGCCAATTCCGTTGCAAACTGACCAGCTTGGTAACTTGTGCTTTTCAGCTCAAATTTCAACCACACAAGCTCAAGGACCTCAAGAAGCTCACTCACCTGTTTAGGAGACACCTCAAGCTGCTCTCTAGACTGGTAAAGTTACAAAGGATACGTTGGCTTCAACTTGCCGAAGAAAACAACAAAACTGCTGAATCTGCCGAGAAGCTTAAACCAATGATAACACTTGCTTCTCAAGCTTTTTTTACCAAACTTTCTTCCTTGTTTTCATTGGTTCTTTTTCATATAGATATTTAGCATAAATTTAGATCAGTTTGGATATAAAAAGGGCCAAAAACCGTGTAAAGAAAGAGACTTCATTTTTCAGTTTCTAAACATTCAGCCGTGAGCTGCTCGTAGAACAGTTTATGTTCTTCTTATTCAACCTTTGATTCAAGGGCATTTGGATCCCTTCAAGGCTTGAACAACCTTGTTTGTAGGCTTATATACTTGGGGTGAATATCATTTGGGCGGGTTGAGGCTTGCCTAGATGAGTTGAAGCCATTTGTTAGCCATTGTTCATCACACAAGCAAAACAGAACTGGTTTGTTGCAAGGTCTTCTTAGCAAGGTTGTACTGCACCCATTCTTTTTCCAGCTGTGTAAGGAGTTAAATAAAGGTCCCTTCTTGTTCCCTCATCAATTGGTATTAAAGCTCTGGGCTTCTGGTCAGACCGTCCCTCGTGGGGTTAGGCAGATCGCCGACTGAGGCAGTCGGGTCCTGAAGAGGGTGGGAAGGTGGCCAATGTGCTGTTGTCCCACACCGGCCGCGGAGTACATCCTGGGCTGAATATAAGGTTGGGTTCAAACCTTTCCTTACAATCTAGCTTTTGAGGCGAAGTTAGAGGTCTAAAACCTTATCATTTGGTATCAGAGCGTAAGTTACACTTTAACTCCAATCCTTTTTGTTTTGTAAACTAATTTGTGTTCAGTTTTTGTTTTGCATTCTGTTTGTGTATTGTTACTGTACGCTTTTTTAACACTCCAGCATCTAAAATTGGTTCAAAACAGACCTTTAAGGTGTTAGAAATGTTGTGTTAGTGTGGGTTTACACGTTTGTTGCTTGGTTAAAAAATCAAAAAACAAAAAAACAGTTGGATAATTGTTTAAGTGTTCTGTGTCCAGAATTTTTTGTGTTTGCGTCTGCTGTGTATCACGTTTTCTTTTATATATTCCAGCACCTAAATCTTGTTCAAAACCATAATTCAAGATGTTAGGGAATGTTTTGAGATTTTGTTTGGTGTTTCGTTGCTGTTTAAAACAAGAAAAGCAAAAAAGACGTCAATGTATTTTGTTTTGTGTTAAGTTGCATACGCATGGTTGTAATCTGTTTTCCTTCCATTTTTTCATATCATCTTCTGTTTTAACTTTGTTTAGACATCCTTAAGATGTTTAAAAATGTTATGATGGTGTTTGTTTAGCATTTTGTTTTAAAAAAATTCCAGAAAATAGTCCAAAAAAAGTCGGATACTCTCTGTTTTCATAACCATATAGAATTTGATTTTGTTCTAAAATTAAATCTTTTTTTTGTCATCTAATTTTCATATTATAAAAAGAAAAAAAAAAGAAACCAGAAAAAGTAATTGATTTATATTCTGTTTTGGTCAAAAATCGTGGCTTATGCAAACTTGTGGCAAATTGTTTGAACATGGTTTGATTACCTTGTTTCCAGCCATGCCATTTACAAGTTTAGCGAAATTGTTTTGATGAAAAACAAACAAGACTAAGGCAATTTTCATTTAAAACAAGTTCCAGCCGTGATTATTGTTGTCTAACTCATCTAAAATAACAAGGAAGGAAACTATTTTAGCTGAAGTTGAACAAATCCGTTTGTGTAATCAAATTTTTCACCAGCTTCACTTAAAAGGGTACGAACAAGGTGTTGTCCATTTGTCAATTTAATCGAGCCGTTTCAAACTCACTTTAAGTCATTAAACAAAGATAAATGCTCCAAGGTTGGCTGAATTTTAATCAAACGTTTATTGACTTTAAAGCTGTAGAAAAGTGAAGTAAACTTGAAAGAAAACAAGAAATAACGTCAAGTTTTAACGTTGGCTTTATGTTTATATTTACTTTGAGTTGTTTCAATTGATTAAAGACATTGTTGGACTTAAGTTCTTACTTAGGATCAAGTTGTCTAAATTTCAGCCCCACATTGTTATATTGCCAACCGCCTTTATCATCTTGTTATCTTTACACTTCTTCAAACTTGCATTGGACTTTCATTCATATTTGGTTGTTAAAATCGTGAAACACTTGTCACTACATTAGCGTTCAGTCGTGTTGTAAAGGGAACTTTTTCACAAAAGAACAACCAAAACTTGTGCAAGCAAACCCAAAGCTGTGAGCAATATCTCATAAAGGTTGTGAGCAGTAGTCTCACAAAGAAACAAGCCAAAAGGCACAAAGAAAGAAAATAGAGCTTGTTTGAGAAAGAAACTGAGAGAAAAGCCAACTTACGTCACAAAAGTAAGAGGCAAGACGCATGAGAGATAGCACAAGAGGAGAGGAATAGCCTTATATTAGAAAAGTTCCAAATTCACAAAAAGAGGAACTTAGTAACGAAATTTTTGCAAAAAAGTACCATCACCCAAAGTGTTGATCTTTGCTGAAAAAGTTTCAAGAACAAACCCTTACTGAGCACTTGTGTGTGTGTACTTAGCTTTCACTTTATCTACAATTGAATTTGCATAAAAGTTTAAAGTAAGTTAAAAGATTGTCTTGAACAAACCCTTAGCTTTCTTGATTCAGCCTGAAACATCACTTGACTTCTATCCTTCTTTGAATCTTAGATAGTCTAAGATTGTTGTTTATTCAATTGTCAGCTTAAAGTAGAAATTCATGTTTTGTTGAAGTTATAATTTGGTTTTACTTGCTTGTGATCTAACTTGGTTACCTCACAGTTTTTACTTGTTTGGTTGATTGTTTTGATTAAAATGATGCTTAGAATCATTTGGGGAGTTGAATGTCATAGAAATGACTTTGATGAACTCAGCCTACGTATGGACTATTTTGGACATACGAATGGTCTTTGGGTGAGATATTAGGAGTGTAAAACTCTAAGGTATCAAACCATTCCTCAGTACAGTAAAGATGTTACAGCATATTATAATGAAATGCTCAATGATTTGTATTATGCTAATGTTAGTGAGCATGAGGAACTAAGCATGATTAGGTTCTTTGCCGGATTAGATAAAGGGATTGCTGATTGCTTGTTACAAGAGACGTTTTCATCCCTTCATGACATGTTTGAAAAGGCAAAACTTACTCAATCGAACTGATCATCTGGCGTTTTAATCAAAGCTATGGGCATGAGCAGAACTCATGTGATTTGCAAAGTGACAAACCAAACGATCAAACTGATTCGAATAAGTTAAGCAATTTGATTGTGAACATGAATGCATTTGAAAAGGAAATGCTTAGACTTAATGATTTGTTGCATACAATGAAAAAGGATTCTAAAACAACAAAAGTTTTGCAACCCAATGTGTTTGAAAGTAATGGTTTGTGTGAACTTGAATTGACCCCTAACACGCAACAAATTGAAACTCCTTTACACGATATACATGTTCAACCATATGAGGTATTTGAATTGGAAGAAGATACTTCACTTGAGACTAAAGCTGGTGGTTTACAAAGTGTTAAAAACATCCCTAAAGTTGATTTTAAACTTGATAACACTTTGTTTGAAAATGTTTTAAATCTTGACATGCATATAAATGAAATCCCTGTGCATGATTCGCATACTGCTGAGATGCTTACATTTGGGGTTAGAAAGTGAGCTACATCCTGAAAAAATTGTTGATAATATTGATGTAAATGTGCCTAATGAGAATAACAATGCTAAACTAGAGTCGTGTGAAGAATTGTTAGCTGAACTAGATAGTCTACTTGATGTAGCACTTGATCATGATTTCATTGAAACAAATTCAGCTGCATACGAATGTAAATCGTTGAATGATCTAGTTGATGAATTGCTTGACCTATTCACCTTAGATGAAGGCACTGCTGAAACATCACCTAGCCTTAATCTAGTTGAATATATTCATGTTGCCACCTCGTTCATTACATCTGGTCTAAATATTGCACAGATACGTTTGAACTGTACATATTACATAAACATGTTGCGATATATCTTTTGGATGTTGCTTTACTTATTAGGATGTTCCTGGTGCAAACTTTTTGCTATCTTACTTTTGATACATCCTAAACACTTTAGGAAACATGTACACACTTTATACTTTCCTTGGAAAAGATAAGGGTGCACCAAGGTATATCACCTTCACCCTACTGTTTTATAATGTTCATATTTAATTCAGGTGGAGTTGAACATATGTGTACATCCTTGTATCATATACCCTATTAATGTTTAGATTCAAGGACAAATCATTTTCGAAGGGGAAGGGAATGATGCACTCTCATGAGGCATCGACCATATGTCAAGCATGTCAAACATTTTACTTGTTACTTCTCTAAGACATGTCACACTTGTATGGACGTTTAAGGGTCACCCAACCATTCATAACTGCAAGCTAATGTCTCTTATAGTCTACCAAACCCTAGGACATGTTGTATATGTTGCATATGTTGTTTTGTGTGTTTTTGAACTCATTTAGGCTCAAGGAAGCAAGAATCAAACGGATACAAAGTTCAAACACAAAGCTGATTCCAAACAGTCAAGCAGGCAGCTGGACACCCTGTTGGTATTTTGGCCATATCTCTCCAACCACAAGTCCAATTGACCTGATTCCAGTTGGAGGTGAAAGATAAGAGGCTAAGCTACAATGTTGACGTTCAGTACTTTCACAGAAAAGGCCTGTATAAAACTACACAATCGTTGCAACAAAGGTCCACATCCGAAGCAGGTCAATCTTCAAACGGCAATAACTCACTCATCTGACCTCCACATGACGTCAAACTTGCACCAAAATTCAAATTCAGGAAAATATCTACAACTATTTTTTGTATTTCAAAGTCTAGTTCGAAGGTTATGATGGTCATTTTGGCGAAACAAAATCAACTCTCCAGATTGGTTCTGTTTTGCATAATCTGCAGTATTTACCAAATTGTGAGCCAATCACAAGGCCAACGTCCAAGAAACCTGCAAGATCTTTTAGAAGACATATTAATCTGCACAACCATGTAAACCAATCACAAGGGAGTCGTCCATAAGTAGTTCAACAAGCAAAGGACAAAACTGTCAATTCCGTTGCAAACTGACCAGCTTGGTAACTTGTGCTTTTCAGCTCAAATTTCAACCACACAAGCTCAAGGACCTCAAGAAGCTCACTCACCTGTTTAGGAGACACCTCAAGCTGCTCTCTAGAATGGTAAAGTTACAAAGGATACGTTGGCTTCAACTTGCCGAATAAAAACAACAAATTTGCTGAATCTGCCGAGAAGCTTAAACCAATGATAACACTTGCTTCTCAAGCTTTGTTTACCAAACTTTCTTCCTTGTTTTCATTGGTTCTTTTTCATATAGATATTTAGCATAAATTTAGATCAGTTTGGATATAAAAAAGGGCCAAAAACCGTGTAAAGAAAGAGACTTCATTCTTCAGTTTCTAATCATTCAGCCGTGAGCTGCTTGTAGAACAGTTTAAGTTCTTCTTATTCAACCTTTGATTCAAGGGCATTTGGATCCCTTCAAGGCTTGAACGACCTTGTTTGTAGGCTTTTATATACTTGGGGTGAATATCATTTGGGAGGGTTGAGGCTTGCCTAGATGAGTTGAAGCCATTTGTTAGCCATTGTTCATCACACAAGCAAAACAGAACTAGTTTGTTGCAAGGTCTTCTTAGCAAGGTTGTGCTGCACCCATTCTTTTTCCAGCTGTGTAAGGAGTTAAAGAAAGGTCCGTTCTTGTTCCCTCATCAGCGTGTAAGACTCTTAGAACTTAACCAACATGTTTAGACTCTATCCTATCTTTTCCAGCGTATGAAAAACGTGTCAAAAGTATGAGAAACACCAAAAAAAAGTTTAAATCAAATCAATGCCCAAAGCAAGGCTATGCATACCCTAAAATATTCATTTAAGCTCAAAACGGTTATTTCTAAAGCATGAAGCACGTTGGAGGACTAGGGCTAGCCCATCCACTTTCCATGATCTTACCTATGCTTTTTGGAACTCAATATTGGTAACCCATTGTGGTCCTTCAACAAAAGTTTTGCAGAAAAACCTATTCGGAATTCAAATCAGCAAATGCAAATTCATCACGCTTAGGACGCTTAGGACTTAACCAACATGTTTAGACTCTATCTTATCCTTTCCAGTGAATGAAAAATATGTCGAAGGTCTGAGAAACACCAAAAAAGTTTAAAGCAAATCAATGACAAAAGCAAGCCAATGCCTACCCTAAAATCTTCATTTAAGCTCAACATAGTGATTCTGAAGTACAAAGCATGTTGAAGCAATTTGATCAACCCACTCACTTCTCATGCTCTTACCTATGCCTTTTGGACGTCAATATTGACAGCCCTTGTGGTCCTTAAACAAAAATTTGAAGGAAAACCCCTTGGGACTTCAAATCAGCAAATGCAATTTCGTCACCTTTAGGACTCTTAAAGCTTAATCGGCATGTTTAAACTCTATCCTACCTTTTCCAGCAGATGAAAACGCGTCGACAGTCTGTGAAACACTAGAAAAAAGTTTAAGGCAGATTAATGCCCAAAGCTAAACTATGCAAACCCTAAAATCTTCATTTAAGCTCAAAACGATGATTCTGAAGCACAAAGCACGTTGAAGTACTTTGGTCATCTTGAACACTTCACATGCTCTTAGCTTTGCCTTTTGGACGTCAATACTGGTAACCTATTGTGGTCCTTCAACAAAAGTTTACATGTGCTCCCATTAGGACTTAGAATCAGCAAATGCAATTTCGTCACCTTTAGGACTCTTAGAACTTATTCGACATGTTTATACTCTAGCTTATCCTTTCCAATAAATGAAAAACGTGTCGTAGGTCTAACAAACACAAAAAAAAAGTTTAAAGCAAATCAATGTCCAAAGAAAGGCTATGCATGCCCTAAAATCCTCAATAAAGCTCAAAACAGTTATTCTGAAGCATGAAGCACGTTGAAGCACTTTGGTCAGCCCACCCGCTTCCCATGCTCCCAGGGTGGATAGACATCCTTGAGTTATGCGCTTTCTGGAGCAATTTCGTTCAGAGTTCATCTTTACCGGGCACACATAACCGATTCTGAAACCATAAACTTCCATCTCCTCGTAACTGGAAGTTTTTTACTGGCCCCGTGGATAACTTGTCGCGGATTTCTTTCAATGCTGGGTCCTCGTACTGCGCTTCTCTGATTCTGTCTACCAAGTCTGGGCTGATAGACAAAGCTGTAAGGACATTTGCCATTGAATCCACCAATTCGAGTTCAAACTCCTCGATCTCTATTATGCTCCTTCAACATAAGTTTGCAGGAAAACCCATTGGGACTTCAAATTAGCAAATGCAATTTCGTCACTTTCAGGACTCTTAGAACTTAACCGAAATGTTTAGACTCTATCCTATCCTTTCCAGAGGATGAAAGACGTGTCAAAGGTCTGAGAAACATCAAAAAAAAAGGTTTAAAGAAAAGCAAGGCTATGCATACCTCAAAATCTTCATTTAAACTCAAAACGGTTATTCTGAAGCATGAAGCACGTTAGGGCTAGCCCACCCGCTCCCCATGCTCTTACCTATGCTTTTTGGACCTCAATAATGTTAACCTATTGTGGTCCTTCAACAAAAGTTTTTGCAGAAAAACCCATTTGGAATTCAAATTGCCAATGGCAATTTCGTCACGCTTAGGGATCTTAGTACTTAACCAACATGTTTAAACTTATCCTATCATTTCCAAGGGATGCACAATGCGTAAAAGGTCCGAGAAACACCAAAAAAGTTTAAAGCACATCAATGCCCAAGGCAAGGCTATGCATACCCTAAAAATCATCCTTTAAGATCAAAACGGTGATGCTGAAGCATGAAGCATGTTGAAGCACTTTGGTTAGACCACCACCATCCCATGCTCTTACCTATGATTTTTGGACCTCAATATTTGTAACCCGTTGTGGCCCTTCAACAAAAGTTTGTAGAAAAACCAATTCGGACTTCAAATCAGCAAATGCAATTTTGTCACGCTTAGGACTCTTATAACTTAACCGACATGTTTAGACTCTATCCTATCCCTTCCAGTGAATGAAAAATGTGTCGAAGGTCTAAGAAACACCACAAAAAGTTTAGAGGAAATCAATGCACAAAGCAAGGCTATGCATACCCTAAAATCTTCATTTAAGCTCAAAACAGTGATTCTAAAGCACGAAGCATGTTGAAGCACTTTGATCTACCCACACACTTCCCACGCTATTACCTATGCCTTTTGGACGTTAATATTGGTAACCCATTGTGGTCCTCGAACAAAATTTTGCAAAAAACCCATTTTAGATTCAAATCGGCAAATGCAATTTTGTCACGTGCAGGACTCTTAGAGCTTAACCGACATGTTTAGACTCTATCCTATCCTTTCCAGCGAATGAAAAACGCGTCGAAGGTCTGTGAAACACCAAAAAAGGTTTAAAGCAACTCAATGCCTAAAGTAAGGCTATGCATACCCTAAAATCCTCATTTAAGCTCAAAATGGTGATTCCGAAGCATGAAGCACGTTGAAGCACTTTGGATAGCCCAACACTTCACATGCTTTTACCTATACCTTTTGGACGTTAATATTGGTAACTTATTGTCGTTCTTCAACATCAGTTTGTAGGAGAACCCATTTGGACTTCAAATCAGCAAATGCAATTTCGTCACCTTTAGGACTTTTGGAACTTAACTGATATGTTTAGACTCTATCATATCCTTTCCAGTGGATGAAATAAGTGTCAAAGGTCTGAGAAACAACAAAAAACGTTTAAAGCAAATCAATGACCAAAACAGGGCTATGCATACCTTAAAATTTTTATTTAAGCTTAAAACGGTTATTTTGAAGCATGAAGCACGCTGGAGGACTAGGGCTAGCCCATCCGCTTCCCATGCTCTTACATATGCTTTTTGGACATCAATATTGGTAACCTATTGTGGTCTTTCAGCAAAAGTTTTGCAGAAAAACCCATTCGGAATTCAAATTGCCATGCAATTTCGTCACGTTTAGGGCTCTTAGAACTTAAGTGACATGTTTAGTGATGCACGCCTTTGAGGCATCAACAACATGTCAAGCATGTAAAAAATTGCACTTTTTAGTTCTCTAGGACATGTTGCACTTGTATGAACGTTTAAGGGTCATTTGATCATTCATAACTGCAAGTTAATGTCTCTTATAGCTTAACAAATTCAAGGAAGCAAGAATCAAACGGATCCAATGTTCAAGCACAAAGCTGAAACTGAACAGTGAAGTAGGTAGCTTGACACCTTGTTGGTATTTTGGCCATATCTCTCTGACCACAAGTCCAATGGATCTGATTCCAAATGGAGGTGAAAGATAAGAAGTTTATCTACACCTTTGTAAT
The DNA here is from genome assembly GCA_036186865.1 of Eustoma russellianum. Taxonomy (NCBI): domain Eukaryota; kingdom Viridiplantae; phylum Streptophyta; class Magnoliopsida; order Gentianales; family Gentianaceae; genus Eustoma; species Eustoma russellianum. Next base: position 16,290,884 of record AP025048.1, on the reverse strand, counting down.
GTATTACTTTTCCATTAGAGGCCTGTACACAGCTCAACAAACGTCCTCAAGGAGCAGGCTGCTTAGTCACCTACTTCCAAAGGTCCACATCCGAAGCAGGTCAAACTTCCAACGGCCACAACTGACTCTTCCGAACTCCAAATGACATCAAACCAGTACCAAAATTCTAACTCAAGAAAAGTTAAAAAACTTTGATTGAAATTGCAAAATCTAATTCGAAGGTTAGTACTGTCATTAGGGCGAAACAAAATCAACTGTCCAGAATGGTTCTGTTTTGTATAGTGTGCAATATTTGCTAAATTGTGAGTCAATCACAAGGCCAACGTCCAAGAAACATGCAAGATCTTTTAGAAGACATCTTAAGCTACTCAGCCATGTAAACCAATCACAAGGAAGATACCTAAATCAACTTGGACAAGCAAGAAAACCAGGCACAAGTTCAGCAAACAATCAGTCCAATGAACATCATTGACTTCTCAAGCCTTGTACACCATATTTTCTTCTTTGTTTTCATCGGACCTTTTATGAATGATATTTAGAACATGTTACTTAGTTTTTTCTAAAAATTCTAGCTTATAAACCGTGTACAAAATAGATAGAAGAAAGAAATTTCAGTTTATAATAATCTGCCGAGAGCAGTTTTTCCTCTCCAAAACTTTTTCTTGTGTTTAACCTTTGATTCAAGGGCTTTGTGAATCCCTTCAAGACTTGAACTACCTTGATTGTAGGCATATATGTTTTGAGTGAATATCATTTGGGAGGGTTGAGGTTTGCCTAGATGAGTTGAAGACATTTGTTAGCTTTGTTCATTTCTCAGGGCAAACAGAAACGGTTTGTTGCAAGGTCCTCTTTGCAAGGTTGTGCTTAACCCATTTCTTGTCCAGGCTATGTTAAGGAGTTAAAGGATGGTCCCTCCCTTTCTTGTTCCCTCATCAATTGGTATCAGAGCTTAAGGTACACTTTAACTCCAAACCGTTCCGTTTTGTAAACTGTTTTGTGTCTCAACAATCTGTTTTCTAGTCTTGTTGTTTCTGTTGTGTTGTACGTTTTATATGGATATGCCAGCACTTAATCTTTGCTCAAAACATACTTTAAGTGTTGTTGTTTTCACATTTTTTCTTGTAAATCTGGTCATGCCCTTTCTTAAACATCTCTTTAATGTTTAAATAAGATATGCTAGAAGTTGTTTGGTGTTTTGTTATTGTTTGGAACCTGAACTAGCAAGAAAACTTTAACGTGTCACTGTTTTGTTTCTACCGTATAGTTTGAGTTTAGCAACTATTTTCGTGTTGTTTTTCTTCTCTATTTCTTCTCAAATTTAGCATGATAATACTTAGCATGTTTAAATATGATGTGGTAAAGTTTGTTTGAAGTTTTGTGGTCGTTTAGAGCTAGAATAGTGCAAGGAACCTCCGGCAAGTTTTCTGTTTTCTAGCCGATTACTACTATTGTTATGTCTAGTTTAAACTGATTTAACTTTCGTTTTTGCTGCTCAAATCCGACCCAAAACTTGTAATCATCTCTTTAATGTTTGAATACGTTATGTTAGCATTTGTTGGGAGTTTTGTTGTTGTTTGATGCAAGAAAACCCAAAATACGCCAAGTATGCCCATATTGTCTAGCTATGTAGCAACCTGAATATAACTTGTTTGTTATTTCGTTTTTTCTTGTAATCTTTTATTATAAACGCCCTTAAGATGTTTAAAAAAGTTATGTGGGTGTTTGTTTGGTGTTGTGTAGTTATTTGAGTCAAAAATAAAACAAAAACATAAACTGTGTTTAGCCGTGTTTAGTTAAAGTTTGTGTACTGTTTTTCTTTTCGTTTGTTCTTATCATTTCAGCCCTTATCTTTGTTAAAAAAACCTTAAGATGCTAGAATATGATATGTTGGTGTTTGTTTAGTGTTTTTGTGTAATTAAAACGAAAATAACTAAAAAAGAGCAAGGTATATTTCAGTTTGTTTAGCTATAAACACTTGGTTTTTTTAGCTTATCTTTGCCTAAAATCGACATCATTTAGTCTAGTACCTAATATATATCTTGTATTTTACATATTTCAGATTGTATGCCATGATTTTAGCTTGTGCTCATATAATAAACTAGAGAAAAGCATACGTTTGTGGACTGTTGAAACATACCACCACATCTACCAACTTGTTTTGAGTTTAACGTTTTTGAACTGTTTTTTAAGGTCTCAAACTTAATCAAAGCCTTATCAAACTCATTTGTAAGTCATTAAACAAGGATAAATGCTCTAAGGTTGGCTGAATTTTTAATCAAACGTTCATTGACTTTAAAGCCATGAAAAAGTGAAGTAAACTTGAAGGAAAACAAGAATTAACATCAAGTTATAATGTTGGCTTTGCGTTGATATTTACTTTGGGTTGTTTCAAATGATTAAAGACATTATTAGTCTTACATTCTTACATAGGATCAAGTTGTCTGAATTTCAGCCCCACACTGTTATATTGCCAACCCCGTTTATCATCTTGTTGTCTTTACACTTCTTCAAACTTGCACTGAACTTTCATTCATACTTGGTTGTTAAAATTTTGAAACAGTTTACATATCATTAGTGTTTTTCTGTGTTATTAAAGGAACATTTCACAAAAGACACACCAAAACCTTTTGCAAGTAAACCAAAAAGGCCATGCGCAATGTCTCATAAAGGCCGTGAGCAGTATACGGGCTTGTTTTTGAAAGAAACCGAGAGAAAAGCCTATCTAATGTCAAAAAGCAAGAGGCAAGACGTGTGAGTCATGCAGAAGAAAGTGAGATATAGCCTTGTATAAAAATCCAAATTCACAAAAGTGGATATACCAAAATTGTGCGAACAAAAGCAAATACCTACACCCAAAAGTGTTGACTGTTGTTGAAAGGTTCCTGGAACAAACCCTTGTTGAACACTTGTGTGCATGTACTGTCTTTTCACTTTATCTACAATTGAATTTGCATTAAAGTTTTAAGTAAGTTTAAGGATTGTCTTGAACAAACACTTAGCTTTCGTGATTCAGCCTAAAAACATCAATTGACTTCTACCTTTCTTTGAATCTTAGATAGTCCAAGATTGTTGTTTATTCAATTGTCCAATTAAAGTAGAAATTTACGTTGTGTCGAAGTTGTAGTTTGATTTTACTTGCTTGTGATCTAACTTGGTTACCTCACGGTTTTTACTTCTTTGGTTGATTGTTTTGATTAAACATGATGCTTAGAAACATTTAGGGAGTTGAAATGTCGTAGAAATCACTATGACGAACTCAACCAACGTATGAACTCCTTCGGACGTACAAATGGTCTTCGGACATACAAATGGTCTTTGTGTATGTTGCATATGTTGTTTTGTGTGTTTTTAAAGTCATTTAGGCTCAAGGAAGCAAGAATCAAACGGATCCAATGTTCAAGCACAAAGCTGAAACTGAACAGTGAAGTAGGTAGCTTGACACCTTGTTGGTATTTTGGCCATATCTCTCTGACCACAAGTCCAATGGATCTGATTCCAAATGGAGGTGAAAGATAAGAAGTTTATCTACACCTTTGTAATGTATTACTTTTCCATTAGAGGCCTGTACAACGCTCAACAAACGTCCTCAAGGAGCAGGCTGCTTAGTCACCTACTTCCAAAGGTCCACATCCAAAGCAGGTCAAACTTCCAACGGCCACAACTGACTCTTCCGAACTCCAAATGACATCAAACCAGCACCAAAATTCAAACTCAAGAAAGGTTAAAAAACTTTGATTGAAATTGCAAAATCTAATTCGAAGGTTAGTACTGTTATTAGGGCGAAACAAAATCAACTGTTCAGATTGGTTCGGTTTTGTATAGTCTGCAATATTTGCTAAATTGTGAGTCAATCACAAGGCCAACGTCCAAGAAACTTGCAAGATCTTTTAGAAGACATCTTAAGCTACTCAGCCATGTAAACCAATCACAAGGAAGATACCTAAATTAACTTGGACAAGCAAGACAAACAGGCACAAGTTCAGCAAACAATCTGTCCAATGAACATCATTGACTTCTCAAGCCTTGTAAACCATATTTTCTTCTTTGTTTTCATTGGACCTTTTATGAATGATATTTAGAACATGTTACTTAGCTTTGTCTAAAAATTCTAGCTTAGAAACCGTGTACAAAATAGATAGAAGAAAGAAATTTCAGTTTATAATAATCTGCCTAGAGCAGTTTTTCCTCCCCAAAACCTTTTCTTGTGTTTAACCTTTGATTCAAGGGCTTTGTGAATCCCTTCAAGACTTGAACTACCTTGATTGTAGGCATATATGTTTGGGGTGAATATCATTTGGGAGGGTTGAGGTTTGCCTAGATGAGTTGAACACATTTGTTAGCTTTGTTCATTTCACACGGCAAACGGAAACGGTTTGTCGCAAGGTCCTCTTTGCAAGATTGTGCTTCACCCATTTCTTGTCCAGGCTATGTTAAGGAGTTAAAGGATGGTCCCTCCCTTTCTTGTTCCCTCATCAATTGGTATCAGAGCTTAAGGTACACTTTAACTCCAAACCGTTCCGTTTTGTAAACTGTTTTGTGTCTCAACAATCTGTTTTCTAGTCTTGTTGTTTCTGTTGTGTTGTACGTTTTATATGGATATTCCAGCACTTAATCTTTGCTCAAAACATACTTTAAGTGTTGTTGTTTTCACATTTTTTCTTGTGAATCTGGTCATGCCCTTTCTTAAACATCTCTTTAATGTTTAAATAAGATATGCTAGAAGTTGTTTGGTGTTTTGTTATTGTTTGGAACCTGAACTAGCAAGAAAACTTCAACGTGTCACTGTTTTGTTTCTACCGTATAGTTTGAGTTTAGCAACTATTTTCGTGTTGTTTTTCTTCTCTATTTCTTCTCAAATTTAGCATGATAATACTTAGCATGTTTAAATATGATGTGGTAAAGTTTGTTTGAAGTTTTGTGGTCGTTTAGAGCTATAATAGTGCAAGGAACCTCCGGCAAGTTTTCTGTTTTCTAGCCGATTACTACTATTCTTAAACATCTCTTTAATGTTTGAATACGTTATGTTGGCATTTGTTGGGAGTTTTGTTGTTGTTTGATGCAAGAAAACCCAAAATACGCCAAGTATGTCCATATTGTCTAGCTATGTAGCAACCTGAATATAACTTGTTTGTTATTTCGTTTTTTCTTGTAATCTTTTGTTATAACCTTGTATAAACGCCCTTAAGATGTTTAAAAAAGTTATGTGGGTGTTTGTTTAGTGTTGTGTAGTTATTTGAGTCAAAAATAAAACAAAAACATAAACTGTGTTTAGCCGTGTTTAGTTAAAGTTTGTGTACTGTTTTTCTTTTCGTTTGTTCTTATCATTTCAGCCCTTATCTTTGTTAAAAAAACCTTAAGATGCTAGAATATGATATGTTGGTGTTTGTTTAGTGTTTTTGTGTAATTAAAACGAAAATAACTAAAAAAGAGCAAGGTATATTTCAGTTTGTTTAGCTATAAACACTTGGTTTTTTTTAGCTTATCTTTGCCTAAAATCGACATCATTTAGTCTAGCACCTAATATATATCTTGTATTTTACATATTTCAGATTGTATGCCATGATTTTAGCTTGTGCTCATATAATAAACTAGCGAAAAGCATACGTTTGTGGACTGTTGAAACATACCACGACATCTACCAACTTGTTTTGAGTTTAACGTTTTTTGAACTGTTTTTTAAGGTCTCAAATTTAATCAAAGCCTTATCAAACTCATTTGTAAGTCATTAAACAAGGATAAATGCTCCAAGGTTGGCTGAATTTTTAATCAAACGTTCATTGACTTTAAAACCATGAAAAAGTGAAGTAAACTTGAAGGAAAACAAGAATTAACATCAAGTTATAATGTTGGCTTTGCGTTCATATTTACTTTGGGTTGTTTCAAGTGATTAAAGACATTATTAGTCTTACATTCTTACATAGGATCAAGTTGTCTGAATTTCAGCCCCACACTGTTATATTGCCAACCTCGTTTATCATCTTGTTGTCTTTACACTTCTTCAAACTTGCACTGAACTTTCATTCATATTTGGTTGTTAAAATTTTGAAACAGTTTACATATCATTAGTGTTTTTCTGTGTTATTAAAGGAACATTTCACAAAAGACACACCAAAACCTTTTGCAAGTAAACCAAAAAGGCCATGCGCAATGTCTCATAAAGGCCGTGAGCAGTATACGGGCTTGTTTTTGAAAGAAACCGAGAGAAAAGCCTATCTAATGTCAAAAAGCAAGAGGCAAGACGTGTGAGTCATGCACAAGAAAGTGAGATATAGCATTGTACAAAAATCCAAATTCACAAAAGTGGATATACCAAAATTGTGTGAACAAAAGCAAATACCTACACCCAAAAGTGTTGACTGTTGTTGAAAGGTTCCTGGAACAAACCCTTGTTGAACACTTGTGTGCATGTACTGTCTTTTCACTTTATCTACAATTGAATTTGCATTAAAGTTTGTTTTAAGTAAGTTTAAGGATTGTCTTGAACAAACACTTAGCTTTCGTGATTCAGCCTAAAAACATCACTTGACTTCTACCTTTCTTTGAATATTAGATAGTCCAAGATTGTTGTTTATTCAATTGTCAATTAAAGTAGAAATTTACATTATGTTGAAGTTATAGTTTGATTTTACTTGCTTGTGATCTAACTTGGTTACCTCACGGTTTTTACTTCTTTGGTTGATTGTTTTGATTAAACATGATGCTTAGAAACATTTGGGGAGTTGAAATGTCGTAGAAATGACTATGACGAACTCAACCAACGTATGAACTCCTTTGGACATACAAATGGTCTTTGTGTATGTTGCATATGTTGTTTTGTGTGTTTTTAAAGTCATTTAGGCTCAAGGAAGCAAGAATCAAACGGATCCAATGTTCAAGCACAAAGCTGAAACTGAACAGTGAAGTAGGCAGCTTGACACCTTGTTGGTATTTTGGCCATATCTCTCTGACCACAAGTCTAATGGATCTGATTCCAATTGGAGGTGAAAGATAAGAAGTTTATCTACACCTTTGTAATGTATTACTTTTCCATTAGAGGCATGTACACAGCTCAACAAACGTCCTCAAGGAGCAGGCTGCTTAGTCACCTACTTCCAAAGGTCCACATCCGAAGCAGGTCAAACTTCCAACGCCACAACTGACTCTTCCAAACTCCAAATGACATCAAACCAGCACCAAAATTCAAACTCAAGAAAAGTTATAAAACTTTGATTGGTATTGCAAAATCTAATTCGAAGGTTAGTACTGTCATTAGGGCGAAACAAAATCAACTGTCCAGATTGGTTCTGTTTTGTATAGTGTGCAATATTTGCTAAATTGTGAGTCAATCACAAGGCCAACGTCCAAGAAACCTGCAAGATCTTTTATAATGCATGTTAAGATGCTCAGCCATGTAAACCAATCACAAGGAAGATGCCTAAATCAACTTAGCCAAGCAAGACAACCAGGCGCAAGTTCAGCAAACAATCTGTCCAATGAACAGCCTTGACTTCTCAAGTCTTGTAAACCATGTTTTCTTCTTTGTTTTCATTGGACCTTTTATGAAAGATATTTAGGACATGTTAGCTTAGTTTTGTCTATAAATTCTAACTTAGAAACCGTGTACAAAATAGATAGAAGAAAGAAAATTCAGTTTATAACAATCTGCCGAGAGCAGTTTTTCCTCTCCAAGGCTTTGTCTTGTGTTTAACCTTTGATTCAAGGGCTTTTTGAATCCCTTCAAGGATTTAAACTACCTTGATTGTAGGCTTATATACTTGGGGTGAATATCATTTGGAAGGGTCGAGGCTTGCTTAGATGAGTTGAAGCCATTTGTTAGCCATGTTCATTTCACACGCCAAACAGAAACGGTTTATCGCAAGGCCCTCTTTGCAAGGTTGTGATGCACCTATTTATTGTCCAAGCTGTGTTAAGGAGTTAAAGGAAGGTTCCCCCCTTCTCGTTCCCTCATCATTTAGACTCTATCCTATCCTTTCCAACGGATGAAAAATGCGTAGAAGGTCTTGAAAAAAACAAAAAATAGTTTAAAGCAAGTCAATGTCCAAAGCAAGGCTATGTATACCCTAAACTCTTCATTTAAGCTCAAAACGGTGATTCTGAAGCACGAAGCACGTTGAAGCACTTTGGTCAGCCCACACACTTCACATGCTCTTACCTATGCCTTTTGGACGTCAATATCGGTAACCAATTGTCGTCCTTCAACATAAGTTTGCAGGAAAACCCAATGGGACTTCAAATCAGCAAATGCAATTTCATCACCTTTAGGACTCTTATAACTTAGCCAACATGTTTAGACTCTATCCTATATTTTCCAATAAATGAAAAATGTGTCGAATGTATGAGAAACACCAAAAAAAAAGTTTAAAGCAAATCAATGCCCAAAGCAAGGCTATGCGTACCCAAAAATCTTCATTTAAGCTCAACACGGTGATTCTGAAGCCAGAAGCATGTTGAAGCACTTTGGCTACCGCACCCGCTTCCCATGCTCTTACCTATGCTTTTTGGACCTCAATATTGATAACCCATTGTGGTCATTCAACAAAAGTGCTGCAGAAAAACCCATTTGGAATTCAAATTCCCAAATGCAATTTCATCATATTTAGGGCCTTTCCAACGGATAAAAAATGCAAAGAAGGTTTGAGAAACACCAAAAAAAAGTTTAAAGCACATCCATGTCCAAGGCAAGGCTATGCATACCCTAAAATCTTTCTTTAAGCTCAAAACGGTGATACTGAAGCCTGAAGCATGCTGACCTATGCTTTTTGGACCTTAATATTGGTGACCCATTGTGGTCCTTCAACAAACTTTTGCAGAAAAACCCATATTGACTTCAAATCGGCAAATGCAATTTAATCATGTTTAGGACTCTTAGGACTTAATCGACATGTTTAGACTCTATCCTATCTTTTCCTACGGATGAAAGACGTGTTGAAGGTCTTAGAAACACCAAAAAAAAGTTTAAAGCAAATCAATGCTCAAAGCAAGGCTATGCATACCCTAAAATCTTCATTTAAGCTCAAAGCAGTAATTCTGAAACACAAAGCATGTTGAGGCACTTTGATCCACCCACACACTTCCCATGCTCTTACCTATGCCTTTTGGACGTCAATATTGGTAACCCATTGTGGTCTTTCAACAAATTTTTGCAAAAAAACCCATTTTGGACTTCAAATTGGCAAATGCAATTTCGCCATGTGTAGAACTCTGAAAACTTAACCGACATGTTTTGACTCTATCCTATCCTTTCCAACAGATGAAAAACACATAGAATGTTTGTGAAAAATGAAAAAAAAAAGTTTACAGCACATCGATGCCCAAAGGAAGGCTATACATACCCTAAAATATTCCTTTAAGCTCAAAAGCGGTGATTCTGAAGCATGAAGCACGCTGAAGCACTTTGGTCAGACCACCCACATCCCATGCTCTTACCTATGCTTTTTGGACCTTAATATTGGTGACCCATTGTGGTCCTTCAACAAAATTTTGCAGAAAAATCCTTTTGGAATTCAAATCGGCAAATGCATTTTCATCGCATATAGGACTCTTAGAGCTTAACCGACATGTTTAGACTCTATCCTATCCTTTCCAATGGATGAATAACGTGTTGAAGATCTGAGAAACATCAAAAAATGTTTAAAGCAAATCAATTCCCAAAACAAGGCTATGCATGCCTAAAAATCTTTAAGCTCAAAACAGTAAATCTGAAGTACGAAGCACACTGAAGCACTGATCCGCCCACACACTTCCCATGCTCTTGCCTATGCCTTTTGGACGTCAATATTGGTAGCCTATTGTGGTCCTTCAAGAAATTTTTCCAGAAAAACCCATTTTGGACTTCAAATTGGCAAATGCAATTTCGTCACGTGTAGGACACTTGGAACTTAACCGATATGTTTAGACTCTATCATATCCTTTGCAGCGGATCAAAATGTGACGAAGGTCTGAGAAACACCAAAAAGATGTTTAAAGAAAATTAATGCCCAAAGCAAGGCTATGCATACCATAAAATCTTCATTTATGCTCAAAACGGTGAATCTGAAGCACGAAGCACGTTGAAGAACCTTGATCAGCCCACACATTTCACATGCTCCTACATATGCCTTTTGGACGTCAATATTGGTATCCTATTGTGGCCCTTCAACAAAAGTTTTGCAGAAAAACCCATTGGGTCTTAGAATCAGCAAATGCATTTTCGTCACTTTTAGGACTCTTAGAACTTAACCGACATTTTTAGACTCTTTCTTTCCAATAAATGTAAAACGTGTCAAAGGTCTGGAAACACCAAAAAAAGGTTTTAAAGCAAATCAATGCGCAAAGCAAGGCTATACATACTCTAAAATCTTTATTTAAGCTCAAAACGGTGATTCTGAAACCGAAAGCACGTTGAAGCACTTTGGTTAGGGCAGCCGCTTCCCATGCTCTTACCTAGGCTTTTTGGACCTCAATATTGGTAACCCATTATGGTCCAACAAAATTTTGCAAAAAAACTCATTTTGGACTTCAAATCGGCAAATGCAATTTCGTCACATGTAGGCCTCTTGAAACTTAACTGACATTTCAAGACTCTATCCTAACCTTTCCAGCGGATGAAAAACAAGGTCTGAGAAACATCAAAAAAAAAGTTTAAAGTAAATCAATGTCCAAAGCAAGGCTATGCATACCCTAAAACATTCATTTAAGCTCAAAACGGTGATTCTGAAGCACGAGACACGTTGAAGCACTTTGGTCAGCCCACACAATTCACATGATCTTACCAATGCTATTTGGACGTCAATATTGGAAACCTATTATGGTCTTTCAACATGAGTTTGCAGGAAAACCCATTAGGACTTCAAATTACCAAATGCTATTTCGTCACTTTTAAGACTCTTAGAACTTAACAGACATGTTTAGACTCTATCCTACCCTTTCCAGCAGATGAAAAACGTGTCAAAGGTCTGAGAAACACCAAAAAGTTTAAAGAAAATCAATGCCCCAAGCAAAGCTATACATACCCTAAAATCTTCATCTAAGCTCAAAACCATATTTCCGAAGCACGGAGCGCATTGAAGCACTTTGATTTGCCCACACACTTCCCATGCTCTTACCTATGCCTTTTGGACGTCAATATTGGTAACCCATTGTGGTCTTTCAACAAAATTTTGCAGAAAAACCCATTTTGGACTTCAAATTGGCAAATGACATTTTGTCACGTCCAGGACTCTGAAAACTTAACTGACATGTTTCGACTCTATCCTATCCTTTCCTACGGATGAAAAACACGTAGAATGTTTGTGAAAAACAAAAAAAAGTTTAAAGCACATCGATGCCCAAAGCAAGGCTATACGTACCCTAAAATCTTTCTTTAAGTTCAAAACGGTGATTCTGAAGCCTGAAGCATGCCGAAGTACTTTGGTCAGACAACCCACATCCCATGCTCTTACCTATGCTTTTCGGACCTTAATATTGGTGACCCATTGTGGTCCTTCAACAAAATTTTGCAAAAAAACCCATATTGACTTCAAATCGGCAAATGCAATTTCATCACGTTTAGGACTCTTAGAACTTAACCGACATGTTTAGACTCTATCCTATCCTTTCGTGCGGATGAAAAACGTGTCGAAGGTCTTACAAACACCAAAAAAAAGTTTAAAACAAATCAATGCCCAAAGCAAGGCTATGCATAACCTAAAATCTTCATTTAAGCTCAAAACAGTAATTCTGAAGCACGAAGCACGTTGAGGCACTTTGATCCACCCACACACTTCCCATGCTCTTACCTATGCCTTTTGGACGTCAATATTGGTAACCCAATATGGTCCTTCATTAAAGTTTTCCACAAAAACCCATTTTTGTACTTCAAATCGACAAATGCAATTTCGTCACATGTAGGACTCTTAGAACTCAACCGACATGCTTAGACTCTAGCCTATCCTTTTTAGTGGATGAAGAACGTGACGAAGAATTGAGAAACATCAAAAAAAATTTAAAGCAAATCAATGCCCAAAGCAAGGCTATGCATACCCTAAAATCTTCATTTAACCTCAAAACGGTGATTCTGAAGCACGAAGCTTGTTGAAGAACTTTGGTCAGCCCACACACTTGACATGCTCTTACATATACTTTTTGGACCTCAATATTAGTAACCCATTATAGTCCTTCAACAAAAGTTTTGCAGAAAAACCCATTTGGAAATCAAATTGCCAATGCGATTTCGTCACGTTGGGCTCTTAGAACTTAACCGATATGTTTAGACTCTATCCTATCCTTTCCAACGGATGAAAAACACATAGAATGTCAGTAAAAAACGAAGAAGAAAGTTTAAAGCACATGAATGCCTAAAGAAATGCAATGCATATCCTAAAATCTTCCTTAAAGCGCAAAACGGTGATTCTGAAGCATGAAGCACACTGAAGCACTTTGGTCCGACCACCTATATCATATGCTCTTGCCTATGCTTTTTGGACATTAATATTGGTGACGCATTGTGGTCCTTCAACAAAATTTTCAAGAAGAACCCATTTGGAATTCAAATCGGCAAATGTAATTTCATCACGTTTTAGACTCTTAGAACTTAACCGACATGTTTAAACTCTATCCTATCCTTTCCAGCGGATGACGAAGGTTTGAGAAACTTAAAAAAAAAAGTTTAAAGCAAATCAATTACCAAAGCAAGGCTATGCATACCCTAAAATCTTCTTTTAATCACAAAGCAGTAATTCTGAAGCAGGAAGCACGTTGAAGCACTTTGATCCACCAACACACTTTCCATGCTCTTACCTATGCCTTTTGGACGTCAATATTGGTAACCCATTGTGGTAATTCAATAAATTTTTCTTGGAAAACCCAACTTGTTTTTCAAATTGGCAAATGCAATTTTGTCGCATGTAGGACTCATAGAACTTAACCGACATGTTTAGACCCTATCCTATCCTTTCCAGTCGATGAAAAACTTTTCGAAGGTCTGAAAAACACCAAAAAAGTTTAAAGCAAATCAATGCCCAAAGCAAGGCTACGCATACCCTAAAATCTTCCTTTAAGCTCAAAACGCTGATTCTGAAGCCGGAAGAACGTTGAAGCTCTTTGGTCAGCCCACACACTTTACTTCTCTTACCTATACTTTTTGGACCTCAACATTGGTAACCCATTGTGTTCCTTCAAAAAAAGTTTTACAAGAAAGCCCATTTGGAATTCGAATTGCCAAATACAATTTCATCACGTTTAGGGCTATTAGAACTTAACCAACTTGTTTAGACTCTATCCCATCCATTCCAACAGATGAAAAATGCATAGAATGTCTGAGAAAAACGAAAAAGGAAGTTCAAAGCACATCAATGCCCAAAGCAAGACTATGCATACCCTAAAATCTTCTTAAGCTCAAAACGGTGATTCTGAAGCATGAAGCATGCTGAAGCACTTTAGTCAGGCAACCTGCATCCCATGTCCTTACATATGCTTTTTAGACCTCAATATTGGTGACCCGTTGTGGTCCTTCAACAAAATTTTGCAGAAACACCCATTTGGATTTCAAATCGGAAAATGCATCATCACGTTTAGGACTCGTACAACTTAACCAACATGTTTAGATTCTGTCCTATCCTTTCCAACAGATGAAAAACGTGTCGAAGGTCTCAGAAATAAAAAAAGATTAAAGCAAATCAATGCACAAAGCAAGGCTATGCATACCCTAAAATGTTTATTTAAGCTCAAAATAGTAATTTTGAAGCACGAAGCATGTTGAAGCACTTTGATCTGTCCACACACTTCCCATGCTCTTACCTATGCCTTTTGGACGTCAATATTGGTAACCCATTCTGGTCCTTAAAAAAATTTCCAGAAAACCCCATTTTTGATTTCAAATCAGCAAATGGAATTTCGTCACGTGTAGGACTCTTGGACTTTAACCGACATGTTTAGACTCTATTCTATCCTTTCCAACGGATGTAAAACATGTCGAAGGTCTGAGAGACACCCAAAGAAGTTTATATCAAATCAATTCCCAAAACAAAGCTATGCATACCCTCAAATCTTCATTTAAGCTCAAAACAGTAATCCTGAAGCATGAAGCACGTTGAAGCACTTTAATCCACCAACACACTTCCCATGCTCTTACCTATACCTTTTGGATGTCAATATTAGTAACCCATTGTGCTCCTTCAACAAAATTTTCCAAAAAAAAACCATTTTGGACTTTAAATTGGCAAATGCGATTTCGTCACGTGTAGGACTCTTAGAACTTCACCGATACGTTTAGACTCTATCCTATCCTTTCTATTGGATGAAAAAGTGTCGAAAGTCTGAGAACCACCAAAAAATGTTTAAAGCAAATCAATGCCCAAAGCAAGGCTATGCATACCCTAAAATCTTCATTTAAGCTCAGAACAATGATTTTGAAGCATGAAGCACGTTGAAGCACTTTGGTCAGCCCACACACTTCACAAGCTCTTACCTACGCCTTTCGGACGTCAATATTGATAACCTATTATGGTCCTTCAACAAAAGTTTGCAGGAAAACCCCCTTCAACAAAAGTTTGTAGGAAAACCCATTGGGACTTAGAATAAGCAAATGCAATTTCGTCACCTTTAGGACTCTTAGAACTTAACCGACGTGTTTAGACTCTATCTTATCCTTTCTATCAGAAAAAAACAAGTCCAAGGTCTAAGAAACACCAAAAAAAGTTTAAAGCAAATCAATGCCCAAAGCAAGGCTATTCATACCCTAAAATCTTCATTTAAGCTCAAAACAGTGATTCTGAAGCACAAAGAACATTGAAGCACTTTGGTAAGGCCATGTACTTCACATGCTCTTACCAATGCTTTTTAGACATCAATATTGGTAACCGATTGCAGTCTTTCATCAAAAGCTTTGCTGAAAGCCCCATTTGGAATGAAAATTGCCAACTGCAATTTCGTCACATTTAGGGCTCTAAGAACTTAACCAACATGTTTAGACTCTATTCTATCCTTTCCAACGGATGAAAAACTCATAGAATGCCTGAGAAAAACAAAAAAGGAAGTTCAAAGAACATCAATGCCCAAAGCAAGGCTATGCATACTCTAAAATCTTCCTTTAAGCTCAAAACTGTGATTCAGAAGCATGAAGCACGCTGAAGCACTTTGGTCAAACAACCCGCATCTCATGCCCTTACCTATGCTTTTTAGACCTCAATATTGTTGACCCATATGGTCCTTCAACAAAATTTTGCAGAAAACCCATTTGGACTTCAAATCGGCAAATGCAATGTCATCACATTTAGGACTCTTAGAACTTAACCGACATTGTTCATACTCTATTCTATCCCTTCCAGTGGATGAAAAACGTGTCGAAGGTTTTAGAAACACCCAAAAAAAGTTTAAAGCAAATCAATGCCAAAATCAAGGCTATGCATACCCTAGAATCTTCATTTAAGCTCAAAACAGTAATTCTGAAGCACGAAACATGTTGAAGCACTTTTATCTGCCCACACACTTCCCATGCTCATACCTATGCCTTTTGGACGTTAATATTGGTAACTCATTGTGGTTCTTCAACAAAATTTTGCAGAAAAACACATTTTGGACTTCAAATTGGCAAATGCAATTCGTCACGTGTAGGACACTTAAAACTTAACCGACATGTTTAGAATCTATCTTATCCTTTTCAGCAGATGAAAAACGTGTCGAAGGTCTGAAAAACACCAAAAAAAGTTTAAATCAAATCAATGCCCAAATCAAGGCTATGGATACCCTAAAATCATCATTTAAGCTCAAAACGGTGATTCTGAAGCACGAAGCACGCTGAAGCACTTTGGTTAGCTCACACACTTCACATGCTCTTACATATGCTTTTTGGACCTCAATATTGGTAACCCATTATGGTCCTTCAACAAAAGTTTTGCAGAAAAACCCATTTGGAATTCATATTGCCAAATGCAATTTCATCACGTTTAGGGCTCTTAGAACTTAACCGACATGTTTAGACTCTATCAGATCCTTTCCAACGGATGAAAACGCGTAGAACGTTTGAGAAAAATGAAAAAGAAATTTTAAAGCACATTATAAGGCAAGGCTATGCATACCCTAAAATCTTCCTTTAAGCTCCAAACAGTGATTCTGAAGCATGAAGCACGCTGAAGCACTTTGGTCAGACAACCACTTCCCATGCTCTTACCTATGCTTTTTGGACGTCAATATTGGTGACCCATAGTGGTCCTTCAACAAACTTTTGCAGAAAAACCCATTTGGACTTCAAATTGGCAAATGCAATTTCATCATGTTTAGGACTCTTAGAACTTAACCGACATGTTTAGACTCTATCCCATCCTTTCCAGCAGAGGAAAAATGTGTTGAATGTGTCAGAAACACCAAAAAAAAGTTTAAAGCAAATCAATGCCCAAAGCAAGGCTATGCATACCCTAAAATCTTCATTTAAGCTCAAAATAGTAATTCTGAAGCACGAAGCATGTTGAGGCACTTTGATCCACCCACACACTTCCCATGCTCTTACCTATGCCTTTTGGACGTCAATATTGGTAACCCATTGCGGTCTTTCAACAAAATTTTGCAGGAAAACCCATTTTGGACTTCAAATTGGCAAATTCAATTTCGTCACGTGTAGAACTCTGAAAACTTAACCGACATGTTTTGACTCTATCCTATCCTTTCCAACAGATGATAAACACATTGAATGTTTCTGAAAAATGAAAAAGAAAGTTTACCGCACATCGATGCCCAAAGGAAGGCTATGCATACCCCTAAAATATTCCTTTAACCTGAAAAATGGTGATTCTGAAGCATGAAGGTTTGAGAAAAACCAAAAAAAGTTTAAATCAAATCAACTCCCAAAGCAAGGCTATGCATACCACAAAATCTTCATTTAAGCTTAAAATAGTAATTCTGAAGCACGAAGCACGTTGAAGCACTTTGATCAACACAAACTTCCCATGTTCTTACCTAAGACTTTTGGACGTCAATATTGGTAACCTATTGTGGTCCTTCAACAAAATTTTCCCGAAAAACCTATTTGGACTTCAAATCGGCAAATGCAATTTCATCATGTTTAAGACACTTAGAACTTCACCATGTTTAGACTCTATCCTATCCTTTCCAGTGAATGAAAAACGTGTCAAAGGTCAGAGAAACAACAAAAAAAGTTTAAAGTGAATCGATTTCCAAAACAAGGCTACGCATACGCTAAAATCTTCATTTAAGCTCAAAACAGTAATTCTAAAGCATGAAGCACGTTGAAGCACTTTGATCTGCCCACACACTTCCCATGCTCTTACATATGCCTTTTGGACGTCAATATTGGTAACCCATTATCGTCCTTCAATAAATTTTTCCAGAAAAACCAATTTTGGACTTCAAATCGGCAAATGCAATTTCGTTACGTGTAGGACTCTTACAACTTAACCAACATGTTTAGACTCTAGCCTATCCTTTCCAGTGGATCAAGAACGTGTCGAAGGTTTGAGAAACATCAAAAAAAAGTTTAAAGCAAATCAATGCCCAAAGCAAAGCTATGCATACCCTAAAATCTTGATAAGCTCAAAACAGTGATTCTGAAGCACGAAGCACGTTGAAGTACTTTGGTCAGCCCACACACTAGACATGCTCTTGCATATGCTTTTTGGACCTCAATATTGGTAACCCATCTGGTCCTTCAACAAAAGTTTTACAGAAAAACCCATTTGGAAATCAAATTGCCAAATGCAATTTCGTCACGTTTAGGGCTCTTAGATTCTATCCTTCCCAACGGATGAAAAACATGTAGAATGTTAGAAAAAACGAAAAAGAAAGTTTAGAGCACATCAATACCTAAAGAAAGGCAATGCATACCCTAAAATCTTCCTTTAAGCTTAAAACGGTGATTCTGAAGCATGAAGCACGCTGAAGCATTTGGCCAGACCACCCAGATCCCATGCTACCTATGCTTTTTGGACATCAATATTGATGGCCCATTGTGGTCCTTCAACAAAAGTTTCCAGAAAAACCCATTTGGAATTCAAATCGGCAAATGTAATTTCATCACGTTTAGGACTCTTAGATTCGACATGTTTAGACTCTATCCTATCCTTTCCAGCGGATGAAAAACGTGTTGAAGGTCTGAGAAAAACAAAAACGGAAGTTCAAAGAACATCAATTCCCAAAGCAAGGCTATGCATACCCTAAAATCTTCCTTTAAGCTCAAAACGGTGATTCTGAAGCATGAGCACTTTAGTCAGACAACCCACATCCTATGCCCTCACCTATGCTTTTTAGACCTCAATATTGGTGACCCATTGTGGTCCTTCAACAAAATTTTTCAGAAAAACCCATTCAGACTTCAAATCGGCAAATGTAATTTCATCACGTTTAGCACTCTTAGAACTTAACCGACATGTTTAGACTCTATCCTATCCTTTCCATCGGACGAAAAAAGTGTCGAATGTCTCAAAAACGACAAAAAAGTTTAAATCAAATCGATGCCCAAATCAAGGCTATGCATACCCTAAAATCTTTGTTTATGCTCAAAACAGTAATTCTGAAGCACGAAGCAAGTTGAAGAACTTTGATCTGCCCACTTACTTCCCATGCTCTTACCTATGCCTTTTGGACGTCAATATTGATAACCCATTCTGGTCCTTAAAAAATTTTTCCAGAAAACCCCATTTTGGATTTCACATCGGCAAATGCGATTTCGTCACGTGTAGGATGGTTAGAATTTAACCTACACGTTTAGACTCTATTCTATCATTTCCAACGGATGAAAAACGTATCGAAGGTCTGAGAAACACCATAAAAAAGTTTGTATCAAATCAATTCCAAAATAAGGCTATGCATACCCTAAAATCTTCATTTAAGCTCAAAACTGTAATTCTGAAGCACAAAGCACGTTGGCGCACCTTCATCCACCAACACGCTTCCCATGCTCTTACCTATACCTTTTGGACGTCAGTATTAGTAACCCATTGTGGTCCTTCAACAAAATTTTCCAAAAGAAACCATTTTGGACTTCAAATTGGCAAATGCAATTTTGTCACGTGTAGGACTCTTAGAACTTCACCAACATGTTTAGACTCTATCCTATCCTTTCTAGCAGATGAAAAATGTGTCGAAGGTCTGAGAAACACCAAAAAATGTTTAAAGCAAATCAATGCCCAAAGCAAGGCTATGCATACCCTAAAATCTTCATTTAAGCTCAAAACGGTGATTCTGAAGCACGAAACACGTTGAAGCACTTTGGTCAGCCCACACACTTCACATGTTCTTACGTACGCCTTTTGGACGTCAATATTAACCTATTGTGGTCCTTCAACAAAAGTTTGCAAGAAAACCCATTGGGTCTTAAAATAAACAAATGCAATTTCGTCACATTTAGGACTTTTAGAACTTAACCGACATGTTTAGAATATATACTATCCTTTCCATTGTATGAAAACCATGTCGAAGGTGTGAGAAACACCAAAAAAAAGTTTAAAGCAAATCAATGCCTAAAGCAAGGCTATTCATACCCTAAAATCTTCATTTAAGCTCAAAACGGTGATTCTGAAGCACGAAGCACATTGAAGCACTTTGGTCAGCCCACACACTTGACATGTATCTATGCTTTTTGGACCTGAATATTGGTAACCAATTCTGGTCCTTGAACAAAAGTTTTACAGAAAAACCCATTTGGAAATCAAATTGCCAAATGCAATTTCGTCACGTTTAGGGCTCTTAGAAATTAATCGATATGTTTAGACTCTATCCTATCCTTTCTAACGGATGAAAAACACGTAGAATGTCAGAAAAAATGAAAAAGAGAGTTAAAAGCACATCAATGCCTAAAGAAAGGCAATGCATACCCTAAAGTCTTCCTTTAAGTGTAAACAGGTGATTCTGAAGCATGAAGCATGCTAAAGCACTTTGGCCAGACCACAAACATCCCATGCGCTTACCTATGCTTTTTGGACATCAATATTGGAGACCCATTGTGGTCCTTCAACAAAATTTGCAAAAAAAACCCATTTGGAATTCAGATCGGCAAATGCAATTTCATCAGGTTCAGGACTCTTAGAACTTAAACGACATGTTTAAACTCTATCCTATCATTTCCAGCGGATAAAAAACGTGTTGAAGGTCTTAGAAACACCAAAAAAAAGTTTAAAACAAATCGATTACCAAAGCAAGGCTATGCATAACCTAAAATCTTCATTTAAGCTCAAATTAATAATTCTGAAGCACGAAGCACGTTGAAGCACTTTGATCCGCCCACAAACTTCCCATGCTCTTACCTATGCCTTTTGGACGTCAATATTGGTAACCCATTGTGGTTCTTCAACAAAATTTTTCAGAAAAACCTATTTTTGTTTTCAAATTGGCAAATGCAATTTTGTCGCATGCAAGACTCTTAGAACTTAATCAACATGTTTAGACTCTATCCTATCCTTTCCAGTCGATGAAAAACGTGTCGAATGTCTAAAAAACACCAAAAAAAGTTTAAAGAAAATCAATACCCAAAGTAAGGCTATGCATACCCTAAAATCTTCCTTTAAGCTCAAAATGATGATTCTGAAGCCAGAAGCACGTTGAAGCACTTTGGTTAGCCCACACACTTCACATGCTCTTACCTATGCTTTTTGGACCTCTATATTGGTAACCCATTGAGCTTCTTCAACAAAAGTTTGGCAAAAAACCCATTTGGAATTCGAATTGCAAAATGCAATTTCATCACGTTTAGGGCTCTTAGAACTTACCCTACATGTTTAGACTCTATCCTATCCTTTCCAACAGATGAAAAACGCATAGAATGCGTGAGAAAAACGAAAAAGGAAGTTCAAAGCACATCAATGCCCAAAGCAAGGCTATGCAGACCCTAAAATCTTCCTTTAAGCTCAAAACTGTGATTCTTTAAGCATGAAGCACGCTAAAGCCCTTTAGTCAGACAACCAGCATCTCATGCCCTTACCTATGCTTTTTAGACCTTAATATTAGTTACCCATTGTGGTCCTTCAACAAAATTTGCAGAAAAGCCCATTTGGACTTCAAATCGGAAAACACAACTTCATCACGTTTAGGAGTCTTTGATCTTGACCGACATGTTTAGACTCTATCCTATCCTTTCCAGCAGACGAAAAATGTTTTGAAGGTATCAGGAACAAAAAAGAAAAGTTTAAAGCAAATTAATGCCCAAAACAAGGCTATGCATACCCTAAAATCTTTATTTAAGCTCAAAATAGTAATTTTGAAGCACGAAGCATGTTGAAGCAATTTGATCTGCCCACACACTTCCCATGCTCTTAACTATGCCTTTTGGACGTCAATATTGCTAACCCATTCTGGTTCTTAAAAAATTTCCAAAACCACCATTTTGGATTTCAAATCGGCAAATGCAATTTTGTCACATATAGGACTCTTAGAATTTAACCGACATTTTAGACTCATTCTATCCTTTCCAACGGGTGAAAAACGGTCGAAGGTCTGAGAAACACCAAAATTTTTTCTATCAAATCAATTCCCAAAGCAAGGCTATGCATACCCTAATATCTTCATTTAAGCACAAAATAGTAATTGTGAAGCACGAAGCACGTTGAAGCACTTTGATCCACCAACACACTTCCTGTGCTACCAAAGATACCCACGAATCTGATAGCTTCTACAAAAGAAGCAGAATAGAAAAAGAAAGGTGCAGATGCAAATGATATAAAATAAAACAAAGATAATAAAGATACAGAAATCTTGAGAGTGATTAAACTCCCACAGATTGTAAATAAAGAACAGAAAATTAAAAGGGAATAAGGGAATAGGATTGGGCAGAACTAATTACAGCCATTATAAATATAAAATGAAAAGGGAGAAGGGAATAGGATTAGGTAGTGTATAACCGTCCAATATATATATATATATATATATATATATATATATATATATATATAAAATAATCATAATTAGGCGGTATATAACCGTCCAAATATATGTATATATATAACAAAATAAATTAAAGAACTCAGAAGAACATAAATTTAAAAGAATCAAATCATGCCATATATTTCTTCAAAAGTATTGGAGATACAAATATTGAAGGACTGCTGGGATTCTTGGAAAGAATCAGTGGTTATGAAAGTATTCTAGGGAGAAGAAATGATAAGGACATGGAGAGATATGAGATAAGATCTGAGAGGTGTAGGGAGAGAGAGAGAGAGAGAGAGAGAGTTTTCTATTCGAGGAAGGAAAACTTGCGTCTTGCTCTGTACGTTGCCCTTCCTTTTATAGAGTGGTGTGATCATGTTCCATTTTTTATGGAAAAATACAAAAAGTAACTGTTACAAACTGTCTTCATCTTCATATTTTGTCTTCATCTTGTTATTCCCTGAATATGAATAATGCATGATCATTTGATATTCTGCGGCGTCTTCTTCGGTCTTGGTGTCTTCATGTTAGGTCTTGATGTCGTCGTTGTTGACCATGATGCTTAGAAGTCTTAATTGCTGATATTTGTTATTGTTTCTGTTATCTTCATATTGATATATCTTTACCATTGATTTGTGTTGTTGATGATCTTGTCCTTCATTTCTGTTTATTGAAAGTGTCGTAACAATGCTGTCATTGGTAATCTTGTCCTTCAGTGCTGGTTTATTGGTGATCTTGTCCTTCATTTATGGTTTATGAGTGTATATGATGTGATTTGATTTTTTTTCACATTGCTAATAAGTCAATTTCCTCTTCAATTTCAGGAGTATCCGATGCTGTATAGGATTCGGATGATTGCATATAAGGAGCAAAACATTCTAATATATGTTCCATTTCCTCTTGATTTTTGGCGGATGCGAACTGGGCCTGCATCCTCTGTTTCAATATTAAAAAATTTTTATCTCCTGGTCTGAGTATTGGCACAGGAGTCTTCATTTATAGTTCCAACAAGTAATATGTTCCATTGCCTTGGAGGGATTAAGGCTATTCGGTATATTGAAGGCCGTCCACCATTTGATATAATATTTGGGACGATTTTTATGTTTTGCATTTTTCTAAATTCGGGCTACAACATGGACCGAAATCGGCTAGAAGAGTGGAGTCCAGAATGGAAAGTAATGAAGCCCACTGGTGATGCGTGAAACTCGTGGGCTCCAACAATTCCACCTTCCAAACGTCCTTCACAAAGGGTTAGGCACAAGGACGAAGACTTCCCCTTGCTTCCTGATGTGGTCCAAGGTGTGCAAAATACAAGACAAAGTTTGTCTTAGTCTTAGGTTACATTCCATGCATCACTTCTCATGCATATAGGCGTCTTTCAATAAAATAAACAAATGTATGTCTTGTTTTCTTGGGATCCTTGCTTCCTTGTGTTTGCTTTGTAGGTAAATTAGGTACATGAAATTTCCAAGCCAAATGGAAGCTCAAAAGGGCATCACAGGCGTGTGCTTCAAAAAGGGAGACAAAAGGAATGTTGTCTTGAGAAGAATGTTTGTCTCCACAAAGACAAATTCAAATGTGTCCAAGATGGAATTCTATTTTCAAAATCCAGCTCAAATTATCTCCATAGTGGCGCCCAACTTGAGTTCAAAGATGGAGATTAAATCGCATTCAAACTTGAAGACAAACTTGAATTTAAATTCAACCATTATTTGAATTCAAGTTTCATCCAATTTGAGATTTACATTTCAATAAATTCTCAGCCTTATCTTGGTCTATTCCACACGCCATCTTGGAGGTTAAGAGGAAGATGAGTCTACAATTCAAAGTTGAACCCAAATTTGAATTCAAATTCAAACTCAATTTGAATTCAAACTTCAACCAACATTTGAATTCAACATCTTAGCCACCTTGAAGCCATCTACATGCCATTCTTGAAGCAAGGAGGAGATGAGATCATAATTCAAAGTTAAACTCAAATTTGAATTCAAATTCAAACTCAATTCGAATTCAAATTTGAACCAACCTTTGAATTCAAATCCAACCACCTTATCATCATCAAATCAGGTCTCAAACACCTCCATTTAGTCATCATACACGGCTGGAAGAGAGAAGTTGGCATTCTACAAGCAAATTCAAGTTTTAGCTAGAATTTATCTTGGTTTGAATTTCAACCAGATTTTAAATTTAAACATTTGGTAGCTAGCATTATTTGAAATAATTTCTAGCCATTCTAAGGCTTGATGAGCACGTTTTTAGTCTATAAATAGGGCCTTTTGGTCGAATGTTAGGAAAAACGTTTGAGGAATAAGAATTCTTGATATTTCTTTCACTTTGTGTGAGACTTTGTTTTCTTGTTTTTGCATTAAAAACCTAGGTTAAGATCCTTCAAAGTTGAGCATTTTGAAGGTGTTGCCATTGCTTAAAGGTGCCGTCCAGGAGGGCCGTATTGGTTTGCCTGATCAACGACCATCTTGAAGTGTTGGTCTTGCTCATTCTTAATCCACACGTTTTTAATCACTAAGGAAGCAAGGGGAAGTCTTCTTCCTTGTGCCTAACCCTTTGTGAAGGACGTTTGGAAGGTGGAATCGTTGGAGCCCACGAGTTGCACGCATCAAATTGGTATCAGAGACTCAGGTTACTCTATTCCACCATCTATCATTTCCTTTTCATTTGAGTTTAGTCACTTCAATTTCAGTTGAGTCCTTCTTCTACCCCTCACTCTACACGCCATTGTCTTGCATTTTATTAAAAAGAAATGTCATTTCCTTTGAGTCCTTGCATGTTGCTGCATTTTGCTTTTCATCATTCAAGTGTCATTTCCTTTATCTCCTTTCACATCACAATCTGATTTTGAGTCGTTCAAACTTGAACACATTAGGGTTCGTTGCATTTTAGGTTACATTCAGCCTTCTTTTAAATATTCCAACCATCAGCCTATAAAGCTACCTCGGTTTCAAATCATCTTGTTGCTACCGAAGCTTTTAGTTGGTGATAATTGTATGCATCTTGTGATTCGCATTGTGATTGATTTCATGCTTTTAGTCAAGTAGTCCTACGTGTGCTTGTCTTCATAACCCATTTTCAACAACAAGCAAAACCCTAATTCTAGCCTTACACCCCACGGCCCAACCAGCAACCGCCCAACCCAACCCTAAAATTCACCAACCTGATCCCAAACAACCCTATTTACACTCCCTACAAAAAAAACCCCAAACCAATTTTACCAAACACCATCAGAATCTAAAGATCCCAATTCATTCAAATAAACCCTAACCCTAAAATTTGAATTTTGGTTCAATTCTGTCCTACTCATAGCTCTTATCCAAATTGACCACACAAATCATCAATTACCAACCCAAATAGCCAATTTACACCGCCCATTCAGTTCCCACAACCTCATCCCGCAAATTCCCAAAACGTTCAAAAAAACTCTAAATTGAAAACCCTAACCCTAATCCCAATTCCGCCCTACCCCAATTTCCCTCACTTTCCAAGGATATTTTCTTGCAATTTAAGATTGCAAACAGCAATTTTAAATACGTTGCACTATTCTGTCCAAAAACGAAAGTGTTAAGTGCAAAACGCATGAAATTACAATTCTGCCCCTCGTAAAAAAAAGAGAATCTGAACCTTGCTCAATTGAAATAGCAAGGAAGAAAAAGAAAAACAAAAGAACAAGAGAAAAGAAAAAGGGCAAAACGTCTGTGCATTGCGTGGAAAATTTTTGGTACGAATTGCAAACCTTGGATACCATATTTCGTTCGTTGCTACATACAACCGCCCTACTCCCCTTATCCTACTCTTCTTGAACCAATCACACACTTGGTTGCTCGATTGTTGCGTGACTTGAACCATTTTGTGGATAGTAAGTGCATAGAATCAAAATTAACTAAAGATTGCCCACGACAACCCTTAGTTCATCTTTGGTTCAGCCTTATACATCAACTTTGGTTGCTTATTTTCTTTGAATCTTAGCAGAAAGTTCAAGTTTGTGTTCATTTCAATTGATTCTACTTTGATACTAATTGGTGCAACTTGAACACAAAAAGGAAGAACAAGTGGAGAACATTGCGATTTGAAGAAGCATTGGCAATACACTTCCTTATTGATCACTTTGATCCTTCTTAACTTCAGGTTATCCAAGAACCAAAGTGGTAAGAGTGGAAAGACGAGAAAGCGGAATGTTCATAGTGTGTTTTTGTTTTTACTAATCCCTTAACGTTTGCTTGTCTTTGTGTTAGTTTGCTTCTTTTCTTCTCTTTTCGTTTTTAATTGATCACTTTAGGTAACACATGGATAGCAGCACTCACTCGGCATCTAGCAAGTCAAAAGAGGCTGAAACTGTTGACAACACACAACAACAAATACTGGAGATGCTTAAGAAACTCATGCATGACAATGAGGTAATTAAGCATCGCTTGGAAGACGTGGAGCGAAGCTACAAAACGAGTGATGGCCAAGGTACAAGCATGGCCGTTCCCCTCCCACAACCTAGGTGCCACCCACCTGAGGAAGTTGAAGATGACAACCTTAGACCGCCACACATCGAGGCAAGAAGGTTTGTTCCTCCTACACAGCCAAGAAGGTACGTCCCACGATGGTACAACGATGATTACATTCCATATGAGCATGATGAGTATGACTTTGATGACCACCCTCCCCGTGGTTACCAAAGACGCCAAAATCCCCTTTTCCCGCAAGATGACGATTTTCTCAAAACCAAAATAAATATTCCCACGTTTTATGGTAAAAGTAATGTGGAGGAATATTTAGAATGGGAAACCAAAGTGGATTTAATCTTTTCTTGTACCAATTATAGTGAATTACAAAAAGTGAGGTACGCTTCTATTGAGTTTTCTGGTTATGCACTTAATTGGTGGACAAATTTGTATAGAAATAGAACTAAGACAAGGCAACCTCCAATTGCTACTTGGGAAGAAATGAAGTTTGAAATGAGACAACGTTTTATCCCAAACAATTATGAGAGTTCTATTTTCACGAGTTTGCAAAACTTACGTCAAGGTTCCAAAAGTGTAGACAAGTATTATAAAGAGTTAGAAATTTTGTTGGAAAGGTCTAACTTGCAGGAACATGAAGAAGCCACCAAGGCTCGTTTCTTACATGGTTTAAATAGGGAGATTGTGCAAAGGGTTGACCTTCAACCTTATCTCGACCTCACAACCATGGTCCATATGGCTGAAAAGATTGAAAACCAGTTAAAGGTACGTAGTTCCTCCAATTTCAATTCTACTTATCGTACTAATCACTCTTCATCAAGATTTCCCAGCAAGCCTTCAGGAACAGGAAGCTCATGGGCTATAGAAGGCCAAACACGTGATCAAAATGCAACGCAAAAGTTTGACAACCGTGTGCAGGGCACACAAATGCGAGATGACCGAGCCCAACAAAAGGCCCCTACAGGGAATTCTTCTGATCTCTCGAACAGGTTTAGAGACATTAAATGCTATAAATGTCAAGGTCGTGGTCACATAGGAAAAGAGTGTTCTAATGCTAAACGAGTCATGTTAATTGAGGAAACTAATGAATATGTGACTGAGTCCGAGCATGAAAATGAATCTGAGCATGATAATGAAAATGAACTTGAAGAGGATCTAGGTGCACTAGATGAATATGACACTAAGGAATTTCTTGTTGTGCGTAAAGCTTTGACTGCATATCCGAAATTAGATGATCAGTTATGATACTGCGCATGATTCTTATAATGATGATGCTGAAATTTCAATTGATACACATGTTGTTCATGATGATACGGTTGATGTGCCAAATGAACATGACTTACATGATAAGCTTCTTAAATTGCATGATCCTAAATCGTCTAAATGTTCTTTGTCCGAATCTGATTCCAGTAATGATGTTGTTTTGCACTCTAAAGTGTGTGAACTTGACAAGAAATTGCGTGTTTGTTTCCATGATGATGTTGAAGTTGAACATGACTGTGACAAGTTCTTAGAACGTAATTCTGACATTCGTAAGAGACTTCTCGTTCAAAAAGAACGTAACTTTAAATTCCTCACAGAAGTAGAAGAACAAAAGGTACACAGATTAGACCTCCTTAATAAATTGCAAGGTCTTAGGAGACTTGTCGATGTTCATAGTGTTCATATGCATGAGACTGACTTGCGTAATGAAAGTGATGAGCATGAATCTAAAGTTGTTTGTGCTTCGCATCATTCACGTGATTTGCTTGATTTACATTTTGATTTACGAGATGATTGGAGTGGCATTTCAAGTGAGAATAATGATGTCTTAGATGAAAAACATGATAATGTTGAGAAGCATGAATGGGTTGTCTATAATAATCCTTTGTTTGAGTGTTTTGATGGTGACATTCCACCCCATGAAAATTCCAATTTACATGAGTATGAATGTGGAATTCCACTTGACGTTACGTTGCAAACTGATTTTGAGGATAATAATCTGGAAGTTAGTACTGATTTGTGCTTTAATGAGCATGATAGTTTAAATTCACCGGATTTGGAAGTTTTAAGGAGCGTCAATGACAATAATGGCGACATGAACATCACAACTCCAAACACGCTATTTTTGTCACCACATCATGATACATCATCTGACATTCATGTGCTGACCTTGTATGAGGATCAAATGCACGACAACTATGAGCTTTTATTGGTTATACATCCTAAAAACACTATAAAGAAACCTCTGTTGAACACCTCCTGTCATGCACCCCCTATAGGATTTGATGATGCGTATTATCAACTAAAATTTGAAAATCAGATCCTAATGCATCCAAAACATGTGAGGAAGAGGACTTACTTATTGTTGATGCATGACCGAATCAGCTTTTATGAGCCGCGAAGAACATGTTTTGTCATTGCATTACTCATTCACCCTAAACATCTTATGATGAAAGTGTGCATACTTGTGTGTCTTGTATCTTTGTTGCATTATTGAGGATCTTTCTCCCGCATGACATACATGCTAAGATTCGGGACGAATCTTTTTTAGGAAGGAGGGAATGATGTGGTCCAACATGTGCAAAATACAAGATAAAGTTTGTCTTAGTCTTAGGTTGCATTCCATGCATCACTTCTCATGCATATAGGCGTCTTTCAATAAAATAAACAAATCTATGTCTTGTTTTCTTGGGATCCTTGCTTCCTTGTGTTTGCTTTGCAGGTAAATTAGGTACATGAAATTTCCAAACCAAATGGAAGCTCAAAAGGGCATCACAGGCGTGTGCTTCAAAAAGGGAGACAAAAGGAATGTTGTCTTGAGAAGAATGTTTGTCTCCACAAAGACAAATTCAAATGTGTCCAAGATGGAATTCTATTTTCAAAATCCAGCTCAAATTATCTCCATAGTGGCGCCCAACTTGAAGTTCAAAGATGGAGATTAAATCGCATTCAAACTTGAAGACAAACTTGAATTTAAATTCAACCATTATTTGAATTCAAGTTTCATCCAATTTGAGATTTACATTTCAATAAATTCTCAGCCTTATCTTGGTCCATTCCACACGCCATCTTGGGGGTTATGAGGAAGATGAGTCTACAATTCAAAGTTGAACCCAAATTTGAATTCAAATTCAAACTCAATTTGAATTCAAACTTCAACCAACATTTGAAATCAACATCTTAGCCACCTTGAAGCCATCTACATGCCATTCTTGAAGCAAGGAGGAGATAATATCACAATTCAAAGTTAAACCCAAATTTGAATTCAAATTCAAACTCAATTCGAATTCAAATATGAACCAACCTTTGAATTCAAATCCAACCACCTTATCATCATCAAATCAGGTCTCAAACACCTCCATTTAGTCATCATACACGGCTGGAAGAGAGAAGTTGGCATTCTACAAGCAAATTCAAGTTTTAGCTAGAATTTATCTTTGTTTGAATTTCAACCAGATTTTGAATTTAAACATTTGGTAGCTAGCATTATTTGAAATAATTTCTAGCCATTCTAAGGCTTGAGGAGCACGTTTTTTAGTCTATAAATAAGGCCTTTTGGTCGAATGTTAGGAAAAACTTTTGAGGAATAAGAATTCTTGATATTTCTTTCACTTTGTGTGAGCCTTTGTTTTCTTGGTTTTGCATTAAAAACCTAGGTTAAGATCCTTCAAAGTTGAGCATTTTGAAGGTGTTTCCATTGCTTAAAGGTGTCGTCCAGGAGGGCCGTATTGGTTTGCCTGATCAACGACCATCTTGAAGTGTTGGTCTTGCTCGTTTTAATCCACACGTTTTTAATCACTAAGGAAGCAAGGGGAAGTCTTCTTCCTTGTGCCTAACCCTTTGTGAAGGACGTTTGGAAGGTGGAATCGTTGGAGCCCACGAGTTGCACGCATCAAAAATGATGTGGTCCAAGGTGAGCAAAATACAAGACAAAGTTTGTCTTAGTCTTAGGTTGCATTCCATGCATCACTTCTCATGCATATAGGCGTCTTTCAATAAAATAAACAAATGTATGTCTTGTTTTCTTGCGATCCTTGCTTCCTTGTGTTTGCTTTGTAGGTAAATTAGGTACATGAACTTTCCAAGCCAAATGGAAGCTCAAAAGGGCATCACAGGCGTGTGCTTCAAAAAGGGAGACAAAAGGAATGTTGTCTTGAGAAGAATGTTTGTCTCCACAAAGACAAATTCAAATGTGTCCAAGATGGAATTCTATTTTCAAAATCCAGCTCAAATTATCTCCATAGTGGCGCCCAACTTGAAGTTCAAAGATAGAGATTAAATCGCATTCAAACTTGAAGACAAACTTGAATTTAAATTCAACCATTATTTGAATTCAAGTTTCATCCAATTTGAGATTTACATTTCAATAAATTCTCAGCCTTATCTTGGTCCATTCCACACGCCATCTTGGAGGTTAAGAGGAAGATGAGTCTACAATTCAAAGTTGAACCCAAATTTGAATTCAAATTCAAACTCAATTTGAATTCAAACTTCAACCAACATTTGAATTCAACATCTTAGCCATCTTGAAGCCATCTACATGCCATTCTTGAAGCAAGGAGGAGATGAGATCACAATTCAAAGTTAAACCCAAATTTGAATTCAAATTCAAACTCAATTCGAATTCAAATTTTAACCAACCTTTGAATTCCAATCCAACCACCTTATCATCATCAAATCAGGTCTCAAACACCTCCATTTAGTCATCATACACGGCTGGAAGAGAGAAGTTGGCATTCTACAAGAAAATTCAAGTTTTAGCTAGAATTATCTTGGTTTGAATTTCAACCAGATTTTGGATTTAAACATTTGGTAGCTAGCATTATTTGAAATAATTTCTAGCCATTCTAAGGCTTGAAGAGCACGTTTTTTAGTCTATAAATAGGGCCTTTTGGTCGAATGTTAGGAAAAACTTTTGAGGAATAAGAATTCTTGATATTTCTTTCACTTTGTGTGAGGCTTTGTTTTCTTGGTTTTGCATTAAAAACCTAGGTTAAGATCCTTCAAAGTTGAGCATTTTGAAGGTGTTTCCATTGCTTAAAGGTGCCGTCCAGGAGGGCCGTATTGGTTTGCCTGATCAACGACCATCTTGAAGTGTTGGTCTTGCTCGTTTTAATCCACACGTTTTTAATCACTAAGGAAGCAAGGGGAAGTCTTCTTCCTTGTGACTAACCCTTTGTGAAGGACGTTTGGAAGGTGGAATCGTTAGAGCCCAAGAGTTGCACGCATCAAAAATGATGTGGTCCAAGGTGTGCAAAATACAAGACAAAGTTTGTATTAGTCTTAGGTTGCATTCCATGCATCACTTCTCATGCATATAGGCGTCATTCAATAAAATAAACAAATGTATGTCTTGTTTTCTTGGGATCCTTGCTTCCTTGTGTTTGCTTTGCAGGTAAATTAGGTACATGAAATTTCCAAGCGAAATGGAAGCTCAAAAGGGCATCACAGGCGTGTGCTTCAAAAAGGGAGACAAAAGGAATGTTGTCTTGAGAAGAATGTTTGTCTCCACAAAGACAAATTCAAATGTGTCCAAGATAGAATTCTATTTTCAAAATCCAGCTCAAATTATCTCCATAGTGGCACCCAAATTGAAGTTCAAAGATGGAGATTAAATCGCATTCAAACTTGAAGACAAACTTGAATTTAAATTCAACCATTATTTGAATTCAAGTTTCATCCAATTTGAGATTTACATTTCAATAAATTCTCAGCCTTATCTTGGTCCATTTCACACGCCATCTTGGAGGTTAAGAGGAAGATGAGTCTACAATTCAAAGTTGAACCCAAATTTGAATTCAAATTCAAACTCAATTTGAATTCAAACTTCAACCAACATTTGAATTCAACATCTTAGCCATCTTGAAGCCTTCTACATGCCATTCTTGAAGCATGGAGGAGATGAGATCACAATTCAAAGTTAAACCCAAATTTGAATTCAAATTCAAACTCAATTCGAATTCAAATTTGAACCAACCTTTGAATTCAAATCCAACCACCTTATCATCATCAAATCAGGTCTCAAACACCTCCATTTAGTCATCATACATGGCTGGAAGAGAGAAGTTGGCATTCTACAAGCAAATTCAAGTTTTAGCTAGAATTTATCTTGGTTTGAATTTCAACCAGATTTTGAATTTAAACATTTGGTAGCTAGCATTATTTGAAATATTTTCTAGCCATTCTAAGGCTTGAGGAGCACATTTTTTAGTCTAT
Organism: Eustoma russellianum; assembly: GCA_036186865.1. Classification (NCBI taxonomy): domain Eukaryota; kingdom Viridiplantae; phylum Streptophyta; class Magnoliopsida; order Gentianales; family Gentianaceae; genus Eustoma; species Eustoma russellianum. The sequence goes on along the minus strand of AP025048.1, from coordinate 16,258,401 downwards.
AAATAGGGCCTTTTGGTCGAATGTTAGGAAAAACTTTTGAGGAATAAGAATTCTTGATATTTCTTTCACTTTGTGTGAGGCTTTGTTTTCTTGGTTTTGCATTAAAAACCTAGGTTAAGATCCTTCAAAGTTGAGCATTTTGAAGGTGTTGCCATTGCTTAAAGGTGCCGTCCAGGAGGGCCGTATTGGTTTGCCTGATCAACGACCATCTTGAAGTGTTGGTCTTGCTCGTTTTAATCCACACGTTTTTAATCACTAAGGAAGCAAGGGTCTTCTTCCTTGTGCCTAACCCTTTGTGAAGGACGTTTGGAAGGTGGAATCGTTGGAGCCCACGAGTTGCACGCATCAAAAATGATGTGGTCCAAGGTGTGCAAAATACAAGACAAAGTTTGTCTTAGTCTTAGGTTGCATTCCATGCATCACTTCTCATGCATATACGCGTCTTTCAATAAAATAAACAAACGTATGTCTTGTTTTCTTGGTATCCTTGCTTCCTTGTGTTTGCTTTGCAGGTAAATTAGGTACATGAAATTTCCAAGCCAAATGAAAGCTCAAAAGGGCATCACAGGCGTGTGCTTCAAAAAGGGAGACAAAAGGAATGTTGTCTTGAGAAGAATGTTTGTCTCCACAAAGACAAATTCAAATGTGTCCAAGATAGAATTCTATTTTCAAAATCCAGCTCAAATTATCTCCATAGTGGCACCCAAATTGAAGTTCAAAGATGGAGATTAAATCGCATTCAAACTTGAAGACAAACTTGAATTTAAATTCAACCATTATTTGAATTCAAGTTTCATCCAATTTGAGATTTACATTTCAATAAATTCTCAGCCTTATCTTGGTCCATTCCACACGCCATCTTGGAGGTTAAGAGGAAGATGAGTCTACAATTCAAAGTTGAACCCAAATTTGAATTCAAATTCAAACTCAATTTGAATTCAAACTTCAACCAACATTTGAATTCAACATCTTAGCCATCTTGAAGCCATCTACATGCCATTCTTGAAGCATGGAGGAGATGAGATCACAATTCAAAGTTAAACCCAAATTTGAATTCAAATTCAAACTCAATTCGAATTCAAATTTTAACCAACCTTTGAATTCAAATCCAACCACCTTATCATCATCAAATCAGGTCTCAAACACCTCCATTTAGTCATCATACACGGCTGGAAGAGAGAAGTTGGCATTCTACAAGCAAATTCAAGTTTTAGCTAGAATTTATCTTGGTTTGAATTTCAACCAGATTTTAAATTTAAACATTTGGTAGCTAGCATTATTTGAAATAATTTCTAGCCATTCTAAGGCTTGAGGAGCACGTTTTTTAGTCTATAAATAGGGCCTTTTGGTCGAATGTTAGGAAAAACTTTTGAGGAATAAGAATTCTTGATATTTCTTTCACTTTGTGTGAGACTGTTTTCTTGGTTTTGCATTAAAAACCTAGCTTAAGATCCTTCAAAGTTGAGCATTTTGAAGGTGTTGCCATTGCTTAAGGGTGCCGTCCAGAGGGCCGTATTGGTTTGCCTGATCAACGACCATCTTGAAGTGTTGGTCTTGCTCGTTTTAATCCACACGTTTTTAATCACTAAGGAAGCAAGGGGAAGTCTTCTTCCTTGTGCCTAACCCTTTGTGAAGGACGTTTGGAAGGTGGAATCGTTGGAGCCCACGAGTTGCACGCATCACTTCCTTAGTGATAAAAACGTGTGGATCAAACGAGCAAGACCAAAACTTCAAGATGGTCGTTGATCAGGCAAACCAATATGGCCCTCCTGGACGGCACCTTTTAGCGATGGAAACACCTTCAAAATGCTCAACTTTGAAGGATCTTAACTTAGGTTCTTAATGCAAAACCAAGAAAACAAAGTCTCACACAAAGTGAAGGAAATATCAAGAATTGTTATTCATCAATGTCCCTATTCCATGCGCCCCAAAGGCACTATTTATAGGCTGAAAATTTCGTCCTTATAAGTCTTAAGATGAGTAGAAATTATTTCAGATAAGCTAGCTAACACATGTTTGAAAATTGAAAATTGTTTGAATTCAAAACTAAAACAAATTCTAGCTAAAATTTGAAAATCTTACAAGATGCTATCTCCAATGTATCCAGCCGTGTATGATGGTGAATGTAGGTGTTGGAGACTTGATTTGATGTGGATAAAGTGGATGTAATTGAATTCAAAGGTTGGCTGAAGATTGAATTCAAATTGAGTTCGAATTTGAATTCAAATTTGGATTCAACTTTGAATTGTGATCTCATCTTCTCTTTGCTAAATAATGGCGTGTGGATGTCCTCAAGGTGGCTGAAATGTTTGAATTCAAAGGTTGGTTGAAGATTGAATTCAAATTGAGTTTGAATTTGAATTCAAATTTGGATTCAACTTTGAATTGTGGGCTTATCCTTCTCTTTATCACCAAGATGGCATGTGAAATGGGGGAGATTGTGGCTGAGAACTTCTTGAATTTGAAGACTCAAATTGATTGAAACTTGAATTCAAATCAAGGTTTAATTTGAATTCACGTTTATCTTCAAGTTGATATTCACTTTGTCTTCAATTTGGCCACCCTTATCCTTGTTGTTTGAAGATAATTTTGAGCTAACTTTGAACTTGAAAATGCCATGTCGAATTGTCTTTGTTAAGACAAACATTCCTTTCAGACAAACATTACTTTTGTCTCCTTTTCAGGGTGCACACGCTTCTGATGCTATTTGTGGTCCTCCGTTTGGCTTGTAACTTATTACGTACCTAGTTACCTACAAGGCAAACACAAGGAAGCAAGGATCACAAGAAAACAAGACATATATTTGTTTATTTTATTGAAAGACGCCTATATGCACGAAAAGTGATGCATGGAATGCAACCTAAGACTAAGACAAACTTTGTCTTGTATTTTGCACACCTTGGACCGCATCAACTGGATTGATACCTGATCTTTGGAAGGCCATATCTCGGCGAAAAAAAGTCCAAATGAGGTGATTCAAGAGCCCAACTTCAAGGGAATTTTATGAGCTATAACTTGGATGAAGAGTGCAAACCCAAATTCGGCGTCTAAAATCAGGTTGAAGTCAACAACCGACAGGGTATATTTCAAGGCAAGATTTTAGGGATTTAAATTACGTAATCTTTCTTGATTAGCTTCGACTTATCTTTTATGTATATTTGATTTAGATTGATAGGTAGTGATCTGAGGACGTTGATTGATTATTTTATCTTTTGGGAATAGGAAAAATCTAGCCCTTATAATAGGAAGCAAACGGCAGCTAAGGATGGAGAGATTTTAAGAATTTCAGAATTTGGCAAATTCAAAAGTGCAGCCGGGTGTTGCTTCTTTGTGTGGGTTTTCCTCTGGTTTTTCATAAATTAAAATCAAAGCTAGATCCAATCAAGGTTTGAGCAAACCTAGTTGGTGAATCACAATCCAAAGATACGGAACGACGTGTTGGATTGGGAGATTCGAATTGCGTGACCTAGATGTTGTTGATTTCTCTTGTCAAAGAAGGTGGTGTTTACGCCATTGTCCCACGCAAGGGTTGATCAAAGGTGTCTTTTGGAGTTGAAAGAAACGATCGCTCATTGCATACGATCCAAGGTCGTATCAAAGTGGTATCAGAGCCGAGGTCTTCTATTCAACTCAATTATCCCTTTTAATTTTTGTCTATTTTTTGTTTCATCATACCCCAAGTTCTTTTTATTCTTGAACCACGTCCTTTTTGTTTGTTGTCAATTCCTTTTCTCCATTCAGTGAGTGTCTGATCATTGTTGAACCCATATTCATATATTAACCAAAAAATTCCTATCTTTTGGTTAAATCACCCTACTGCTCCCTCCATGCACATGCACCACACATTATTCTAACTTTTGCTTGGAACCTTTTTCTTCTGGCTTGATTCACGGTATATTCATATTGTTAAGAAAAAGAAGGTAGACACAAACAAAGAAGGCTGCGTTTTGCACAGCACGTAGCAGTCAAAACAATACAAAAGGGGTTACATTTTCTACTCTTGGGCAAAACATGCAACTCCAACAGAACGTTTGGACTTTGCACGTATATTTGCTATCTACCTTTTAAGATCAAATCTTTACACAGACTTGACAATAGGGCATTGTATTTGGGTTTATATTCAGCCATAACATATAAATCTAGTCCATTGCTTAAAAGTGCTACTTAGTCACACGTAAATCTTGTTGCTAACGAAGCTTTTAGTTGACCATAGACTTGTGTGGCTTTGATTACATTGTTTGCTTGATTTATATTGAATATATCTCGTATCCAAGGCTGACCTTATCACCCTACATACACGGCTACCCTTGAGTACCAAAAAAAGAACCCTCTTTTAGATGCTTCTATTCCTGATCTAAACTTGAAAATAGCGCCATTCACTGTTCCATATTCATAAGAAGAAGAACAAAAACTCGCATTAGAATCCCAGGTCTCTAAGGTCTTTTGCCTCCTACATTGATTTGCTAGGCCTAATGATGAGGATCAAGGGTCCCATCAAGAGGTCAAGGGCCCTATGACAAGAAGAAGGGCAAGAGAACTTTGTCATCAAGTTTCCACCTTCTTGTACAAGCATGTTCAAGATGAACCTAAGATTCCTTGGGTTCATTTCATTGAACCTTCACCTTGAGTGTGTGTAAACGTGTGTGTGCTTTCTTTATCTTCAAGTTTATCTTGTTTTCTTGTGATCTTTGTTTTATGTGTTTGCTTTTTAGGAAAGTTAGGTACATGTAAGATCCAAATAAAATGAAGGCCCAAAAAGAGGAAAATACCCGTGTGTTACAAAAAAAGGAGACAAAAGGAATGTTGTCTTGAAGAGATTGTCTCCACAAAGACAAATTCAAATGTGTCCAAGATGGATTCCTCTTTCCAAAATTGAACTTAAAATCATCTCCAAGAATCAAAAGGGTGGCCGGCCAGAGTTGAAGACAAGATGATGATCAAATTGAATTTAAATTCAAAGCCAAACTTGAATTTAAATTCATCCATGATTTGAATTCAAACTTCAACCAATTGGAGAGTTAAAATTCAAGATGAATTCAGCCAAAATATCCAGCCATCCACACGCCAGTTGGAAGGCTAAAAGAAGGATAGGTTCCAATTCAAATTTAATCCAAGTTTGAATTCAAATTCAAACTCAATTTCAATTCAATCTTCAACCATCATTTGAATTCAATTCCAGCCAGCTTATCAACATCAAATCAGATTTTCTAATCTCCATTCATCTTCAATACACGGCTGGAATGGTGGGGGAAGGATATGCAAGAGCCAAGTTCAAAGCAAGCTCAAATTCAAACCCAACTTGAATTCAAATTCAACCAACTTTTGAATTCAACTTCAGGCCTCATCCTACTCATCAAATCAGCTCCTCCAAGGCAATATTGGACTCTCATACACGGCTGAACATGGAGGGCATAGGATCTTGCAAGCATTTCAAATTTTAACTAGAATTTGCTTAAGTTTTGAATTCAAACATTTTTCAATTTTCAAACAATTATTAGCTATATTATTTGAATTAATTTCTATTCATTTTAAAGGTTGATAGGCCGGTCATTATAGCCTATAAATAGAGCCTTTGGCCGATGGGATTGGACAACTTTTGATGAATAAGAATTCTTGATATTTCTTTCACTTTGTGTGAGACTTTGTTTTCTTGGTTTTGCATTAAAAACCTAAGTTAAGATCCTTCAAAGTTGAGCATTTTGAAGGTGTTGCCATTGCTAAAAGGTGCCTTCCAGGAGGGCCACATTGGTTTGCCTGATCAACGACCATCTTGAAGTGTTGGTCTTGCTCACTTGATCCACACATTTTTATCACTAAGGAAGCAAGGGGAAGTCTTCTTCCTTGTGCCTAACCCTTTGTGAAGGACGTTTGGAAGGTGGAATTGTTGGAGCCCATAAGTTGCACGCATCAAATTGGTATCAGAGACCAGGTTACTCTATTCCACCATCTATTATTTCCTTTTCGTTTGAGTCTAGTCATTTCAAGTTCAGTTGTGTCCTTCTTCTACTCCTCCCTCTACATGCCATTTGTCTTGCATTTCATTCAAAAAAAAACAAAAAACATCCAAAACAAACATTGCTTTGAGTCCTTGCATATTTCTGCATTTTGCTTTTCATCATTCAAGTGTCATTTCTTTTATTTCCTTTTCGCATCACAATCTGATTTTGGGTCGTTCAAACTTGAACAAATTAGGGTTTGTTGCATTTTAGGTTACATTCAGCCTTCTTTTAAATATTCCAACCATCAGCCTATAAAGCTACCTCGGTTGCAAATCATCTTGTTGCTACCGAAGCTTTTAGTTGGTGATGATTGTATGCATCTTGTGATTTGCATTGTGATTGATTTCATGCTTTAAGTCAAGTAGTCCTACGTGTGCTTGTCTTCATAACCCATTTTCAACAACAAGCAAAACCCTAATTCTAGCCCTACACCCACGGCCCAACCCCACCCTAAAATTCACCAACCTGGTTCCAAACAAACTTATTTACACCCCCCAACAAAAAGCCCCAAACCAATTTTACCAAACACAATCAGAATCTAAAGATCCCAATTCATTCAAATAAACCCTAACCCTAGAATTTGAATTTTGTTCAAATTCTGTCCTAAACCAACCAATATCCAAATTGACCACACCAATCGTCAATTACCAACCACAAATAGCCATATACACTAAACAATCAACTCCCAAACCCCAATCCAGCAAATACCCAAAGCGTTCAAAAAAAACCTAGCTTGAAAACCCTAACCCTAATTCCAATTCTGTCCAACCTCCATTTCCCTCACTTTCCAAAGTTAGTTTCTTGCAATTCAAGGTTGCAAACAGCAATTTAAAGACATACCACCATTCAGTCCAAAAACAAAAGTGCTAAGTGCAAAACGCGTGAGATTTCAAATTCTGCCCTAATCAAACAAAAAAAGGGAGATCTGAACCTTGCCTACGTTGAATTAGCAAGGAAAGAAAGAAAACAAAAGAACAAGAGAAAAGAAAAAGGGCAACACGCTTGAGCATTACATAGAAATTGTTTTGGTGCAATTTGAGAACCTTGGATACCATATTTCCTTTTTATCCCACATTGCTGTCCCCCTATACCCTATTCTCCATCTCCTGATCTTCTTGAACCAATCACACACTTGGTTGCTCGATTGTTGCATGACTTGAACCATTTTGTGGATAGTAAGTACATAGAATCAAAATTAACTAAAGATTACCCACGGCAACCCTTAGTTCATCTTTGGTTCAGCCTTATACATCAATTTTGGTTGCTTATTTTCTTTGAATCTTAGTAGAAAGTTCAAGTTTGTGTTCATTTCAATTGATTCTACTTTGATACTAATTGGTGCAACTTGAACGCAAAAAGGAAGAAACAAGTGGAGAACATGGTGATTTGAAGAAGCATTGGCAATACACTTTCTTATTGATCACTTTGAGCCTTCTTAACTTCAGGTTATCAAAGAAGCAAAGTGGTAAGAGAGTGGAAAGAAAAAAAAGCAGAGTGTTCATAGTTTTTTTACTAATCCCTTAACGTTTGCTTGTCTTTGTGTTAGTTTGCTTCTTTTCTTCTCTTTACATTTTTAATTGATCACTTTAGGTAAAACATGGATAGCAGCACCCACTCCGCATCTAGCAAGTCAAAAGAGGCCGAAACTGTTGACAACACGCAACAACAAATGCTGGAGATGCTTAAGAAACTCATGCATGACAATGAGGTAATTAAGCATCGCTTGGAAGACGTGGAGCGAAGCTACAAAACGAGTGATGGCCAAGGTACAAGCAGGGCCGTTCCCCTACCACAACCTAGGCGCCACCCACCAGAGGAAGTTGAAGATGACAACCTTAGACCGCCACTGATGCGTGCAACTCGTGGGCTCCAACGATTCCACCTTCCAAACGTCCTTCACAAAGGGTTAGACACAAGGAAGAAGACTTCCCCTTGTTTCCTTAGTGATTAAAAACGTGTGGATTAAGAATGAGCAAGACCAACACTTCAAGATGGTCATTGATCAGGCAAACCAATACGGCCCTCCTGGACGGCACCTTTAAGCAATGGAAACACCTTCAAAATGCTCAACTTTGAAGGATTTTAACCTAGGTTTTTAATGCAAAACCAAGAAAACAAAGTATCACACAAAGTGAATGAAATATCAAGAATTGTTATTCATCAAAAGGTGGTGTTACAATTCGGCCAAAGGGCCTATTTATAGATGCCTAAGACCTTCAAAATAATTAGATATTATCTAAAATAAATAGCTAAAAAACATTTGAATTGAACTTGAAATTGCTAACTATTTGAATTCAAAAACAACTTGAAAAATCCTAGCTAAAATCTGGTTGAGATCCTCCTTGTCCAGCCGTGTATGTGTTCAGCAAATGAGGCATTATTAAGCTGATTTGATGAGTAGGATAGGGCTGAACTTGAATTCAAAAAGTTGGGTGAATTTGAATTCAAGTTGAGTTTGAATTTGAGCTTACTTTGAATTTGTTTCTTGCACATCCTTTCCTTTGTTCCAGCCGTGTATAACAAGTCCAAGAAGGTCTTGAAATCTGAATTTGATGATGATAACATGGCTGGAGTTGAATTCAAAAGATGGTTGAAGTTTGAATTCAAATTGAGTTTGAATTTGAATTCAAACTTGGATTCAATTTGAATTGGATTTTATCTCCTTCTTTTCTCTTCAAAAATGGCGTGTGGAAGGCTGGTTGTTTTGGCTGAATTCATCTTGAATTTGAAGCCTCAATTTGGTTGAAACTTGAATTCAAATCAAGGTTGAGTTTAAATTCAAGTTTGGCTTTGAATTCAAATTCAATTTGATCATCATCCTTTTGCTTGAATATGGCCGGCCCCTTATTGTGTTTTGGAGATGATTTTTGATTTCAATTTGAACAAGAGACTCCATTTTGGACACATTCGAATTTTTCTTTGTGTAGACAAACATTCTCTTCAAGACAATCATTCCTTTTCTCTCTCTTTTTGGTAGCACACGCCTACAAGAACATTTTGGACTTCCATTTAGCTTGGAAATTTCATGTACCTAATTTACCTTCAAAGCAAATACATAAAACCAAGATCACAAGACACAAGATAAAATTCAAAGACAAAGAACGTAGACATGCATGCTGATACATGCTCAAGTTGAAGGTTCAATGAAATGAACCCAAGGAGTCTTAGGTTCATCTTGAACATACTTGTACAAGAAGGTGGAAACTTGATGACAAAGTTCTCTTGCCCTCCTTCTTGTCATAGGGCCCTTGACCTCTAGATGGGACCCTTGATCCTCATCGGACCCTTGATCCTCATCAGCCACACATCGAGGCACGAAGGTTTGTTCCTCCTACACAACCAAGAAGGTACGTCCCACGAAGGTACAACAATGATTACATTCCATATGAGCATGATGATTATGACTTTGATGACCACTCTCCCCGTGGTTACCAAAGACGCCAAAACCCCCTTTTCCCACAAGATGACGATTTTCTCAAAACCAAAATAAATATTCCCACGTTTTATGGTAAAAGTAATGCGGAGGAATATTTAGAATGGGAAACGAAAGTGGATTTAATCTTTTCTTGTACCAATTATAGTGAATTACAAAAAGTGAGGTACGCATCTATTGAGTTTTCTGGTTATGCACTTAATTGGTGGACAAATTTGTGTCGAAATAGAACTAAGACAAGGCAACCTCCAATTGCCACTTGGGAAGAAATGAAGTTTGAAATGAGACAACGTTTTATCCCAAACAATTATGAGAGTTCTATTTTCACGACTTTGCATAATTTACGACAAGGTTCCAAAAGTGTAGACGAATATTATAAAGAGTTAAAAATTTTGTTGGAAAGGTATAACTTGCAGGAACCCGAAGAAGCCACCAAGGCTCGATTCTTACATGCTTTAAACAGGGAGATTGCGCAAAGGGTTGACCTTCAACCTTATCTCGACCTCACAACCATGGTCCATATGGCTGAAAAGATTGAAAACCAATTAAAGGTACGTAGTTCCTCCAATTTCAATTCCAATTATCGTGCTAATCAATCTTCATCAAGATTTTCCAGCAAGCCTGCAGGAACGGGAAGTTCACAGCCTACAGGAGGCCAAACACGTGACCAAGGTGCGTCACAAAGAATGGACAATCGTGTGCAATCCACACAAAGGAGAGATGAACGCAACCAACAAAAGGCTCCTACCGGAAATTCTTCTGATCTCTCAAACAGGTTTAGAGACATTAAATGCTATAAATGTCAAGGACGTGGTCACATAGGAAAAGAGTGTCCTAATGCAAAATGAATCATGTTAATTGAAGAGACAAACGAATATGTGTCTGAGTCCGAGCATGAAAACGAGTCTGATCATGATAATGATATTGAACCTCAAGAAGATCTTGGCGCATTAGATGATTTTGACACTAAGGAGTTTCTTGTTGTGTGTAGAGCTTCAAATGCATATCCGAAATTAGATGATCACGAACAACATAGAGAAAACATTTTCCATATTCATTGCATGATAAAAGGTAAAGTGTGCACCATGATCATTGATTCCGGTTCTTGTGCGAATGTGGCTAGTATCGAATTGGTAAGAAAACTAAATTTGCCTATGACTAATCATCCGCATCCTTACAAACTTGCATGACTAAATGATTGCGGTGAAGTTAGCGTAAGTAAACAAGTTTTGATTTCTCTTAGCATTGGTAGTTACAAAGATGATGTTTTATGTGATGTCGCACCAATGCATGCTAGTCATATCTTACTTGGTAGGCCATGGCAATTTGATTGACATGATACATATGATGGTTATTTGAATCGTTATTCTTTCAAATTGAATGGCAAGTTGTACAAATTGCATGCACTTCCACCACACAAAGTCCACGAGGATCACCAACGCATGTCCAAGTCTAGAGCCGATCCTAAGGAAAAAGAAGCTTAGACAAAATTCGTAGAATGCATGAAAAGTGAGAACAAAAAACAAGAGAGCAAAGGAAAAGAGGTAGTGCCCATAAGTGTCAACGAATCCAAAAAGAAGTGTGGGTATTTCGCAAAGAAAAGAGAGGTCACATGAGCCCTTTATAACAACCAAACTTTCCTCATCATCATCCCTAAGACGTGTTACCTTTCCTTAGAAGAACTCCCACCAAACTTACCTACCTCTGTTGTCTCTTAACCACCATCCGGATTACCACCCATTAGAAGAATAGAACACCAAATCGACTTTGTCCCAGGAGCCATGTTACCAAATCGACCAGCCTATCGAGCAAACCCCGAAGAAACAAAGGAAATCCAAAGGCAGGTAGAGGAGCTCCTAGCAAGTGGACAAGTCCAAGAGAGCCTAAGTCCATCCGCCATCCCAGTCATTATAGTACCCAAAAAGGATGGAACGTGGAGAATGTGTACTGATTGCCGAGCCATAAACAAAATTACCGTCAGGTATAGGTACCCCATACCTAGGCTAGACGATATGTTGGACATGTTGCACGGATCTAAATTCTTCACCAAAATCGACCTTAAGCAAGGGTACTTCCAGGTACGCATTAGAGAAGGGGACGAATGGAAGACTGCATTCAAAACCAAGTTTGGGCTCTATGAGTGGTTAGTGATGCCCTTCGGGCTCACCAACGCCCCTAGCACCTTTATGAGGCTAATGAATGAAGTCTTACGCGCATTCATAGGACGATTTGTTGTTGTCTATTTCGATGATATCCTAATCTATTCCCAAACCATAGAAGATCATCTTGACTACATAAGAGCCGTTTTTGAAAAGCTTAAGCAAGAACAACTTTACGCCAACTTTGAGAAGTGCTCCTTTTGTTTAGAACGCGTAGTTTTTCTAGGCTTTATCATTTCGGCTGAGGGAGTAGAAATGGATGAGGAAAAGGTTAGGTCAATTGTGGAGTGGCCTATACCTAAGACTGTAGGGGAAGTTCGTAGTTTCCATGGACTAGCAAGCTTTTATAGACGCTTTGTCAAAGATTTTTCTTCCATAGCTGCACCCTAAATGAAATTGTGAAAAAAGATGTGCCTTTTAGGTGGGAAGAGCCACAACAACAGGCATTTGATGAGCTTAAGTGTAGGCTAACCACTGCACCCATACTTAGGCTACCAAATTTTGACGAGACTTTTGAGATCGAGTGTGATGCAAGTGGAGTGGGTATAAGCGCAGTTTTGACCCAAGGTAAGAAACCCATAGCCTACTTTAGTGAGAAGTTGAAAGGCGCTGCATTGAATTACTCTACCTATGATGAGGAACTTTATGCCCTTGTGAGATCCCTACAAACTTGGCAACACTATCTTCAACCTGAAGAGTTTGTGATCCACACTGACCACAAAAGCCTTAAGTATCTTAAAGGGCAAGGAAAGTTGAACAAAAGACATGCCAAATGGGTAGAATACATAGAACAATTCCCTTACGTGATTAAGTACAAACAAGGAAAGGACAATATAGTTGTTGATGCCCTCTCTAGGAGATACACGTTAGTCACTACATTATCCTTACGCTTCTTAGGATTCGAATCACTTAAGGAATTGTATCCCAATGACCATGACTTTGGCACCATTTTCGAAGCTTGTAAAGAGGCACCATTCGGGAAATTTTACATGCATGAAGGTTATCTTTTCAAAGAACAAAAATTATGTGTTCCCCAAACATCCCTACGAGAAGCATTGACTAGAGAAGCCCATGGGGGAGGTTTAATGGGTCATTTCGGAGTGTTCAAAACCCTTGAGACTCTTAAAGACATTTTTTATTGGCCCCACATGCGCGTAGATGTCGAAAGGTTATGTGGTAGTTGCATCACTTGCAAACAAGCCAAATCTAAGTCCCAACCACATGGCCATTACACACCTTTACTCGTCCCTGATGCCCCTTGGATTGACATCTCCATGGACTTTGTTTTAGGACTTCCTAGGTCTCGGGGAGGACGCGATAGTATTTATGTTGTGGTTGATCGATTTTCAAAAATGGCACATTTCATTTCATGTAGGAAAGTTGATGACGCCACACATGTTGCTGATTTGTTCTTCAAAGAAATTGTGAGATTGCATGGCATGCCACGTACAATTGTATGTGATAGAGATACGAAATTTTTGAGTCACTTTTGGCGTGTTTTGTGGGGTAAACTTGGTACACAATTGTTGTTTTCAACCACCGCCCACCCACAAACTGATGGACAAACTGAAGTCGTTAATCGTACTCTTTCTCAACTTTTGCGTGCCATTTTGCAAAAACACATTAAACATTGGGAAGATTGTTTACCATATATCGAATTTGCATACAATAGGAGTGTCCATCACGGTACTTTGCATAGTCCATTTGAAATCGTGTATGGCTTTAATCCCTTGTCTCCCCTTGATTTGATCCCTATTCCCGTGCATGAACGTTCAAGTCTTGATGGCAAACAAAAAGCGGAAAAGATAAAGAAACTGCATGAACAAGTTAAAACACAACTTGAAAAGAAAAACAAAGCTTATGAAAGACGAGCTAACAAACATCGAAAACGAGTTGTGTTTAAACCTGGAGATTTAGTGTGGTTACATTTGCGCAAAGAAAGATTTTCCAATGAAAGAAAGTCAAAACTGTTACCTCGAGGAGATGGATCATTCAAAGTTTTGAAACGCATAGGTAACAATGCATACATCCTTGATCTTCCCGAAAGGTATGGTTCAATTTCTCCTACTTTTAGTGTGCTGACCTCACCCCTTTCACTGATGACCTTTTTGATTCGAGGACGAATCCTTTTGAGGGGGGGATTGATGAGGATCAAGGGTCCCATCAAGAGGTCAAGAGCCCTATGACAAGAAGGGGGGCAAGAGAACTTTGTCATCAAGTTGCCACCTTCTTGTACAAGCATGTTCAAGATGAATCTAAGATTCATTGGGTTCATTTCATTGAACCTTCACCTTGACTGTGTGTAAACGTGTGTGTGCTTTCTTTATCTTGAAGTTTATCTTGTTTTCTTGTAATCTTTGTTTTATGTGTTTGCTTCGTAGGAAAGTTAGGTACATGGAAGATCCAAATAAAATGAAAATGTTGTCTTGAAGAAAATGTTTGTCTCCACAAAGACAAATTCAAATGTGTCCAAGATGGATTCCTCTTTCCAAAATTGAACTTAAAATCGTCTCCAAGAATCCAAAGGGTGGCCGGCCAAAGTTGAAGACAATATGATGATCAAATTGAATTTAAATTCAAAGTCAAACTTGAATTTAAATTCAGCCATGATTTAAATTCAAACTTCAACCAATTGGAGAGTTAAAATTCAAGATGAATTCAGCCAAAATATCCAGCCATCCACACGCCACTTGGAAGGATGAAAGAAGGATAGATTCCAATTTCAAATTGAATCCAAGTCTGAATTCAAATTCAAACTCAATTTGAATTCAATCTTCAACCATCATTTGAATTCAATTCCAGCCAGCTTATCAACATCAAATCAGATTTTCTAATCTCCATTCATCTTCAATACACGGCTGGAATGGTGGGGGAAGGATATGCAAGAGCCAAGTTCAAAGCAAGCTCAAATTCAAACCCAACTTGAATTCAAATTCAACCAACTTTTGAATTCAACTTCAGGCCTCATCCTACTCATCAAATCAGCTCCTCCAAGGCAATATTGGACTCTCATACATGGCTAAACATGGAGGGCATAGGATCTTGCAAGCATTTCAAATTTTAGCTAGAATTTGCTTTAGTTTTGAATTCAAACATTTTCAATTTTCAAACAATTACTAGTTAGATTATTTGAATTAATTTCTAGTCATTTTAAAGGTTGATAGGCCGGTCATTATAGCCTATAAATAGAGCCTTTGGCTATGGGATTGGACAACTTTTGATGAATAAGAATTCTTGATATTTCTTTCACTTTGTGTGAGACTTTGTTTTCTTGGTTTTGCATTAAAAACCTAAGTTAAGATCCTTCAAAGTTGAGCATTTTGAAGGTGTTGCCATTGCTAAAAGGTGCCTTCCAGGAGGGCCACATTGGTTTGCCTGATCAACGACCATCTTGAAGTGTTGGTCTTGCTCACTTGATCCACACGTTTTTATCACTAAGGAAGCAAGGGGAAGTCTTCTTCCTTGTGCCTAACCCTTTGTGAAGGACGTTTGGAAGGTGGAATTGTTGGAGCCCACAAGTTGCATGCATCACCTAATGTAAGCTCGAGGACACTATCATCCTCAATTTCAATTTTGCCATTCCTTTCAATTTCCAAGCCAATAACTTTGACTTCTTTGGGCTTCTTGGGTTGATGAGTGATGATTATTTATAAGAGTTGAATTTGTAGCCAAAAAAGAAAAAAAAAGCCTCGGGAAAACGGTGAGGCCTAAAAAAAATATAAACCTTTCAAGAATCTGAGGCACACAAGGAGGATTGGAAAGTTAGTGTCAAGTTGCTTTTATATCAAGAATACCAAAGTTCACTTAAATCCAAGTACTCATCTACCTCAAATTACACCATATCTCATTGTGTTGGAACTTGGATACTTGAGTATCGCAATTGATCAACAACTTTCTAATTAATTTGCATAAGGCTAAGTTTAACTAAAGATTGCCCAGGGCAACCCTTAGTTTTTCTTTGGCTCAACGTTTGGCATAATTTTTGGTTTCCTTTTTCTATTATTCATAGAAGGTTAAGTGTGTTAAATTGTCTTGTTATTGGCTTGATACCTTTGCTTATTAGTTGCTGAAATTTGGGTGATACATTGGAGAAAAAGGTGCAATTGACCATCGGATTGTGTTAGACACTTGAAAAGCTTGCTTCGATTGTATCTAGCTCAAGATTGGCTGATGACAACACAAACTTGAGTAACTATACAAGAGCGAGAGAGGAACATACATATTGAGTTTGGTTTTCACTAACTGATGAGCCAAACGAAGGCTAGACAAACGTTCCAAGGACTTTGTCTCCTATTCCAAATTGATTTGAACCTCAGCTATGGCAAAGAACATCACAATGACACCCCTTGAACTGTAACCGTTTGTTCTTGGCTCAATTTATGCCAACACCTCTTCCTCTTTGGCACTCCAACACATCTAAAACCTCATTGAGACCCTAAGATGCTGTAAACCAAAAATGAAGTAAATACTAACAAGTTCTAGGCTATGAACTTGGAAGAAAACCATTAGTGGTCTTAAACTTCAACTAGAAAAGTTGAGAATTCCTTAAAGGAAATTTTGATTGAAATGTATTTGAATTGTTGTTTTGTACATTCAGGTTCCTATGCTATTTATAACAAATGAAAATGATAAAGAGTACAAGTTTTAATGTACAAAGTACAAGACTAAAATGACATGCTTGCTTTGAAAAACTTTGGTTCCAAGAAATCTGGTTGCTTTTGCCGTTTCTTCCTTGCTTGATTTCAGCCATAATTTTGATTGGTTAATACAATGAGCAGCTTGGTTTGAACTCCCCTTTGATTGGTTGTGAGTTTGGCTTTGAATTTTCAAAGCAATCTTACGTGAGTCATGCCTTAAACTTCAAGGATCTGATTGGTTCATTTGTTGTGCAGCTTGCTTGCTTGTCTCCTTGCTTGTTTTTGATTGGTTTGAAGATTTGCAAGACTTCTTCCAATTGGTTCATGAAATGAGCAGCTTGTCCATCCATTCCAACGTGAAGAAGAATTCTTGAATTTGACATGAGTGCTTGTCACCTCCTTGCTTGTGAGCTACTTGCTTATCACCTCTTTGCTTGAACAAAATTTCAGGTTTTAATTGCATCTTCAAGCTAAATACGTGTACCTGAAAGACAAGGCAATAATACAACACAAACTATCCTAAAACAAGGTTAACCAACCAACAATATTAAAAAGAACAACTAAAGATATGTACAACATGTTTTTGATACAACTAGATCAAAGCCTGTATCATGGAAACCCAATGGACGTCATCTTTGCTTGGTTCATCCTCTTCATGCCTATAAAGAAATGATTCAACACAATGTAACAACTTCTTAGCCATACTCCTTGTTATGGGACCTGTGCGGGGCAGTGAGGTGTCATCATCAGTGTTTGTATCCACAAGGTTAGGCTGTAGCTCATCATTTTCAATGTAAAGCTCTCTTTGACCTATCTTCAAAGACACCAAGCAACAAACACAAGATACACAACATATATGACATGTCCTAAGGGTTAGTTAAGACTATAAGACATAAGAAGTAGCACTAGTGTGTGCGGAGTTAACACTGATATGCCATGTCTTACAGAACTAACATGTGACAATAAATGATACATGAAAATATGTTGCGTTGACCCCATCGTGGGCTCATCATACGTAACGAAATCTCTTTAGTCTTTGTGTTAGTTTTTCCTTTCTTTGTTTTCTTGCTTAATTTCAGGTTAGTCAAGGATTCCATGGATGATGACATTAGAGACCTCTATATTGGAATGACAGAAGGATTCAATCAAGCTTATTATGGAATTGCATATGATTTGCATGATTTTGGTGATGATTTTAGTGTTGATATTGAGCATGATTCTTATGATGATGATGCTGAAATTTCAATTGATACGCATGTTGATCATGATGATAAAGTTGATGCGTCGAATGAACATGACTTACATGATGAGCTTCTTGACTTGCATGATCCTAAACTGTTTAAATCTAGTTTGTCTGAATCTGATTCTAGTAGTGATGTTGTTTTACACTCTAAAGTGTGTGAACCTGATAAGAAATCGCATGTTGGTTTCCATGATCATATTGAAGTTGAACATGACTGTGTGAAGTTCTTAGAACGTAGTTCTAACATTCGTAAGAAACTTCTAGCACAAAAACAACGTAACTTTGAGCCCCTTGTAGAATTAAACAAAAAAAACGTGCAAAGATTAGACCTCCTTGATAAATTGCAGGGTCTTAGGAGACTTGTTGATATTTATCGTGTTCATATGCATGAGATTGACTTGCGTGCTGAAAATGATGAGCTTGAATCTAAAATTGTTTACGCTACACATGATTTGCTTGATTTACATGGTGAGTTACAAGATGATTTGAGTGACATTTCAAGTGAGAATAATGATGTCTTAGGTCATAAACATGATAACATTGAGAAACATGAATGGGTTGTGTATAATAATCCTTTGTTTGAGTGCCTTGATAGTGACATTCCATCCTATGAAATTTCTAATTTGCATGCGTATGAATCTGAAATCCACCTGACGATAAATTGATTTTGAAGACGATAATCTGCATATTAGTGCTGATTTGTGCTTTGTTGAGCATGATAGTTCAAATACATCTAAATTGGAAGTTTTAAGGAGATTACAAGGTACGTTGTTTATTCCTCATGTTTCACATACTTTATCTTTCATGCTTGATAAATCTTATGTGAGGAGTTTTCTACCTATCTTGTTTGTGCATCCTAAACATATTAGAAAGATGTGTTTATTGCTAAGTTTCCATGTGGATATGTGTTATAATGTGTTGTTGTCTACATGCTTCTTGCTTAAGTTAATTGTTCATCTTAAGCATGTTAAACTCAAATTATGCATGTTTATTGCACTTTATTCTCTTAGGTTTGTATCTTGTATATATTATGAGTCATTTGTGGAGTATCCCACTTATCCATTTGTGTGTTTAGATTCAAGGTCAAATCCTTTTGAGGAGGGAGGGAATGATGATTTAAGGAGCCCTGAACATACAAACTTCACAAACAAGGGCCTTGAACATACAAACTCCACAAACAAGAGGCTTTTGCACAAATAGAAGATGCAAACTAAAGAGCTTCTTGTTCAAACATGTACAAGATGAGCCAAGGAATGTAGATGCATGATTTTTCTATGTTTATTGAGGCTATGATTGGATTGTCCAAGTGTTTCAATGCATATTATAAGATGTAAGGGTTGGTGGGAGGGTAGGATGGTCATTTAATGCGTTGGCGTCGTAATATCAAGTCTAGTTGTTTGCGTTGTCTTTGTTTTGGGTCTAGGATATTTTATAGAGTCCTTTAATATGTTTTTATAGTGTTAATGGCCGTTTTTGAGTGTTTTCTTAGGTGACAAGGCTAAATAAGGAAGGTGGCTTGCAGGATCCCTACTTCTCAGGAAGGCAGCCGGACACCGTTTGGTATTTTGGATGCACATGTCTGAGCACGAGTCCAAATGGGTTCTAACTACTTGGAGGTGTTAGACAAATCAATTTGGGATGATTTTTATGTTTTGCACTTTTCCAAATTCGGGATACAACATGGACCGAAATCGGCTAGAAGAGTGGAGTCCAGAATGGAAAGTACTGAAGCCCACTGGATTGATACCTGATTTTTGGAAGGCCATATCTTGGCGAAGCAAAGTCCAAATGAGTTGATTCAAGAGCCCAAGTTCAAGGAAATTTTATGAGCTACAACTTTCATGCAGAGTGCAAACCATAATTGGGCATCTAAAATCGGGTAGAAGTCAACAACCAACAGGATGTAGTCCAGGGCGAGATTTTAGGGATTTGAATTATGTAATCTTCCTTAATTAGCTTCGACTTATCTTTTATGTAGATTTGATTTAGATTAACAGGTAGTGATCTTGATGCCTCGCGAAAGTGCATCACACATGTCACCATGTTTTATTAGTTCTTTAGGACGTGTAGAACTTGCATGAGGTCGTCTTGTTAGGAAATCGAACGAGATCACTGCAAAAACGCGCAGCGGAAAACAAAACTTGATCTCGGATTTCCTACCAAGGATCCATGTTGTTCGTTTAATTCGACAAAAGAAGTCAAAAAGTACCTCCGTAGATTCGAAATCTGCAGATGGAAGAGGTGCGAAAATACGATCACCCTCTGTCGGTATCCACACGAACGCTTCCGCCCGGAGTGCTAGCTCTTCAAACGGCGCAGCTGAAGAATTCGGTTTTCACAAAAACGATTCTTGCCCTTTCGTTTTCTACTGGTTGTGTGGTGTACGAGATACACCATGCTCCGTACATATATATAGATATCAAAATCCGATTCCTGATCGGATTTGTTAACGCTATCAAAATCCGTACCAGATACGGATTCTGTTAGGATTAGATACAACCAATCAAAATCCATATCAAATATGGATTCTCTGTTATTATCCGATGATATAAATATATACATAAAAAACGAAATTAATAATAATAATAATTAATATCCAATATTAATATTATTAATATTAAAAAACGATAATAATAATAATAATAATTAATATCCAATATTAATATTATTAATATTATTAATCTCAGCCATACGCATTCTTGTGTGTGACCCGATAGGCCCATATTAATTGGCAGTTGATTAAATCGCTATTAAACCAACAAGTCGTAATTGGCCTCTAGCAAGGCATTACGACTACCCAATTAATACGAGTAAAGTCCAACTAGCCTAATAATAGTACATGCATTAATCCCTTTGTCACACGATATCTAGTTTGAACATAAGTCATGGTCAGCGTCATACTTATATAGTTCAAACACATGATTACTCGATCTCTAAGTAGACTGATAAAACAAATGATATTGATCACACTATCAATTCATTTGAGCACGGCCATGCATTTCACAGTCTCACTAATCGAGGGGCCCAAAGATATCTCTCTCAAAAGAGAGGGACAAATTCTATCTTGATTGTTCAATATCCTCTACATAATTTCTATCACATTCAATCATGACCTTTATTATTATCCAGTTACGGATAACGTTTGATCATGTCAAAATATAATAGTCCTTATGTTGGAAACTATGACAATCTCAAGTCAAAAGATTAAAACATGACTATCATGAGATTTACTTATGACGCTAATCCATGTAGCAATCTCATGATGGGTCTGTCCAATACACTGTTCTCTAACAAGTATCTATGAGATTGATTCGTATCACCATACACATAATCATCTCATGATTATCAAATCAATACTCATACTGATTATAAATTATTTTATCTCCATAATAATAATGAATCAGGGACATATATCAAAATTGTGTAACATACTAACCAACAA
This sequence comes from Eustoma russellianum, assembly GCA_036186865.1. NCBI lineage: Eukaryota > Viridiplantae > Streptophyta > Magnoliopsida > Gentianales > Gentianaceae > Eustoma > Eustoma russellianum. The sequence goes on along the minus strand of AP025048.1, from coordinate 16,237,488 downwards.
TAATGATAATAAAACCTCTTTTATTAATAATAAATGCATAACATAAATATCCAAATCATGGCCTAGAGCACATACACTAACAATCTCCCACTTGCACTAGGCCTAAAAATATCTGAGACCCATAGATCTAGTGTGCTGATCATGCTTGACCCGTGAGAGAGGCTTAGTCAATGGATCCGCTATGTTATCGTTTGTGTCAACTTTGCATATCTTGACATCTCCTCTATCGATTATGTCTCGAATGAGATGATAGCGTCTGAGTATATGTTTAGATCTCTGATGAGACCTAGGCTCTTTTGCTTGTGCTATGGCACCATTGTTGTCACAATAAATGTCCACAGAATTTGCAATGCTAGGTACCACTCCTAGCTCAGTGATGAACTTCTTCAACCAAACTGCTTCTTTAGCTGCATCTGATGCTGCTATATACTCAGCCTCTGTTGTAGAATCAGCCACAGTGCTTTGTTTTGAACTCTTCCAACTAACAGCTCCACCATTCAATGTGAATACAAAACCGGACTGCGACCTGAAATCATCTATGTCAGTTTGGAAGCTAGCATCTGTGTAACCATTTACAACTAACTCGTCATCCAAACCTCCATAAACCAAGAATACATCTTTAGTCCTTCTGAGGTACTTAAGAATATTCTTGACAGCTGTCCAGTGACCTTCACCAGGGTCAGCTTGATATCTACTTGTTGTGCTCAATGGATATGAGACATCTGGTCTAGTACATAACATGGCATACATGATCGATCCTATAGCAGAAGCATAAGGAATTTTATTCATTCGATCTCGCTCATCAGATGTCTGAGGACATTGATTCTTGCTAAGATGAATGCCATGAGACATAGGCAGGAATCTTTTCTTGGACTCTTGCATGTTGAACCTTTTCAACATTTTATCTATGTATGTACTCTGACTCAAGCCTATTATCCTTTTAGATCTATCTCTATAGATCTTGATACCAAGGATATAGGTAGCCTCACCCAAGTCCTTCATTGAAAATGAATTCCCTAACCAAGCCTTAACCTTTTGCAAGGTAGGGATATCATTCCCAATAAGTAATATGTCATCCACATATAAGACCAGAAACACTATTGCACTCCCACTAACCATCTTGTAAACACAAGGTTCATCTTCATTCTTGATGAAACCAAAGTTCTTAACTGTTTCATCAAAACGAAGATTCCAGCTTCGAGATGCTTGCTTCAATCCATAGATGGACCTTTGAAGCTTGCAAACCTTCTTTGAATTCTCAGGATTTACAAAACCCTCAGGTTGTGTCATGTACACATCCTCGATTAAATTTCCATTAAGGAAAGCAGTTTTGACATCCATTTGCCATATCTCATAATCATAGTATGCTGCAATGGCAAGGAGAATTCGAATAGACTTAAGCATAGCTACTGGTGAAAAGGTTTCATCATAGTCTATACCATGAGTTTGCTTGAAACCTTTAGCCACAAGCCTTGCTTTGTAGGTTTGCACATTTCCATCCATGTCAGTTTTCTTCTTGAAAACCCATTTGCAACCAATAGTCTTAATACCTTCTGGAGGATCAATTAAAGACCAAACTTGGTTATCAAACATGGATTGCATCTCAGAATTCATGGCTCCAAGCCATTTATCTGAATCTGGACCTGACACAGCTTCCTGATAGGTAGTAGGCTCATCTTGATCTATGAGCATAACTTGACTATCATCAGTCACAAGAAACCCGTATCTCTCTGGCTGACGATGTATTCTATCAGATCTGCGTTGGACTTGTGTTACATTTTCAGGCTCCACAACTGTTTGTGGTTCTGAAATCGTCTCTAAAGACGGTTCAACGATATCTTGTGGAACTTGAGCTTCCTCAAGTTGTACTATACTCCCACTTGTTCTCTTGGAGAGAAACTCCTTTTCCAAAAAGACTTCATTTCGAGCAACAAACACTTTGTTCTCTGAGGGAATATAGAAATAGTACCCTTTAGTTTCTTTAGGATACCCCACAAAAATACATTTGATAGATTTTGGAGCTAGCTTATCTGACATTAATCTTTTCACATAAGCTTCACAACCCCAAATCTTAAGAAAAGACAAACTGGGTCTCTTACCAGTCCACATCTCATATGGTGTCTTTTCAACCGCTTTAGATGGTACACGGTTCAAAATGAATGTAGCTGTCTCCAAGGCATAACCCCAAAAGGATAAAGGAAGATCTACTTGACCCATCATAGATCGAATCATATCCAATAAAGTCCGATTTCTCCTTTCAGAAACACCATTCCATTGTGGAGTTCCTGGAGGAGTCAACTGTGAAACGATTCCACAATTTCTTAGATGTTGGTCAAATTCTTGGCTCAAATATTCACCACCTCGATCTGATCGAAGGGTTTTAATTGTCTTACCAAGTTGATTTTGTACTTCATTTTGAAAAGTTCTAAACATTTCAAAAGACTCATGCTTATGTTTCATTAGGTAGACATAGCCATACCTACTGAAATCATCAGTAAAAGTAATGAAATACTGAAATCCTCCCCTGGCACTAATGCTGATTGGGCCGCATACATCTGTATGTACCAAGCCCAATAAGTCATTAGCCCTTTCACTATGTCCAGTAAAAGGAGTCTTTGTCATCTTTCCAAGCAAACAAGACTCGCAATTTTCAAATGATTCAAAATCGAATGAATCTAATAATCCATCTGGATGGAGTTTAGATACGCGCTTCTCATTTATATGGCTAAGGCGACAATGCCATAAATATGCAGGGTTTAGTTCATTTGGCTTAGTTCTCTTTGAAGATATGTTATAAATATTACCGTCATTGGAATCATCAAGGTTAAGGACATAAATGTCATTATAACTACTTGCAATACAATAAAGCAAGTCATTTTTATCAAAAATAGAACACTTCTTATTTTTAATTAAAAATGAATAACCTTCATCATCCAAAACAGACACTGAAATAAGATTCCTACTCATAGTAGGAACATAAAAGCAATTGTTTAAAACTAACAAAAGCCCATTGGGCAAGACAAGCTCATAGGTCCCTACAGCTATAGCAGCAACTCTTGCTCTATTGCCAACACGTAGGTCCACCTCGCCCTTCTTCAGCATCCTACTCCTTTTGAGCCCCTGCATATTTGTACAAATATGGGATCCACATCCAGTATCTAATACCCAGGAAGAAGAAGTAGATAAATTAATTTCTATAACATAAATACCTGAAGATGTAGTCGTACTACCCTTCAGCTTCTTCAACTCCTCCAAATAAACATCACAATTTCTTTTCCAATGCCCAGGCTTGTTGCAATGGAAACAAGTTCCTTCCTTAGGAACCTTTGCCTTGGGACCAGGTTTCGGTTTAGCTTGACCCTTTGCCCCTTTTGCACCCTTTGCACTTTTAGCCTTACCCTTGCCTTTAGCTTTCTTTTTCATTATCTTGGTATTGACACTCAATACATGGGTAGGCTTCTTGATATTCCCCTCAGCAGTTTTGAGCATACCATGTAGCTCAGGAATGGACTTTTCCATATTATTCATATTGTAGTTCATGACGAACTGAGAAAAACTGCTAGGCAAAGAGTGTAGGATCAAATCCGTGGCGAATTCCAAACTCAGGGGATATCCAAGTCTTGCAAGGTGATCTATATATCCTTTCATCTTTAAAACATGAGCGCTAACAGATTCACCTTCAGACATCTTACAGTCAAAAAGTGCGACAGCGGTGTCGAACCTATCCTGCCTAGCCTGTTGTTGGAAAGCTTGTTTGAGATGCACACTCATCTCATAAGCTTCTAAGTGTTCCAGGTCTTTCTGAAGTCCTGAACACATAGTTGCCAACATTAGACATCCTATGTCATTGGAATCTTCCACATGCTTCTTATATTTGTTCTTAACAGCAACAGAAGCATCAGCAGGAGGGGGTTCAGGGACAGGGTCATCGAGCACGTAGGACTTCTTTTCTTGCTTGAGAACGATTCTCAAGTTTCGAAACCAATCAACAAAATTAGTCCCACATTCTTTTAATTTTTCCTTCTCAAGGATTGATCGCAGCGATAAGGTGGAATTGTTATTAGCAGCCATTTATGATCTACAAAACATGCAAAGTAACACTTTATTAATAATGAGGTTAAAATTTATAAAACTCCCACTAAAACATAACCCTCAAAAGAAATATTTTAGTGAGCTAAGATCCATATTTGACTTAATTCTAAATTCAGCTTTGGCATGACGCTTAAAATTAAGTTATTTAGGTAGGTAACATCTTTACCAATTACATCTCATGTAACTCTTAGAATTTATGGAATAATGATATCATATATCATTGTATGTTAGATTCCATCTAATGCCTTGGGCCCAAAACCGTTTTGATAGCCCAATTAAGTCTAACCAATTTTAAACATATGAGTAGCACTATTACTCATCCTACGTAGCTAGGAATGTTTAAAGCACATTGCTTTGGCAATACCTACTTTAATACAATCCCAGTTTTAATAGGTGTTTAAGACATGGATGGCATCAAGACTTAAATTATTACTGAGGGTTCAACTTAATTTATGTCTTGCATTGCATATCATTATATCGTAGCATCCTATATGCATATATAATATATCATCCACGTATCTCATACAAAATGATAAATATGTAAACGTGACATAGCATGGCCAAACTAAATATGATCTTCATGAGACCAGATGAAGATCATAAAGGAAACCCTATGTGAAAGACTTCCTATTACAACATTTGCAATGATACATATCTTCTTGTCTTGAGCCCGTGCCTCCATCTCCATAGAATCCACTCGTCCTTGGTGTGTGTCGCCATCACCATTTTGTAGCTTGATTCTTCATTTATTACAATAACAAAGAAAAACCTAACTACTTGTATAATAAAATACAACAAAAACTACAGTGGCACGCAGGCCATAATAACCCAAAACAAAAATATGACTAAGTCAATCACATAGGTTCTGAGGCCATGCTATGCACCATGCAAAGACATCAACAATTATAATATATCTTACATAAACATATTATAATAAATATATATTGACATTCTTAATGTCACGGTAACGAACTATAGGGCGTACGCATACTGTTAACGATCTTACTAAACAGACAGTATCAATCGCATTGATAATTTTCTTTTCGAAACCCTAACTAAGACGCGTCAATCATATTAACGATCTTACTGTTTTGATTACGTGTAAACCCTTATAGAAACACCGATCAAACCGAGAGTTATCATTCAAAACCCAAAACAGAATCATCAATCGAATTTATAATCTGCTGTTCGAAATCCGAAACAGAATCAATCTGCCATTCGAAATCCGAAAACAGAATCATCAATCGAAGCCATAATCTGTCTGTTTTGAATATGCATAACTCTTACAGAATCATTATCGGTTGTTCATATCGATATAAACATAATCATTTTTTATCATCACATGAAAAATGAAAACTTTATATCATATATAACAATCTCGAATCATAACGTCTCATGAAAACGAATTGAAAACATCAATCCGCTCTCACCAGATGAGATTCAAATAGGGTTTTACACATAGCGTATGTTTATATCTAATATAAACAGAATCGGTTTTGATCATCACATGAGAAACGAAAACCGCCGTATACAAATCATCTTATGAAAACGATTTGAAAAACACCATTCTTCTCTCATCATATGAAATCCGAGTTGGGGTTTTTTTGTACATATCATGCCATACGAAAAACAGTAAACATATAATCACATAAGCATGATATAATCGATTTAAACGAAATCAACAAGTGGCTCTGATACCACTGTTAGGAAATCGAACGAGATCACTGCAAAAACGCGCAGCGGAAAACAAAACTTGATCTCGGATTTCCTACCAAGGATCCATGTTGTTCGTTTAATTCGACAAAAGAAGTCAAAAAGTACCTCCGTAGATTCGAAATCTGCAGATGGAAGATGTGCGAAAATACGATCACCCTTTGTCGGTATCCACACGAACGCTTCCGCCCGGAGTGCTAGCTCTTCAAACGGCGCGGCTGAAGAATTCGGTTTTCACAAAAACGATTCTTGCCCTTTCGTTTTCTACTGGTTGTGTGGTGTACGAGATACACCATGCTCCGTACATATATATAGATATCAAAATCCGATTCCTGATCGGATTTGTTAACGCTATCAAAATCCGTACCAGATACGGATTCTGTTAGGATTAGATACAACCAATCAAAATCCATATCAAATATGGATTCTCTGTTATTATCCGATGATATAAATATATACATAAAAAACAAAATTAATAATAATAATAATAATTAATATCCAATATTAATATTATTAATATTAAAAAATGATAATAATAATAATAATTATTAATATCCAATATTAATATTATTAATATTATTAATCTCAGCCATACGCATTCTTGTGTGTGACCCGATAGGCCTATATTAATTGGCAGTTGATTAAATCGCTATTAAACCAACAAGTCGTAATTGGCCTCTAGCAAGGCATTACGACTACCCAATTAATACGAGTAAAGTCCAACTAGCCTAATAATAGTACATGCATTAATCCCTTTGTCACACGATATCTAGTTTGAACATAAGTCATGGTCAGCGTCATACTTATATAGTTCAAACATATGATTACTCGATCTCTAAGTAGACTGATAAAACAAATGATATTGATCACACTATCAATTCATTTGAGCACGGCCATGCATTTCACAGTCTCACTAATCGAGGGGCCCAAAGATATCTCTCTCAAAAGAGAGGGACAAATTCTATCTTGATTGTTCAATATCCTCTACATAATTTCTATCACATTCAATCATGACCTTTATTATTATCCAGTTACGGATAACGTTTGATCATGTCAAAATATAATAGTCCTTATGTTGGAAACTATGACAATCTCAAGTCAAAAGATTAAAACATGACTATCATGAGATTTACTTATGACGCTAATCCATGTAGCAATCTCATGATGGGTCTGTCCAATACACTGTTCTCTAACAAGTATCTATGAGATTGATTCGTATCACCATACACATAATCATCTCATGATTATCAAATCAATACTCATACTGATTATAAATTATTTTATCTCCATAATAATAATGAATCAGGGACATATATCAAAATTGTGTAACATACTAACCAACAATAATGATAATAAAACCTCTTTTATTAATAATAAATGCATAACATAAATATCCAAATCATGGCCTAGGGCACATACACTAACACGTCTGACTATTCATATCTGCAAGTATATGCCTCTTATAGCCTAATACACCTTACGACATGTTGTATATAGTGTATATGTTGTTCCTGGATGTGTTTGAGTTGTTTTTAGGTCAAGGAAGCATGATTGAACAAAGACCAAACGTTCAAACACCAAGTTGAGTTGAAAAAGCAAACGGGCAGGATGACACCTTCTTAGTATTTCAGCCATAACGCATTAACCACAACTCCAATTGATGTGATCCAGTTGGAGATGAAAGCTAAGAGGATACACTACAATTTTGATGCTCAGCACTTTCCCAAAAAAGGTCTGTATCAAGCTACACAATCATTGCAACAAGCTGGCTGCTTAGTCACCTTCATCCAAAGGTCCACATCTGCCAGTAGGTCAAATTCAAACGGGAATAACTCACTCATCCCAGATCCAAATGACGTCATTCTGGTGTCTAAACACATCTACAAAGAAGGATCTACAATTTTTATTTGAAACAGAAGAGCTAATTCGGACTGGAAAGTTATGTCATAATTCAAAACAGAAAACTGCTCAAAACAGGACAGATTTCGGTTTCTTGGCTTTTCAAGCAGCCTTTTCAACCAATCAGCTGCAAGAGGCCACTCCAACTCATCAAGGACGTCCTAAATATTATTCCAAAGCAAGGAGAAGCTGGTGCAATCAAAAATCAAAGACAAAATCAACTTGAAACAAAAAGGAGTATTTCTGCCGAGAATCACTTTCCAAGAACAATCATTTGTATCTTGTTTGTAACTTGTCTAAACTTCCTTCTTTGCTCATATTGGACCATAAACATGTGTATCTTCCTTTAGAAGCATATTTTAGCTTATTTAAGGTAGCTAAGAAACGTTGTAAGACTCATATTTTTCAGAATAAAAAAAACAGCAACTTTGCTCCCAAAAACTGTTTTCAGTTTTTTACTTGAATCTTTGATTCTCTTCAAGAAACTTGAACTAATTCTTGATTGTATTACTTCATATGCTTGGGATGGATATTGTTTGAGAGGGTTTAAGGCTTGCTCACTCAAGTTGAAGTCATTTGCTGAAGAGTTCATCTACTTGGCTGAAATCTTGACAGGTTGGATTGCTTGGTGTTCCATGAATGTTTTGCACCTTCCTTCTTGGTTCCAGCTCATCAAGAAAGGTCCTATAATGTTGAGCATCTGATTTCAGATACCTTACATTTGATCACATATGTGTATGACCCTGGTGGTTACATGTTTATATTCAAGTGTCTAAGGTCAGAAAGTTGTATGGATGATAAGTTAGACATGTTATGCCTGAACTATGAAATTGATCTAATCTTGTTCATTGAAGATGTCTATCTTACTTTGGATTTAAAGATGTTGAATGGTGTATTTTCATGTGTTATTAATGTGCTATTATAGTAACCATGTTTCATTTAGATTAATTATACATCCAAGACAACATTTTATACCATCATCTTCACCATACTACTTTGTTTATACACAATGCTTTCCATTGCATATCATCATCACCGTATGGCTTTGTTGTCTTAGTCTTTGATCCAGGTGGAGGTCGTCAATTGTGTATATCTCTGTAACCTAACCCTTACGTATGTTTAGGATTCGAGGACGAATCATTTCGAAGGGGGAGGGAATGATGCACTTTCGCGAGGCATCAAACACATGTCACCATGTTTTATTAGTTCTTTAGGACGTGTAGAACTCGCATGAACGCTTAAGGGTCGTCTGACTATTCATATCTGCAAGTATATGCCTCTTATAGCTTAATACACCTTACGACACGTTGTATATAGTGTGTGTGTTGTTCCTGGATGTGTTTAAGTTGTTTTTAGGTCAAGGAAGCATGATTGAACAAAGGCCAAACGTTCAAACACCAAGTTGAGTTGAAAAAGCAAACTGGCAGGATGACACCTTCTTAGTATTTCAGCCATAACGTATTAACCACAACTCCAATTGACGTGATTCCAGTTGGAGATGAAAGCTAAGAGGATACGCTACAATTTTGATGTTCAGCACTTCCCAAAAAAGGCCTGTATCAAGCTACACAATCATTGCAACAAGCTGGCTGCTTAGTCACCTGCTTCCAAAGGTCCACATCTGCAAGCAGGTCAAATTCAAACGGGTATAACTCACTCATCCCAGATCCAAACTACGTCATTCTAGTGTCTAGAATTTGTATTTGAAATGGAAGAGCTAATTCGGACTGGAAGGTTATGTCATAATTCAAAACAGAAAACTGCTCAAAACTGAACAGATTTCGGTTTCTTGACTTTTCAAGCAGCCTTTTCAACCAATCAACTGCAAGGGGCCACTCCAACTCATCAAGGACGTCCTAAATATTATTCCAAAGCAAGGAGAAGCTGGTCCAATCAAAAATCAAAGACAAAATCAACTTGAAACAAAAAGGAGTATTTCTGCCGAGAATCACTTTCCAAGAACAATCATTTGTATCTTGTTTGTAACTTGTCTAAACTTCCTTCTGTAGGATCTGCAAGGCACCACTAGAAGGGGGGGTTGAATAGATGGTGCGGAAAGTGTGGTTTTTAAAATTTCTTTAAACTTGAACAATTCAAGTTCTGAAAACAGATTATGTTTTCAGGACCAGTTTTAAAACGTTTTTAAAACTAGGTTAGAGGTCTCCAAAAATTATAAAATTTTGAGAGAACTTAGCGTCAGATGTTATGAGGGTCCCCTAAAAATTTCAAATTAAAATTCAACATGTAACCTCTTCAAAAACCGTTGGTAATCAGATTGTGCAAATCTGCCAGAAACGGTAGATAGTTTTGAAAAATTAATTCCTATTTGTGTGAACGTCCAAATGCTCTGAAAATTTGACCACTAACTCCTTATATACTATAATTCAATAGGTTGAAACAGTTTTGGAAAATTCTTTTGGGAAGTAGGTCAACTACAATCAAAGTCTCAACCTCTGCAAGTCTGAAAATCAGACTGCACTAGTCTAAAAACTTTTGATGTTTGATTGACTTATACTTGTCCAAAAGGGTTGAAACTTGTGCCAAATTAACCCTAGAACGTCTGAGTATATTTATGGAAATTTTCATGATTTTTGAAATTCGTTAACTATTTTTACGAATGCGAACAAGAAGGATAATCAGTGCAGTAACTGAAAAGTAAATGCAGAAAGTAAATGGCACCAAGAATTTTATACTGGTTCGGTTATAAACAACCTACTCCAGTCTTCAAGGAACACCTTCCTTGGTTCACACTAATCACACACACGCAGTACACCTTACCACAGGGTTGATAGAGTTACACCTAACTCCAACCCTTTACAAACCTCGTATTGTAAGTACAATTCTCACGAACACCACCACCTTGCTAGAGTGAAGATTGATCACACCTTGATCAATCTTTTACAAAGATATATGAATGGTGGTTTATCTCAAGCCTATTCAAGATTGAAAGATATGAAAACAATAGCTTTACAAGAAGAGAGAAAGAAAGAAGATGTAGGAGAAGAAGAGCTAGGCTTTTTGATCTCTTTGAATTGCAATGCTTGTTCTTCTTTTGTTTGCTCTTATCTCTTTCTTTTTAACCTTGCAGCCGTCCCCTTTGGTAAGTCTCCCCCTCTTGAAAATTAACTTTTAAGTCCTTGAGAGAGTGTAAGACATCATTGTGACAAGGCCTTGCTTACTTGGCATCTTCTTATTGGATGATCATTTAGTCTTCGCTTACTTGGCACCTCCTTATTGGTTCAACGTTGTCATCATGATGACATGGAAATAATCTGATAATTACACTCAACCATGTGCCAAAAATCATCATATAATACCTTCCATAAATCAAGAGATACATCATAAATTGCAAGACTAAAAATCCTTCCTAATCCATGCATAAAAATTGGCCATAAGGTTGTCTTGCCATGCTGAATTTTCAGCATGTGCATCCTTCCTTTTCTTTCAAAATAATACCAAATATTCTTTGATTTTTCATCATAAAAATGAATCAACAATTTATGGTAAGTATTACTATCAATTAACAAATGAACTTGGACACATTTGGCTCTTCAAATTCGGCCAACAAGTTGTACACATGCTGAAAAATTTTTAGCATGTGTGATATGTAAAATATCACCATTTATTTATTTAAATAATATTCAAAACCTTTCCATATCTTCTTCTAATCAATCACATAATAAAAGATGATGGAATATCTCACTTTGAATGTCATAATTTCGGCCACCATATGTTTAGCATGCTGAAATTTTCAGCATGTGACATAAGAGAGATATATTTTGAATTCTTACCATTTGTAGCTTCTCTCTTCAATTCACCAACATTGTATGATTGATCCTTGACCAATCAAGATGCCAACAAAGCTCCACATATGCTCCAAATCAGCTGTAGGCGGCGTTGGAATGTGTATGTGCATGTGCTGAAATTTATTTTTGCTAACTTTGTAAAATAATGCATATTTAATAATACACACATGTAATATTCCAATCAGCCCTTAATTTAATTTTCTAGAACACTTTAAGATGTATATCATATGTAAAAAGTGTCTAGATACGTGTCACATGATGTACCAAAAACGTTCCATGTGTTGTGTGCGTAGAAAACCGAATTTTCGATATTTATCGATTACCCGATTTTTCTCTAATTTAAATTCCAACTTTTGCACATGTTATATATATTATGTTATACATAATATATACTTTAAATCTCAGCACTTGGCTGGTCTAAAGTGGTACCATTAGCATGTGACAAAATTAAACTTGGAATCTTCACATTTTGGCCTTAATGTGGAGTAATTTGTGTGTGCCAACATGGAAAGTATTTTTGGCTGATTTTTCTGTCATGTGCACGAAATGTTAATCCATTTTTGATGTATATGGGCTGGCCATTTATTTATGGCAAGTACGTGACACGTTGGCGAAGTTTCGGTATTCGCCCGATACGACAAATTTCGGTTTAGAACCTTTTATCGTGTCGTATTCAATTTGTCATCACCATATCTTATATCATATGATATAAGACCTGAATATACTCATAAATATGAGTTAAGTATAGTGGTGTGACGTTAACGTACGTATGTAAAATATATGACGTGTCGGTAGTACGTTGGAATACATGTGTATGTGCCTTTAAAAAAAATCTGAAAATAGGTGTAATATATATGTATATTGCGTGTATAATTAAGATGGGGAGGAGGAGAAAACTTTCCTTCCTTAGCCTTGTTGCCTTTGTGCCTTTTCCAAATGTGGCTTCCTTTAATGAACTACTTAGTTTATTAAGCTAAGTACTTCACTTAATGAACTAGTTTAGTTCATTAATGGTGGCACCTGAAAATAGTATAAACACAACAAATGTTTGCCATATGATGTAAGCTTTAACGCTTCATGGCTCGTTAGTACATCAACATAATATATAAGCTAAATAAGGCAAGTAATGGCAAGATATCATGCATACATGTGCACGTTTATATATATGCTTGTATACGTTTATATATATATGCATTTAAGTTACTTATTTTGAAATCACTCAAACCTCATTATCTCTACACCTTCTTTGCTCCTATTGGACCATAAACATGTGTATCTTCCTTTAGAAGCATATTTTATCTTATTTAAGGTAGCTAAGAAACGGTGTAAGGCTCATATTTTTCAGAACAAAAAAACAGCAACTTTGCTCCCAAAAACTGTTTTCAGTTTTTTACTTGAATCTTTGATTCCCTTCGAGAAACTTGAACTAATTCTTGATTGTATTACTTCATATGCTTGTGATGGATATTGTTTGAGAGGGTTTAAGGCTTGCTCACTCAAGTTGAAGTCATTTACTGAAGAGTTCATCTACTTGGCTGAAATCTTGACAGGTTGGATTGCTTGGTGTTCCATGAATGTTTTGCACCTTCCTTCTTGGTTCCAGCTGGTTTATTGAGTTGAAGAAAGGTCCTACAATAGCTGAGTGTTTGTGCATCAGATCTGACGACTTTGATTGATTATTTTATCTTTTTGGAATAGGAAAGATATAGCCCTTATAATAGGAAGCAAACGGCAGCTAGGGATGGAGAGATTTTAAGAATTTCAGAATTTGACAAATTCAAAAGTGCAGCCGTGTGTTGCTTCTTTGTGAGTTTTTTCCTCTGGGTTTTCACAAATTAAAATCAAGGCTAGATCTAATCAAACTTTGAGCAAACCTAGTTGGTGAATCACAATCCAAGAATACAGAACGACGTGTTGGATTGGGAGATTTGTATTGCTCGACGTAGATGTTGTTGATTTATCTTGTCCAAGAAGGTGGTGTTTGCACCATTGTCCCACGCCAGGGTTGATCAAAGGTGTCTTTTAGATTTGAAAGAAGCGATTGCTAATTCCATACGATCCAAGATCGTATCATGTAGGACTCTTAAAACTTAACCGATAAGTTTAGAATCTATCCTATCCTTTCTAGCAGATGAAAAACATGTCGAAGGTTTGAGAAAAACCAAAAAAAAGTTTAAAGCAAATCAATGCCCAAAGCAAGGCTATGAATACCCTAAAATCTTCATTTAAGCTCAAAACGGTGATTCTAAAGCACGAAGCACAATGAAGCACTTTGGTCAGCCCCCACATTTCACATGCTCTTACCTATGCTTTTTGGACCTCAATATTGGTAACCCATTGTGGTCCTTTAACAAAAGTTTTGCAGAAAAACCCATTTGGAATTCATATTGCCAAATGCAATTTCACGTTTAGGGCTCTTAGAACTTATTCAACATGTTTAGACACTATCTTACCCTTTCCAATGGATGAAAAATGCGTAGAATGTCTGATAAAAAATGAAAAATAAAGTTTAAAGCAGATCAATGCCCAAAGAAAGGCTATGCATACCCTAAAATCTTCCTTTAAGCTCCAGACAGTGATTTTGAAGCATGAAGCATGCTGAAGCACTTTAGTCAGACAACCCACATCCCATGCTCTTACCTATGCTTTTCGGACCTCAATATTGGCGACCCATCGTGGTCCTTCAACAAAATTTTGAAGAAAAACCCATTTGGACTTCAAATCGGCAAATGCAATTTGATCACGTTTAGGAATCTTAGAACTTAACTGACATGTTTAGACTCTATCCTATCATTTCTAGTGGAGGAAAAACGCGTCGAAGGCCTCAGAAACACAAAAAAAAGTTTAAAGTAAATCAATGCCCAAAGCAAGGCTAAGCATACCCTAAAATCTTCATTTACGCTCAAAACAGTAAATCTGAAGCATGAAGCACGTTAAAGCACTTTGATCTGCCCCACACTTCCCATGCTATTACCTATGCCTTTTGGACGTCAATATTGGTAAACCATTGTTGTCCTTCAAAACAATTTTTTCAGAAAAACCCATTTTGGACTTCAAATCGGCAAATGCAATTTTGTCACGTGTAGGACTCTTAGAACTTAACCGACATGTTTAGTTTCTATGCTAACCTTTCCAGCAAATGAAGAACGTGTCGAAGGTTTGAGAAAAACCAAAAAAAAAAGTTTAAATCAAATCAATTCTCAAAGCAAGGCTATGCATAGCCTAAAATTTTCATTTAAGCTTAAAACAGTAAATCTGAAGCACGAAGCATGTTGAAGAACTTTGATCCATCCACACTTCCCATGCTCTTACCTATGCCTTTTGGACGTCAATATTGGTAACCCATTATGGTCCTTCAACAAAATGTTCTAGAAAAACCCATTTTGGACTTCAAATCGGCAAATGCAGTTTCGTCACGTGTAGGACTCTTAAAAATTAACCGACAAGTTTTGAATCTATCATATCCTTTTCAGCGGATGAAAACATGTGGAAACAGTGATTCTGAAGCACGAAGCACGTTGAAGCACTTTTGATGCACTCCCATGAGGCATCGACCACAGGTCAAGCATGTCAAACATTTTACTTGTTAGTTCTCTAAGACATTTCACACTTGTATGAACGTTTAAGGGTCACCCGACCATTCATAACTCCAAGGTAATGTCTCTTATAGTCTAACAAACCCTAGGACATGTTGCATATGTTGTTTTGTGTGTTTTTGAACTCATTTAGGCTCAAGGAAGCAAGAATCAAACGGATACAAAGTTCAAACACAAAGCTGATTCCAAATAGTCAAGCAGGCAGCAGGATACCCTGTTGGTATTTTAGCCATATCTCTCCAACCACAAGTCCAATTGACCTGATTCAAGTTGGAGGTGAAAGCTAAGAAGTTTATCTACAACGTTTTAATGTATCATTTCCCCAGAAGAGGCCTGTGTCAAGCTCAAAAAAGTTTATCAAAAGCAGGCTGCTTAGTCAGCATCTTCAAAGGTCCACATCTGAAGCAGGTCTACTTCAAACGTCCATAACTCACTCTTACGAGATCCAAAACAGATGATTTCGGTGTCTAAACTCGTCTACAGGAAAAGATCTACAACTTGTATTTGTATTGGAAAGCGTAATTCGGGGTGGAAGATGATCAAAAAATTCAAAAAAGTTTTGTGTGTCAAAACTGGACAGATTGTGAACAAGTTGCTTTATCACCTGGTTGCATGTCACCAGCCTGCTTGGACCACCTCGAAACAAACCAGTTGCATCACCTACTTGCCTACGGTGCTTTCTCAGCATCTTGTTTAAGCTGCTACATCATCAAAGTGAAGCAAACAACTTATGCACTTGCTTAGCAAAACAACAATCTGAAGGAACCTGTAGGACGAATTTTTCAGCAACTATTTGAACCAATCAGCTTCAAGATCATCAAAACAACTTTCAAGGATCGCTTAGGAAGCTTCTCAAGCTGCTCATTTAGCCAACCAATCCGATTGAAGAAGTTGAAACAAGTTATAGCAAATCTAACGCAAACTGAAAACATATTTCAGTTTTCCTCGACTTTTTTTAGTTTAACTTGGCTGATTTTCCTTCCTTTCTTTTCATTGGACCACACATGTAAAATACTATATTTTAGCTGGTTAGATTGTCCATAAATAGATAGGAAACAATCATGTAAAACGAGCTAAAAAAAATTCAAGATTTTCAAAGTTCAGCCAAGAGCCGCTTAAAAGAACAATTTCCGTTCTTCTTCTTTAACCTTTGATTCAAGGGCTTTTGGATCTCTTCAAGGCCTGAACAACCTTGTTTTTGGGCTTATATACTTGAGGTGAATATCATTTGGGAGGGTTGAGGCTTGCCTAGATGAGTTGAAGCCATTTGTTAGCCATTGTTCAACAACACGCCAAAACGGAAGCGGTTGGTTGCAAGGTCTTCTTTGCAAGGTTGTGCTGCACCCATTTCTTGTTCTAGCTGTGTTTAGGAGTTAAAGAAAGGTCCCTTCTTGTTCCTTCATCAATTGGTATCAGAGCTTAAGGTATACTTTAACTCCAATCCTTTTTGTTTTGTAAACTGATTTGTGTTTCAGTTTTTGTTTTGCATTCTGTTTATATGTATTGTTGTTGTACGTTGTTTTAACACTCCATCACCTAAATTTGGTTCAAAAAACATACCTTTAAGGTGTTAGAAATGTTGTGTTAGTGTGGGTTTACACGTTTGTTGCTTGGTTAAAAATCAGAAAATAAAAAAACAGTTGGATAATTGTTTAAGTGTTCTGTTTGCAGAATTTTTTTTGTTTGCGTCTGTTGTGTATCACGTTTTCTTTTATATATTCCAGCACCTAAATCTTGTTCCGTTAATGTGTTCTATTTTGTGTTAAGTTGCATACGCATGGTTGTAATCTGTTTTTCCTTCCATTTTTTCATATCATCTTCTGTGTTAACTTTGTTTAGACATCCTTAAGATGTTTAAAAATGTCATGATGGTGTTTGTTTAGCATTTTGTTTAAAAACAATTCCAGAAAATAGTCAAAAAAAACAAATCGGATACTCTCTGTTTTCATAACCATATAGAATTTGGTTTTGCTCTAAACTTAAATCTGTTTTGTCATCTAGTTTTCATATTATAAAATGAAAAAAGAAACCAAAAAAAGTAATTGATTTATGTTCTGTTTTGGTCAAAAACCGTGGCTTATGCAAACTTGTGGCAAATTGTTTGAACATGGTTTGATTACCTTGTTTCCAGCCGTGCCATTTACAAGTTTAGCGAAATTGTTTTGATCAAAAACAAACAAGACTAAGGCATTTTCATTTAAAACAAGTTCCAGCCGTGATTATTATTGTCAAACTCATCTAAAATAACAAGGAAGGATACTATTTTAGCTGAAGTTGAACAAATCCGTTTGTGTAATCAAAATTTTCACCAGCTTCACTTAAAAGGGTACGAACAAGGTGTTGTCCGTTTGGCAAATTAATCGAGCCGTCTCAAACTCACTTTAAGTCATTAAACAAAGATAAATGCTCCAAGGTTGGCTGAATTTTAATCAAACGTTTATTGACTTTAAAGCTATAGAAAAGTGAAGTAAACTTGAAAGAAAACAAGAATTAACATCAAGTTTTAACGTTGGCTTTGCGTTTATATTTACTTTGGGTTGTTTCAATTGATTAAAGACATCGTTGGACTTAAGTTCTTACTTAGGATCAAGTTGTCTAAATTTCAGCCCCACATTGTTATATTGCCAACCGCGTTTATCATCTTGTTATCTTTACACTTCTTCAAACTTGCATTGGACTTTCATTCATATTTGGTTGTTAAAATTGTGAAATACTTGTCACTACATTAGTGTTTAGTCGTGTTGTAAAGGGAACTTTTTCACAAAAGAACAACTAAAACTTGTGCAAGCAAACCCAAAGCCGTGAGCAATGTCTCATAAAGGCTGTGAGCAGTAGTCTCACAAACAAACAAGCCAAAAAGCACAAAGAAAGAAAATAGAGCTTGTTTGAGAAAGAAACTGAGAGAAAAGCCAACTTATGTCACAAAAGTAAGAGGCGACGCATGAGAGATTGCACAAGAGGAGAGGAATAGACTTATATTAGAAAAGTTCCAAATTCACAAAAATAGAAACTTAGAAACGAAATTTGTGCAAAAAAGTACCATCACCCAAAGTGTTGATCTTTGTTGAAAAAGTTTCAAGAACAAACCCTTACTGAGCACTAGTGTGTGTGTACTTAGCTTTCACTTTATTTACAATTGAGTTTGCATAAAAGTTTAAAGTAAATTAAAGGATTGTCTTGAACAAACCCTTAGCTTTCTTGATTCAGCCTGAAACATCACTTGACTTCTATCCTTCTTTGAATCTTAGATAGTCCAAGATTGTTGCTTATTCAATTGTCAGCTTAAAGTAGAAATTCACGTTTTGTTGAAGTTATAATTTGATTTTACTTGCTTGTGATTTAACTTGGTAACCTCACAGTTTTTACTTCTTTGGTTGATTGTTTTGATTAAACACGATGCTTAGAACCATTTGGGGAGTTGAATGTCATAGAAATGACTTTGATGAACTCAACCTACGTATGGACGCTTTTGGACATGTGAATGGTCTTTGGGTGAGATATTGGGAGTGTAAAACTCCAAGATGTCAAACCATTCCTCAGTACAGATATTACATCATATTATAATGAAATGCTCAATGATTTGTATTATGCTAATGTTAATGAGCATGAAGAACTAAGCATGATTAGGTTCTTTGCCAGATTAGATAAAGGGATTGCTGATTGCTTGTTGCAGGAGACATTTTCATCCCTTCATGACATGTTTGAAAAGGCAAAACTTATTCAATCGAACATGATCATTCGGTGTTTTAATCAAAACTATGGGCATGAGCAGAACTCATTTGATTTGCAAAGTGACAAACCAAAAGATCAAACTAATTCGGATAAGTTAAGCAATTTGATTGTGAACATGAATGCATTTGAAAAGGAAATGTTTAGACTTAATGATATGTTGCATACAATGAAAAAGGATTCTAAAACAACAAAAGTTTTGCAACCCAACGTGTTTGAAAGTAATGGTTTGTGTAAACTTGAATTGACCCCTGACATGCATCAAATTGAAACTCCTTTACACGATATACAAGTTCAACCATATGAGGCATTTGAACTGGAAGAAGATACTTCACTTGAGACCAAAGTTGGTGGTTTACAAAGTGTCAAAAACATCCCTAAAGTTTATTTTAAACTTGATAACACTTTGTCTGAAAATGTTTTAAATCTTGACATGCATATAAATGAAATCCATGTGCATGATTTGCATACTGCTGAGATGCTTACATTTGGGTTAGAAAGTGAGCTACATGGCAAAAAATTGTTGATGACATTGATGTAAATGTGCCTAATGAGAATAACAATGTTAAACTAGATTCATATTAAGAATTGCTAGCTGAACTAGATAGTTTACTTGATGTAGAACTTGATCATGATTTCATTGAAACAAATTCAGCTGCATACGAATGTAAATCGTTGAATGATCTAGTTGATGAATTGCTTGACCTATTCACCTTAGATGAAGGCACTGTTGAAAACATCACCTAGCCTTAATCTAGTTGAATATATTCATGTTGCCACCTCGTTCATCACATTTGGTCTAAATATTGCACATACACGTTTGAACTGTACATATTATATAAACATGTTGCGATATATCATTTGGATGTTGCTTTACTTATTAGGATGTTACTGGTGCAAACTTTTTGCTATCTTACTTTTGGTACATCCTAAACACTTTAGGAAACGTGTACACACCTCATACTTTCCTTGGAAAAGATAAGGGTGCACCAAGGTATATCATCTTCACACTAATGTTTTATAATGCTCCTATTTAATTTAGGTGGAGTTGAACATATGTGTACATCCTTGTATCCAATCCCCTATTAATGTTTAGATTCGAGGACGAATCATTTTCGAAGGAGAAGGGAATGATGCACTCCTATGAGGCATCGACCACAAGTCAAGCATGTCAAACATTTTACTTGTTAGTTCTCTAAGACATGTCACACTTGTATGAACGTTTAAGGGTCACCCGACCATTCATAACTGCAAGGTAATGTCTCTTATAGTCTAACAAACCCTAGGACAAGTTGCATATGTTGTTTTGTGTGTTTTTGAACTCATTTAGGCTCAAGGAAGCAAGAATCAAACGGATACAAAGTTCAAACACAAAGCTGATTCCAAACAGTGAAGCAGGCAGCTGGACACCCTGTTGGTATTTTGGCCATATCTCTCCAACCACAAGTCCAATTGACCTGATTCAAGTTGGAGGTGAAATCTAAGAAGTTTATCTACAACTTTTTAATGTATCATTTCCCCAGAAGAGGCCTTTATCAAGCTCAAAAAACGTTTTCTAGAAGCAGGCTGCTTAGTCAGCATCTTCAAAGGTCCACATCTGAAGCAGGTCAACTTCAAACGTCCATAACTCACTCTTACGAGATCCAAACCAGATGATTTCGGTGTCTAAACTTGTCTACAAGAAAAGATCTACAACTTTTATTTGTGTTGGAAAGCGTAATTCGGGGCGGAAGATGATCAAAAAATTCAAAACAGTTTTGTGTGTCAAAACTGGACAGATTGTGAACAAGTTGCTTTATCACCTGGTTGCATGTCACCAGCCTGCTTGGACCACCTTGAAACAAACCAGGTGCATCACCTACTTGCCTACGGTGCTTTCTCAGCAGCTTGGTTAAGCTTCAACATCATCAAAGTGAAGCAAATAGCTTATGCACCTGCTTAGCAAAACAACAATCTGAAGGAACCTATAGGACGAATTTTTCAGCAACTATTTGAACCAATCAGCTTCAAGATCATCAAAACAACTTTTAAGGATCGCTTAGGAAGTTTCTCAAGCTGCTCATTTAGCCAACCAATCAGATTGAAGAAGCTGAAACAAGTTATAGCAAATCTAACGCAAACTGAAAACATATTTCAGTTTTCTCGACTTTTTTTTGGTTTAACTTGGCTGATTTTCCTTCCTTTCTTTTCATTGGACCACACATGTAAAATACTATATTTTAGCTGGTTAGATTGTCCATAAATAGATAGGAAACAATCACGTAAAACGAGCTAAAAAAATTCAAGATTTTCAAAGTTCAGCCGAGAGCCGCTTAAAAGAACAATTTTTGTTCTTTTTCTTTATCTTTTGATTCAAGGGCTTTTGGATCCCTTCAAGGCCTGAACAACCTTGTTTGTAGGCTTATATACTTCGGGTGAATATCGTTTGGGAGGGTTGAGGCTTGCGTAGATGAGTTGAAGCCATTTGTTAGCCATTGTTCAATAACACGCCAAAACAGAAGCGGTTTGTTGCAAGGTCTTCTTTGCAAGGTAGTGCTGCACCCATTTCTTGTTCTAGCTGTGTTTAGGAGTTAAAGAAAGGTCCCTTCTTGTTCCTTCATCAACTTTGGTCATCCCACACACTTCACATGCTCTTACCTATGCTTTATGGACATCAAAATAGTAACCCATTGTGGTCCTACAACAAAAGTTCTGCAGAAAAACACATTTGGAATTCAAATTGCCAAATGCAATTACGTCATGTTTAGGGCTCTTAGAATTTAACTGACATTTTCAGACTCTATCCTATCCTTTCAACCGGATGAAAAACGCGTAGAATGTCTGAGAAAAACAGAAAAGAAAGTTTAAAGCACATCAATACCCAAAGCAAGGCAACCCTAAAATCTTCCTTTAAGCTCAAAACGGTGATTGTAAAGCATGAAGCATGCTGAAGCACTTTGATCGGACCACCCACATCCCATGCTCTTACCTATGCTTTTGGACCTCAATATTGGTGACCGGTTGTGGTCCTTCAAAAAATTTTTGCAAAAAGACCCATTTGGACTTCAAATCGACAAACGAATTTCATCTTGTTTAGGAACTCAATATTGATTATTCGTTCTTAGAATTCTGAAGAACGAAGGACGTTGAAGCACTTTGGTCACCTCACACACTTCACATGCTCTTACCTATGCTTTTTGGACCTCAAAATTGGTAACCCATTGTGGTCTTTCAACAAAAGTTTTGCAGAAAAATCCATTTGGAATTCAAATTGCCAAATGCAATTACGTCATGTTTAGGCTCTTAGAACTTAACCGACATGTTTAGATTCTATCCTATCCTTTCCAACGGATGAAAAACGCATAGAATGTCTGAGAAAAACAAAAAGAAAGTTTAAAGCACATAAATACCCAAAGCAAGGCTATGCATACCCGAAAATCTTCCTTTAAGCTCAAAACGGTGATTCTGAAGCATGAAGCATGCTGAAGAACTTTAGTTGGACC
The DNA here is from genome assembly GCA_036186865.1 of Eustoma russellianum. Lineage (NCBI taxonomy): Eukaryota > Viridiplantae > Streptophyta > Magnoliopsida > Gentianales > Gentianaceae > Eustoma > Eustoma russellianum. The sequence goes on along the minus strand of AP025048.1, from coordinate 16,215,171 downwards.
ACCCACATCCTATGCTCAGCTTTTGTACCTCGATATTGGTGACGGTAGTGGTCCTTCAAAAATATTTTGCAAAAAAAACCCATTTGGACTTCAAATCGGCAAATGCAATTTCACCACGTTTAGGACTCTTAATACTTAACCGACATGTTTAGACTCTATTTCCTGTTAAGCAGATGAAAAAACATGCCGAAGGTCTGAGAAATACCAAAACATGTTTAAAGCAAATCAATTCCCAAAGAAAGGCCATGGATACCCTAAAATCTTCATTTAAGATCAAAATAGTAATTTTGAAGCATGTAGCACGTTGAAGCACTTTGATCCACCCACACACTTCCTATGCTCTTACCTATGCCTTTTGGACGTCAGTATTTGTAACCCATTATGTTCCTTCAACAAAGATTTCCAGAAAACCCCATTTTGGACTTGAAAATGGCAAATGCAATTTCGTCACGTGTAGGACTCTTAGAACTTAACCGACATGTTGAGACTCTATCCTATCTTTTCCAGTGGATGAAAACATGTCGAAGGTCTTAGAAACACTAAAAAAAGTTTAAAGCAAAATTAATGCCCAAAGCAAGGCTGCATACCCTAAAATCTTCATTTAAGCTAAAACAATGATTCTGAAGCACGAGACGCTGAAGCACTTTGGTCAGTCCACACATTTCACATGCTCTTATCTATGTCTTGTGGACGTCAATATTGGAAACCTATTATGGTCCTTCAACATAAGTTTGCAGGAAATCCCATAGGGACTTCAAATCAGCAAATGCAATTTTGTCACCTTTAGGTCTCTTAGAACTTAACTGACATGTTCAGACTATATCCTATCCATTCAATAATGAAATACGGGTCGAAGGCCTGAGAAACACCAAAAATTTTTTTAAAGCAAATCAATGCCCGAAGCAAGGCTTTACACACCCTAAAATTTTCATTTAAGCTCATAACAGTGATTCTGAAATCGGAAGCACGTTGAAGCATTTTGGTTAGCGCACACCTTCCTATGCTCTTAGCTATGTTTTTTTGGACCTCAATATTGGTAATCCATTGTGGTCCTTCAACAAAGTTTTCCAGATAAACCCATTTAGGACTTGAAAACGGCAAATGCAATTTCGTCACGTGTAGGACTCTTAGAACTTAATCGACATGTTCAGACTCTATCCTATCCTTTCCAGTGGATGAAAACATGTCGAAGGTCTTAGAAACACTAAAAAAAAGTTTAAAGCAAAATTAATGCCCAAAGCAAGGCTGTTCATACCCTAAAATCTTCATTTAAGCTAAAACAATGATTCTGAAGCACGAGACGCTGAAGCACTTTGGTCAGCCCACACACTTCACATGCTCTTACCTATGCCTTGTGGACGTGAATATTGGAAACCTATTATGGTCCTTCAACATAAGTTTGCAGGAAATCCCATAGGGACTTCAAATTAGCAAATGCAATTTTGTCACCTTTAGGTCTCTTAGAACTTAACTGACATGTTCAGACTATATCCTATCCTTTCAATAATGAAATACGTGTCGAAGGTCTGAGAAACACCAAAATTGTTTTTAAAGCAAATCAATGCCCGAAGCAAGGCTTTACACACCCTAAAATTTTCATTTAAGCTCAGAACAGTGATTCTGAAATCGGAAGCACGTTGAAGCATTTTGGTTAGCGCACCCCTTCCTATGCTCTTAGCTATGTTTTTTTGGACCTCAATATTGGTAACCCATTGTGGTCCTTCAACAAAGTTTTCCAGAAAAACCCATTTTGGACTTGAAAACGGAAAATGCAATTTAGTCACGTGTAGGACTCTTAGAACTTAACCGACATGTTTAGACTCTATCCTATCCTTTCTAGTGGATGAAAACATGTCGAAGGTCTTCGAAACACTAAAAAGAGTTTAAAGAAAATCACTGTCCAAAGCAAGGTTATGCATACCCTAAAATCTTATTTAAGCTCAAAACGGTGATTCTGAGGCACAAGATATTGAAGCACTTTGGTCAGCCCACACACTTTACATGCTCTTACCTATGCCTTTTGGACGTCAATATTGGAAACCTATTATGGTCCTTCACATAAGTTTGCAGCAAAACCCATTGAGACTTCAAATCAGCAAATGCAATCTCGTCACCTTTAAGACTCTTAGAACTTAACTGACATGTTTAGACTCTATCATATTCTTTTTAGTAGATTAAAAATGCGTCGAAGGTCTGAGAAAAACCAAAAAAAGTTTAAATCAAATCAATGCCCCAAGCAAGGCTATGCGGTACCCTAAAATCTTCATTTAAACTCAAAACAGTAATTCTGAAGCACGAAGCACGTTGAAGCCCTTTGATCCGCCCCACACATTTCCCATACCATGCTCTTACGTATGCCTTTTGGACGTCAATATTGGCAACCCATTGTGGTCCTAAGTAAAATTTTCCAGAAAACCCCATTTTGGACTTCAAATCGGCAAATGCAATTTCGTCACGTGTAGGACTCTTAGAACTTAATCGACTTGTCTAGACTCTATCCTATCCTTTCCAGTGGATGAAAAACGTGTCGCAGGTTTGATAAACATAAAAAAAAGTTTAAAGCAAATCATTGGCAAAAGCAAGGCTATGCATACACTAAAATCTTCATTTAAGCTCAAAACGATGATTCTGAAGCACGAAGGACGTTGAAGCAAATTGGTCAGCCCACACACTTAACATGCTCTTACCTATAATTTTTGGACCTCAATATTTGTACCCCATTATGGTCTTTCAATAAAAGTTTTGCAGAAAAACCCATTCGGAAATCAAATTGCATAATGCAATTTCGTCACGTTTAGGGCTCTTAGAACTTAACCAACATGTTTAGACTCTATCCTATCCTTTCCAACGGATGAAAAACACATAGAATGTCTGAAAAAATGAAAAAGAAAGTCTAAAGCACATCAATGCCTAAAGCAAGACAATGCATACCCTAAAATTATCCTTTAAGCTCAAAACGGTGATTCTAAAGCATGAAGCACGCTGAGCACTTTGGTCAGACCACCCACATCCTATGCGCTTACCTATACTTCTTGGACCTCAAAACTGGTGACCCATTGTGGTCGCTCAACAAATTTTACGGAAAAACCCAATTAGAATTCAAATCAGGAAATGCAATTTTATCACATTTAGGACTCTTAGAACTTAACTGACATGTTTAGACTCTATCCTATCCTTTCCAGCAGATGAAATACGTGTTGAAGGTCTGAGAAAAACCAAAAAATTTTTAAAGAAAATCGATTACTAAAGCAAGGTTATGCATACCCTAAAATCTTCATTTAAGCTCAAAACAGAAATTCTGAAGCACAAAGCACGTTGAAGCACTTTGATCTGCCCACACACTTCCATGGACGTCAATATTGGTAACCCATTGTGGTCCTTCGAAAAAGTTTTCCAGAAAAACCCATTTTGGACTTCAAATCGGCAAACGCAATTCCATCATGTGTAGGATTCTTAGAACTTAACCAACATGTGTAGATTCTATCCTGTGCTTTCCAGCAGATGAAAATTGTGCGAAGCTCTAAGAAACACCAAAAAAATGTTTAAAGCAAATTAATGCCCAAAGCAAGGCTATGCATACCCTGAAATCTTCATTTAAGCTCAAAACGGTGATTTTGAAGCACGTTGAAGCACTTTGGTCTGCCCACACACTTCACATGCTCCTACCTACACCTTTTGGACGTCAATATTGTTAACCTATTGTGGTCCTACAACAAAATTTTGAAGGAAAGCCCATTAGGACTTAGAATCAGCAAATGCAATTTAATCACCTTTAGGACTCTTAGAACTTAACTGACATGTTTAGACTCTATCTTATCTTTTCCAATGAATACAAAATGTGTTGAATGTCTGAGAAACACCAAAAATTTTTTTGAAGCAAATCAATGCCCAAAGCAAGGCTATACATACCCTAAAATCTTCATTTAAGCTCAAAACGGTGATTCTGAAGCACGAAGCACGTTGAAGCGCTTTGGTCAGCCCACACACTTAACATGCTCTTACCTATGCTTTTTGGAGCTCAATATTGGTAACCCATTGTGGGCCTTCAACAAAATTTTGCAGAAAACCCCATTTTGGAATTCAAATCGGCAAATGCAATTTCGTCACGTGTAGAACTCTTAAAACTTAATAGATATGTTTAGATGCTATCCTAACCTTTTCAGCGGATGAAAAAAGTGTCGAAGGCCTGAGAAACACCAAAGAAAAGTTTAAAGCAAATCAATGCCCGAAGCAAGGCTATGCATACCCTAAAATCTTCATTTAAGCTCATAACGGTGATTCTGAAGCACGAAACACATTGAAGCACTTTGGTCAGCCCACACATTTCACATGCTCCTACCTACGCATTTTGGACATCAATATTGTTAACCTATTATGGTGCTACAACAAAATTTTACAGGAAAACCCATTGGGACTTAGAATCAGCAAATACAATTTCATCACCTTTAGGGCTCTTATAACTTAACCGACATGATATCATATCCTTTCCAATAAATAAAGAACATGTCGAAGGTCTGAGAAACACCAAAAAAAGTTTGAACCAAATCAATGACCAAAGCAAGGCTATACATGCCCTAAAATATTCATTTAAGCTAAAAACGGTGATTCTGAAACCGGAAGCACATTGAAGCACTTTGGTTAGCGCACCCGCTTCCCATGCTCTTACCTATGCTATTTCGGTCACAAAATGGGTTACCCATTGTGGTTCTTCAACAAAATTTTGCAAAAAAAAAAACCCATTTTGGACTTCAAATCGGCAAATTCAATTTCGTCACGTTTTGAACTCTTAAAACTTAACCGACATGTTTAGACTCTATCCAACCTTTCCAGCGGATGAAAAATGTTTTGAAGGTCTGTGAAACACCAAAAAAAGTTTAAAGCAAATCAATGCCCAAAGCAAGGCTATGCAACCCTAAAATCTTCGTTTAATCTTAAAACGGTGATTCTGAAGCACAACACATTGAAGCACTTTGGTCAGCCCACACACTTCAGAAAAACTTGGTAACCTATTATGGTCCTTCTACAAAAGTTTTGCAGAAAAACCCATTTGGAATTCAAATTTTCAAATGCAATTTCGTCACATTTCGGGCTCTTAGAACTTAATCGACATGTTTGGACTCTATCCTATCCTTTCCAATGGATGAAAAATGCGTAGAATGTCTAAGAAAAAAAAGAAAGTTCAAAGCACATGAATGCCCAAAGCAAGGCTATCCAAACCCTAAAATCTTCTTTTAAGCTCAACACGGTGATTCTGAAGCATGAAGCACTATGAAGCACTTTGGTCAGACCAACCACATCCCATGCAACCTATGCTTTTTGGACCTCAATATTTGTGACCCATTGTGGTCCTTCAAAAAAATTTTGCAAAAAACCCATTTGGACTTCAAATCGGCAAATTCAATTTCATCAAATTTAAGACTCTTAGAACTTAACCGACTTGTTTAGACTCTTTCCTGTCCTTTCCAGTGGATGAAAAATGCGTCGACGGTTTGAGAAATACCAAAAATAGTTTAAAGCAAAACAATTCCAAAAGAAAGGCTACGCATACCCTAAAATCTTCTTTTAAGCTCAAAATAATAATTCGGATCCACGAAGCACGTTGAAGCACTTTGGTCCGCCCATACACTTCACATGCTCTTACCCATGCCTTTTGGACGTCAATATTGGTAACCCATTCTGGTCCTTCAACCGAAATTTCTTGAAAAACCCATTTTGGTCTTCAAATTGGCAAATGCAACTTCGTCACATATAGGACTCTTAGAACTTAGCCGACATGTTTAGATCCTATCCTATCCTTTCCAGCAGACGAAAAACATGTTGAAGGTCTGAGACACACCAAATAAATGTTTAAAGCAAATCAATGCCCAAAGCAAGGCTATGCATACCCTAAAATCTTCATTTAAGCTCAAAAGAGTAATTATGAAGCATGAAGCACGTTGAAGCACTTTGATCCGCCCACACACTTCCCATGCTCTTACCTATGCCGTTTGGACGTAAATATTGGTAGCCTATTATGGTCCTTCAACACAAGTTTGCAGGAAAACCCATTGGGACTTAAAATCAGCAAATGCATTTTCGTCACGTGTAGGACTCTTGAAATTTAACCGACAAGTTTAGACTCTATCCTATCCTTTCCAGCGGATGAAAAACGTGTCGAACGTCTGAGAAACACCCAAAAGAAGTTTAAAGCAGATCAATGCCCAAAGCAAGGCTATGCATACCTTAAAATCTTCATTTAAGCTCAAAATGGTGATTCTGAAGCACAAAGCACATTGAAGCACTTTGGTCAGACCACATACTTCACATGCGCTTTTCTATGCTTTTTGGACCTCAATATTGGTAACCCATTATGGTCTTTCAACAAAAGTTTTGCAGAAAACCCCATTTGGAATTCAAAATGCCAAATGCTATTTCATCAAATTTCGTGCTCTTAGAACTTAATCGACATGTTTAGACTCTATCCTTTCCTTTCTAAGGGATGAAAAACGTGTCGAAGGTCTGAGAAACACCAAAAAAGTTTAAAGCAGATCAATGCCCCAAGCAAGGCTATGCATACCCTAAAATCTTCATTTAAGCTCAAAAACAGTAATTCTGAAACACGAAGCACGTTGAAGCACTTTGATCCGCCCACACACTTCCGATGCTCTTACCAATGCCTTTTTAACATCAATATTGGTAACCCATTGTAGTCCTTCAACAAAAGTTTTCCAGAAAAACCCATTTTGAACTTAAAATCGGTAAATGTAATTTTGTCACGTGTAGGACTCTTAGAACTTTAACGACTTGTTTAGACTTTGTCCTATCGTTTCCAGTGCATGAAAAACGTGTCGAAGGTCTGAGAAATACCAAAAAAAAGTTTAAATCAAATCAATGCCTAAAGCAAGGCTATGCATACCCTAAAATCTTCATTTAAACTCAAAACAGTGCTTTTGAAGCACGGATCATGTTAAAGCACTTTGGTCAGCCCACACACTTCTTTTTGGACCTCAATATTGGTAACCCATTATGGTCCTTCAACAAAAGTTTTGCAGAAAAACCCATTTGGAATTCAATTTGTCAAATGCAATTTCGTCTCGTCTAGGGCTCTTAGAACTTAACCAAGATGTTTAGACTCTATCCCATCCTTTTCAACAGATTAAAAATGCGTAGAACGTCAGAGAAAAATGAAAAAGAATGTTTAAAACACATCAATGCCCAAAGCAAGGCGATGCATACCCAAAAATATTCCTTTAAGCTTAAAACGGTGATTCTGAAGCATGCAGCGTGCTAAAGCACTTTAGTTAGACCACCCACATCCCATGCTCTTACCTATGCTTTTTGGAACTCAAAATCGGTGACCTATTGTGGTCCTTCGACAAACTTTTGTAGAAAACCCTATTTGGACTTCAAATAGGCAAATGAAATTTCATCGCATTTAGGAATGTTAGAACTTAACCGGCATGCTTAGACTCTATCCTATCTTTTCCAGTGGATGAAAAACGTGTCAAGGCTCTGAGAAACACAAAAAAAAAAGTTTAAAACAAATCAATTCTAGAAGCAAGGCAATGCATACGCTGAAATCTTCATTTAAGCTCAAAACAGTAATTCTGAAGCATGAAGCATGTTGAAGCACTTTGATCCACCCACACACTTCCTGTGCTCCTACCTATGCCTTTTGGACGTCAATATTGGTAACCTATTGTGGTCCTTCAACAAAAATTTCCAGAAAAACCCATTTTGGACTTCAAATCGGCAAACGCAATTTCGTCACATGTAGGATTCTTAGAACTTAACCAACATGTTTAGACTCTATCCTATCCTTTCCAGCAGATGAAAAACGTGTTGAAGGTCTGAGAAACACCAGAAAATGTTTAAGGCAAATCAACCCCCAAAGCAAGGCTATGCATACCCTAAAATCTTCATTTAAGCTCAAAACAGTAATTCTGAAACACGAAGCACGTTGAAGCACTTTGATTCGCCCACACACTTCACATGATCTTACGCCTTTTGGACATCAATATGGTAACCTATTGTGGTCCTTCAACAAAAGTTTGTAGGAAAACCCATTGGGACTTAGAATCAGCAAATGCAATTCTGTCACCTTTAGCACTCTTAGATCTTAACCAACCTGTTTAGACTCTACCCTATCCTTTCCAATAAATGAAAAACATGTCGAAGGTCGGAGAAACGACAAAAAAAAAGTTTGAAGCAAATTAATGCCCAAAGCAAGGCTATGCATTCCCTAAAATCTCCATTTAAGCTTAAAACGGTGATTATGAAGCCGGAAGCACATTGAAGAACTTTGGCTAGCGCATCCGCTTCCTATGCTCTTACCTATGCGTTTTGGACCTCAATATTGGTAACCCATTGTGGTCCTTCAACCAAAGTTTTGCCAAAAACCGATACAGAATTCATATTACCAAATGCAATTTCGTCATGTTTAGGGCTCTTAGAACCTAACTAACATGTTTAGACTCTATCCTATCCTTTTGCAATGGATGAAAAACGCATAGAAGGTTTGAGAAAAAACAAAAAAAGCTTAAGTGACATTAATGCCAAAAACAAGGCTATGCATACCCTAAAATCTTCCTTTAAACTCAAAACGGTGATTTTGAAGCATGAAGCACACTGAAGCACTTTGGTCAGACCACCTGCATCCTATGCTTTTTGGACCTCAATATTGGTGACCCATTACCGTCCCTCAACAAAATTTTGTAGAAAACCCCATTTGGACTTCAGATAGCCGTCACGTTTAGGACTTGTAGAACTTAATCGACATGTTTAGACTCTATCCTATCCTTACCGGTGAATGCAAAACCTGTCGAAGGTCTGAGAAACACAAAAAAAAAGTTTAAAGAAAATCAATGCCCAAAGCAAGGCTATGCATACCCTAAAATCTTCATTTAAGCTCAAAACAGTAAATCTGTAGCACGAAGCACATTGAAGCACTTTGATCCACCCACAAACTACCCATGCTCTTACATATGCCTTTTGGACATCAATATTGGTAACCCATTGTGGTCCTTCAACAAAAGTTTCTAGAAAAAACCCATTTTGGACTTCAAATAGGCAAATGCAATTTCGTCACGTGTAAGACTCTTAGAACTTAAGCGACATGTTTAGACTCTATCCTATCCTTTCTAGCGGATGAAAAACATGTCGAAGGTCTGAGAAACACCAAAAATAAGTTTAAAGCAAATCACTGCCCAAAACAAGGCTATGCATACCATAAAATCTTCATTTAAGCTCAAAACGGTGATTTTGAAGCACGAAACACGTTGAAGCACTTTGCTCTACCCACACACTTCACATGCTCTTAACTATGCTTTTTGGACCTCAATATTGGTAACCCATTGTGTTCCTTCAACAAAAGTTTTGCAGAAAAACCCATTTGGAATTCAAATTGCCAAACGCAATTTCGTTACATTTAGGGCTCTTAGAACTTAAGCGACATGTTTAGCCTCTACCCTATACTTTCCAACAGATGAAAAACGCGTAAAATGCGTGAGAAAAAAGAAAAAGAAAATTTAAAGCACATCAATGACCAAAGCAAGGCAATGCATACCCTAAAATCTTCCTTAAGCTCAAAATGGTGATTCTGAAGCATGAAGCACACTGAAGCACTTTGGTCAGACCACCCACATCCCATGCTCTTACCTATGCTTTTTGGACCTCAATATTGGTTACCCATTGTGGTCCTTCAACAAAATTTTACAGAAAAACCCATTTGGACTTCAAATCAGCAAATGCAATTTCAGCACCTTTAGGACTCTTAGAACTTAACCGACATGTTTAGACTCTATCCTATCCTGTCCAGCGGATGAAAAACGTGTCAATGTTATGAGAAACACGAAAAAAAGTTTAAAGCAAATCAATTCCCAAAGCAAGGCAATCCATACCCTAAAATCTTCATTTAAGCTCAGAACATTAATTCTAAAGCACGAAGCACGTTGAAGCACTTTGATCTGCCCACACACTTCCCATGCTCTTACCTGTGCCTTTTGGATGTCAATATTGGTAACCAATTGTGGTCCTTCAACAAAATTTTCCAAAAAAAAACCATTTTGGACTTCAAATAGGCAATTGCGATTTCGTCACGTGTAGAACTCTTAGAACTTAACCGACATGTTTAGACTCTATCCTATCCTTTCCAGCGGATGAAAAACATGTTGAAGGCCTGAGAAACACCAAAAAAATTTTCAGGCAAATCATTGCCCAAAAAAGGCTTTGCATACCCTAAAATCTTCATTTAAGCTCAAAACGGTGATTTTGAAGCAGCAAGCATGTTGAAGCACTTTGTTCAGCCCACACACTTCATATGCTCCTACCTACACCTTTTGGACGTCAATATTGTTAACCTATTGTGGTCCTACAACAAAATTTTGCAGGAAAACCCATTGGGACTTAGAATCAACAAATGCAATTTCTTCACCCTTAGGACTCTTAGGACTTAACCGACATGTTTAGACTCTGTCCTATCTTTTCCAATAAATAAAAAACGTGTCGAAGATCTGAGAAACACCAAAAAAATGTTTGAAGCAAATCAATGCCAAAAGCAAGGCTATACATACCATAAAATCTTCATTTAAGCTATAAATAGTGATTCTGAAACCGGAAGCATGTTGAAGCACTTTGGTTAGCGCACCCGCTTCTCATGCTCTTACATATGCTTTTTGGATCACAAAATGTGTTACCCATTGTGGTTCTTCAACAAAATTTTGCCAAAAAACCCATTTTGGACTTCAAATCGGCAAATGCAATTTCGTCACGTGTAGAACTCTTAAAACTTAACCGACATGTTTAGACTCTATCATAATCTTTCCAGCAGATGAAAAACGTGTTGAAGGTCTGTGAAACACCAAAAAGTTTAAAGCAAATCAATGCCCAAAGCAAGGCTATGCAACCCTAAAATCTTCATTTAAGCTCAAAATGGTGATTCTGAAGCACGAGACACATTGAAGCACTTTGGTCAGCCCACACACTTCACATGCTCTTACCTATGCCTTTTGGACGTCAATATTGGAAACCTATTATGGTCCATCAACAAAACTTTTCAAGAAGAACCCATTTTGGACTTCAAACCGGCAAATGCAATTTCGTCACATGCAAGACTCTTAGAACTTAACTGACAAGTTTAGACTCTATCCTACCCTTTATAGTGGATGAAAAACGTGTTAAAGGTCTAAAAACATGAAAAAAAGTTAAAAACAAATTAATGGCCAAAGCAAGGCTATGCATACCCTAAAATCTTCATTTAAGCTCAAAACGGTAATTCTGAAGCACGAAGCACGTTGAAGGACTTTGGTCAGCCCACACACTTCACATGCTCTTACCTATGTTTTTTGGAACTCAATATTGGTAACCCGTTATGGCCCTTCAAAAGTTCTGCAGAAAAACCCATTTGGAATTCAAATTTCCAAATGCGATTTCGTCACGTTTCGAGCTCTTAGAACTTAACCGACATGTTTAGACTCTATCCTATCTTTTCCAACGGATGAAAAACGCGTAGAATGTCTGAAAAAACAAAAAAGAAAGTTTAAAGCACATGAATGCATAAAGCAAGGCTATGCATACCCTCCCCTCTAATCTTCATTTAAGCTCAAAACGATGATTCTGAAGCATGAAGCACGATGAAGCACTTCGGTCAGACCAACCACGTCCCATGCTCTTACCTATGTGATGAGGATCAAGGGTCCGATGAGGATCAAGGGCCCCATCAAGAGGTCAAAGGTACTATGACAAGAAGGAGGGCAAGAGAACTCTGTCATCAAGTTGCCACCTTCTTGTACAAGCATGTTCAAGATGAACCTAAGACCCCTTGGGTTCATTTCATTGAACCTTCACCTTGAGTGTGTGTAAACGTGTGTGTGTTTTCTTTATCTTGAAGTTTATCTTGTTTTCTTATGATATTTGTTTTATGTGTTTTCTTTGTAGGCAAATTAGGTACATGAAAGATTCAAATAAAATGGAGGCCCAAAAAGGAACATTTAGGCGTGTGCCACAAAAGAAGGGAACAAAAAGAATGTTGTCTTGGAAGGAATGTTATCTCCACAAAGACAAATTCAAATATGTCCAAGATGGAATCTCTTGTTCAAATTGAGATCAAAATCATCTCCAAATACAATAAGGGGGGCGGCCACTTTAAAGCAAAAGGATGATGATCAAATTGCATTTAAGTTCAAAGCTAGACTTGAATTCAAATTCAACCATGATTTGAATTCAAGTCTCAACCAATTGGAGACTTAAATTTCAAGAAGCTCTCAACCTTATCCTAGCCATCTACACGCCATTCTTGAAGCAAGAAGTGATAAGATCACAATTCAAAGTGGAATCCAAGTTTGAATTCAAATTCAAGTTCAATTTAAATTCAATCTCCAACCAACATTTGAATTCAACATCTCAGCCACTTGGAGACCTTCTCACACGCCAAATTCATCCCTTCCCACGCCAACTTGTAGATCAAAAGAGGAGAAATCGAAATTTAAAGATTGAATTCAAGTTTGAAATCAAGTTCAAATTCAATTTGAATTCAATCTTCAACCAACCTTGGAATTCAATTGCAACAACTTCATCTACATCAAAATCAAGTCTCAGATGCCAATTTCATCATCAAACATGGCCAGATTCATTGAGGATAGCGTTTTGCAAGACTTCAAGATTTTAGCTAGAATTTATTTTAATTTTGAATTCAAATAAATTTCAAGTTTCAAACATTGCTAGCTAGCTTTATTTTGAATTAGTTCTAGACATTTTAAGGCTCAAGCTCAGCCTATAAATAGAGCCTTAGGGGACGCATGAAACACGAACTTTTGATGAATAAGAATTCTTGATATTTCTTTCACTTTGTGTGAGACTTTGTTTTCTTGGTTTTGCATTAAAAACCTAGGTTAAGATCCTTCAAAGTTGAGCATTTTGAAGGTGTTGCCATTGCTTAAAGGTGCCGTCCAGGAGGGCCTTTTGGTTTGCCTGATCAACGACCATCTTGAAGTGTTGGCCTTGCTCGTTTTAATCCATACGTTTTATTCACTAAGGAAGCAAGGGGAAGTCTTCTAGACGCCGAATTAAGGTTTGCACTCTGCAGAAAAGTTGTAGCTCATGAAATTCCCTTGAATTTGGGCTTTTAAATCACCTCATTTGGACTCTTCTTGACAGAGATACGGACCTCCAAAGATTTGGTATCCATCCAGTGATCTTCGGTACTTTCCATTCTGGACTCCCAACTTGCACCTGATTTCGGTCAATCTTGTAGCCCGAATTAGCAAAATTGTAAAACATGAAAATCGTCACAAATTGAGTTATCGGAAACCTCCAAGTGGTTTGAACCCATTTGGATCAGTACTCCGACCTAGGCATCCAAAACACCGACTGGTGTCCGGCTGCCTTCTTGAAAAATAGGGACTATTCAAGCCACTTTCCTTATTTAGCCTTGCCTCCTTAGAAAACACTCAAACACAGCTATTAGCACTAGAAACATATATTAAAAGACGCTATAAAATATACTAGACCCAAAACAACAACAACTCAAACAACTAGACTCGATACTACGACGACAACGTGTGAAATGACCATCCTGTCCTCCCACCAACCGTTACATCAATAGACTCAAGGATAATCAAGTCACGGCCTCAATGATGATCACCCAATGCTGCCCACCATGTGTTGGCATCTCTTGCACATGCCTTGTCAAGAAAGCCCCAGTGTCAAAACCTAGTTGTCTCGCTTGGCTTCTTGTAAAGGGACCCCTATGTGTCTCGTTGGAGGGTCCTTGTGCAAGATTATCACGAGGAGGCTCTTGAGCCTCATCAATTCCCCCTCCTCAAAAGGATTCGACCTCGAATCAAAGTCATCAAAATGCTCAAAAGGAGTAAGATCGCTAACATTAAAAGTGTGAGAGATAGAACCATACCTGTCTGGCGGAAGATCAAGAACATAAGCATTTTCACCAACCTTTTGTATGACCTTGAAAGGTCCATCTCCCCTTGGCATGAGCTTGGACTTCCTCTCGGTAGGAAACCTAGTTTTTCACAAATGCAACCAAACAAGATCACCAGGAACAAAAGAAACATGTTTTCGATTTTTATTAGCCTTCCTAGCATATTGTTCATTTTTACGCTCAAGTTGCAATTTGACCTTAGCATGTAATTTCTTAATCATTTCAGCTTTGTTCTTACCATCAAGACTAGCAAGTTCATTTACAGGAATGGGAAGTAAATCAAGTGGGGAATGGGGGTTGAAACCATAAACAACCTCAAAAGGTGAATACAACGACCCACTATGCACCATCCGGTTATATGCAAATTCAACATGAAGTAAGCATTCTTCCCAATGTTTAAGATTTTGTTTAATCAATGCACGCAACAATTGTGATAAAGTCCTATTAACTACCTCAGTTTGTCCGTCAGTTTGAGGATGGGCCGTGGTAGAAAATAAAAGTTTAGTACCAAGCTTGCCCCAAAGGACTCTCCAAAAATGACTCAAGAACTTAGTATCCCTATCACTCACGATTGTGCAAGGCATACCATGCAAACGGACAACTTCTTTGAAGAACAAGTGTGCAACATGGGAAGCATCATCGGCTTTCCTGCATGCAATAAAGTGTGCCATCTTAGAAAATCGATCTACGACAACAAACACACTATCCATCCTAGTTTGGGTCCTAGGTAAACCTAAGACGAAGTCCATAGATAAGTCTACCCATGGTGGAGAAGGGACGGCCAAAGGGGTGTAAAGTCCATGGGGGTGCATGGTTGATTTTGCTTGCTTACAGGTAAGGCAGCTCCCACAAACTCTCTCCACGTCCATTTTCATGTGGGGCCAAAAGAAGTGCTCTTTTAGGGTTTCCAAAGTCTTAAAAACCCCAAAGTGTCCCATTAGTCCTCCCCCATGAGCCTCTCTCACAAGCAACTCTCGCATAGATCCCCTTGGTATGCACAAGCGGTGTGCCCTAAACAGATATCCTTCATGCAAATAGAACTTACCGAAGGGTGACTCAAGATATGCATCGTAGATAGATCCAAAATCTATATCATCCTTATACATTTCCTTAACATGCTCAAACCCAAGCAAATGTGACGATAACGTAGTGATTAAAGTGTATCTTCTAGACAATGCATCTGCCACAATGTTATCCTTACCTTGCTTGTATATAATGACAAAAGGAAATTGCTCAATGAACTCTACCCACTTCGCATGCCTCTTATTCAGTTTACCTTGGCTTTTAAGGTACTTAAGGCTCTCATGATCAGTGTGGATCACGAACTCCTTAGGTTGCAAGTAATGCTGCCAAGTTTGCAAAGACCGCACTAATGCATACAATTCTTTGTCATAAGTGGAATAATTCAATGACGCACCTTTTAACTTTTCACTAAAGTATGCAATAGGCTTCTTTCCTTGTGTAAGAACGGCACCTATCCCAACCCCGCTAGCATCACACTCAATCTCAAAAGTCTCTTCAAAGTTAGGTAATCGTAAGATGGGGGCTGAGGTGAGTCTTACCATCAATTCGTCAAAGGCCTTTTGTTGAGCTTCTCCCCAATGGAACCCAACATCCTTCTTGACAATCTCGTTTAGTGGTGCGGCTATTGTAGAGAAGTCCTTCACAAAACGCCGGTAGAAGCTTGCCAGTCCATGGAAGCTCCTAACCTCTCCCACGGTTTTGGGCGTGGGCCATTCTATGATGGATTTCACCTTGTCTTGGTCCATTTCTATCCCTGAAGCACTCACTACAAATCCTATGAACACAACCTTCTCCATACAAAAAGAACACTTTTTAAAATTGGCAAACAGTTGTTGTTTCCTAAGCGTGTCAAAAACTGCTTTTAGATGGTCAAGATGGTCAAGCAAGTGCCTAGAATAAATCAGGATGTCGTCGAAGTACACTACGACAAACTTGCCAATGAAAGCTCTCAAAACTTCATTCATCAACCTCATGAATGTACTGGGTGCATTAGTTAAACCAAAAGGCATCACTAACCACTCGTACAATCTAAATTTTGTTTTGAAAGCCGTCTTCCACTCATCTCCCTCCTTTATCCTCACTTGAAAATAGCCACTTTTAAGATCAATCTTAGTAAAGTACTTAGCACCGTGCAACATATCGAGCATATCATCAAGTCTAGGGATTGGGTACCTATACTTCACTGTGATTTTGTTGATGGCTCTACAATCCACACACATCCGCCAGCTTCCGTCTTTCTTAGGGACTACTATTACGGGTACAGCACATGGGCTCATACTCTCCCTTATCTTACCCTTACTCAAAAGCTCCTCTACCTGTCTCTGAATTTCCTTCGTTTCCTCGGGGTTTGCCCTATAGGATGGCCTATTATGGAGTGTGGCCCCTGGAATGAAATCTATTTGGTGTTCAATGCCTCGCAGTGGGGGTAGTCCTGGGGGTTCTTCATCGGCAAACAAATCGGAATACTCCTCTAGTAAGGTCACGACACCACTGGGTAAAGAAGTCGGTAAGTCATCCCTAGAAAATAGGCAGTCAACGATCTCTTTGAACAAAAACACATAAACAATCTTCTGAGAATGCAACGCATGTTTAACTTCACTAGGTTTGGCAAAGAATGCATGTTTTGTGGGTGGATGAGTAACGAGTGAAGGGGATGGTGGTGTGGGGATCATGTCCGCGGGCCTGGTGCCCTTTGCGGAGGCCTTGGAGCTTTCTCCCTGGCTCCTCTTTCCCTTCTTGAGGTCCTCTAAGAACCTCCTTTCGGCCACTTTTTCTTTTGGACCATTCTGAGTTTTGTTTCTTCTTTGATGGTCCTCAAAAACTTTGTGCGATGGCAATGCACGAAGTTTGAAAATCTTGTTGTGAAACTTAAATGAATAGATATTGAGACGACCATCATACGTAACATGTTTGTCAAACTGACAGGGCCTACCTAGAATGATATGACTAGCATGCATAGGTACGACATCACACAAAATCTCATCTTTGTAACCACCGATAGAAAAGGAAAGCATAACTTGTTTGGACACACTTAATTCTCCACAATCATTTAACCAGGATAGCCTATACGGGTGGGGGTGATCAATCAAAGGTAAATCAAGTTTCCTAACAAGTTCTACGCTAGCAATATTAGCACAAGATCCGCTATCAATAATCAAAGTACAACACTTACCTTTCACCGTGCAGTGAATGTGGAAGTTGTTCTCTCGCTGTAGGGCCTCTTCTTCTTCCTTTACATGGGTGCTCAAAATTTTTCTGACCACTAAGAAGTCCTTGTAGGCGCCCTGTTCTTCCTTGATCTCTTCTTCACTGACCGCTTCATCTTCCTCCTCGGACTTAGGTTTTTCCTCCTCACTTTCATCAGTGTAGTACTCTTGCGTATCGTCTAGGTACATGATCTTCTTGGGATTAGGGCATTCTCTCGCATAATGGCCCCTACCTTGGCATTTGAAGCACTGAATATCCCGAAATCTAGGGGTTGGGTTTCCTGACTTTCTCTCTCCGACCCTATTCTTCCCTTTGTCACCTCCCGCTGGAGAGGGATTCACCTTGCTTGGAGCTTGACTTGGTCCTCGGGTAGGCGTGGTTATGTTTGGCCGACCATTTCCCCCAGTAGGATTCGACCTAAGCTGCATTTTAGTGGAAGAAGACACATTAGTTCTAAAACCGTAACCACTAGCAGAAGAACGTACCTTTAACTGTCTTTCGATCTGTTGAGCTTTGTGTACCATAGAGTCCAGGTCTACGTAGTTCGTAAGCTCGAGCTAGAAACCAATCTCCCTGTTTGATCCTCCTAAAAATCGTGCCATGTTGCCTCCTCGGGTTCTATTGTGTTGGTTCTTATCATTAAGATTTCAAGTTCTTTAAAATAGTCATCAACACTTTTAGACCCCTGTGTGTGTCCCTACAATCTTTGATGTAAAGTACGTTCATATGATTCAGGAATAAATTTTTTTCTCATTTCGAATTTCATTTCATCCCAAGTTGAAATTGGATCTCTCATGGTTCTTCTTCTTATATTTTGAATTTGATCCCACCAAATTAATGCATATTCCATGAATTCAATACTAGCATAACGTACCTTTTGCCATTCGGAGTAGTTCGTACATGAATAAATAAGATCGACCTTCTTCTCCCACTCAAGGTATGCTTCGGGATCACTCTTACCGTAAAAGGAAGGGATGTTCATCTTGGTTTTGAGAAAATCATCCTCTTGCGGTGGCGCTCTCCTTTCTTGTACTCGGCCTTGGGGCCAAGCTTGCGCCTCATCTATCTCTTCCTCGTAAAACTCTTGTGGTGGATATTCTTCTCTTGGCTCACGATGTCTCATGGGTGCTTTGCCTCGATCGAACCGTCCTCGACTTCCCATGGCAACGGATCCTCTAGCCTCTCCTCCACGCGAAGTCTGCCCGTGGCTTTGTAAAGGCGCATGTGCCAAGCTCTGGCTGGAAGTTCTCCGGTCCAACTCCTCAACCTTGCTAGAGATTTCTTGTAGCTTCTTCAGTACCTTTTCAAGAGACACTTCCACCTTCGCCTCCTCTGCTGCGGCATTGGTTGACGACATATTTTTTTTTCTGAAATGAAATAAAGAAAAACAAGAAAAGAAAAAATCTAACACAAAGACAAAAGAGATTTCGTTACTTTAGTGAAAATCAAAATCAAAGTGTATGTTCCTCTCTCGCTCTTATAGAGTCACTCACGTTTGTGCTTTCCTTGGCCAATCTTGAGCTAGATACAACCAAAGCAAGCTCCTCAAGTGGCTAACACAATCCGATGATCAATGGCGCCCTTTTCTCCAATGTGTCACCCAAATTTCAGCAACTATCAAACAAAGGTATTAAGCCAAGAACAAGACAATTTAACACACTTAACCTCCTAAGAATCAAGGAAAATGAAACCAAAAATTATGTCAAAGGCTGAGCCAAAGAAAAACTAAGGGTTGCCCTGGGCAATCTTTAGTTAACCTTAGCCTTATGAAAATTAATAACAAGTTGTTGATTCGATTACAACAATCAAGTATCCAAGTGAAAAGGCAATGAAGAATTTATGTATTTTGAGGCTTAAAAGGGGTACAACCTCTTCTTTGTTTTCTTTTTCTTTTTTTGAGCTCTTGGGTCTCGGTTTTTTTTGTGCTGCTGTTTATCCCTTTTTTTGTCTATTTTCTTTTCTCGGCTCTTTTGATATTTCTGCCGATTGTTTTTCTTTTTCTTCTTTTTTTTTGAATTTTGCTAAAAGAACACAAGGGAAAATATGTATTTAACAATGCATAGCCCGTGATTTAGGAACCAATAGGATGCCTCTTGATGTTCAAGGCACTCTTAGGGGCTGTTTTGAAGGAAGTAGTAAAATAGTTTTTGTATCTCCACGATTAGTATCTTTGTGGCTTGATTTGGCTTGAAAGGTGATAGCTTTGTATCAAGAGTTTTCAGCCGTGTGTATGGTGTGGGGGAACTAGTCTTGGATACAAGAAAATTGCAATGCAAACCAAACAACAGTGCAATCAAGTCACACAAATCTAAAACCAACCAACAGCTTCGTTAGCAACAAGATTTACGTGTGACTAGGTAGCACTTTCAATCAATGGACTAAATT
Source organism: Eustoma russellianum (assembly GCA_036186865.1). Classification (NCBI taxonomy): domain Eukaryota; kingdom Viridiplantae; phylum Streptophyta; class Magnoliopsida; order Gentianales; family Gentianaceae; genus Eustoma; species Eustoma russellianum. Next base: position 16,195,643 of record AP025048.1, on the reverse strand, counting down.
TATATGATATGGCTGAATTTAGAACCTAATACAATGATCCCTATTGTTAAGTGTAAATAAAGATTTGATCTTTAAAGGTGTAGAACAAAACTATGTGAAAGGAAAGGCCAACTTGGCCTTGTGGCACGCACTGGCCAGCAGGAACAACGGACCACTTCTCAGATTTTTTTTTGGTTTCGTATATTAAAAGGGCTAAAACAAAATGCAGCTCTTTTTTTTGTGAACAAGATGACAAGGAAATTAAGGTAAAAATAAAGAACAGAGATGGAGTGATGGATGTTTGGGTACATGAAGAAAACAGTGAGAAAAAAATAAGAGAAAGAAGGATATGCGAGTTGTAAAGAAGAAACCTTCGCTCTGATACCACTTTGATACGATCTTGGATCATATGGAATTGACGATCGCTTCTTTCAACTCTAAAAGACACCTTTGATCACCCTTGCTTGGGACAATGGCGCAAACACCACCTTCTTGGACAAGAGAAATCAACAACGTCTACGTCGAGCAATTCGAATCTCCCAATCCAACACGTCGTTCCGTATCCTTGGATTGTGATTCACCAACTAGGTTTGCTCAAACCTTGATTGGATCTAGCCTTGATTTTACTTTGTAAAAACCAAAGGAAAAGCACAAAGAAGCAACACACGGTTGCAATCAAAAAAAAAACTTAAATTTGTTATTCTGAAAATTTTTCAACCTTTTTCTGCCATTTTGGCTTGACCCTAATATAATACTATATTTTGATAATCCTAAAGTTTAACTAATCAATAAAGTCCTTAGATCACTACCTATCAAGCTAAATCAAATTTACACAAAAGATAAGTCAAAGCTAATCAAGGAAAAATTACATAACTCAAATCCCTAAAATTTCGTACTGGAATTATACCCTGTCGGTTACTGGCTTATAGCCGCTTCTAGACACCGAATTAGGGTTTGCACCCTTCAGCAAAGTTGTAGTCATGAAATTCCCTTGAATTTGGGATTTTGAATCACCTCATTGGGACTCTTCTTGACAGAGATACGGACCTCCAAAAATTAGGTATCCATCCAGTGATCTTCAGTACTTTCTATTCTGGACTCCCAATTTGCACCTGATTTCGGTCCATCTTGTAGCCCGAATTAGCAAAAGTGTAAACATGAAAATCTTCACAAATTGAGTTATCTGAAACCTCCAAGTGGTTTGAACCCATTTGGATCAGTACTCCAACCTAGGCGTCCAAAATACCGACTGGTGTCCGGCTGCCTTCCTGAAAAATAGGGACTCTTCAAGCCACTTTCCTTATTTAGCCTTGCCTCCTTAGAAAACACTCAAACACAGCCATTAGCACTAGAAACATATATTAAAAGACTCTATAAAATATACTAGACCCAAAACAACGACAACTCAAACAACTAGACTCGATACTACGACGACAACGTGTGAAATGACCATCCTGCCCTCCCACCAACCCTTAAATCAATAGACTCAAGGATAATCAAGTCACGGCCTCAATGATGAGCACCCAATGCTGCCCACCATGTGTTGGCATCTCTTGCACATGCCTTGTCAAGAAAGCCCCAGTGTCAAAACCTAGTCGTCTCGCTTGGCTTCTTGTAAAGGGACCCCTATGTGTCTCGTTGGAGGGTCCTTGTGCAAGATTATCACGAGGAGGCTCTTGAGCCTCATCATCTTTCAACAAAAGTTTTGCAGAAAAACCCATTTGGAATTCAAATTGCCAAATGCAATTTCGTCAAGTTTCAGGCTCTTAGAACTTAAACGACATGTTTAGACTCTATCCTATCCTTTCTAGTGGATGAAAAATGTGTCGAAGGTCTGAGAAACACCAAAGAAGGTTTACAGCAGATCAATGTCGCAAGCAAGGCTATGCATACCCTAAAATCTTCATTTAAGCTCAAAAACAGTAAAGCTGAAACACGAAGCACGTTGAAGCACTTTGATCCGCCCACACACTTCCCATGCTCTTACCAATGCCTTTTTGAAACAATATTGGTAACCCATTGTGGTCCTTCAACAAACTGTTTCCAGAAAAAACCCATTTTGGACTTCAAATCGGCAAATGCAATTTTGTCACGTGTAGGTCTCTTAGAACTTTAATGACTTGTTTAGACTCTATCCTATCGTTTCCATTGCATGAAAAACGTGTCGAAGGTCTGAGAAATACCAAAAAAGTTCAAAGCAAATCAATGCCCGAAGCAAGTTGTGCATACCCTAAAATCTTCATTTAAACTCAAAACGGTTATTCTGAAGCACAAAGCACGTTGAAGAACTTTTGTCAGCCCACACACTTCACATGCTCTTACCTATGCTTTTTGGACCCCAATATTAGTAACCCATTGTGGTCCTTCAACAAAAGTTTTGCAGAAAAACCCATTTGGAATTCAAATTGCCAAATACAATTTCGTCACGTCTAATGCTCTTAGAACTTAACCGAGATGTTTAGACTCTATCCCATCCTTTCCGACGTCGGAAAAACGCGTAGAACGTCAGAGAAAAACAAAAAAGAATGTTTAAAACACATCAATGCCCAAAGCAAGGCGATGCATACCCAAAAATATTCCTTTAAGCTTAAATCGGTGATTCTGAAACATGAAGCATGCTGAAGCACTATAGTCAGACCACCCACATCCCATGCTCTTACCTATGCGTTTTCGAACTCAAAATCGGTGACCCATTGTGGTCCTTCGACAAAATTTTGCAGAAAAACCCATTTCTACTTCAAATTGGCAAATGAAATTTCATCGCATTTAGGAATGTTAGAACTTAACCGGCATGCTTAGACTCTATCCTAAAACGTGTCAAGGGTCTGAGAAACACAAAAAAAAGTTTAAACAAATCAATTCCAGAAACAAGGCTATGCATACCCTGAAATCTTCATTTAAGCTCAAAACAATAACCCTGAAGCACGAAGCACGTTGAAGCACTTTGATCCGCCTACACACCTCCCATGCTCTTACCTATGCCTTTTGGACGTCAATATTGGTAGCCCATTGTGGTCATTCAACAAAAATTTCCAGAAAAAAACCCATTTTGGACTTCAAATCGGCAAATGCAATTTCGTCACATGTAGGACCCTTAGTACTTAACCAACATGTTTAGACTCTACCCTATCCTTTCCCGCAAATGAAAAACGTGTTGGAAGTCTGAGAAACACCAAAAAAATGTTTAAGGCAAATCAATGCCCAAAGCAAGGCTATGCATACCCTAAAATCTACATTTAAGCTCAAAACAGTAATTCTGAAGCACAATCACGTTGAAGCACTTTGATCTGCCCACACACTTCCCATGATCTTACTTACGCCTTATGGACGTCAATATTGGTGACCTATTGATGTCCTTCAACAAAAGTTTGCAGGAAAACCCATTGGGACTTAGAATCAGCAAATGCAATTCCGTCACCTTTAGCACGCTTAAATCTTAACCGACATGTTTAGAATCTATCCTATCCTTTCCAATAAATGAAAAACATGTCGAAGGTCAGAGAAACGACAAAAAAAAAATTTTAAAGCAAATTAATGCCCAAAGCAAGGCTATGCATTCCCTAAAATCTCCATTTAAGCTTAAAACGGTGATTCTGAAGCCGGAAGCACACTGAAGAACTTTGGCTAGCGCATCTGCTTCCTATGCTCTTACCTATGTGTTTTGGACCTCAATATTGGTAACCTATTGTGGTCCTTCAACCAAAGTTTTGCCAACAACCCAGACAGAATTCATATTATCAAATGCAATTTCGTCATGTTTAGGGCTCTTAGAACCTGACTGACATGTTTAGAATCTATCCTATCCTTTTGCAATGGATGAAAAATGCATAGAAGGTTTGAGAAAAACCCAAAAAAAGCTTAAATCACATTAATGCCCAAAGCAAGGCTATGCATACCCTAAAATCTTCCTTTAAACTCAAAACGATGATTCTGAAGCATGAAGCACACTAAAGCACTTTGGTCAGACACCCGCATCCCATGCTCTTACATATGCTTTTTGGACCTCAATATTGGTGACCCATTACAGTTCTTCAACAATATTTTGCAGAAAACCCATTTGGACTTCAGATCGCCGTCATGTTTAGGACTTGTAGAACTCAACCGACATGTCTAGACTCTATCCTATCCTTACAAGTGAATGCAAAACCCGTCAAAGGTCTGAGAAACACCAAAAAAAGTTTAAAGAAAATCAATGCCCAAAGCAATGCTATGCATGATGAGGATCAGAGATCCCATCAAGAGGTCACGGGTCCTATGACCAGAAGGAAGGCTAGAGAACTTGGTCATCAAGTTGGAACCTTCTTGTACAAACATGTTCAAGATGAACCTAAGGTTCATTGAGTTCACTTCCTTGAACCTACACTATGAATGTGTATGTGTGTGCGTGTGTGTGAGTATTCCTTGTTTTGATTTTAGTCTAGTTTTCTTGTGATCCTTGTTTTTATGTGTTGTCTTTGTAGGTAAATTAGGTACATGGAAGATCCAAATGAGATGGAGGTCCAAGAGACATTATAGGCATGTGTTCCAAAAAAAGAGAAAAAGAATGTTGTCTTGAGAAGAATGTTTGTCTCCACAAAGACAAGTTCAAATGTGCCCAAGATGGAATTCCTTGTTCAAATTGAAATCAAAATCATCTCCAAACACCAACAAGGGGCCGACCAAAATTGAAGACAAAATGGAGATCAAATTGAATTTAAATTCGAAGTTAAACTTGATTTTAAATTCAACCATGATTTGAATACAAGTTTCAACCAATTTGAGGCTTGCATTTCAAGAAGAATTCAGCCATTATCTTCAGCTAACTTACACGCCATCTTGGAGGAAAAGAAGGAAAAATTCCAATTCAAATTGAATCCAAGTTTGAATTCAAATTTAAACTCAATTTTGAATTCAAACTTCAACCATCTTTTGAATTCAACCCCATCCATCTTATCATCATCAAATCAGATTTCAAGACACCTCATTAGACATCTTGAACATGGCTGGAAGGAGTGAGAAAGGATATTCAACAACCAAATTCAAATTGCACTCAAATTCAAACTTAACTTGAATTCAAACTTCACCGAACTTTTGAATTCAACTTCAACCTCATCCTACTAATCAAATCAGCTTCTCCAAGGCCTCATTTGATCATCATACATGGCTGGATAGAGTGAAGATGGCAGCCAACAAGCATTGCAATTGTTAGCTAGAATTTGTCTTAGATTTGAATTCAAACAATTTTCAAATTTCAAGTTCATTTCAAATGCTTTCTAGATACCTTCTTTAGAGATAACATCTGGTTATTTCCATGGTCTTGGGCGTTTATAAATAGGGCCTTTTGGCCGATTTTTAGAATCAACCTTTGATGAAATAAAATGCTTGATATTTCCTCTTATTCTTGAGAGACTTTGTTTTCTTGGTTTTGCATTAAAAACCTAAGTTAAGATCCTCCAAAGTTGAGCATTTTGAAGGTGTTACCATTGCTAAGGTGCCGTCCAAGAGGTCCATTGTGGTTTGCCTGATCAACGACCATCTTGAAGTGTTGGTTCTTGCTCGCTTGAACCATACGTTTATCTCACTAAGGAAGCAAAGGGAAGTATTCTTCCTTGTGCCTTACCCTTTGTGAAGGACGTTTGGAAGGTGGAATTGTTGGAGCCCACGTCTTGCACACATCAAATTGGTATCAGAGCCAGGTTACTCTATTCCACCATCTTCTATCGTTTCCTTTTCGTTTGAGTCTAGTCATTGCAAGTCCAGTCTTGAGTTCTACCCCATTCTTCATTTCATTTGCGTCTCTCACGTATAAAAAATGCCCTAGGGTTTTTGAGTCTTTGCATTTTGATGCATATTGCTTTTCATCGTTCAAGTGTCATCTCTTTTATTTTTTTGGCGTCACATCTGATTTGAGTCGTTCAAACTTGAACAAGTTAGGGTTTTTCAACCATCAGCCTATAAAGCTACCTCGGTTTCAAATCATCTTGTTGCTACCGAAGCTTTTAGTTGGTGATGATTGTATGCATCTTGTGATTCACATTGTGATTAATTTCATGCTTTAAATCTAGCTAGTCATAAGTGTGTTTGTCTTCACAAATCATTTTCAACTACAACAAAACCCTAAACGATATACCCAATCCCCCACGGCCCAATAAAAAAAACCAACCCAAAACCCGACTCTAAAACTCACCAACCAGATTCCAACATACCTTATTTACCCTCTTAACGAAAATCCCCAAACCAATTTTGCCAAGCAAAGTCCAAACCAAAAGTTCCCAACTCATTCAAAAAAAACCTAACCCTAGAATTTGAACTTTGTTCAATTCTTTCCTAAACCCATCTACTACCCAAATTGGCCACACAAGTCCTCAATTACCAACCCAAATAGACCATATATACCGTACCTTCAATTCCCAAAACCCCAATCCCACAAATACCCAAAAACGTCCAAAAAACCCCAAATTGAAAACCCTAACCCTAATTCTTTCCAACCGCAACTTTCCTCACTTCCAAGTTTATTTTACTGTAATTGAAGGTAGCACACCACCATTCAAAATCATTGCACTATTCAGCCCAAAAAAAAATTCTTAGGGCAAAAGCGTGAAATTCCCATTCTGCCCCTGGTAAAAAAAAAGATAATCTGAACCTTGCTTACGTTGAAATAGCAAGAAAGGAAAGAAAAACAAAAGAACAAGAGCAAAAGGAAAAGGGCAAAACATTGTGCATCATTTGAAATTTTTTTTTGTGCAATTTGACAACCTTGGATACCATCTTTCATTTCACTATATATAAACCGTCCTCCCCATATTTATTTTCCTTATACTGCTCTTCTTGAACCAATCACACGCTTGGGTGCTCGATTATTGCATGACTTGAACCATTTTGTGGATAGTAAGTGCATAGAATCAAAATTAACTAAAGATTGCCCACGGCAACCCTTAGTTCATCTTTGATTCAGCCTTATACATCAATTTTGGTTGCTTATTTTCTTTGAATCTTTGTAGAAAAGTTCAAGTTTGTTTCCATTTCATTTGATTCCGTTTTGATACTATTTGCTGCAACTTGAAAGCAAAAAGGGAGAAACAAATGCAGATCATTGTGATTTAGAGAAGCATTGGCAAACACTTTCTTATTTGATCGCTTTGAATCTTATTAAATTCAGGTTATCCAACAAACAAAGTGGTAAGAGAGTGGAAGTAAGAAAAAGAGGAGTGTTCATATTTCGTTTTTACTACTCACTTAACGTTTGTTTGTCTTTGTGTTAGTTTGGTTCTTTTCTTTTCTTTTTGTTTTCGTTTAATCTCTTTAGGTAAAACATGGAGAGCAGCACTCATTCCGCTTCTAGCAAGTCAAAGGAAGCCGAGATTTGGACAACACGTAACAACAAATGCTGGAGATGCTAAAGAAACTCATGCATGACAATGAGGTAATCAAACATCGATTGGAGGGATGTTGAACTGAACTACAAGACGAGCGAAGGCCAAGGCACGAGCAGGGCCGTTCCCCTACCACAACCAAGGCGTCACCCCCCGAAGAAGTTGAGGATGACAACCTTAGACCACCACACATCGAGCCAAGAAGGTTTGTTCCTCCAACGCAACCAAGAAGGTACGCTCCAAGAAGGTACAATGATGATTACATTCCATTTGAGCATGATGATTATGACTTTGATGACCACCCTCCTCGTGGTTACCAAAGACGCCAAAATCCCCTTTTCCTGCAAGATGACGATTTTCTCAAAACAAAAATAAATATCCCAACGTTTTATGGTAAAAGTAATGCGGAGGAATATTTGTAATGGGAAATGAAAGTGGATCTAATCTTTTCTTGTACCAACTACAGTGAATTACAAAAAGTGAGGTACGCTTCTATTGAGTTTTCTGGCTACGCACTAAATTGGTGGGCAAATTTGTGTCGAAATAGGACTAAGACAAGACAACCTCCAATTGCCACTTGGGAAGAAATGAAGTTTGAAATGAGACAACGTTAACAAAAGACATGCCAAATGGGTAGAGTTCATAGAGCAATTTCCTTACGTGATTAAATACAAACAAGGCAAGGACAATATAGTTATTGATGCCCTCTCTAGGAGATACACGTTAGTGACTACATTATCCTCACGATTCTTAGGATTCGAATAACTTAAGGACTTGTACCCCAACGACCATGATTTTGGCATCATTTTTGAGGCATGTAAAGAGGGACCATTCGGAAAATTCTACATGCATGAGGGATACCTTTTCAAAGAACATAAGTTATGTGTTCCCCAATCATCCCTACGAGAAGCATTGAATAGAGAAGCACATGGGGGAGGGTTAATGGGTCATTTCGGAGTGTTCAAAACCCTTGAAACTCTTAAGGAACATTTCTATTGGCCCCACATGTGCGTAGACGTCGAGAGGTTATGTGGTAGTTGTATCACTTGCAAACAAGCCAAATCCAAGTCCCAACCACATGGCCTTTACACGCCTTTACCCGTCCCTGATTCCCCGTGGATTGACATTTGACTTTGTTTTAGGACTTCCTAGGTCTCGAGGAGGGTGCGATAGCATTTATGTTGTGGTAGATCGATTTTCAAAGATGGAACACTTTATTGCATGTAGGAAAGTTGATAACGCTACACATGTTGCTGATTTGTTCTTTAAAGAAACTGTGAGGTTGCATGGCATGCCACGTACAATTGTAAGTGATAGAGATACGAAATTTCTAAGTCATTTTTGGAGTATTTTGTGGGCTAAACTTGGTAAACAATTGTTGTTTTCTACCACAGCTCACCCACAAACTGATGGACAAACTGAAGTAGTTAATCGTACTCTCTCTCAACTTTTGCGTGCCATTTTGCAAAAACATCTTAAACTTTGGGAAGATTGTTTTCCATATATCGAATTTGCATACAATAGGAGTGTCCATCATGGTACATTGCATAGTCTATTTGAAATCGTGTATGGTTTTAACCCCTTGTCTCCCCTTGATTTGATCCCTATTCCCGTGCATGAACGTTCAAGTCTTGATCGTAAACAAAAAGCGGAAAAGTTAAAGAAACTGCATGAACGCGTTAAAACACAACTTAAAAGAAAAACCAAGCTTATAAAAAACGAGCTAACAAACATCGCAAACGAGTTGTGTTTGAAGCTGGTGATTTGGTGTGGTTACATTTATGCAAAGAAAGGTTTCCCAATGAGCGAAAGTCAAAATTGTTCTCTAGAGGAGATGGACCATTCAAAGTTTTGAAACGGATAGGTGACAAAGTCAACATCCTTGATCTTCCCAAAAGGTATGGTTCCATTTCGTCAACTTTTAATGTTGCTGACCTCACCCCTTTCACTAATGACCCTTTTGATTTGAGGACGAATCCTCTTGAGGAGGGGGGGTTGAAAAGGATCAGGGATCTCATCAAGAGGTCATGGGTCGTATGACAAGAAGGAAGGCTAGAGAACTTGGTCATCAAGTTGGAACCTTCTTGTACAAACATGTTCAAGATAAACAAGGTTCATTGGGTTCGCTTCCTTGAACCTACACTATGAACGTGTATGTGTGTACGTGTGTGTGAGTATTCCTTGTTTTGATTTTAGTCTAGTTTTCTTGTGATCCTTGTTTTTATGTGTTGGCTTTGTAGTTAAATTAGGTACATGGAAGATCCAAACAAAATGCAGGTCCAAGAGACATTATAGGCGTGTGTTGCAAAAAAGGAGACAAAAGGAATGTTGTCTTGAGAAGAATGTTTGTCTCCACAAAGACAAGTTCAAATGTGTCCAAGATGGAATTCCTTGTTCAAATTGAAATCAAAATCATCTCCAAACACCAACAAGGGGCTGGCCAAAATTGAAGACAAAATCAAAATTGAATTTAAATTCGAAGATAAACTTGATTTTAAATTCAACCATGATTTGAATTCAAGTTTCAACCAATTTGAGGCTTGCATTTCAAGAAGAATTCAGGCATTATCTTCAGCCAACTTACACGCCATCTTGGAGGAAAAGAAGGATAAATTCCAATTCAAATTGAATCCAAGTTTGAATTCAAATTCAAACTCAATTTTGAATTCAACCCCAGCCATATTATCATCATCAAATCATATTTCAAGACACCTCATTAGACATCTTGAACACGACTGGAAGGAGTGAGAAAGGATATTCACTCAAATTCAAACTTAGCTTGAATTCAAACTTCACCCAACTTTTGAATTCAACTTCAACCTCATCCTACTCATCAAATCAGCTTCTCCAAGGCCTCATTTGATCATCATACATGGCTAGATAGAGTGAAGATGGCAGCCTACAATCATTGCAAATGTTAGCTAGAATTTGTCTTAGATTTGAATTCAAACAATTTTCAAATGCTTTCTAGATACCATCTTTAGAGATAACATCTGGTTATTTCCATGGTCTTGGGCATCTATAAATAGGTCCTTTTGGCCGAGTTTTAGAAATCAACCTTTGATGAAATAAAATGCTTGATATTTCCTCTTATTCTTAAGAGACTTTGTTTTCTTGGTTTTGCATTAAAAACCTAAGTTAAGATCCTTCAAAGTTGAGCATTTTGAAGGTGTTTCCATTTCTTAAAGGTGCCGTCCAGGAGGGCCATTGTGGTTTGCCTGATCAACGACCATCTTGAAGTGTTGGTTCTTGCTCGCTTAAACCATACGTTTATCTCACTAAGGAAGCAAGGGGAAGTCTTCTTCCTTGTGCCTAACCCTTTGTGAAGGACGTTTGGAAGGTGGAATTGTTGGAGCTCACGTCTTGCATGCATCAATGCATACCCTAAAATCTTCATTTAAGCTCAAAAGAGTAATTCTAGAAGCACGAAGCACATTGAAGCACTTTGATCCACCCAGCTCTTACCTATGCCTTTTGGACGTCAATATTAGTAATCCATTGTGGTCGTTCAACAAAATTTTCCAGAAAAAACCCATTTTGGACTTTAAATAGGCAAATACAATTTCGTCACGTGTAGGACTCTTAGAACTTAAGCGACATGTCTAGACTCTATCCTATCCTTTCTAGCGGATGAAAACATGTCGAAGGTCTGAGAAACACCAAAAAAAAGTTTAAAGCAAATCATTGCCCAAAGCAAGGCTATGCATACCCTAAAATCTTCATTTAAGCTCAAAAGGGTGATTTTGAAGCACGATGCACGTTGAAGCACTTTGGTCAGCCCACACACTTCACATGCTCTTAACTATGCTTTTTGGACCTCAATATTGGTAACCCATTGTGTTCCTTCAACAAAAGTTTTGCAGAAAACCCCATTTGGAATTCAAATTGCCAAATGCAATATCGTTATGTTTAGGGCTCTTAGAACTTAAGCGAGACATTTAGACTCTATCCTATCCTTTCCAACGGATGAAAAACGCGTAGAATGTTTGAGAACAATGAAAAAGAATATTTAAAGCACATCAATGCCCAAAGCAAGCAATGCATACCCTAAAATCTTCCTTAAGCTCAAATTGGTAATTCTGAAGCATGAAGCACGCTGAAGCACTTTGGTCAAACAACCCACATCCCATGCTCTTACCTATGCTTTTTTACCTCAATATTGGTTATCCATTGTGGTCCTTCAACAAAATTTTGCAGAAAAACCTATTTGGACTTCGAATCGACAAATGCAATTTCAGCACGTTTAAGACTCTTAGAACTTAACCGACATGTTTAGACTCTATCCTATCCTTTCCAGCAGATGAAAAACGTGTCGATGTTCCTAGAAACACCAAAAAAAAAGTTTAAAGCAAATCTATTCCCAAATCAAGGCAATGCATACCCTAAAATCTTCATTTAAGATCAAAACATTAATTCTGAAGCACGAAGCATATTGAAGAACTTTGATTTGCCCATACACTTCCCATGCTCTTACCTATGACTTTTGGACGTCAATATTGGTAACCCATTGTGGTCCTTCAACAAAATTTTCCAAAAAAACCCATTTTGGAATTCAAATAGGCTAATGCAATTTCGTCATGTGTAGAACTCTTAGAACTTAACCGACATGTTGAAGGCCTGAGAAACACCAAAAAAAAGTTTCAAGCAAATCATTGCCCAAAGCAAGGCTATGCATACCCTAAAATCTTCATTTAAGCTCAAACGGTGATTCTGAAGCAGCAAGCACGTTGAAGCACTTTGTTCAGCCCACACACTTCACATGCTCTTACCTACGCCTTTTGGACGTCAATATTGGTAACCTATTGTGGTCCTTCAACAAAAGTTTTGCAGTAAAACCCACTAGGACTTATGATCAGCAAATGCAATTTCGTAACCTTTAGGACTCTTAGAACTTAACCATCATGTTTAGACTCTGTCCTATCCTTTCCAATAAGTGAAAAATGTGTCGAAGGTCTGAGAAACAACAAAAAAATTTAAATCAAATCAATGTCCAAGCAATTATGCATACCCTAAAATCTTCATTTAAGCTCAAAACGGTGATTCTGAAGCCGGAAGCACGTTGAAGCACTTTGGTTAACGCACCCTGATGCACTCCTATGAGGCATTAACAACATGTCAAGAATGTCAAACACTACACTTGTTTGTTCTCTAAGACATGTAACACTTGTATGAACGTTTAAAGATCATCTGACTATTCATAACTGTAAGTTCATGTCTCTTATTATCTAACAAACCCTAGGACATGTTGTATATGTTGCACATGTTGTTTTGTGTGTGTTTGAACTTATTTAGGCTCAAGGAAGCAAGAATCAAACAGATCCATAGTTCCAACACAAGGCTGAAACTGAACAGTGAAGTTAGGCAGGTTGACACCCTGTTGGTATTTTGGCCATATCTCTCCAACCACAAGTCCAATCGACCTGATTCTAGTTGGAGGTCAAATATAAGACATTCATATACAACTGTGTAATATATCACTTTTCAAGAAGAGGCCTGTGCACAGCTCAAATTACGTCCTCAAGAAGTAGGCTGCTTAGTCACCTACTTCCAAAGACCGACACTCGAAGCAGATCAAACTTCCAACGGCCATAACTAACTCTTCCAAGATTCAAATGACATCAAACGAGTGCCAACATTCAAATTCATGAAAAGGTCTGCAACTTTGATTTGCAAAATCTAATTTAAAGGGTAGGATGGTCATTTAGGCAAAAAAAATCAACTGTCCAGATTGGTCAAACAAAGGTTCTGCAGAAAAAACCATTCGGAATTCAAATCGTCAAATATAGTTACGTCAGTTAAGGACTCTTAGAACTTAATCGACATGTTTAGACTATATTCTATCCTTTCCAACGGATGAAAAACATGTAGAAGGTCTAAGAAACACAACAACAAAAGTTTAAAGCAGATCAATGCACAAAGCAAGGATATGCATACCCTAAAATCTTCATTTAAGCTCAAAACGGTTATTCTGAAGCATGAAGCACGTTGGGCCCTTTGGTCCGCCCACCCACTTCCCATGCTCTTACCTATACTTTTTGGACCTCAATATTGGTAACCTGTTGTGGTCCTTCAACAAAATTTTGCAGGAAAACACATTTGTATTTGTAATCGGCAAATGCAATTTCGTCATGTTTAGGACTCTTAGAATTTAACCGAAATGTTTAGCCTCTGTCCTATCATTTCCAGTGGGTGAAAAATGTGTCGAAGGTTTGAGAAACACCAAAAAAAAGTTTAAAGTGAATCAATGCCCAAAGCAAGGCTATGCATGCCCTAAAATCTTCATTTAAGCTCAAAACAGTGATTCTGAAGCACGAAGCACGTTGAAGCACTTTGGTCAGCCGACACACTTCCCTCTCTTATCTATGCCTTTTGGACGTCGATATTGGTAACATATCCTGATCCTTCAACAAAAGTTTGCAGGAAAACCAATCGGTATTTCAAATCAGCAAATGCAATTCTGTCACGTTTAGAACTCTTAGAACTTAATCGACATGTTAAGACTCTACCCTATCCTTCCCACCACATGAAAAACGTGTTGAAGATCTGAGAAACACCAAAAAAAAGTTCAATGCAAATCAATACCCAAAGCAAGGCTATGCATACTCTAAAATCTTCATTTAAGCTCATCTGGTGATTCTGTAGCAGGAAGCATGATACAAGGCTCTAAGAGTCATTGTGACATTTTACACACACGTGCAAGACAAACAAAGTTTGTGTGTTTTATATATGTTGCATTTCATGCATCTTAATTAATTGCATTTCATACACTTCTAGTTTGATTCTAGCTTGTCTTATATTTGTTTGTAGGGTTTATTTTGGTGTCATTTTGGTTTTCAAAGGGCATGGCATGGGAAGATGACCTAAAGAATACAAAACAAGATTGCTGAAAAATGCTAAAAATTGTATCAATGTTGAAGACGCATAAGTTGGTCATACAAGCTCCAAATTGGGTCATTCAAAACTCAAAACTGAAGTTCACCTCTTGATCTAAAATGTTCAAGAGGACTTCATCATCAGACTTGTTTTCATTCGTGACTTATGATCAGTCAGAGAAGAGTGTGAAAGATTTCTAAAATTCATCCTTATGACTAGCATTCTTGACCAAGACCTTTGAATCTCATTATGGAGTCAAAATGCCGTGTAATGACAAGCTTGAGGCCAGATGTTTGTCTTTAAAATGTTTGTTTCTAGGTTCAATGTATTTGTGGTCATTTCATCCCTATATAAAGCCGTGTATGTCCAAAGTCAATTTAGGTTTCTATGATATAAAATATATCGTGTGTTTCTCTCCAAATGATAATGCCTTTGTTTTCTTGATTTTGTCCTCAAATTCAAGGTTAAGATTATACGTGCGCGGTGTGCGATCTACTCTGCACCTCAAGCCTCCTCCTTCACAATAGTTTATGTAGCGCCCCAGCCCGATGCCATCTTCGGTACCGGTGCACCCACCGTAGCCTACTACGAGGACTACGAAGCGTCAAAACAAATAAAGCATACGTCATCCATGACGTGAGATGAATCAGCGGAAATGTCGTGACAATATAAAACTTTGATAACAATGATGCTCTAATTTAAAATACAGCGGAATTAAAATGTGTCTGATAACATGTCTAGATACATCCAACCATGAGTGAATCAACGAATAGCTGTCAATTAAGAGCATTCCAAATTCCTATTCAACATCTATCATCCCAATGAGCCCATTCGCCGTCGTCCTCTACGAATATCATCTCATACTCACTTTCACCTGAAAAAGATGAAACAATTGTTCTTAGCAAAACAACGCTAGCGAGTAACTCGTCTATACATCTTACGGAATCACGCACGACGAGTCACCAAAGTTCTTATACAAACAATGCCCAAAATAAGATGCTCGGGTTAACAAATACATATCTATAAGCATATATCAAAGTCAAGTAAGTCATATATTTAATGCACCAAATGGAAGACAACACGTACAGAGTTAAACACAACTATATCAACAATCACCGAATGAAACATCATATGTAACTCAGACTTATGCTTCGTGTAACGTGATGCATGCACTCTCTTCAAAACCATACAATGACCAACAAAACACAAACATATGACTTTTCGTAAATCGTGTTATGCACATCTTTTCACAAACTTTTACAATACTTCTTGTCTTATTCCTCACGTAGCAGAACTTTATACCCTATGGGTGATCAGTCCACAGTAAACATAACTTTATACCCCGTGCTGATAGGTCCACGGCCCCATAACATATACTTTATACCCCGTGCTGATAGGTCCACGACCCCAATTGATTCACAGGTCACGCTTTTATACACTGCTATCGCAGGCGTGGCTTTTATACCCTGTGATCAAAAGCAGCTATAGCTTGTCTTTCGCAAAGTCTAGATTCTCTTGTAAAACTCGTAATCTTTCGCAAACAAAACTTATGTCGAATGTCAAATGCTTATGTCATGATGCATATGTTCATGTCACATAATCACATACTTCTAAATGCGAACACATACTCTACATCTCAAGAAAAATGCCATCAACCTTAGAGACATATTTCAGAACGCCCACTAGTTTCCAAATATCACTCGGAAGACTCCTCAAACCGCTTAATGTTCATTCTCTAACCCCTGTACGGATAAAGAATCAAAACTTACAAAACTGGCCACATCGATCGATCGACGTGGTCTCCTTGATCGATCGATGTCTTGTCCCAAGGACTTCGATCGACCGATGTATTAATTTTGAGAGATCGATGTCCTACAGAAACATTTCAACTTTTCACCCTCAGGACTTCGATCGATCGATGTCTTATTTCTAAGCGATCGATGTTCTCCAGAAAGTTTCAGTTCTGCATCACCAGGACTTCGATCGATCGATGTGGTCCATCGGATCGATCGATGTTCAGTCTTCTAGACATCGATCGATCGATGTCCCTCAGTGAATCGATTGAAGTCCTCCAGAAATGTTTGAAACATTTCCCAGGGCCACTTGGATCAATCCAAGTCCCTCTGGGATCGATCCAAGTCCTTGTTTCTGCAACTTTTCTCCAAGCTTCACCCCCAAAAATCGACCCAACCTTCATCCCCTTCCATTCCAAGCCTATAGAACATCCTTATTCAATCCTAAAACATGATTCCAACCTTTGCCACCATTCACAACATTGCTTTCCAACTTAAACTCAACTACTATTTGATCTCTAACCCTTCTTCAAATCACTCTCCTGCACACACACTTCACGTTCTTCCCATCACACTCCAAATCAACCCTCAACCACATCACATTCATCAAATCTCCCAACTATTAATCGCTTCCATCAACCATACTACAACTACGCAAATCTATCAATCAAGAGTTCATCCCAACGAAAAATAGCAACTTTAGGGCATGATTTTCACAAATCAAATTCATCACAACCATTCTTCCAAATTTGGGCCAAAGATGAGATCTTTAATTCACCGACACAGATATAAAACACATAACACATAATTACATAACAAGTAGAAGTTACCAATGTGTGATTCAATTTTTCTCTTTGTAGAAGATAGGTCCTAAGAATCAAAATTACGTAAAACGTATAGAAAAGTTACTTACCTTTGAATCTAGGAATTCTTACAGTGATTGGATTGAATGTTGAATGGATTGGACCTAGGGTTGACTGCGAACCTCTTCTTCTTCCTCCTCTTCTTCCTTCTTCCTTTTCTCTCTTCCTCTTTTCCTTTCAGTCGATTCCCCCACCCGTTACTCCCTTATTTTCTTTCTTTGTCTTGTAACTGCCGTTAATGGCTTAATGGGGAGTTACCCATATTTTGACTAACTCCCTAAACATTTAATTGAGAACAATTTTGACAATTGGCCAAATCTTTCCAATTTCTACTTTTTGACTCTTTTTTTATATTCTACTTATCTAAGCCTTATAACCTTATGAAATCAATAAAGTTGTATTTAAAGATGCTTGCTAATTATTTAATGTCGGCTCAAAAATTGCGGGTTATGACATTCCACCCCCTTACAAAAAGTTGCATCCTTGAAACTTGCGTACACCGGGGACCTACACTTTCTTCCATACAATGCTTCGAAGGGAGCCATTTCAATTGCACTGTGGTGACTGTTATTGTAAGAAAATTCCATCAACTTAACCATTCTGTCCTAACTTCCTTTGAAGTCTAGGACACAAGCCCTTAGCATGTCTTCAAGTGTCTGAATGGTTCGTTCTAACTGTCCATCGGTTTGAGGATGATAGACTGTACTCATTCTTAACTCTGTGCCTATGGCTCTTTGAAATGATGTCCAGAATTTGGAGGTAAACCGCGAGTCTCAGTCTGATACTATGCTCACTAGGACACCATGTAAGCTAACAATGTTATCCATATACAAGTTCACCAACTTCTCCAATGATGCTTCGCTCTAGATAGGCAGAACGTGAGCTGACTTGGTTAACCGGTCCACTACAACCCAAATCATGTCACATCCATTTCTCGTCTTTGGTAAACCGGCTATGAAATCCATTGTAATGTGTTCCCATTTCCACTCATGGATCTCCAGTGGGATCAAGAATCCACCAGGCCGTTGGTGTTTGGCTTTAACCTATTGGCAAACTAGACATTTCTCAATGAACTCCGCGATATGCCTCTTCATTCCGGACCAGCAGTAGTATTGTTTTAGGTCTCTGTACATCTTGGTGCTACAAGGATGTATGGATAGTCTGGAGCTATGAGCCTCCTGTAGGATTTCTTTCCGTAACTCATCTACATCTGGCACACATAATTTTCCTCTAAACCATAGGCTCTCGTCTTCTTTTGTCTGGAATCCTTCGACTTGGCTATGCTTGAGCTTTTCTGCGATTTCACTTAAGCTTCTATCCTTACTTTGAGCCTCTTTTACCCGATCAGCGAGGCTGGGTGTGATAGTCGGTGTTGCCAGAACATTCACAGTGGATTCTACCAACTCCAAACCAAATTCCTCCATTTCTCTTTCTAATGGGGATTGTCGTGCATGATTGGATTTCCTGCTCAGCGCATCAGCCACCTTATTTGCCTTTTCCGGGTGATAGTGAATGGTTAGGTCGTAGTCTTTCAACAGTTCCAACCATCTCCGTTGTCTCATGTTCAACTCCTTCTGAGAGAACAGATATTTTAAGCTCTTGTGATCCGTGAATACCGAGCACTTCTCTCCATATAGATAATGCCGCCATATCTTTAAAGCGAACACTACTGCAGGTAGTTCGAGGTCGTGGGTCAGATAGTTTTGTTCATACGTCTTTAGTTGCCTCGAGGAATACGCGATGACTCTCTCTGTTGCATTAGAACACAACCTACAAGCAAGGTATTAGATTAAACTTAAGTCCGAGTGGAATAATCATAACTTATGCTACAATTTACGTACCTAAACCATTTTTTGATGCGTCACTATAGATCACGAACCCGTCAGTACCGGAGGGTTGAGCCAATACGGGACATGTAGTTAATCTCTTCTTAAGCTCCGTGAAGCTTCTCTCGCATTCAGATGTCCACTCAAACTTGGTCTTCTTTTAAGTAAGACGATTGAGAGGCATTGCTATTGTCAAAAATCGTTCAACGAACTTCCTGTAATAGCCAGCTAAACCTAATAAACTCCGCACCTTAGTGACATTAATGGGTCTAGGCCACTCAGTGATAGCTTCCACTTTCCTTGGATCCACTGCAATCCCTTCTTCTGATATTACGTGACTAAGGAAAGTCACACTCTTCAACCAGAACTCACATTTGCTGAATTTGGCATACAGGTGTTTATGTCTTAGTATGCCCAAAACGACTCTCAGATGCTCAGCATGGGTCTGTTCTTCCGGCGAATACACAAGGATATCATCTATGAATACTACAACAAATTTATCCAACTGTTCCCTGAAGACAGTATTCATAAAGTCCATAAAGGCAGCAGGGGCATTTGTTAATCCAAAGGGCATTACTAGAAACTCGTAGTGCCCGTATCTAGTACTGAAGGCTGTCTTTGCTTATGTCTTCATCATTTACTATTAGTTGATGATACCCTGACCGGAGGTCGATTTTAGAGAAAATTCTGGCCCCCTTCAGTTGATCGGATAGGTCTTCGATTCGTGGCAGTGGGTACTTGTTCTTAATGGTGATTTTGTTCAGCTCTCGGTAGTCGATGTAAAGTCTCATGCTACCATCCTTCTTCTCTACAAATAAAACGGGTGCTCCCCAAGGTGACACACTAGGACGGATGAACTCTTGTCCAACAACTCTTGCAGTTGTTCCTTCAGTTCTCTTATGATGCGTGCAACTCGTGGGCTCCAACGATTCCACCTTCCAAACGTCCTTCACAAAGGGTTAGGCACAAGGAAGAAGACTTCCCCTTGCTTCCTTAGTGATTAAAAACGTGTGGATTAAACGAATGAGCAAGACCAACACTTCAAGATGGTCGTTGATCAGGCAAACCAAAACGGCCCTCCTGGACGGCACCTTTAAGCAATGGCAACACCTTCAATATGCTCAACTTTGAAGGATCTTAACCTAGGTTTTTAATGCAAAACCAAGAAAACAAAGTATCACACAAAGTGAATGAAATATCAAGAATTGTTATTCATCAAAAGGTGAGTTTGCAACCAGCCAAAGGGGTCTATTTATAGGCCTAATAAACGTCCCCCTTTAGATTGAAATGGCTAGAGATAATTCAAAATAAAGCTATCTAACAAATGTTTAAATTTGAACTTTGCTTGAAAATTAAAACTAAGATATTTCTAGCTAAACTTGAAATGCTTGCAAGATGTTATCTTCAATGAATCTAGTCATGTTTGGTGATGAAATTGGCGTTGGAGATGTTGAAATTGGCGTTGGAGATGTGGTTGAACTTGAATTCAAAGGCTAGTTGAAGATTGGATTCAATTTGACTTCAAACTTGAATTCAATCTTTGAATTATGATCCCATCCTTTTTGATCTTCAAGTGGGTGTGTGGGAGGATATCTAGGCATGTGAGATGTCTTCAAATGGTTGAGATGTTGAATTCAAATGCTTGTTGGAGATTGAGTTTAACTTGAACTTAAATTTAAACTTGGATTCAAATTTGAATTGCCATCTCATCTTTGCTTCAAAAAAAATGGCGTGTGATCCTTATCCTTCAAAAATGGCGTGTGACCTTGAGATGATAGCTGAATCCTTTTTGAAATGTAAGCCTCAAATTGGTTGAAACTTGAATTCAAATTATGGTTGAATTTGAATTCAAGTTTATCTTCAAGTTCAAATTCAAGTGAGATGTCATCCTTCATTTTAAAATGGCCGCCCCTTGTGATATGTTGTAGATGATGTTTGATTTCAATTTGAACAAGAGATTCTATCTTGGACACCTTTGAATTTGTCTTAGCATAGACAAACATTCTCTTGTAACATTCTCTTGAAACATTCTCTTCAACATTCTCTTCAAACATTCTCTTGAAACATTCTCTTGAAACATTCTTTTGAAACATTCTCTTCAAACATTCTCTTGAACCTAATTTACCTACAAAGCAAATAAATAAAACTAAGATCACACGACACAAAATAAATTCAAAACAAGGAATGTAGACGTGCATGCTGAGACATGCTCAAGTTGAAGGTTCAATGAAATGAACCCAAGGAGTCTTAGGTTCATCTTGAACATGTTTGTACAAGAAGGTGGCAACTTGATGACAAAGTTCCCTTGCCCTCCTTCTTGTTATAGGACCTTTGACCTCTTGATGGGGCCCTTGATCCTCATCAGACCCTTGATCCTCATCAATCCCCCCCTCCTCAAAAGGATTCGTCCTCGAATCAAAAAGGTCATCGTTGAAAGGGGTGAGGTCAGCAACATTAAAAGTAGGTGAAATTGAACCATACCTGTCGGGAAGATCAAGGATGTATGCGTTGTCACCTATGCGTTTCAATACTTTAAAGGGTCCATCTCCTCGAGGCAACAATTTTGACTTTTTTTCATTGGGAAATCTTTCTTTACGCAAATGTAACCACACTAAATCTCCAGGTTTGAACACAACTCTTTTCCGATGTTTGTTAGCTCGTCTTTCATAAGCTTTGTTTTTCTTTTCTAGTTGTGTTTTAACTTGTTCATGCAGTTTCTTTATGTTGTCTGCTTTTTGTTTACCGTCAATACTAGAACGTTCATGCACGGGAATAGGAATCAAATCAATGGGAGACAAGGGATTAAAGCCATACACGATTTCAAATGGACTATGCAAAGTACCGTGATGGACACTCCTATTATATGAAAATTCGATATATGGTAAACAATCTTCCCAATGTTTAATGTGTTTTTGCAAAATGGCACGCAAAAGTTGAGAAAGAGTACGATTAATGACTTCAGTTTGTCCATCAGTTTGTGGGTGTGCGGTGGT
Source organism: Eustoma russellianum (assembly GCA_036186865.1). Classification (NCBI taxonomy): domain Eukaryota; kingdom Viridiplantae; phylum Streptophyta; class Magnoliopsida; order Gentianales; family Gentianaceae; genus Eustoma; species Eustoma russellianum. The sequence continues at coordinate 16,173,964 of AP025048.1, read as the reverse complement.
GGAAAACAACAATTGTGTACCAAGTTTAGCCCACAAAACACGCCAAAAATGACTCAAAAATTTCGTATCTCTATCGCTTACAATTGTACGTGGCATGCCATGCAATCTAACAATTTCTTTGAAGAACAAATCAGCAACATGTGTGGCATCATCAACTTTCCTACATGCAATGAAATGTGCCATTTTTGAAAATCGATCAACCACAACATAAATGATATCGCGTCCTCCCCGAGATCTAGGAAGTCCTAGCACAAAGTCCATGGAAATGTCAATCCAAGGGGCATCAGGGACGGGTAAAGGCGTGTAAAGGCCATGTGGTTGGGACTTGGATTTGGCTTGTTTGCAAGTGATGCAACTACCACACAACCTCTCGACGTCTACTCGCATGTGGGGCCAATAGAAATGTTCCTTAAGAGTCTCAAGGGTTTTGAACACTCCGAAATGACCCATTAAACCTCCCCCATGGGCTTCTCTGGTCAATGCTTCTCGTAGGGATGATTGGGGAACGCACAATTTTTGTTCTTTGAAAAGATAACCCTCATGTATGTAAAATTTTCCAAATGGTGCTTCTTTACATGCCTCGAATATGGTGCCAAAGTCATGGTCATTGGGGTACAAGTCCTTAAGTGATTCAAATCCCAAGAAGCGTGAAGATAATGTAGTCACTAACGTGTTTCTCCTAGAGAGGGCATCGGCAACTATATTATCCTTTCCTTGTTTGTACTTAATCACGTAAGGAAATTGTTCTATGAACTCTACCCATTTGGCATGTCTTTTGTTCAACTTTCCCTGCCCTTTAAGATACTTAAGGCTTTCGTGGTCAGTGTGGATCACAAACTCTTTAGGTTGAAGGTAGTGTTGCCAAGTTTGTAGGGATCTCACAAGGGCATAAAGTTCCTTATCATAGGTAGAGTAATTCAATGAGGCTCCTTTCAACTTTTCACTAAAATAGGCTATGGGTTTCTTACTTTGGGTCAAAACTGCGCCTATACCCACTCCACTTGCATCACACTCGATCTCAAAGGTCTCGTCAAAATTTGGTAGCCTAAGTATGGGTGCAGTGGTCAGCCTACGCTTAAGTTCATCAAATGCCTGTTGTTGTGGCTCTTCCCACCTAAAAGGCACATCTTTTTTCACAATTTCGTTTAGGGGTGCAGCTATGGAAGAAAAATCTTTGACAAAGCGTCTATAAAAGCTTGCTAGTCCATGAAAACTGCGAACTTCCCCTACATTCTTAGGTATAGGCCACTCCACAATTGACCTAACCTTTTCCTCATCCATCTCTACTCCCTCAGCTGAAATGACAAAGCCTAGAAAAACTACGCGTTCTAAACAAAAGGAGCACTTCTTAAAGTTGGCGTAAAGTTGTTCTTGCTTAAGCTTTTCAAAAACGGCTCTAATGTGGTCAAGATGATCTTCTATGGTGTGGGAATAGATTAGGATATCATCGAAATAGACAACGACAAAGCGTCCTATAAACGCACGTAAGACTTCATTCATTAGCCTCATAAAGGTACTAGGGGCGTTGGTGAGCCCGAAGGGCATCACTAACCACTCATAGAGCCCAAACTTGGTTTTGAATGCAGTCTTCCATTCGTCCCCTTCTCGAATGCGTACCTGGAAGTACCCTTGCTTAAGGTCAATTTTGGTGAAGAATTTGGATCCGTGCAACATGTCTAACATATCGTCTAGCCTAGGTATGGGGTACCTATACTTGACGGTAATCTTGTTTATGGCTCGGCAATCGGTACACATTCTCCACGTTCCATCCTTTTTGGGTACTAAAATGACGGGGACGGCAGATGGGCTCAGACTCTCTCAGATTTGTCCACTAGCTAGGAGCTCTTCTACTTGCCTTTGGATTTCTTTGGTTTCTTCGGGGTTGGCTCTGTAGGCTGGGCGATTGGGTAACACGGCTCCTGGAACAAAGTCGATTTGGTGTTCTATTCCTCTAATGGGTGGTAATCCGGATGGTGGTTCGGAGGGAAATAGAACTTCATATTCTTGGATAAGGGACGCAACTGAGGTAGGTAAGTCTGGTGGGAGTTCTTCAAGGGCAAGCTGACACGACTTTGGAATAATGATGAGGACAGTTTGGTTGTTATAAAGTGCACGTGTAACCTCTCTTTTCTTTGCGAAATACCCACACTTCTTTTTGGAGTCGTTGACACTTATGGGCACTACCTCTTTTCCCTTGCTCTCTTGTTTTTTTGTTCTCACTTTTCATACACTCCACGAATTTTCTCTCGGCTTCTTTTTCCTTAGGATCGGCTCTAGACTTGGACATGCATTGGTGATCCTCGTGGACTTTGTGTGGTGGAAGTGCATGCAGTTTGTACAATTTGCCATTCAATTTGAAAGAATAACGATTCAAATAACCATCATATGTCACATGTCGATCAAATTGCCATGGCCTACCAAGTAAGATATGACTAGCATGCATTGGTGCGACATCACATAAAACATCATCTTTGTAACTACCAATGCTAAGAGAAATCAAAACTTGTTTACTTACGCTAACTTCACCGTAGTCATTTAGCCATGCAAGTTTGTAAGGTGCGGGTGATTAGTCATAGGCAAATTCAGTTTTCTTACTAATTCGATGCTAGCCACATTCGCACAAGAACCGGAATCAATGATCATGGTGCACACTTTACCATTTATCATGCAATGAATATGGAAAATGTTTTCTCTATGTTGTTCGTGATCATCTAATTTCGGATATGCATTTAAAGCTCTACGCACAACAAGAAACTCCTTAGTGTCAAAATCATCTAATGCGCCTAGATCCTCTTCAGGTTCAATTTCATTATCATGCTCAGACTCGTTTTCACGCTCGGACTCGGACACATATTCGTTTGTCTCTTCAATTAACATGATTCTTTTTGAATTAGGACATTCTTTTCCTATGTGACCACGTCCTTGACATTTATAACATTTAATGTCTCTAAACCTGTTTGATGGATCCGAAGAATTGCCGGTAGGAGCCTTTGGTTGGGTGCGTTCATCTCTCCTTTGTGTGGATTGCACACGATTGTCCATCCTTTGCGATGCTCCTTGGTCACGCGTTTGGCCTCCTGTAGGCCGTGAACTTCCTGTTCCTGAAGGCTTGCTGTGAAATCTTGATGAAGATTGATTAGTACGATAATTGGAATTGAAATTGGAGGAGTTACGTACCTTTAATTGTGCTTCAATCTTTTCAGCCATATGGACCATGGTCGTGAGGTTGAGGTAAGGTTGAAGGTCAACCCTTTGCGCAATCTCCCTGTTTAAACCATGTAAGAAACGAGCTTTGGTGGCCTCTTCAGGTTCTTGCAAGTTAGACCTTTCCAACAAAATTTCTAACTCTTTATAGTACTCGTCTACACTTTTGGAACCCTAACGTAAGTTGTGCAAATTCGTGAAAATAGAACTCTCATAATTGTTTGGAATAAAACGTTGTCGCATTTCAAACTTCATTTCTTCCCAAGTGGCGATTGGGGGTTGTCTCGTCTTAGTTCTATTTCGACGCAAATTCATCCACCAATTAAGTGCATAACAAGAAAATTCAATGGAAGCATACCTCACTTTTTGCAATTCGCTATAATTGGTACAAGAAAAGATCAAATCCACTTTCGTTTCCCATTCTAAATATTCCTCCGCATTACTTTTACCATAAAACGTGGGAATACTTATTTTGGTTTTGAGAAAATCGTCATCTTGCGGGAAAAGGGGATTTTGGCGTCTTTGGTAACCACGGGGATGGTGGTCATCAAAGTCATAATCATCATGCTCAAAGGGAATGTAATCATCATTGTACCTTCTTGGAGCGTACCGTCTTGCTTGTGTAGGAGGAGCAAACCGTCTCGCTTCGGTGTGTGGGGGTCGAATGTTATCGTCCTCAACTTCTTCTGGAGGATGGCGCCTTGGTTGTGGTGGTGGAACGGCCCTGCTTGTTCCTTGGCCATCACTTGTTTTGTAGCTTCGCTCCACGTCTTCCAAGCGATGCTTAATTATCTCATTGTCGTGCATGAGTTTCTTAAGCATCTCCAGCATTTGTTGTTGAGTATTGTCAACAGTTTCGGCTCCTTTAGACTTGCTAGATGTGGAATTGCTGCTGGCCATTGTACCTAAGGAATTGAACGAAAACAAAGGAAAAAAAAAGAAAGAAGCAAACTAACACAAAGACAAACAAACGTTAAGGGATTAGTAAAAAAATAAGCTATGGACACTCCGATTTCGACTCTTTCCACTCTCTTACCACTTTGGTTCTTGGATAACCTGAAGTTAAGAAGTCTCAAAGTGATCAATAAGGAAGTGTATTGCCAAGGCTTCTTCAAACCACAATGTTCTCCGTTTGTTTCTTCCTTTTTGCTTTCAAGTTGCACCAATTAGTATCAAAGTAGAATCAATTGAAATGAACTCAAACTTGAACTTTCTACTAAGAATCAAAGAAAATAAGCAACCAAAGTTGATGTATAAGGCTGAACCAAAGATGAACTAAGGGTTGCCGTGGGCAATCTTTAGTTAATTTTGATTCTATGCACTTACTATCCACAAAATGGTTCAAGTCATGCAACAATCGAGCAACCAAATGTGTGATTGGTTCAAGAAGATCAATAGTTGGAGAATTGGGTATAGGGAACGGCAATGTGGGTAATATGGTATCCAAGGTTTGCAAGTTGTACCAAAAATTTTCTACGCAATGCACAAACGTTTTGCCCTTTTTCTTTGCTCTTGTTCTTTTGTTTTTCTTTTGCTTCCTTGCTATTTCAATTGAGCAAGGTTCAGATTCTCCTTTTTTTTGACTAAGGACAGAATTGGAATTTCACTTGTTTTGCACTTAGCACTTTCGTTTTTGGACAGAATAGTGCAATGTATTTAAAATGCAATTTGTATCTTGGACTTGCAACAACAATGACCTTGGAAAGTGAAGGAATTTGGGGTATGGCCGAATGGGGGTTAGGGTTAGGGTTTTTTTTGATTTAGGGTTTTTGAACGTTTTGGGAATTTGCGGAATGGGGTTATAGGAATGGAATGGGCATTGTAGATGGACTATTTGGGTTGGTAATTGATGATTGGTGTGGTCAATTTGGGTATTGGCTGGTTTAGGACAGAATTTGAACAAAATTCAAATTATAGGGCTAGGGTTTATTTGAATGAATTGGGATCTTTAGAATCGGGTTGTATTTGGTAAAATTGGTTTGGGGCTTTTTGTTTGGGGTGTAAATAGAGTTGTTTGGGATCAGGTTGGTGCGTTTTAGGGTTGGGTTGGGGTGGGGTTGGTTGGGCCATGGGGTGTGGTGGTAGGATTAGGGTTTTGTTGTTGAAGATGGTTCGGGAAGGCAAACACACGTATGACTACTTGTCTTAAAGCATGAAATCAATCACAATGCGAATCATAAGATGCATACAGTCATCACCAACTAAAAGCTTCGGTAGCAACAAGATGATTTGAAACCGAGGTAGCTTTATAGGATGATGGTTGGAATATTTTGAAGAAGGCTGAATGTAACCTAAAAATGCAACGAACCCTAATTTGTTCAAGTTTGAACGACTCAAAATTAGATTGTGATGCGAAAAGGAAATAATGGAAATGACACTTGAATGATAAAAAGCAAAATGCAGCAACTTGCAAAGATTCAAAGTAAATGACGTTTTTTTTTTGAATGAATGAGATGCAAGGCAAATGGCGTGTAGAGGGAGGAGTAGAAGAAGGACACAACTGAACTTGAAATGACTAGACTCAAACGAAAAGGAAATGATAGATGGTGGAATAGAGTAACCTGGTCTCTGATACCAATTTGATGTGTGCAACTCGTGGGCTCCAACGATTCCACCTTCCAAACGTCCTTCACAAAGGGTTAGGCACAAGGAAGAAGACTTCCCCTTGCTTCCTTAGTGATTAAAAACGTGTGGATTAAACGAATGAGCAAGACCAACACTTCAAGATGGTCGTTGATCAGGCAAACCAAAACGGCCCTCCTGGATGGCACCTTTAAGCAATGGCAACACCTTCAATATGCTCAACTTTGAAGGATCTTAACCTAGGTTTTTAATGCAAAACCAAGAAAACAAAGTATCACACAAAGTGAATGAAATATCAAGAATTGTTATTCATCAAAAGGTGAGTTTACAACCAGCCAAAGGGGTATTATAGGCCTAATAAACGTCCCCCTTTAGCTTGAAATGGCTAGAGATAATTCAAAATAAAGCTATCTAACAAATGTTTAAATTTGAACTTTGCTTGAAAATTAAAACTAAGATATTTCTAGCTAAACTTGAAATGCTTGCAAGATGTTATCTTCAATGAATCTAGTCATGTTTGGTGATGAAATTGGCGTTGGAGATGTTGAAATTGGCGTTGGAGATGTGGTTGAACTTGAATTCAAAGGCTAGTTGAAGATTGGATTCAATTTGACTTCAAACTTGAATTCAATCTTTGAATTATGATCCCATCCTTTTTGATCTTCAAGTGGGCATGTGGGAGGATATCTAGGCGTGTGAGATGTCTTCAAATGGTTGAGATGTTGAATTCAAATGCTGGTTGGAGATTGAGTTTAACTTGAACTTAAATTTAAACTTGGATTCAAATTTGAATTGCCATCTCATCTTTGCTTCAAAAAAAATGGCGTGTGATCCTTATCCTTCAAAAATGGCGTGTGACCTTGAGATGATAGCTGAATCCTTTTTGAAATGTAAGCCTCAAATTGGTTGAAACTTGAATTCAAATTATGGTTGAATTTGAATTCAAGTTTATCTTCAAGTTCAAATTCAAGTGAGATGTCATCCTTCATTTTAAAATGGCCGCCCCTTGTGATATGTTGTAGATGATGTTTGATTTCAATTTGAACAAGAGATTCTATCTTGGACACCTTTGAATTTGTCTTAGCGTAGACAAACATTCTCTTGTAACATTCTCTTGAAACATTCTCTTCAACATTCTCTTCAAACATTCTCTTGAAACATTCTCTTGAAACATTCTTTTGAAACATTCTCTTCAAACATTCTCTTGAACCTAATTTACCTACAAAGCAAATAAATAAAACTAAGATCACACGACACAAAATAAATTCAAAACAAGGAATGTAGACGTGCATGCTGAGACATGCTCAAGTTGAAGGTTCAATGAAATGAACCCAAGGAGTCTTAGGTTCATCTTGAACATGTTTGTACAAGAAGGTGGCAACTTGATGACAAAGTTCCCTTGCCCTCCTTCTTGTTATAGGACCTTTGACCTCTTGATGGGGCCCTTGATCCTCATTGGACCCTTGATCCTCATCATCTTAACTCTGCCAGAGCCATTCTGTAAGGAGCCTTAGAAATAGGTTCGGCTTCTGGAATCAAGTTTATCTCGAACTCAACTTCCCTTGAAGGTGGTACTCCTGGCAATTCTTCCAGAAACACATCAGGAAACTCATTGACCACCAGAATCTGTTCAATATATGGTACGTCCTGAGTAGCATCCATCGCATATAATAGGAATCCTTCGTCACCTTTTCTTAAGGCTCTGCACGCTTGAGTAACTGACATATACACCTTCTTAGGGATTTTCTTTCGCTCCGCATCCCCTTCTTGAGTAACTGACATTACTTCTTCCATTTTAGTGTTCTTAACTGTCACTTGCTTCAATTGACAATCAATGTCGGCGTGGTACTTGGCCAACCAGTCCATCCCTAAGATAACATCGAAGTCATACATCTGAATGGGGATCAGTGTAGTAGAGAACCTTTGTCCTTCAAACTCTAACTCGCAATCCCGGTACTGTTGGTATGAAATCATAATCTGATCTCCATCCGCTTGAACACCGTATGGAGTTTCTAACCACTCAGACAGTTTAACAAGGTGCTCAGTGAATCTTTTTGACACAAAGGAGTGGCTTGCGCCACTATCGAAAAGCACGTTTGCAAGCATCTTATCTACGAAGGCAGTACCTAAGACCATATCAAGTTTTGTATAGGAAATTAAGCACATATGAACTTAATTCAATAATAATTTCGACTTAAATTAAATTGCACATGTTACCACATCAGTGGCTTAATGGACATCAGTCATGAGATGGAAGCGGGCGTTTGCCTTTGGTTTTGCTCTGGGCTGTTGGGCCGCTTCCCCCGGAGTGTTCTTCTTCATCTCAAAGCAATCTCGGATCATGTGGTCTACCTGTTCACAGCGATAACACGCTCCAGCCAATTTTCTGCACTCACCCACATAGCTCTTGTTGCAATGGGGGCATACTCCCACAACCTGCTGGACAATTGGGTTCTGCAGTGGGGGTATCTGGAAACTTCCCATTGGGTCTCTCTTTGGAATCTTGACCCAACGTCTGGGTCTACCACCAACTCTCACATCATCTCTCGGCCTCTTTCCTTTGTTAGAGGATCCAGTGCCAGCCTCCCTTACTGAACCTTCGAAAATCGCTTTCCCTCAGAAACATGCGTCCAACATATCCTTGAAGGTTTTCATTCCGACGTTCATGATCACCGATTGTATCCTCGAGTCTGGACCTCTCTCAAACTTGGCCATCTTGAGGCAATTATCAGACATGATCGTAGGAGCAAACTTTCCTATGGCATGGAAATGGTCCGCATTTTTTGAAACTGTCATCCGACCTGGCTCAAGTCGATCAAATGCCCGGATCTTGTTCAAAATCGCTGTTTCCGGCACATAGTACTTCAAGAAAGCCTCACAAAATTGTGTCTGAGTGATCGACGAGATCATCTTCAAAACAGTACCGGCCCACCACTTTCCTGCTTTGCCATTCAGAAGGAGCGTGGCAACATCGACTTTGATTTCTTCTGGCACTTGCACCAGCCGGAAACACTTCTCTACTTCAGCCACCCAGTGTTGCGCCTCCTCAGGCTCGGCGCATCCCCCAAACTCTGGGACTCTTACCTTTCTCATCTCCCCATAGAAGAATCGGATGTTATGTTGAGGCGGCGGAGGAAGCGGAGGTTGTTGTTGTTGTGCATAACCCTGAGCAATCACGATCAGGGCATCTGCAAGCACTTGGGGCAGTACTACTTGAGGTGGCTGGTCATCACGTCCGTTGCCTGGATTTCCGGTATTATTTCTCCTTGGAGGCATTCTCACTGAAAGAGCAACGTTCCGTTAGACATCTAATAAATATCGAATGTTACGGGAAGATTGAATACGTAAGATTGGGTAGATATGGAAGCGGGATGTTATTAAGAAAAGTAACGCGCTTGCACACACCCAACCCTGATCACACTTAGATGCTAGTAGACCAGCACTTATACCTAAGGATCAAACTTAAAAGGAAATTCACACCTTAGTTGGATAAAAGATCGTGAACCTAAGTTTCCGAGACAGATCTGAAGCCTGGTCTTTGATACAACCAGTAGTGCCCCAGCCCGATGCCATCATCAGTACCGGTGCACCCGCCGTAGCCTACTACGAGTACTACAAAGCGTCAAAACAAATCAAGCATACGTCATCCATGACGTAAGATGAATCAGCGGAAACATCGTGACAATATAAAACTTTGATAACAATGATGCTCCAATTTAAAATACAGCGGAATTAAAATGTGTCAACATGATACGATCTTGGATCGTATTGAATTGACGATCACTTCTTTCCACTCCAAAAGACACCTTTGATCAACCCTTGCATGGGCCAATGGCGCAAACACCACCTTCTTGGACAAGAGATGTCAACAACGTCTACTTCGAATCTCCCAATCCAACACGTCGTTCTATATCCTTGGATTGTGATTCACCAACTAGGTTTGCTCAAACCTTGATTGGATCTAGCCTTGATTTTTAATTTGTGAAAACCAAAGGAAAAACACAAATATGCAAGAAGCACAAGCAGCCGAAAATTCTTGACTGAATTCTGAAAACTCTCCACTCTATGCTGCCGTTTTTGTCATGATATAATGTTATATTCTTCTACTCGTAAAAGTTAACTAATCAATCAAAGTCCTCAAATCAATACCTATCAATATAAATCAAATTTACACAAAAGATAAGTCAAAGCTAATCAAGGAAGATTACATAATTCAAATCCCTAAAATCTCGCACTGGAATTACACCCTGTCGGTTACTGGCTTATATCCGCTTCTAGAAGCCGAATTAGGGTTTGCACTCTTCATCAAAGTTGTAGATAACGAAATTCTATTGAATTTGGACTTTTGAATCACCTCATTTGGACTCTTCTTGACAGATTTCCATTCTGGACTCCCAAGTTCCACTTGATTTCGATCCATCTTGTAGCCCGAATTAGAAAAAGTGTAAAACATGAAAATCGTCCCAAATTGAGTTTTCTAACGTCTCCAAGTGGTTTGAGCTCATTTGAACATGTTTTCCGACCTGTGCATCAAAAATACCAAACTGTGTCCGGCTGCCTTCCTGAAAAATAGGGATTCTCCAAGCCACTTTCCTTATTTAGCCTTGTCACATTAGAAAACACACAAAAACGGTAATTAGCACTATAAACACATATTGAAAGACTCTATAAAATATCCTAGACCTAAACAAAGACAAAACAAACAACTAGACTCGATATTACAACGCCAATGCATGAAATGACCATCCTGCCTTCCCACCAACCTTTACATCTTATAATATGCATTAAACTCAAGGATAATCAGATCATGGCCTCAATGAACATAGAACAAATCATGCATCTACATTCCTTGACTTATCCCATACATGTTTGAACAAGAAACTCTTTAGTTTACATCTTCTATTTGTGCAAAAACTTCTTGTTTGTGGGGTTTGTATATTCAAGGCCCTCGTTTGTGAAGTTTGTATAGTTAGGGCTCCTTGAATCTCATCATAACATGTCTGTTTACATCCAACCACGAGTGAATCAACTAATAGCTATCAATTAAGAGCATTCCAAATTCATATTCAACATCTATCATCCCAATGAGCCCACTCGCCGTCGTCCTCTACGAATATCATCTCATACTCAATTTCACCTGAAAAAGATGAAGCAATTGTTCTTAGCGAAACAACGCTAGCAAGTAACTCGTCTATACATCTTACGGAATCACACACGACGAGTCACCAAAGTTCTTATATAAACAATGCTCAAAATAAGGTGCTCGAGTTAACAAATACATATCTATAAGCCTAGATCCAAGTCAAGTAGGTCATATATTTAATGCATCAAATGGAAGACAACACGTACAGAGTTAAACACAACTATATCAACTATCACTGACTGAAACATCCTGTGTAACCCAGACTTATGCTTCGTGTAGCGTGATGCATGCACTCTCTTCAAAACCATACAATGACCAACAAAACACAAACATATGACTTTTCGTAAATCGTGTTATGCACATCTTTTCACAAACTTTTACAATACTTCTTGTCTTATTCCTCACGTAGCAGAATTTTATACCCTGTGGGTGATCAGTCCACAGCAAACATAACTTTATACCCCGTGCTGATAGGTCCACGACCCCATAACATATACTTTATACCCCGTGCTGATAGGTCCACGGCCCCGTAACATAACTTTATACCCTGCAATTGATTCACAGGTCACGCTTTTATACCCTGCTATCGCAGACGTGCCTTTTATACCCTGTGATCAAAAACAGCTATATCTTGTCTTTCGCAAAGTCTAGATTCTCTTGTAAAACTCGTAATTTTTCGCAAACAAAACGTATTTCGAATGTCAAATGCTTATGTCATGATGCATATGTTCATGTCTCATAATCACATACTTCTAAATGCGAACACAGACTCTACATCTCAAAAACAATGCCATCAACCTTAGAGACATCTTTCACAACGCCCACTAGTTTCCAAATATCTCTCAGAAGACTCCTCAAACCGCTTAACGTTCATTCCCTAACCCCTGTACGGATAAAGAATCAAAACTTACAAAACTGGCCACATCGATCGATCGATGTGGTCTTCTTGATCGAACGATGTCTTGTCCCAAGGACTTCAATCGATCGATGTCTTAATTTTGAGAGATCGATGTCCTCCAGAAACATTTCAATTTTTCACCCTCAGGACTTCGATCGATCGATGCCTTATTTCTAAGAGATCGATGTTCTCCAGAAAGTTTCAGTTCTGCATCACCAGGACTTTGATCGATTGATGTGGTCCATCGGATCAATCGATGTTCAGTCTCCTGGACATCGATTGATCGATGTCCTTCAGTGAATTGACTAAAGTCCTCCAGTAACGTTTGAAACGTTTCCCAGGGCCACTTGGATCGATCCAAGTCCCTCTGGGGTCGATCCAAGTCCATGTTTCTGCAACTTTTCTTCAAGTTTCACCCCAAAAATTGACCCAACCTTCATCCCCTTCCATTCCAAGCCTATAGAACATCCTTATTCAATCCTAAAACATGATTCCAACCTTTGCCACCATTCACAACATTGCTTTCCAACTTAAACCCAACTACAAGACTAACTTCAAGCTCTGAATCTCATCAAGGTAAGTTGCATTCTAACTTCCAAAGTGGATTCCACATTTTAAATGATAAAGCTCACATTGTGCCATTTTCCTTACAAAAATTGTGACCCCTAATGGTCACTAAGGGAAGATCTCTCAAGCTATTAGGAGAAGCTAGCATCTTGGTGGTGGGATCTCTTTCCATCTCCACTTAAGCTCTATTTTGGTAAGGAAACCTAGCCTTAATCTAGTTCTTTTATTCATATAAATGGTAGCTAATGTTCACCTTATTTTCCTCCCTAAAACCGTGTGTTCCTTAGTGAAGTTGGAAGAATACTTCAATCCATTTCAACCAAGGCTCAAGCTAGGGAAAGTTTCTAAGCTCAAGAGAGGCAAGTATACTCTAAATGCATCCAAGTACCTGAAGGAAGCTGGCCCCGTTGGGCGCGTTACCTGACAAGTCAACAGCAGGGGGGAATGATCTAACGTAGCCCGATGTAAGTGTTGCACCATGCTAATATCAAACATGTCGACAAAATCTGGGGTGGATAAAAAACGGTCTAACCGGTGCCATAGTTTACCCAAACCTCTGCCATCAAACCATGTAAATCTAGAACCCTGATAAGGTAGATCCAACAAAGGCACAAGACTCAACAAAATTCTTAAAATCTGTGAGCGTGCGCAGGGAAGGAGTTGCCACCCCTTATGCTCATCCAGCGATAGAAAAGTATTAAAATCGCCCCCTAACATCCATGGGTGCGATAGTGTGCAATGAAACCCCATCAAATCATCCGATAGCGGTTTTCGCACTGCGACTGTATGTTTGGCGTAAACTGTTGTAAACCAGAATGCGTGTCTGCTTGGTAACCAGCGGAAAGAAACGGACATGCTTTGTTCACCCATGCGAAATTCCAATGACTCCAAGAATGCATCTCGCCAAAAAAACCAAATGTTCTCATCAGCCGAGGAACAAGCATGTGAGAAACCTAACTGTAAATGATAGTGTTCGATATGTGCAGGCCGAATTTTTGGCTCAATAAGAATTAACAAATGTAAAGCATGTTGATGAATAAGCGAATGTAGACGAGTAATAGAGGTTTTGAGACCTCGTATATTCCAAAGAAGTACCTTCATTGAGACAAGTCCAATGTTGAAATTGTTATGCGTTGAGCTGCTCCCCGCGTTAGTATAAAAGAAGGGGGAGCTGCTGGCATCTCCCCTTTTTCCTTCTTGGGCACCGTGTTCTAACTTTCAATAGGTTATCCGCTGCATCAGAAACATCCGGATGAGTAACATTTGGCCCACCATCCTCCAATGGTGGTGTAACAGAGAGAAACCTAGCCACCTCTAATACTGCTGTTCGCAATTCCGTCGAATCAATATTCACATCAGCATGTAATTCAGAATCTGAAGAGTGCTGTAGTGTCGGATCTGGTCCGTCATTAGGTTGCGGTAACATGGTGGCTGAAGAGCAATTTAGGCGTGATAAATCTTGAGCATGTAAGACCACAGGTACATGGTGATCTTGCACTACTTGTTATGTATCCATATCTCGCGGCGTTGCAGGATCATGTTCCCCTGGCTCCAAATCTGCTGATGGTGCTGCATTTTGCACAGCCATATATGGCTGTGCAACAGTATGAATTCCACCTGTCTTTTCTGGTGTCCAGCGCTGTGCTGGATGTATCGGGGGAGGAGCAGCAGCTATTCTAGAAGGTTGCAGCGCAGGCCTATTGTCATGGTGCTCACCTTTCGGGCATGAAGTGGCCAAATGTCCCAGAGTACGACAAGATCCACAATAAGCCGACTTGTTCTCCTATTCAACTGCTTGAAAGAAATGATAGTCGTCACTCTGAATGTAAACTCTCTGCGGAAGCTCCTGCGATATGTCAAGTTCAATACAAACACGAGCAACCGATGGCCGTAACAATTGTGTAGTGGCTGAATCCGTTTCAACGGCGTCCCGATCATACGCGCAATTTCAAAAAGAGCTTCTTGCTTATGAAGGTAAATAGGCAAACCGGGCAAAGAAACCCACACAGGCACGATGGGCATGTCTACGCGCGGATCAAAATCATAAGTCCATTTAGTTACACGCATATGATACCCCAATACCGTCCATGTGCGACGTGAAAAGCAACAGTAATAATCAGTTTCCACATCAAAATGGATCAATATATGCGTTGGATCGAGTAAAGTAATTTTTACCGCCGAAGCAAAGCCGATCCGATCAAAACACTTGCGTATGGCATCCAGTCGAGGTCGACCATACCAGAAAGTTCCAACCAAACAATACTTAAAGGATTCAGACAATGCAGTTACCTCCTCATGTGTGAATTTGATCGCCAGTACGCCTATGAATCGCGTGATCTCCCGAGGAGGTATCATTGCCGTTGTTGTAGATCGCTGAACAACTGCAGCATAGGAGCGTTATGGATCTATGACACATGGAGCCGTGATATTGCGAAATTGAAATTCAGAATCAAGAAATACCAATAATTGAATCAGAAAACCAAAGGAGAGTGCGGCGGCGGCTAGCGCCGCCACTTAGTCGCCATTTCGCCAGAGAGCTTTCATCGTTTTCCTCCAATAATATATCATCTTTTTATAATATATATATATATATATATATATATATATATGTATGTATGTATGTATGTATGTATGTATGTATAAAATATATATACACACACACACACACATATATATATATATATACATATAACTATATTATATATCATATCCACGTCATATTTATAACCAATCAAGTGCCAAAATATATATATTTTTGGCCGAATATAAGGCTGTTTTATAACTATATAAATTGGCCATATACAAATTTTCTGAAAATTAAGCATCCATATATATAAACACACACACATAATATATATATATATATATATATATATATCTGTGTGTGTGTGTGTGTGTGTTTGTGTTTTTGTGTGTGTGTGTATGTATATATATATTACATTCTACATGAGTCAATTGCATACGCTTCATATATGATACTCACACATATCGTTTGCAATATTCTTTGCGAGGTGAACTGCTTCACAAGCTCCAGAAGATTACATTCCAATGTTAAGAGGTACATACCTATTCACCAGTTCTCACATTCGATGACGGAAGCAACTGAATTTACATCTATCATCTTCGAACACTCTAGACAACTGGATAATTTTGCATTGGCTAACTGCTCCAATTGTATAAATATGTACGCTTTTTCCTTCGCCAATGTTTTATCCACAAGGGTGGTTTTACTTGGTAAGGTTTTAATGCGACATATCATATACGATTAGAGATTAGCACTCATTAGCTCATTGCATTACTTATTTTCGTATGATGACTCGTTGTACTATGGTATTCCTCCGCCATAAGCGAGGCTTTCAATAATATATATAAATTTTCATATAAAAAATGTATATGTATGCATACATATATAGATATATATGTATATATATACACACACGGATATACACACATACATATATACATTCATCTATGAAATCAATAATACAAATGCATGATCCTTATTTTTATATGATGAGGATCAAGGGTCCAATGAGGATCAAGGATCCCATCAAGAGGTCAAGGGCCCTATTACAAGAAGGAGGGCAAGAGAATTTTGTCATCAAGTTGGAACCTTCTTTACAAGCATGTTCAAGAAAAACATAAGGTTCCATGGGTTCATTTCATTGAACCCACCCTTTGAGCATTATGAGTATGTTTGTGTTCATTACTTTGGATTTTGTCTTGTTTTCTTGTGACCTTTGTTTTATGTGTTTGCTTTGTAGGTAAATTAGGTACATGGAAGATCCAAATGAAATGAAGGTCCAAAAAGAGCAATGTAGCCGTGTGTTGCAAAATGGGAGACAAAAGAAAAGTTGTCTTGAAGAGAATGTTTGTCTCCACAAAGACAAACTCAAATGTGTCCAAGATGGTATCCTCTTTTCAAAATTGAACTCAAAATCACATCCAACCAACAACCAAGAGGCCGGCCATTTTGAATGCAAGGATGAAGCTCTACTTGAATTTGGACTTGACGATAAACTTGAATTTAAATTCAACCATGATTTGAATTCAAGTTTCAACCAATTGGAGACTTAAATTTCAAGAAGATTTCAGCCTATATTCCCAGCTTCGGACACGCCATCTTGGAGGATAAAAGAAGGATAGATTCCAATTCAAATTGAATCCAAGTTTGAATTCAAATTCAAACTCAATTTTGAATTCAAACTTCAACCATCTTTTGAATTCAACCCCAGCCATATTATCATCATCAAATCAGGTTTCAAGACACCTCTTGGATATCTTGAACACAACTGTAATGATGGGAAGAGGATGGACAACAAACAAATTCAAGGTGCATTCAAATTCAAACTCAACTTGAATTCAAACTTCACCTTACTTTTGAATTCAAGTTCAACCCCATCTTACTCATCAAATCAGCTCTCCAAGGCCTCATTTGATGATCAAATACACGGCTGGACAAAGGAGGAGTTCAACCGATTTTTTGGCTAGGATTTTCTAGTTATTTAAAATTCAAACAATTAGAAAATTCAAGTTCAATTAAAATGTTTTCTAGCGATTTCTTTTAGATAATATCTGGTTATTTTACGTGTCTTTAGGCATCTATCAATAGGCCCCCTTTTGGCCGATTGGAGGACAACTTTGGATGAAATAAAAATTCTTGATATTTTCTTCACTTCTTGTGAGACTTTGCTTTCTTGGTTTTGCATTGAAAACCTAAGTAAAGATCTTTCAAAGTCGAGCATTTTAAAGGTGTTGCCATTGCTAAAAGGTGTCGTCCAGGAGGGCCATATTGGTTTGCCTGATCAACGACCATCTTGAAGTGTTGGTCTTGCTCATTTGATCCACACATTTTTATCACTAAGGAAGCAAGGGGGAAGTCTTCTTCCTTGTGCCTAACCCTTTGTGAAGGACGTTTGGAAGGTGGACTTATTGGAGCCCATGTCTTGCACGCATCAAATTGGTATCAGAGCCAGGTTACTCTATTCCACCATATTATATCCTTTTCTTTCGTTTGAGTCAATTCATTTCAAGTTCAGTTGTGTCCTTCTTCTACCCCTAATTCTACACGTCATTTGCATTTCATACAAAAAAACGTCCAGGTTTGCTTTGAGTTCTTTGCATTTTGTTGAGTCTTGTTCTTCATCATTCTAGCATCTTTGTTGATTCTTGTTCTAGTGTCACATTTATCCAACTTGTGCATCAAACATCTGAATTTTATCATTCAAACTTGAACAATTAGGTTTTGAGCATTTAGAGTACATTCAGCTCTCTTTTTACTACAACCATCAGCCTATAAAGCTACCTCGGTTTCAAATCATCTTGTTGCTACCGAAGCTTTTAGTTGGTGATGACTGTATGCATCTTGTGATTCGCACTGTGATTGATTTCATACTTTAAATCGAGTTAGTCCTACGTGTGTTTGTTTTCACCAGCCCTTTTCAACATCAAGAAAACCCTAAAACCACTCCAATACCCACGGCCCAACCAACACCCACCCCAACCCACCCTAAAACTCACCAACCAGATTCTAAACTACCTTATTTACACTCTTAATAAAAAAGCCCAAAACAATTTTACCAAACAAAATCAGAATCAAAAGTTCCCAACTCATTCAAAAAACCCTAACCCTAGAATTTGAATTTTTGTTCAATTCTGTCCTACACCCATCCATTATCCAAATTGACCACAAAAATCATCAATTACCAACCCAAATAGTCCATTTACACCGTTCATTCAGTTCCCAAAACCCCATCCCACAAATACCCAAAACGTCCAAAAAAAACTCTAAATTGAAAACCCTAACCCTAATCCCAATTCCGCCCTAACCCAATTTCCCTCACTTTCCAAGGTTATTTTGTTGCAATTCAAGGCTACAACTGCAATTTAAAGTCATTGCACTATTCTGCCCAAAAAACGAAAGGTCTAAGTGCAAAACACGTAAAATTCCAAGTCTGTCCCTAGTCAAAAAAAAGAAGAATCTGAACCTTGATTACGTTGAAATAGCAAGGAAGGGAAGAAAAACAAAAGAACAAGAGAAAAGAAAAAGGGCAAAACGTTTGTGCATTGCTTGAAAAAAAATTTTGGTGCAATTTGAAAACCTTGGATACCGTATTTCGTTTTTGCTACATACAACCGTCCTCCCACATCTTATTCTACTTATCCTGCTCTTCTTGAACCAATCACACACTTGGTTGCTCGATTATTGCATGACTTGAACCATTTTGCGGATAGTAAGTGCATAGAATCAAAATTAACTAAAGATTGCCCACGGAAACCCTTAGTTCATCTTTGATTCAGCCTTATACATCAATTTTGGTTGCTTATTTTCTTTGAATCTTAGTAGAAAGTTCAAGTTTGTGTCCATTTCACTTGAATCTATTTTGATACTATTTGGTGCAACTTTAAAGCAAAAGGAAGAAACAAGTGGAGATCGTTGTGATTTGGAGAAGCATTAGCAAAACACTTTCTTAATTGATCACTTAGAGCCTTCTTAACTTCAGGTTATCCAAGAAATAAAGTGGTAAGAGAGTGGAAAGAAGAAAAAGAGGAGTGTTCATAGTGGCCGGTCAAAAAAAACAAGGCGCAACGGGGGTCAAAGAGTTTTAGAAAACGTTCTTGGTGGAAAAAAAAAGTGAACGAAAGATCCCACTGAATTGAATTGGGTCCATGAATCTAAGAAATAGTGTACCATACATGGGTTACTGGGCGTGCGAGTTTGATGTATCCCATTTGATACCTTCGTATCCGAGAATCGACAAATTCGACTCTGTATTGTTCACTTGGGTCTTCCTTTTCATTTTCGATTACTCTATAATTTCCACTAACTAGGAAATTTACGTGGAATATAAATGTTTTTAGGGGGTAATCTGTCTTCGCTTCTCAGCACAGCTCTTCCCTAGCTTATTCAACTTGCAGTCAATAAGGTTATATGATCTTTGCTTGCGTTGTATACTGTGGGGCGCCCTTTAATGAGGAAGTTGCCTTCTTGGTTGAATAAGGCAAGAATTATGGATAGAGTCATTGGTTTGTAATCAAGATCCGATGTTTTGTTTTTACTCATCACTTAACGTTTGTTTGTCTTTGTGTTAGTTTGGTTCTTTCCTTTTCTTTTTGTTTTTGTTAAAGTTCTTTAGGTCAAACATGGAGAGCAGCACTCATTCCGCTTCTAGCAAGTCAAAGGAAGCCGAGACCGTGGACAATACGCAACAACAAATGCTGGAGATGTTAAAGAAGCTCATGCATGACAATGAGGTAATCAAACATCGATTAGAGGATGTTGAACGGAGCTACAAGACAAGTGATGGCCAAGGCACAAGCAGGGCCGTTCCCCTACCACAACCTAGGCGTCACCCCCCAGAAGATGTTGAGGATGACAACCTTAGACCACCACACATCGAGGCAAGAAGGTTTGTTCCTCCAACACAACCAAGAAGGTACGCTCCAAGAAGGTACAATGTGATTATATTCCATTTGAGCATGATGATTATGACTTTGATGACCACCCTCCCCGTGGTTATCAAAGACGCCAAAATCCCCTTTTCCCACAAGATGACGATTTTCTGAAAACAAAAATAAATATTCCCACGTTTTATGGTAAAAGTAATGCGGAAGAATATTTGGAATGGGAAACGAAAGTGGATCTAATCTTTTCTTGTACCAACTATAGTGAATTACAAAAAATGAGGTACGCTTCTATTGAGTTTTCTAGTTATGCACTAAATTGGTGGACAAATTTGTGTCAAAATAGAACTAAGACAAGACAACTGCCAATTGCCACTTGGGAAGAAATGAAGTTTGAAATGGGAGAACGTTTTATCCCAAACAATTATGAGAGTTCTATTTTGACAAGTTTGCAAAACTTACGACAAGATTCCACAAGTGTAGACGAGTATTACAAAGAGTTAGAAATTTTGTTGGAAAGATCTAACTTGCAGGAACCCGAAGAAGCCACCAAGGCCCGTTTCTTACATGGTCTAAACAGGGAGATTGCACAAAGGGTTGACCTTCAACCTTATCTCGACCTCACAACCATGGTCCATATGGCTGAAAAGATTGAACACCAACTAAAGGTACGTAGTTCCTCCAATTTCAATTCCACTTATCGTACTAATCCGTCTTCATCAAGGTTTTTCAACAAGCCTTCAGGAACGGAAAGCTCACGGCCTACAGGAGGCCAAACACGTGACCAAGGTGCATCACAAAGGATGGACAACCGTGTGTAGTCCACACAAAGACGAGATGAACGCGGCCAACAAAAGGCTCCTACCGGAAATTCTTCTGATCTCTCAAACAGGTTTAGGGACATTAAATGCTATAAATGTCAAGGACGTGGTCACATAGGAAAAGAGTGTCCTAATGCAAAACGACTCATGTTAATTGAGGAAACAAATGACTATATGTCTGAGTCCGAGCATGAAAACGAATCTGAGCATGATAATGAAATTGAACCTGAAGAGGATCTAGGCGCATTAGATGATTTTGACACTAAAGAGTTTCTTGTTGTGCGTAGAGCTTTAAATGCATATGCGAAATTAGATGATCACGAATAACGTAGAGAAAACATTTTTCATATTCATTGCATGATAAATGGTAAAGTGTGCACCATGATCATTGATTCTGGTTCTTGTGCGAATGTGGCTAGCATCGAATTGGTAAGAAAACTGAATTTGCCTATGACTAATCATGTGCATTCTTACAAACTTGCATGGTTAAATGATTGCGGTGAAGTTAGCGTAAGTAAACAAGTTTTGATTTTGTCTTAGCATTGGTAGTTACAAAGATGATGTTTTATGTGATGTTGCACCAATGCATGCTAGTCCTATCTTACTTGATAGGCCATGGAAATTTGATCGACATGTAACATATAATGGATATTTGAATCGTTATTCTTTCAAGTTGAATGGCAAACTTTACAAACTTCATGCACTTCCACTACACAAAGTCCACGAGGATCACCAACGCATGTCTAAGTCTAGGGCCGATCCTAAGGAAAAAGAAGCTGAAAGAGAATTCGTGGAATGCATGAAAAGTGAGAACAAAAAACAAGAGAGCAAGGGAAAAGAGGTAGTATCCATAGGAGTCACCGAGTCCAAAAAGAAGTGTGGGTATTTTGCAAAGAAAAGAGAGGTCACACGAGCCCTTTATAGCAACCAAACCGTCCTCATTATCAGCATGTCACCTTTCCCTAGAAGAACTCCCACCAAACTTACCTACCTCAATCGCATCCCTTATCCAAGAGTACGAAGATCTATTTCCCACCAAGCCACCATCCGGATTGCACCTATTAGAGGAATAGAACACCAAATCGATTTTGTTCCAGGAGCCGTGTTACCGAATCGCCCAGCCTATCGAGCCAATCCCGAAGAAACCAAGGAAAAAATCTAAAGGTAAGTACAGGAGCTTCTAGCGAGTGGACAAGTCCGAGAGAGCCTAAGCCCATCAGCCGTCCCTGTCATTTTAGCACCCAAAAAGGATGGAACTTGGAGAACGTGTACTGATTGTCGTGCCATAAACAAAATTACCGTCAAGTATAGGTACCCCATACCTAGGCTGGATGATATGTTGGATATGTTGCACGGATCTAAATTTTTCACCAAAATCAACCTTAAGCAGGGGTACTTCCAGGTACGCATTAGAGAAGGGGATGAATGGAAGACTGCATTCAAAACCAAGTTTGGGCTCTATGAGTGGTTATGATGCCCTTCGGGCTCACCAACGCCCCTAGCACCTTTATGAGGCTAACGAATGAAGTCTTACGAGCGTTCATAGGCCGATTTGTTGTTGTTTATTTTGATGATATCCTAATCTATTCTCAAACCATAGAAGATCATATTGACCACATTAGAGCCGTTTTTGAGAAGCTTAAGCAAGAACAATTTTACGCCAACTTTAAGAAGTGCTCTTTTTGTTTGGAACGTGTAGTTTTTCTAGGCTTTGTCATTTTGGCTGAAGGAGTAGAAATAGATGAGGAGAAGGTTAGGTCAATTGTGGAGTGGCCTATACCTAAGAATGTAGGGTTTCCATGGACTTGCAAGTTTTTATAGACGATTTGTCAAAGATTTTTCTTCCATAGCTGCACCCCTAAATGAAATTATGAAAAAAGATGTGCCTTTTAGGTGGGAAGAGCTACAACAACAGGCATTTGATGAGCTTAAACGTAGGCTTACCACCGCACCCATACTTAGGTTACCAAATTTTGACGAGACTTTAGAGATCGAGTGTGATGCAAGTGGAGTGGGTATAGGCGCAGTTTTGACCTAAGGTAAGAAACCCATAGTCTACTTTAGTGAGAAGTTGAAAGGCGCTGCATTGAATTACTCTACCTATTATAAGGAACTTTATGCCCTCGTGAGATCTCTACAAACTTGTCAACACTATCTTCAACCTAAAGAGTTTGTGATCCACAATGACCACGAAAGCCTTAAGTATCTTAAAGGGCAGGGAAAGTTGAACAAGAGACATGCCAAATGGGTAGAGTACATAGAACAATTCCCTTACGTGATTAAGTACAAACAAGGAAAGGACAATATAGTTGTCGATGCCCTCTCTAAGAGATATACGTTAGTGACTACATTATCCTCACGATTCTTAGGATTCGAATCACTTAAGGAATTGTACACAAATGACCATGATTTCGGCACCATTTTTGAGGCTTGTAAGGAGGCACCATTTGGGAAATTTTACATACATGAGGGATATCTTTTCAAAGAACATAAGTTGTGTTTCCCAATCATCCCTACGAGAAGCATTGACTAGAGAAGCCCATGGGGGAGGTTTAATGGGTCATTTCGGAGTGTTCAAAACCTTTGAAACTCTTAAGGAACATTTCTATTGGCCCCACATGCGTGTAGACGTCGAAGGTTATGTTGTAGTTGCATCACTTGAAAACAAGCCAAATCCAAGTCCCAACCACATGGCCTTTACACACCTTTACCCGTCCCTGATTCCCCTTGGATTGACATCTCCATGGACTTTGTTTTAGGACTTCCTAGGTCTTGAGGAAGGCGCGATAGCATTTATGTTGTGGTCGATCGATTTTCAAAGATGGCACATTTCATTGCATGTAAGAAAGTTGATGACGCCACACATGTTACTGATTTGTTCTTTAAAGAAATTGTGAGATTGCATGACATGCCACGTACAATTATAAGTGATAGAGATACGAAATTTCGTAGTCATTTTTGGCGTGTTTTGTGGGCTAAACTTGGAACTCAATTGTTGTTTTCTACCACTGCTCACCACAAACTGATGGTCAAACTGAGGTAGTTAATCGTACTCTCTCTCAACTTTTGCGTGCCATTTTGCAAAAACATCTTAAACATTGGGAAGATTGTTTACCATATATCGAATTTGCATACAATAGAAGTGTCCATCACGGTACTTTGCATAGTCCATTTGAAATTGTGTATGGTTTTAACCCCTTGTCTCCCTTTGATTTGATCTATATTCCCGTGCATGAACGTTCAAGTCTTGATGATAAACAAAAAGCAGAAAAGATAAAGAAACTGCATGAACACGTTAAAACACAACTTGAAAAGAAAGACAAAGCTTATGAAAGACGAGCTAACAAACATCGAAAACGAGTTGTGTTTAAACCTGGTGATTTAGTGTGGTTACATTTGCGTAAAGAAAGATTTCCCAATGAGCGAAAGTCAAAACGGTTACCTCGAGGAGATGGACCTTTCAAAGTTTTGAAACGCATAGATGACAATGCATACGTCCTTGATCTCCCTGAAAGGTATGGTTCTATTTCACCTACTTTTAATGTTGCTAACCTCACCCCTTTCATTGATGACCTTTTTGATTCGAGGACAAATCCTCTTGAGGAGGGGGGATTGATGAGGATCAAGGGTCCGATGAGGATCAAGGATCCCATCAAGAGGTCAAGGGCCCTATGACAAGAAGGGAGGCAAGAGAACTTTGTCATCAAGTTGGAACCTTCTTGTATAAGCATGTTCAAGATGAACCTAAGGTTCCATGGGTTTATTTTATTGAACCCACCCTTTGAGCATTATGAGTATGCGTGTGTTCATTACTTTGTATTTTGTCTTGTTTTCTTGTGACCTTTGTTTTATGTATTTGCTTTGTAGGTAAATTAGGTACATGGAAGATCCAAATGAAATGAAGGCCCAAAAAGAGCAATGTAGCCGTGTGTTGCAAAATGGGAGAGAAAAGAAACGTTGTCTTGAAGAGAATGTTTGTCTCCACAAAGACAAACTCAAATGTGTCCAAGATGGAATCATCTTTTCAAAATTGAACTCAAAATCACATCCAACCAACAACCAAGAGGCCGGCCATTTTGAATGCAAGGATGAAGCTCTAGTTGAATTTGGACTTGAGGATAAACTTGAATTTAAATTCAACCTTGATTTGAATTCAAGTTTCAACCAATTGGAGACTTAAATTTCAAGAAGATTTCAGCCTATATTCCCAGCCTTTGACACGCCATCTTGGAGGATAAAAGAAGGATAGATTCCAATTCAAATTGAATCCAAGTTTGAATTCAAATTCAAACTCAATTTTGAATTCAAACTTCAACCATCTTTTGAATTCAACCCCAGCCATATTATCATCATCAAATTAGGTTTCAAGACACCTCTTGGATATCTTGAACACAGCTGGGATGATGGGAAGAGGATGGACAACAAACAAATTCAAGGTGCATTCAAATTCAAACTCAACTTGAATTCAAACTTTACCCAACTTTTGAATTCAAGTTCAACCCCATCTTACTTATCAAATCAGCTCTCCAAGGCCTCATTTGATGACCAAATACATGTCTGGACAAAGGAGGAGTTCAACCGATTTTTTGGCTAGGATTTTCTAGTTATTTAAAATTCAAACAATTAGCAAATTCAAGTTCAATTCAAATGTTTTCTAGCTATTTCTTTTAGATAATATCTGGTTATTTTATGTGTCTTTAGGAATCTATAAATAGGCCCCCTTTTGGCCGATTGGAGGACAACTTTGGATGAAATAAAAATTCTTGATATTTTCTTCACTTCTTGTGAGACTTTGTTTTCTTGGTTTTGCATTAAAAACCTAAGTAAAGATCTTTCAAAGTTGAGCATTTTGAAGGTGTTGCCATTGCTAAAAGGTGCCGTCCAGGAGGGTCATATTGGTTTGTCTGATCAACAACCATCTTGAAGTGTTGGTCTTGCTCATTTGATCCACACGTTTTTATCACTAAGGAAGCAAGGGGAAGTCTTCTTCCTTGTGCCTAACCCTTTGCGAAGGACGTTTGGAAGGTGGAATTATTGGAGCCCACGTCTTGCACACATCATTATACAAAAACATATGTATATGATTCGCAAAAGCATAACAAATACAGGCAGGATACTTACTTTAATACAAAATTACTATACCAAAATATTGCCCTAGGGTTTGTTCGATGAAATTTCTCCTTTTCTTCCTCTATATGAAGGCTGGCCGAATTGTCCAATGTGGAGGGGGCTGGCTGGCTGATTTTATTTACCATCTTATCCACAACTTATACTTGAAACGGATTTACAGGCGCTGGTAACGTTGCTTACAGACTCGACCCTACTACCACATACGTATCATTTGAGGCAACTGTATCTCCTACTCAGATATAATGCCATGCCTGTTTGGCATACCTTTCGAGATACAAATTAGCAGCACGCTGTCTAGCACATCATGGGTTAATCAATGCTCCCACAAGTCATTTTACATCGACATCATTGCCATCGATTGTCCGCAGCTGCATTTCGTTGGATTCCAATACTGGCCATCTTAGACATGTTTGACGTCTCTGTTTTCCACTTGGATTGGCATCTGCATTTACTCTCTGCCTGCATTCTTTCAGATGCAGGCAGGCTGGGTATGATTTGGATTTCGATATTTTACATGACTCACATGCCATTTTTGATGTTACTTACAATTTGTCTGTTTTTTGCATGGATGTCCGAGGAATTGCATGGAGGCGTTTGCATGGACGATCAATTACATCATCTCCAAGTTTCAGCAGGCACACTTCATGATATATTTGCTATCCTAAATCGGATAAATATGTACTCTTTTTCCTTCGTGCAAGATTTTATCCACAAGGGTGATTTTGCTTGCCAAGGTTTTTATGAGGCATATCATATCCCATTCAGGTGGCGCAGCCCTCAACCTGCTAGATCTTTAGCGATTTAATTTTTAGACCTTTAAGCTGTTGTATCCTTTTACTCTTTAAACTTTTGTGCTTCAACGGTTTTCCTCCGCCATAAGTGAGGGCTTTTCTAATAAAAGCAGGAGACAACGTGCTCCTTTCATATATATATATATGTATATATATATATATATATATATATATATATATGTATATATATATATGTATATATATATATATGTATATGCATGTTTTCTGCTGACATCGCATGAGGACACTCTGTCGAAAACATGGATGGTCGCTGGCTCCACTTCTACGGTTGCGCGTATTATGGCCTTGGTAATATCTACTGTTGCAGCTCACACATTGCAGACTTATAGTTACTTTCGGATTTAAATGTGGGCGGCTATATTGTTTACTGAGAATTGTTATGGATCAACGCTCCAACTATACAAATATGTACGCTTTTTCCTTCGCCAAGGTTTTTATCCACAAGGGTGGTTTTACTTAGCAAGGTTTTAATGCGGCATATCATGTATGATTGGAGGATGACAATTATTCGTTCATTGCACTCGCTATTTTCATATGATGACTTTATCATGTAATATACTTTCCTCACCAAAAGTGAGGTTTCTTTTAATAAAATCTTTTCCTAATAGGTTTATGAAAATATTTATAAGATAACTCCTTAAAGTCCAACTCTATCTTACATTCCATATTCCAACTTTTCCTATTCCAAATCAAATAAACATTGGGATAATTATCACCTATAATAACATTATCCTTTTCTTATTTATTTATTTCCTTTATTTCTTTTCCTAAAGGTCTAAAGGTGTGGGTCGTAACATTCCTCCCCTTAAAAAAGTTTCATTCTCGAAACTTGCGTATGATCCTTACAAATCAAATCGTAGTCAACAACTTAGTATAGTTCTACTTATTCCTTTCTCTTAGTACATATTACAAATATCCTTCTATCAATCTCACTTTTAGGTGGTCAGACTTCAAATGCCATTTGCACAACTTGTTGTGTATCATTCAACTTATATATTTGTATTCTATAATTTCTGAGTTCCTACTACATATATCTGATCCATTACCTAGATAAACAACCAAGCGAAATATCCATTGAGTACTCTAATATGCTAACCATTACACTTCCTCAACATAGGACTAAGTCCTCAAAATCAATTCTTGTATACATATGAACTAGCTCTGTGATCATGTCCTTACTCTACCGTATATGTCATCATCACCTAGTATACTAAATATGTGTATGGACATGTTTTTTAAAAATTTGAACAAAAAAGTAACTTATGTGGCTATAATTTGGGATATAGCTTTAGCTATTTGAAATAATATCCATTCTATTTTTATCTTCTATTATGCAAACACAAAAACCAAAATAGTATATACTTGTTTTTGCAAAGCGGTGTCTCAAGCGACCTAGTATAAAAATAATGACATAACTTGCTTGCAAAAGTATTACGGGTAAAACCGCATTAAAATAATTGAAACTCAACAAATGAAAATTTTTATAAAAAGATTGAATACGGTGTCTTTCTTTTTCTAAAAGAAGTATATATATTTTGAAAGCTACCTTTTGCTTCGCAAGAATTAAACGAGTTAATCCCAAGCGGGTAAATAACTTTAAGAAAAAAATTAAAGGATAAAATATTTGCAATATCAATATTCGACTAGTGAAATTAATTTTAACAAAATAGATATAGCTAGTGAAAATTCGAGAAATAATATAAGAAGTATATAAACACGTCATTTTTCAAAACATCAACATCTTAAAAATTTTTCCTTTTAAAGTTGTCAGAAATAATTGAAACTTCATTATGTTGATATACAAATATAAAAAAATGGCCTTGTAGCATTCATAGACCATATGAAAAAATGGAACTAGATAAAATACTTATAAAGCAAAACCTTTAGAATACCTTTAAAATATAAGATAGTTATTTGTGTACGTACTTATATAAAAATATTTACGTACTTGAAAGATAATAGTCCAACACTTTAGCTTGTTTTTATAAGTTAGCCTCACTTTCAAATGAAGGTTCTCCTATGTTCAGTTTCTTATAAGTCTAGTATTCGTTTACTTATGGTAAAATCTTTAACTTAAATTGCCCAATCATATCATGGCACACCAAGTATTAATCGACTTAGTCCTTCCTTACTTTAATCCGAAAGTTTAAACATTTTGATACATATATATTTATATATAATCCCGAATAGCAGTATTAGGACCGCTAACACTTAAATCCATCAGTCTTAAGCTTGATGAAATTTGATGAGAATGAATGAAATATTGTTCTCCCGATGTCAAATTTAAAGTTCAAGGTTAGATTAACTAGAAATATCGCTAGGTTTCTCAAAAGGTCATCCCCCTCTTTAATATCTTGGGAGACTTAAAACAGCACAAGCGTCTGTATCTTTAATCCCTAAAGTTAAACATCAAGTTGATGCTCCCGACCTTGTCTAAAGGCTTCTTAGAAGTAGAAGATTATTACAGGAAAATCTCTCTTCATCTAAACTTTTTGTCAAAAGTTCTTGCAAAACAAGAGTTTAAGAGGGTTAATGTGAAAGGTAGCAGACAAAATAATATTTAGCTGCCATATTTTTTAGTTGCAACATGATGTTAGGTCTCTTAGAACACACTAGAAGGGGGTCAATAGTGGGTTCACCAAGTATGGATATTTTCTTGGATATTTTTTGTGTATGAGTACAAACCAATACTTGTGTGCGTTCTTTGAAATGAATAAAACTTGTGGAAGCGTAAAGAACACAATATATATAGAGGTTCAAGTCAAAATGACTCTACTCCTCTACCTTCTTGATTTTTCACAAGAAGGATTTGGAAGTGAGATTGTTATTTCTTTTAGGGGAAATAACAATCAAAACAAAATCCAAAACATAGTAAAACTAGGCCACACGCTTAGACCACAACCAAGAAATACCAACCCCTTGAAGTCTAGCATCCAAAGAACTTCCTTGCTCCTTAAAGAATTCTTGTAGGGAGTATAGTGCACCACAACACCATCAACTAACCCTCCAAGGTCTGGATTTCTTCAAACAAGAAGCACCCTTGCTTCTTGACCAACGATCTACACTTAGCCTCTCGCAATCTTCACTCAACAAGAAGAAGACTCTTCTTCTTCTTTACAACATAACTCTCACAAATAAAGTAAAATATACAATGATACAGCTATTTTGAGAGCTAAAACCTTGAGAGAAACTTGAGAGCTTTGTTGGTAGAAAGTTGAAAATGAAAGTGATGAAAACCCTTGTTTTAATCACCTTCTAGCCGTTTGTGTCCTTGCAGAGCTAATAATGGGCTTTGTCTCTTTGTGATGACATGTGTTAATCTTTGGAGATATTCTCTTGGATGACTACAAGCTTCTTGAGTAAGCTTCTTCTTAAAAGCTCAAAGAGGAAAGGTGACATTCTCCAAAAGAGAGAGAGAGCATATGATGTTGCAGTAAAAGGGAGGGTACAAATGTCAAGCAAACGTTAGAAAGTGCAGCATAAAACATTTGTAATACAAGTCACATGAAGTGCCTAATCTGTTTTATGAATTGGCATTCAATGTGACATGAAGCGCCTTAAGTGAATAAGAAGCACTTGTTCAATGTCACATGAAGCGCCTGTTATGGGCAGCAGAACTTGTTCGAAGTCACATGAAGCGTCTAATCTCAGTCTTCATACTTGTTCGAAGTAATTCTGACTTTCACCAAAAGAAACTTGATGTTCGTGCCCATTTTGGGGGGGAAGTTCATTTGACTTTGTAACACACATGAAGCGCCTGTTTAGGCTTTCAAAGTGTACTGCTTTACAACTTGACACATGAAGCGCCTGAAGTAGGCGTTTGAAGTGTACTGGAATCCAAACACTTCACATGAAGCGCCTTATGTAGGCGTTCGAAGTGTACTGGTCTCCAGACACTTTACATTAGGCGCCTTATGTAGGCGTTTGAAGTGTACTAACTTCTAGACACTTCACATTAGGCGTCCTATCTAGGTGTTTTAAGTGTCAATTGTGCAAATCATCAAAACTAAACATATTCTAACATTCTCTCTCTTTTTGATGATTTTATAATTAGCATGTCTTCTAGAATTTACTCCACTTAAGCTCATGCTCCCCCTCACATTAAGCCTAAACTTTTTAAATGAAAATTGATGAATCAAATATGATGGTACAAATAATGTTAACCAAAAATTCATCATCAATTTAAAAGGAAAGCAAAGTAAGTCCATTTTATTTCTAATCACATCGCAGTCTTGTTCTAGGGTCATCGAAAAACAAATTTCAATCACAAAGAAAATCTACGATCACAAAGAGAATCTTCGCATCTCCTGCTCCACTTGCGCCAACACCTCCGAAACCAAATCCTCCACTAGTCGCAAAGTCAGCAAATCCACTCATCGAGCCTCCGGCACCAACAGAACCACCAGCATCAGCATCCTCAGCTGCATCACCACCAACAACAGCAGCACCACTTTCTCCCCCTAAATCATCAAAATCAGAGGGGAGTTGCATCCACGGATTCAGCTGGAAGATGGCATTCTTGAAAACTGTCATACGATATTCGTTTCGAGCATGCCGAGCTTCATGCTCTGCACCGTGAAACTCCAACTGTTGAACAGTTTGTTCGAATGATTGAATGCGTGATAGCAATTCAGGGTCATTGCTACCACCGTCACCTTCTTGAGGTCCTTCGTCGACCTCATCAGCAATATTCAGAATTGTAGTGGCTTTCCTTTTCTGCGAGTCGATGGCTTGGGCGATGTTGAAGTTGTCCTAGTAATCGGTCTTGGCCACCCTTGTCATCTCTCTTTCAAGAATCTAAATGCCTTTTGACTTGAGCAGAATTGTGATTAATTTGCAAAAGGCAAGGCCTTAGATCCTTTTCGGAGGGCAGCCATTATCACCTCCACCATGATCCATCCCAAATTCAAGTGTGTCTCATGCTTGAGACGATAAGTAACGTAGAAATACATATTGGTTGGATTTCTAGTTGCCTTACTGTTGACACAGCAAGTCACAATAGCCAACAGAATCCTGTTTACCAGAGGCATGTTATGAGTTTTCTTAGTTGGAAAATATTCCGGATCAGAAACGAGGTGTTTTGAGAAAGGTTAGGCGTGGCTAGTATATCAGATAGTATAAGGGAAGGAAGAATGAGATGGTTTGGACATGTCAAGCAGAGACAGACAACGGCATCGGTCAGAGCAATTGAAAGCCTTATTGTAGAGGGAAACAGGGGTAAAGGCGGGCCCAAACTGACTTAGGATGAGCAAATTAGGCACGACCTACTAGATTTGCATCTCTCTTAGGACATGGTCCAGGATAGGAATTCATGGAGACATAAGATTAAGGTTAACGAGGTATAGGTCATATATGGACACTTTAGAGTACATTTAGGGACATAGATAGTCGTAGACACTATCTACGCTTTCCACTTGGTGGCGTATATTATATCGTTGTTTACATTACATGTACATATATACGTGATGTGTATTTTAATATCGAAAGCCCTTTCTTTGTATTTCTTGAACTTTCTCTAGCACAATATATCTCTATTATTATGTCATTTTTGCAGGTACATACAGAGCCGGGGGTCTCACTGGAAGCAGACTCTCTATCCCTTGGGATAGAGGTATCGTCTGCCTACCACTTACCCTCCCCAGACCCTAACAATAACTTCTGCTGTCGTTGGGATATGTTGGGTCCGGATGATGATGATGATGAGTCAAATACAGAGAAGTCACTTAGTCCCTAATTTCTCACTCTCAAAGCATCACAGATGTATTGTATAGAGAAATTTAGAGGAGTACCATCGATCAAGGTGTGCGGGGAAAACTCTTGGGATTCTGTTTTGTGACTGATCCACATGTTGGCATAGAACAGTCGGGTGTAAGTCTTGGAGAAGGATTTCATATCATTTCTGGACCAGAGTGGAGTCCAGCCTTGTTTGTCCAACAGAGCAATGACTTGATTCGTATTATGGACTTTGGTGAAGTCACTAATGCGAATGAGTTTGAGAGGCACCACGAGCCGATTGTTACTGCTCCATTCTTCAAACAGCATGTGGGAATGGAGAGAGAGATGAGTACCTTTTGCTACATTTGAGGGTGAATTCTTGACACCAGAGTCAAATTTCTTTTTCATCCAAGGAAAATAGTCAAATTTCTTTTTCATCCAAGGAAAGTTTTCCTTGGAGAGCCCTTCACAGATAGATGTGATTTCTTCAGGTTCAATAATGCCAATAGTTTGCTTGCTTTTGTATCCCCTTGGAATGCGTTTTGACGGACCAGCAGAAGCCATCTTTAAGTTGGAAAGATGAAGTTTTGGGATTTTTAGCAAAGATAGAGGAAGAGGGATGGTTTGCAGAAATTTTTGTGAGAGTAGTGAGAGGAAGAGGATGGAATTTAAGGAGAAGAGGGAGGAAGAGGAATAGGCAGGGGCGGTTCAGATGAAAGATAGTGAAAGAGTGGGAGTAATGGTGAGTAATGGAGGAAGATGAAAAGGAGGGAGAAGAAGAAGGGATAGAGATGAAGGATGGGTAAGTGGGAAACGTGGGGAAGTGGGAGTGAATTAGGAAGTGGAGGGAAGAAGGAGGAGACGTGGGAAGAGGGATAGTCAGCGGCAATGGTCAAATCCTTCAATTCGCACGAAAAAGTGAAAGCACACTTGGTTTGATAAGGAAGAAATAGGGGTTAGGCGCCTTATATCACTTCGAACGTCTTCATGAACAAGGATGATAATGAGGATCGGGATCCCATCAAGTGGTCATGGGCCCCATGACAAGAAGGAGGACAAGAGAACTAGGTCATCAAGTTGGAACCTTTTTATACAAACATGTTCAAGATAAACCTAAGGTTCATTGGGTTCACTTCCTTGAACCTACACTATGAACGTGTAGGAGGTGCATGTGTGTGTGCTTATTTTGAATTTTGCGATATTTGTTTTATGTGTTTGCCTTGTAGGTTAGTAGGTGCGTGAAAAGTCCAAGCCAAATGGAGGTCCACAAAGGGATAAAGGCGTGTGTGTTCAAAAGGGAGACAAAAGGAATGTTGTCATGAGGAGAATGTTTGTCTCAACAAGTTCAAATATGGTCCAAGATGGAATCTCTTCTTAAATTTAGTTCAAGATTATCTCCATCCACAACAAGAGGGGCGCCCATTTGGAAGTTCAAAAGTGGAGATTAAATGAATTCAAACTTGAAGACAAACTTGAATTTAAATTCAACCATTATTTGAATTCAAGTTTCAACCAATTTGAGATTTAGATTTTAAGAGATTCTCAGCCTTATCTTGAGACATTCCACACGCCAACTTGGAGGATAATGAAGAGGAAATCACAATTCAAAATCGAATCCAAGTTTGAATTCAAATTCAAACTCAATTTGGATTCAAACTTCAACCAACCTTTCAATTCAACTCCAACCACCTCATCAACATCAAATCAAGTCTCCAACATCCTCACCACTCATCAAGGACGGCTAGATATAGTAGAGTTGGCATTCTACAAGCAAATTCAAGTTTTAGCTAGAATTTATCTTGGTTTGAATTTCAACCAAATTTTAAATTTAAACATTTGGTAGCTAGCTTTATTTTAAATAATTTCTAGCCATTTTAAGGCTTGAGGAGCACGTTTTCTAGTCTATAAATAGGGCCTTTTGGCCGAATTTCAAAAAGAACTTTTGGATGAATGAAATTTCTTGATATTTCCTTCACTTATTGTGAGACTTTGTTTTCTTGGTTTTGCATTAAAAACCTAAGTTAAGATCCTCCAGATTTGAGCATTTTGAAGGTGTTGTCATTGCTTAAAGGTGCTGTTCACGAGGGCCGTATTGGTTTGCCTGATCAACGACCATTTTGAAGTGTTGATCTTGCTCATTGATCCACACGTTTTTATCACTAAGGAAGAAAGGGGAAGTCTTCTTCCTTGTGTCTAACCCTTTGTGAAGGACGTTTGGAAGGTGGAATTGTTGGAGTCCAAATCTTGCACGCATCACTTGCCCAAGGGATTTCAGACCCCTGATCCTAACCTAGTGTATAAGCTTAACAAATCTCTTTATGGATTGAAGCAGGCTAGTAGGCAGTGGAATGACAAGCTTACAAGAGCACTACGTAGCCAAGGCTATCAGCATCCATGAATGATCCTACTCTAACACAGCTCAGCTGGCCTCACCATAGCACTTGTTTATGTGGACGACATAGTGGTTACCAGCAGTAGCCTTGAATCCATACACTCCCTCAAAATCTTCCTGCATCACTCATTCCAAATAAAAGATCTTGGTGACCTAAAGTACCTCCTAGGTCTGGAAGTAGCTAGATCACAGGGGGGGCCTTAGCATCTGCCAGAGAAAGTATGCCTTGGAGCTATTGGAACAGACGGGGTTCCTGGGTTGTAAACCAGCAAAGACTCCTATGTAGAAAAATCAAAAATTGATGCATAATGATTCACCACTGATTGCTGAAGTCTTTGCATATAGGAGTTTAATTGGAAAGCTGCTTTATCTTACTATACGCGACCTGATATCACCTATACTGTGCAACAGTTGTCTCAATTTCTAGACTGTCCTACACAGCTCCATCTAAAAGCTGCTCACAGGTTGCTCAGATATTTGAAAGGTACTGCAGGATAAGGACTTATGTATTCCAAGAGCCATGATATAAGATTGAAGGCATTCTCTGACTCAGACTGGGCTGGATGCTCAGAGGCTAGAAAATCTATTACAGTCTTCTGTGTATTCTTGGGTGATGCTCTGGTTTCTTGGAAAGCCAAGAAACAAACCACTATATCTAGATCATCTTCAGAAGCAGAGTACAGAGCGTTGGCAGCAGTCACATATGAGGTTCAATGGTTGATCTACCTTATGAGGGACCTAGGAGTGCAGCAAGAAGGACCAGTTGAGGTATTTTGTGATAACAAAAGTGCCTTGTATATTGTTGAAAATAATGTGTTTCATGAGAGAACCAAACACATTGAGATAGACTGTCACCTAGTGAGGCAAAAATTTCAAGAAGGTGTGATTAAGCCAATGCTAGTTAGAACCCAACATCAGCTAGCTGACATATTTACAAAGTCATTAGATGCAGACAGGATGTACAATCTGACTTCTGTGATGGGGATGTGCAAATTGTACTAGAAGCCAGCATTGAGGGGGTTGTTAGAGTCAGCACACTAGTGGGAAGGTCAAGTTCACAACAGCAAAGTGGTGGAGCAGCAGAGTCTGGAAGGAAGTGTTTCAAAGACTCTTGTTGCAAGAAATATCTAACTGGTCAAATGTGGCAGTTACAAGTCAAGAGAAGCATGTTTGTAATTTTACGTTCTGTCTTCTTCTTTAGCGTAGTGTTGTGATTGATTTAAATACGTCAAACACTTCTTGTAATCCTTCAGATTTTGAGCATTAATCAAATCAGTTTTTCTCTGCAATTCTCAAGGCAGTATTCTCTCTTGCTTCTCCTCTCTTTTATCTCTATATTTCATTTTTTGGTTTGGTGTTAACTTGAAGAAATTTCTCCATTATTGATGTTGCTTTCTGCGGATTGTATTGCTTGGTTGGCAATTATCGAGATCATGTATTTTATTTATTATGCTTCCTACTTTTGATCATAAATTGACTGTTTGGTATGACTCGGATTAGCTGCTTGTTCCATTACTTGTCACTCCATTACAGACTGGCATGTTTGTCTTTGTGGCTCTCTTGATTTTTCGAAAAACTAAAAAGCAGCCTAGTGTTTTTTTATTTTTTATTGAAGTTGAATACCGTGCTATGGCAGTCATTACTTGTGAGCTTAAATGGTTAAACCGACTTCTTTCTTCTTTAGTTGTATCTCATTTGCACCATATGAACCTCCATTGTGATAGTCAAGTAGCCTTGCATATTACGGCTATTTCTGTTTTCTATTAGCTCAATAAACAAATGGAAACTGATTGTCTTTTTGTCTGCTACGATAATCAGGAGGGTCTGATTCAATCATGTCAAGTTTCTACGCGTTTTCACTCGTGGATATCTTCAACAAACCCTTGGAAATCTCATTTTGATTATTTTCTTCGCAATTTGTATCTTCATGCTCCAACTTGAAAAGGTGTTGGGACTATTGGAGAAATTGAAGTGGGTGAATGAGAAGTTAATGCTCCAAGTAAGGATAAAATAATTTGAAAGTCGGTTTCTTAACCGTAATTCAATTTTGAGAATCGGTTACTTAACCGTAATTCGAATTTGGAAAATCAGTTATGTAACCATAATTTAATTTTGAAAATCGGTTATTCAAATTTGAAAAGCGGTTATCTGTTATCTGATCTAACGGTGGCAATCTGATCCGACAGCTGTGGTTAAACTGTCAATTAACCACCCTAATCAAATTTTTCCCTATAAATAGTAGCTAAGTTAACCTCTCTGGACACACTCACTCAGAATCCAATATTCTCCTCTCCTCCTCTGCATACACGTGCTATTCTTCTCTCTTCTCTTTCTACATTTTGCATCAAGTCTGAGAAATTCAAGACATCTTACAGGATCGTAGAGTTCATACGCTGCAGTGCCGCTTGTCTGAACTGACTTTCGTTATATCCTGGGAGACGATTGTTCCATCCGGTTGGGCACAGTATATCGGAACAATACGTCTTAAGGACAGAGTCCTGGACTCACCTCGGATCTGTGCTCAGCTGAGCTGTTGAGATTATTGCCAAGCTGAGCTCTGCTTTGTGCTAAGCTCTGCTATTGTGCTTAGAACATTCGTTGTTCTGAAGCGTTGTCTTGCTGGCTCTGCTTTGTGCTGAGCTCTGCTGTTTGGCTGAGCACATTCGTTGTTCTGCAGCTCTGTCGTGCTGAGCTCTGCTCGGCTGAAGCGGCCGAAAGCCCAACTTTCGTAGTTGTGCTGAAGTGCCGATGTCGGCAGATCGGTGATCAGTCCAGAACGC
Organism: Eustoma russellianum; assembly: GCA_036186865.1. Lineage (NCBI taxonomy): Eukaryota > Viridiplantae > Streptophyta > Magnoliopsida > Gentianales > Gentianaceae > Eustoma > Eustoma russellianum. Next base: position 16,136,515 of record AP025048.1, on the reverse strand, counting down.
AAATACAATTACGCTGACTGGAATGATCTGATCTATCTGATCAGTCTGATTTTAGTTTAGCTCGGTTGGAGGGCTGATAGCACAGAACCACTGTTCTAAAGTGCTGTTCAGTTCAGGTCGGCAGGTCGGCTGACTGTTCAGAACGCAAACTCATTTGCGGTATCTGAACTGTCTTAACTTAGCAGATCTATCTAGCCTACCCTGTGCTCGAAAGGTCGGCCACTGCTTTATTCCAAGAGCAAATTGTACAGAAGTAAATCTGACGTGAATTATTCCTAACAATTCTTAAGACGTATTCGTTTTGATTCTGTACTGATTCATGTTTGTTTCTGATCTTACAGAAACCTGATGGAAAACGTAAGCTCTAGCTCGGTTCAAGACACAGACGTACACAGTTCTACCCCAATTGTACCAAATGCTGGGGTGCCGAGACATGCTCCTTATGCACAGGGTCCTGCAGTGGCCCAAGTAGAGAAACCTGAGAAGTTCATTGGGAGCTTCTTCAAGCGTTGGCAGCAGAAGATGCTGTTCTTTTTGACTGCCATGGAGTTGGCTACCTTTTTGACCGAGGACACACCTGTGGTGGATCCGCTGGAGGACCAAACCCAGAATATGAAAAACAAACATTCTGTTGAAGCATGGAACTTCAACAATTATATTTGTGTGAGCCATATTCTGAGTTGTTTGGACAACTCCTTGTATGGTTTGTACTGCACGTACAAAACCGTAAAGTCTTTGTGGCAGGCTTTGGAAACGAAATACCGTACGGAAGATGCCGGCACTAAGAAATTTATTGTCGGCAAATTCCTGGATTTCAAAATGTCTGATTCTCGCACTGTTGTTTCTCAAGTTGAGGAACTTCAGACGTTGGTTGACGAGATGGAAGAGGAGGGCATGTTGCTCAATGAATCTTTCGCCGTGGATGCAGTGATTGAGAAGCTACCTCTTTCGTGGAGGAAATTCAGAAGCTATCTCAAACGCAAGAGAAAGGAGATGACATTGGAAGATCTGATTGTCTGACTCCGCATTGAGGAAGACAATCGCAGATCTGAGAGAATGCCACAATCAAGCTCTGTTCAGGCCAAGGCCCATGTTGCAGAGGCCAAGAAAAAGAAGGGCCAACTCAGGGTTAATAAGAAAGGCAAGCAGATCGCCAAGAAGTTCACTGGGAAATGCTACAATTGTAGCATTCGGGGGCATGTCAGCAATGAATGCAGAAAGACCAAGAGGAAGCAGACCAAGGCAAAGGCCAACATAGTCGATGCCATGGATGATCTGAACCTTTGTGTGTTGGTCTCAGAGTGCAACGCTGTGGGGAACATGCACGAATGGTGGCTTGATACTGGCGACACTAGACATGTCTGCTCCAGCAGAGAGATGTTCACAGAGTACCAGTCTGGGAACAACGAACAACTTTACATGGAGAACTTGGCATCTTCGAAGATCTAAGGCGAGGGCAAAGTTGTTTTGAAGCTCACCTCAGGGAAGCACCTGACTCTACAGAATGTGCTGCACGTCTCTAACATTCGGAAGAATTTAGTATCTGGATCTCTTCTAGTCATGCATGGTTTTAGACTAGTGTTAGAATCTAATAAAGTTATTTTTTCGAAAAATGGCATGTATTTGGGGAAGGGGTACTTGTTGAATAGGATGTTTAAATTGAATGTCATCACTATTGTACCCAAAAGAGAATTTCCCGCAGAGGCTAATAATAATGCTTCCTCTTCTGTTTACATACTTGAGTCTTCTTGTTTATGGCATTTTCATTTGGGACATGTTAATTATAAGTCAATACAACGAATGGTTAATCTTGAGTTGTTGCCCAAATTAAATTTTAATAATAAAAAATGACAAATATGTGTTGAAGCGAAGATGGCAAAGGCGTCATTTCCTTCAATAGAAAGGAACACTGAACCTTTGGATTTAATTCATACCGATGTGTGTGATTTAAAATTTGTGCAAACGAGAGGAGGTAAAAAGTATTTCGTAACTTTTATCGACGATTGCACACAATACTGTTATGTGTATTTGCTAAGTAGCAAAGACGAGGCCCTTGATGCTTTCAAGGACTATAGAAATGAAGTTGAGAATCAACTTAGCGAACGAATTAAAGCAATTCGTAGTGATAGAGGTGGCGAATATGATACACCGTTTAATGAATTCTGTTCAGAACATGGCATTATTCATCAAACGACTGCACCATATTCACCTCAATCGAATGGTATTATTGAACGCAAAAACCGTACTCTAAAAGAGATGATGAATGCTATGTTCATAAGTTCGAGTTTACCTCAGAACTTGTGGGGGGAAGCAGTTCTCTCAGCCAACATCATTTTAAATAGAATTCCATCTAAGAATATGAATGAAACCCCATACGAGCTTTGGAAATGCCACAAGCCTAGTTACAAATACTTGAAAGTGTGGGGGTGTCTGGCAAAGGTTGTTGTACCTAAACCAAGACAAATAGGATAGGCGACTAACAGTAGTGCATATCGGTTCTGGGTGAACAAATCCGATATTCCTGATATACATGAAAACGTTAGAGTCAAGGAATGTAGTGTTCTTCGAAGATGTCTTTCCAAAGAAAGAGAAAAATCAAGAAGAAACAAGAATTGGTAAGCAAATGCATGAGGCGACTCCTCAAGGGGATGAGGAGCTTCGTCAAAGCAAGCGTGCCAGAATGCCAACTTTGTTTGGACCGGACTTTCTAACATATATGGTAGAAAATGAGCCAAGGAACTTTTCCTAGGCAATGTCAACTCCAGAAGCTCCATTCTGGAAAGAGGCAATTAACAGTGAGATAGACTCGATTCTTCAAAATCACACTTGGGAGTTGGTTGACCTTTCACCTGGAAGTAGACCACTTGGTTGTAAGTGGATTTTCAAGAAGAAACTGAAAGAGGATGGGTCTATTGAAAAGTATAAAGCCAGGTTGGTAGCTAAAGGCTATCGACAAAAGGAAGGCTTTGACTTTTTTGACATCTACTTACCAGTAACTAGGATCACTTCTATAAGGGTGCTAGTTGCTATTGCTGCAGTCTATAACTTGGAAATCCATCAGATGGATGTGAAGACTACTTTTCTGAATGTGAGTTGGATGAGGAGATCTATATGGAACAACCTAAAGGGTTTGTGGTTCCAGGACAAAAGTCGAAAGTTTGTAGACTCGTTAAGTCATTGTACGGACTTAAGCAAGCAACTAAACAGTGGCACTTGAAATTTGATCAAGTTATGCTAGCTAATGGTTTCAAGATTAATGAGTGTGTCTACATTAAGAGCACACAGAATGCATATGTGATAGTATGTCTCTATGTAGATGACATGCTAATCATGGGGAGTACTCGAGACATCATCTTAAACACAAAGAAGATGTAGACGAGAAACTTCGATATGAAGGATATGGAAGTTGCCAATGTTATTCTAGGAATTAAAATTTCTAGGATAACCGAGAGACTCGTGCTGTCACAGACTCACTATATTGAGTCTGTTCTAAAACGGTTCAATATGGTTGATGTGAAACTGATGAAAACTCTACTTGACTTAAGTACCCACTTAACGAAGAACCGAGGCGAGCCAGTGACTCAATTGGAGTACTCACAAGTGATTGGAAGTCTGATGTACATAACGAATTGTACTAGACCAGACTTAGCGTGCTCAGTCAACAAATTGAGCAGGTTTACAAGTAATCAAAGTGAGGAACATTGGCATGCTCTGAATAGAGTAATGAGATAGTTAAAGTATACAATGAATCTTAGATTACATTACTCAAGATACCCAGCAGTATTGGAAGGCTATTGTGATGCCAACTGGATATCTGATATAAAGATTCTAAGTCCACCAGTGGATATTTATTCACAGTTGGTGGAGGTGTTGTGTCGTGGAAATCCTCGAAGCAAACGTGCATAGCTCGTTCTACGATGGAAGTGGAGTTTATAGCACTTGATAAAGATATGGAAGAAGCTGAATGGCTTCAAAATTTCCTAGAAGATATGCCCTACTGGCCTAAGCCAATTGCTCCTATCAGCATACATTGTGATAGTCAGTCGGCTATAGGATGAGCTCCAAGCAGCATCTATAATAAGTCTCGGCATATGCGTCGGAGTCACAACACCATTAAGCAGTTGATCTTTAACGGCGCGATTTATATTGATTATGTAAAATCAAAAGAGAATCTTGCGGATCCGCTTACAAAAGGCTTGCCAAGAGATTGGATGTCAATTTTGACAAACGGAACGCGACTAAAACCTATAATGCATGAATCTTTGTAACGGTAACCCAACCTTGCTGACTGGAGAACCTAGAATCTTGGTTCAATGAGACAACTAAGTTATGGAGTTCAGTAAGCACTTACTCATTCTGTTAAATAAAAGTATTGTCTGCAGAGAAATGAGGGTAAGCTGAGGCTTTTAATGGTTCCTATATCTTGATATGTCAAGTGGGGTATGGCAGAATACTCTTGCTAGGAAACATCTATATAAGTGTGAAGTGTGGCCGCTTCTATGAGAATTTTGTAAGGCTAAAGTTCTCTAACGCACTTTCTGAAACCAGGTGGTTCATGGCCAAAACAAACACTATCATGAAAACCTAAAAAAGTGTTAAAGGAAATGTTGTGTGAGCTATTGTCTAGGTTCACAGTAAAGGCCGGTTAGTTCAAGACATTAAGTTCACTAATTAGCCGAGTGGATCCGATAGTACATCACTAAGAAAGGTTCAAAGCCAAAAGCTACCACTTCTGATGCAACATTTTCTTGTATGACTTCTCGGTAGAGTTTGCATAAACACTTGCATTAATTCCTATTCATGTGGGGGATTGTTGGAGAAATTGAAGTGGGTGAATGAAAAGTTAAGCTTCAAGTAGGGATAAAATAATTTGAAAGTCGGTTTCTTAACCGTAATTCAATTTTGAGAATCGGTTACTTAACCGCAATTCGAATTTGGAAAATCAGTTATGTAACCATAATTTAATTTTGAAAATCGGTTATTCAAATTTGAAAAGCGGTTATCTGTTATCTGATCTAACGGTGGCAATCTGATCCGACAGCTATGGTTAAACTGTCAATTAACCACCCTAATCAAATTTTTCCCTATAAATAGTAGCTAAGTTAACCTCTCTGGACACACTCACTCAGAATCCAATATTCTCCTCTCCTCCTCCGCATACACGTGCTATTCTTCTCTCTTCTCTTTCTATATTTTGCATCAAGTCCGAGAAGTTCAAGACATCTTACAGGATCGTAGAGTTCATACGCTGCAGTGCTGCTCGTTTATACTGACTTTCGTTATATCCTGGGAGACGATTGTTCCATCCAGTTAGACACAGTATATCAGAACAATACGTCTTAAGGACAGAGTCCTGGACTCACCTCGAATCTGTGCTCAGCTGAGCTGTTGAGATTATTGCCAAGCTGAGCTCTGCTTTGTGCTAAGCTCTGCTATTGTGCTTAGAACATTCGTTGTTCTGATGCGTTGTCGTGCTGGCTCTGCTTTGTGCTGAGCTCTGCTATTTGGCTGAGCGCATTCGTTGTTCTGCAGCTCTGCGGTGCTGAGCTCTGCTTGGCTGAAGCGACCGAAAGCCCAACTTTCGTAGTTGTGCTAAAGTGCCGAGGTCGGCAGATCGGTGACCAGTCCAGAACACAAATACAATTGCGCTGACTGGACTGATCTGATCTGTCTGATCAGTCTGACTTTGATTCAGCTCAGTTGGAGGGCTGATAGCACAGAACCACTGTTCTAAAGTGTTGTTCAGTTTAGGTCGGTAGGTCGGCTGACTGTTCAGAACGCAAACTTATTTGCGGTATCTGAACTGTCTTGACTTAGCAGATCTATCCAGCCTACCCTGTACTCGGCAGGTCGGCCACTGCTTTATTCCAAGAGCAAATTGTACAGAGTCAATCTGACGTGAATTATTCTCAACAATTCTTAAGACGTATTCGTTTTGATTCTGTACTGATTCCTGTTTGTTTCTGATCTTACAGAAACCTGATGGAAAACGTAAGCTCTAGCTCGGTTCAGGGCGTAGACGTACACAATTCTGCCCCAATGGCACCAAATGCTGGGGTGCCGAGACATGCTCCTTATGCACAGGGTCCTGCAGTGGCCCAAGTGGAGAAACCTGAGAAGTTCAGTGGGAGCTTCTTCAAGCGTTGGCAGCAGAAGATGCTGTTCTTTTTGACTGCCATGGGGTTGGCTACCTTTTTGACCGAGGACCCACCTGTGGTAGATCCGCTGGAGGACCAAACCTAGAATATGCAGAACAAACGTTCTGTTGAAGCATGGAACTTCAACAATTATGTTTGTTTGAGCCATATTCTGAGTTGTTTGGACAACTCTTTGTATGGTTTGTACTGCACGTACAAAACCGTAAAGTCTTTGTGGCAGGCTTTGGAAACGAAATACCGACGGAAGATGCCGGCACTAAGAAATTTATTATCGGCAAATTCCTGGATTTCAAAATGTCTGATTCTCGCACTGTTGTTTCTCAAGTTGAGAAACTTCAGACGTTGGTTGCCGAGATGGAAGAGGAGGGCATGTTGATCAATGAATCTTTTTGTATTGAACTTGTGTGTTTATTGACTGGTCGCCTGGTCAGAGTTTGGGGGTGGGGGATTTGGTGATGACGGTGATGGGACTGATGTTTGGGATTTGGTGATGTTGGGGGCGGGGGGATAGCAGTGATGCGAGTAGTGAGGGTAGGAGATTTGTTGATGTTAGGAGGAGGGGGAAGGGGCTGGTGTGGGGGCTGGGGTGAAAGTAGAAGCATGGTGGAGGAAGTAGTGGGAGGCGCCGGTGGGCAGAAGAAAGGCAGGTGACGGTCGTTCAGTCGAAAAAACGTGTGTATTTGAGGTATTTTAATCTATAAGTTAAAGTGTTTTGACTGAATTTTAAAATGTTACAATTTATTTGGCTAATTAGTTTCTTTGATTGAGTCCATAGGTTAGGACATTTTGACTAAATTTTAAAACGTTATAATTTATTTTAACTCTAAAGGAAATGTAAAAGAGCACTGTTCCATTTCAAATTGACCGATCGTGTGCATAATTTAGAATGGAAATTTAGCAAACTTGGTGGATATCTGATCCACCTCAGTCTGTTTGGAACAAGTGTTATTTAAATGTTAGAATGTATAATTTTAAATATAAGATAAAAATGCATTCATGTGTAAAATGTGTTGACAAATCCCGTGAATCAAGGGATTAGGATGGATATGGAAAGAAGTAGATATGGCACGTGTGTGATAATTGTAAATTGATATGATGAGAATTCACATTTATTTTTGATTATTTGATTACCTTGTATAGAGTAAGAAGAACGTGTATAAATCACACTATAGGAATGTGATAGTATTCATTGAGAAATATACAGAAAAATTTGTTCTTGTTATGGATATATTGGAATATCAAGGATAAACATGATTAGATGTGGATACCCAAAGTATCATATCTTTTGTATTATCCAAATGATTTGTCCAGGTTTATCTTCACTCCATGAGTCCTATAAATAGGACCTTATGTCATATATGAAAGACACACCTTTGAGATACAAAGTTCTCTAGTTTCTCTTTTTTCTTCTCTACTATATTCTTGCTTGAGTTTATAACACGTTATCAGCACAAATTTGCTTCCATTTTCAACCTTCTTTTATCCGCTCTCTGCAATGTGCAAATTGTACCAAGTCGTAACATATATGGTTGACTTGTTTGTAATTGGTGTTTTGGAAAATTCACGAACCTGAAATGTCCAAATCGTACCCCCTGGCTAATCTAAGAATGATGGTTCTTATGAAAACTCAGTGTGCCAAGTTGCAATCACATTATGATAATCGTCTTCAATCTTTTTAGAATGCGGACTTGTGCAGGTATGTTTTGTACGGTGGAGATGCGTTTTGTACACTTTTAGGTCTGGCTGAAATAGTAATTTCCAAGACTGATTTTTCTGCCGAATATTTTTTCTAATTATGATTTGTTCATTTGTTGTGTTTTCCCTGTTACCTATTTCTATCTTATATTCGAAATATTTATAAAAGAAAATCTAGCCTGAAGTCTAGATTTATTTTGAAAGAAGTAGAATAGTATATGGCTTGCAGCCATCTAGATAAACTTTTATCATGCACGAACCATGAATTGTTAACATGCCTGAAGCATTAATTGTTATCATGCTCAAAGCATGAATCGTTTTATCATGCCCAAAGCATGAATTGTTAACATGTCTAAAGCATTGATTGTTATCATGCACGAAGTATGAATTGTTTTATCATGTCCAAAGCATGAATTGTTAACATGCCTGAAGCATTAATTGTTATCATACCCGAATCATAAATCGTTTTATCATGCCCAAAGCATGAAATGTTAACATGCCTGAAGCATTAATTGTTATCATGTCATATATACAGTTTCTATTTATTACATTTTATTAGTATGAATTTATCTATTTATTATGCTTGAAGCATCTTATGCATAAGCATATAACATTTAACTCAAACTTGTAGTTTTGAGTGGATGTATCATTTTCTGATATATTTTATTGCATCAATCAAATAGGTGGATTTACTGTCTTACAATGTCAGACTATATTGTCCAGAATTCTGCTTGCTGCTATTTCAGTATTTTGGTGTTGAATGTAGGAATGGTGTTGAAAAGATTTGGTTCGATCTCGTTTGTGACTTATATGATGCTTTAAGCTTGTTGTTCCTTCCTTCTGAATCAGCTACTCTATTTTTGCTCTATGTCATATACACGTTTGCTGTTACATGTGCTGACTAAGTGATAAAACTATCTTTGATGTTTCCGAGGAAGGATTTTTTTTTTTTTTACAAAAAATATGCATTTGTCCGCCAAACTCTGACTTATTCTCATCTGAAACGCATGATAGACATAATTTTTGAGAAGATATTTGATGTTCAAGTTTAAACCAAAATTTTATTTCAATTGGTTGGTTTTGAGTTTGGGGGGGTGTTTATCATAAAATTTAACTAAGAAAATATTTGAATATACTGAGTATGTTTATTGTTATATATCTGAAATTTGGATGTTAATAGTCTATAACTCGGATAGGGGTTGTGAATTTAGTGATAATCCTAGTTAATAAAAATTGTACGTAAGAGTAAATACAGCATGAAGTGTTACTTGTTTTATCTATTCTTTGCATATGATCCGATGTAACAATTTTGTTTAAAATGATGGTATAAATCATCCTGTATTTGAGAGAGACTAGAAATAATCTATTATTTCTTCGGATAGACAAAGTTAGACATGAAAAATCACGTAGAAGATCTCATGCGGACTTCACATGTTACCAACTATTAACCACACTATTTGATCCAAATTCTGCGGTGCTGCATGAAAATCGTGGGACTAGATGAATTGAATGCATGATCTATTAGTTTATTTTTAAGAAATTCTTGGAATGAAATGGTTGAGTAAGACAAATCAGTATGCATCATTAATTTTAATAGTCACTTTATTGTATTTGGGTTGTAATGCATATTATTCATGGTAGTTATGATTTATCAAATAAGATATGGAGGAGGAAAATGCTACATTAGCGGATAATTGTGTCCAAAACACGAAGTCCTCTTGCTATCTGTTCATATTTAATTTAAATCAGGATTAAGTATTAAGATGCATACTATGCTTGACGGGTTATAAAATTCGCGATATCCTAATAAATATTTTTCTAATAAATGGTTTAAGCTAAGGTTATGTTCTGTAAATACTTTGGCTTAATTTGATAACAAGATATATTTGTTGGTTTTCGTAGTACATTGAATAAATTTTCATATATATTGAGAAAATTTGTCAAATACAAAAGGTGAATTATTGATATAATGGAGGTATGATAAATACACCGTACACATAATTTCTGTCAAGAAAATCGGTACTTAAGCGGGACCGTCTGTGACCCCACCGTCTGCCTGGGGTTTTACGTGTAATGGTAATACTGTTTAGGAAAATGATTGTGATCTTTTCTGAGTATTACTGGATCGGTTCACTTCATATTTTCATTATGATTTCATCTTTTGTTGATGTCATATAAGGGGTTTTATTATATTATATAATTTTCTAGTCATTACACGAATAATTCAAATGCTAAAAGCACAAATAGTTCAAATGCTAAAAGCTTGAGTAGTTCAAATGCCGGAAGCATGAGTAGTTCAAGTGCCGGAAGCACGAGTAGTCGACATACGGAAGCACAAATAGTCAAATGCCTGAAGCACAAATAGTCGACATGCCTGAAGCATAAATAGTCGTCATGCTTGAAGCATGAGTAGTGGACATGTCTAAAGCATATGTACCTTTAACTTGACTATCTTTAACTCGACTACGGATTGTTCTATTAAGAATTCTGATTCACGAGATGATAGCATTGCTCTATCTTTCCTTTTGAATATTACTCTGTCTATCTTTTGGCATAATCTTTTCCAGAGCACGAATTAATGTGAAATCATTGTATCCAGAATGCCCATTTAGATTATGCATTATTTGAAGTATTTTGAATATTATACTAATCTGTTTTGGATGTCAAGTTTATTTGAATCCAAATTTTGTTATTCATGATATTGATTGAACCCTAATCTTAAAGTGGTAACATTACATTAATTAATATATGAATAGTGTTTGCTGAAGAAACACCATCAACTATTTCTGGGTTGATGTTTCAAAATTAATTTTGATGTTAACATATCATCTAAGATGAATGATTTGAATATATGTCTAATTGACAGTGGAACAACACACACAACCTTGATGAAGGCTCCAGAAGAACAACCATTTTATCAACGGGTGATAGACATATATTGGTTAATATGACATCATTTCCCACCAAGTCGAAAGAAAAGTATTGAGTTTAAAAAATATACGTCTTAATGGCATTCATAATGAACCATGAATGAGGGAAATATGAAATTTTTATAGACAATGATTCAAGCCAGAAGCCTGTTAAAGGAAAACTCTCAATTTTCTCTATGGATTGTATTATGCGATTATACATCCAGTCGAATGTGATATTGTGATGAAACAGAAGTTCGATAATCAAAGTTATTTATGACATAATCGACTTGGTCACTCAGATTTAATAGTGATACGTACAATTATACAACACTCACAGGTGTACTCTTTAAAAAATCAGAAGATTCTAAAAACTATTTCATGAACAAAAGGATTAAATTATCTCGTGATTTTGTGTATGTTGCATGTTCATGTGAGTTTGCTTTCAAAAAAGACTAAAAGTTTTTGTCAAGCTTCTTGCTCAGATTATATGATTATCCGATTAAATTTATTCAGTATTGATAATACATGTGAATTTATATCCCAAGCTTTCAATGGTTATTGTATGTCTTGAGATTGACGTTGAGCATTCAGTTGCAAGTGTGCACACTTAAAATGGCCCAGCAGTGTCATTTATTAAACGTTTACAACTGATTGCTAGACGTTTGATAGCTTGGGGACATGCAAGTATACATGCATCAGCATTTTATACATACATCAGCATTGATTTGGTGAGCTAGTTTTCATGCCGTTAGGGGAGAGAAAGTGCCAGTTCCTGAACAACGATGTGAAATTACATGGAACGTTTCTTCACTACATCTACTATTTGGAATCGCTCCATAAAAACCGTTACCCTTCACGACCAAAAAGTACGCAATAACGAACGCCGCCGTAACCGTTACTGCAACCGCCGATCAACGGCGACTTCTCCTTCCGTCCATGGAAGATCACTCTATGGAGAAGAGTGCTGAGGAGACTGACCAGATCCAACATAGTGTTAAGAAGTATAAACGCCCAACGAGAGAAGAACTTTCTGTCTCAGAAAATCCGTATATGCAACCAACGCCAGTTTGGGCCGATTTATTCCGTCATCATACTCCTTCCCTTTCTACACCAGAGGATGAAATCTATAAAGGAGATGGAGAGAAAGGTGGCTCTTGGTTCCAAGCAAAGTACTACTCTGACTAAGAGATTACTACAAAAAGATCCCACATTCAAAACAGAACACAATATAGATACAATAATGCTATTTGTTACGCTAATAGTTTAGGATATCGTATTTGACCTAGTTAAATTAAAAAGTTTTTGGTTCAGTTTATAATAGACAAGTTACGTGGATTATTAACAAGTTATTACCAACTTAAAAAACCGTTGAACCAGCTTAGAAAACCATGGACAAGTTATGTGAGTTCTTAGCAAGTTCTTAGCAACCGTTGAACCAATTTAGAAAACCATAAAGTTCCTAATTTAAATTCTCCATAGAACTGAAACATTAAGAACGCTCAGCGCATCAGCCGGAGACTAGGCCTTTTGCAACTAGAAAAGATGGCTCTTGAGTATAAAAATGTCAAGTGCTGCTGGAGACTTAGATGCAGCACTTAACCGTCAAAAGTTCACCCCATCCATCACAGCCATCAAAATGAAGTAATATCATTGCATAGCATGACTGAAAATAAAAGCTCTTCAATTAATCCCCAGTAAAAGTTGAACCTTTTCACGGTAATAGAAACCTTCAAATTGGCATAATCTTTGAAAGACACTCAAAAATCATGATTCCTTCAAATTCACATAATCAAATTTCTTCACCCAAAGACACTCAAATCATGATTGAAATCCATTAATCAGGCACTAAAAGCGCGGTTGTCATGATGCAAAATCAAATACCCATTATAATATATCATTGAAATTGGATAATGTCAAAACTATTTCTGACTTCATTACAAGAGTATAACATATGGTTTACGAGCAAGTTTTTTCACAATTTCCGGAAAAAATGGTCTAGAAACTTTCATAAAATTGGTGCAATAATCAGAAACTTCAGTAAAAGTCAAAATTCCTTGGATAAAACGTGAAGAAATACAGATGTTTGAATAACATCAAATCAAAAGTCAATATTTAGAACAGGGAAGCCTCAGAATTGCAGAGTAACAGCAAGGCCCAGAAGGCCATTCAGTCCCGAAAGATGGTTATTGGTGTGTATTGATCTCATCATAGGCAAATTCCCGTACAAAATAAAATCACAATAATTCTTTTACTTGCAGAAGAGAATAAAAGATCAAATATTCGGGGGAAAGAAGTTCAAGTACAAATTCGGATTGAAAATAAAAAGGCAATTCATAAATCCAAAGGAAGAAAAAGGTGGGGAAGAATCATTGATTGTGGAAAAAGAAATGTATTTCTCATGGCCAATCCCAAAGAGTAATGGCAGAGATTCTGCTACCCAAGGCAATGGAATATGAGAACCAGGCTCTCGGAAAGATCAAGTCTCTCAACAAGAATCGCTGTTTTTGTCCGACGATTTCAATTAGGGCTTTACGAGCACTGCAACAGCTCGTCCCTATTTCAGATATCGTCGTTGAGGTAACAAAAAGGAGACGCTTTCAAGGAATTTTCCCTAATCCACAAAACAACATCCATCATATTTAGTAAAAAAATCAGCACGAACTATGAAGGAAAAGAAAAGTTGACATCTTGCAGCAATTTATACACAATTACAGGTGGAAAAAACTTCGAACAGGAATTAGATTAAATAATGATGAAATCAATCAACGAGATAAGCAAAAAAGTTACTAAGTCATACACAGACAAATTTGAAGCGAAGAAAGCAGAAATGTCAATCAAAGAGATCGATTGAAGAAGGCAAATATGATGGAGAAATACGTATATACTTATAGGGAAGTAGGCGGCGGCGATCGAGGGCGAACCCTAGCTGTTTGTTTTTGGTTTTTTTTTTGAACCAGTTTTGGTTCAAAATACTGTTTGTGACCGCCTTGTGAAATCTACATTGTTTTGTGTTTAAGATTGAATGTGTTGAATTTATATTTTGTGATTCAATAAAAATGATATATTATGTATTATCAATAAATATAATATAATTATTAAGTATAGTATTTGTTTTTATCATACAAACTATATTTTTAATATGAACTAATCAGTTTTGTCAAATAGTATCATTATTTTATACAAAAGTTATTTTTTAATAAAATGAAATATATTATGGAGAAAAAACTGAATTAAAGCTTTTTAGGGATTCGCGATACGTAAAAATTTTAAAATTTAAATGTTATTTAGACTGGTGACTAAGACTTTAAATCCCATATATATAAACGATAGGTATTTAATATGGATAAGTGAATTTTTTTTCAGACGAAGATAGATAATTGAATTAGAATGTAATAGAGTTTTCGGATACGATAATTTATATTGTTTTAAAATCAATTAGCTAAGATATCACTTAACACGTTTATTATAAAACCTCATAAACTATCACTTTAATCTTTTTTTTTTTTTTTTGCTTTGATGGTAAAATTAGAAGTAATAAATAAACATTTATCGCTTCGTATTTGACATTGACGTTATTTGGATTTCAAAATGAACTAAATTTATGATATTTGATATAAATATATATTCAATATATAGATGTGCTTATTTTATACATTTTTCATAACATGGAATGTTAGTAAAAAATCAGCGATTTAGGTAATAGAAGCAACACAAGAACATAATTTAACTTTTAAGTTTCATTAACTGAAATGCTAGTGTATATGTAAATGTTTGAGAAATTATTTTAAAAAAAGTTTCATAAAATTACTTACTAAGTTTAGCTGCGAAATTTAAATTTTACATTATCTCAAAACCGATACATTAAGAGATCACATAGCAGGTTTGATGTAAAATCTCATCAACATGTATCTATATTTTCCCCTAACAATAAATTTAAGAAAAAGTATAAGGTGATAATGGATATATATATACCCACTTAGGTTAAAAAAAATTACGGATTTTTAGCTTACTTTTTTATTTTTTTATTAGTGTGCTTTTACATCAAAAAGCTACTTCTCTATATATAAAATGAAAATATCGAGATAGCATACTTTTATAAAGTTTGCGTGTTCTTATCAATGGTAATTTCTAAATTACCATTAATTAGCCGTTAGAAAAAAATTACCATTGATTAGGAAATTAGCTTGTTTGTAGATCCTTATTGAGGTAAACATATTTACCACTGATCACTTCTGCTGTTCATCAATGTTGTTTTCCAAATTACATTTTCTCGTAGTTGCTTTCATTTTTGTCATTGTTTTCTTCTGTTTATGTAGGATTTTCTGTGTGATTTCTTTTATAATTCAGTTTAAATTCTCAATATTGATAAAAACACTTCCCTGATAAAGACAAATTATGTTATTGGTTAGGTTAATTAACAATAGTTTTCTCCTATAAATTAAGTTTATCAAATAAACTAAACAAAATGGATAAACCCCCATAAAAAAGAAGTGGATATAATTATATAATGATATGGAAAGTATTGCACAGGTCAGATCTAAAACTGATGCATACGATTACTAATCCTCTGAAACAGAGACATCCAGAGAATAATAACAAAATGCAAATTCTGAGTAGAGTAGATAAACCTAAGCATATGGGAAAAAGCGAAAAGGGCAATTGAGTAACAACAATAAGAACGTCCATTCTAAATAGGTTTCCGGTATTACTAAGCTTCCGTGTTTGTGCAGGGTTCGGAGAGAGACCGTATCGCTTCGCGATCTGATGTACGCAGTTTTACCCTACACTTTACGCAATCGGCTGTTTTTTGTTATTTGGTAAACTCGGAGATTGATGAGCAGAAAACTTTTTTCATTGATTTCATTCATACAATGGTGTCCTGTTTGTACAAGTTTGGTATGCTACGTACAAGGAAAGAATAATCAATCAAATAAATGTAATCAATCAATCGTAATCAAAATATTCCTAAATCCATTCATTAGTGGATGGGAATCTGCTAACTTTGGTAACTGCCTAGCACTCCCCCTCAAGTTGAACCGTAGGGTCACCAACGTTTAACTTGGACAAGGCTCCTTCAAACGCTTGAGTACTCACAGCTTTAAGTTAGTATGTCGGCCAACTAATCTTCGGATTGAACGAATGGAAGCTCAACCAGTACATAGTGCAATTTTTCCTTGACGAAACGACGATCAATTTCTACGTGTTTGGTTCGATCGTGTTGAACCGGGTTTGCAGAAATAATTATTGACACTTTGTTGTCACATTTTAACTTGATCGGACACCGCACTTGAAACTCAAGCTCGATCATCAACTTGTGTAGCCATAGTACTTCAGTTATATCTTTTACAATACCTCTGAATTCTACTTCTGTACTTGACAATGAGACAACCTTTTGTTTCTTACTTTTCCATGTGACAACATTCCCTC
Source organism: Eustoma russellianum (assembly GCA_036186865.1). Classification (NCBI taxonomy): domain Eukaryota; kingdom Viridiplantae; phylum Streptophyta; class Magnoliopsida; order Gentianales; family Gentianaceae; genus Eustoma; species Eustoma russellianum. The sequence goes on along the minus strand of AP025048.1, from coordinate 16,120,323 downwards.
CGACTAATGCAAAATACTCTGACATAGACCTGCAGTCACTTTGACTTCTTGCCCAGTCAGCATCAGTATAGGCCTCTATGTCCCTCTGACTAATGCAAAATACCCTAACGTAGACCTGTAGTCACTTTGACTCTCTGCCCAGTCAGCATCAGCATAGGCCTCTTTATCCAGATGTCCATGATTCTGTAATATCTATTGAGAAAAAGTGTATGAATGATTTACAAATACATGATTTAAATAGTACGAGTTTATGAAATGCATGACAAAATTATTACTTGGTACGTTTTTGTGATATACATGCCTCATGTGGTTTATATATATTATTGTCGTACTAACAAGCCATGAAGCATTAAAGCTTACATCATATGGCAAACATTTGTTTTCTTTGAACTATTTTCGGGTGCCACAATTATTGAACTAAAATAGTTCATTAAGTGAAGTGCTTAAGTTAATGAACTAACTAGTTCATTAAATGGAGATATATTTGGACAAAGCTTTAGGGAAACAAATTTGGAAATGGAAATCTCCCTCCTACTCCTCTCACACGCCTACATATATATATATATATATATATATATATATATATATATATTCAGATTTTTTAAAAAGGCACAATACACATATATTCTGACGTACTACCGACACGTTACATATATTACAAACGTACGTCAACGTCACACCACTATATACACCTTATATTTATGAGTATATTCAGGTCTTATATCATATGATATAAGTCATCGTGATGAAAAAATTATAACGACATGTTGCAAGGTAATAAACCGAAAATTTTCGTATCGGGTGACTATCGAAACTTCACTGACGTGTCACGTACTTGCCATATAAAGATGGACAGCCCATATACTTCAAAAATAGCCAAAAAGTTTTTGGGTCACATGTTAAATTCATCCACTAAATCATTCCATGTTGGCATACACAAATCACCCAAAATTTAGGCCAAATTGTGTAGATTTCAAATTCAATTTTTTTAGCACATGGGGGCGCCTCTTAATCAGCCATTAGAGCTGAATATCTACTTTATTTTATGTATATTATGTGTGACACAATATATATGACATGTTCAAAAAGTTTGAATTTAATCGGAGAAAAATCGCGTAATCGACGAAAGTCGAAAATTCGGTTTTCTACGAACACAATACATGGAACGTTTTTGGGCATGAGTTGTAACATGTATCTAGACACTTTTTACACATTCAAGACATGTTAAAGTGTTCTAGAAAATTCAAATCAGGGCTGGTTGCAATTTACCATATATGTGTAATTGTTGTGCAATATTTGACAAAGTTTACAAAAGTGAAATTCAGCACATGTTTGAGACAAACTACATGCCATTTGCTGCCTTGATGGAGCCTATGTGGAGCTTAGTTGGTATTTTAATTGGTGAAAAATAAACCACACATGATGGGTGACTTTGAAGAGGGCAACACACAAGGAATGATTTCAAAATGCAACACGTGATGAAAATTCTCAGCACATGTGAATAGTGGCCGAATTTTACTATGTTTTTGTCCTTAATTTGCATCCCAAAATTGAAGGGATTGAATGGTGATTGTTTGGCAACATTTTTGAATTCTTTTTAGCATATGTTTTGCAAGTTATTCTCAGATTTTACAGGTCATTAAAATTATGACAAGTTGGACCAATCATCAAGTGACAAGTAAGTAAGGTCAAGTCATCCTTCCAGTCATAGTGTGCCAAGTAAGCAAGATGATGTCATTTCTACACAAGGCAATCTTCCAATGTCATTAAAGAGAATTCTCAAGAAGGGAAAAGGCCCTAAGGGGGCGGCCACACATGGTTAAAAAGAAGAGAATAGTGCAAACAAGGCTAAGAACACAACTCTCATTCTCTCAAGATCAAGAAGCTCTACTACTTTCTTCTTCTCTTTTTCTTTCTTCTTCTTCTTCTCTCAAGCCTCTTGTTCATATATTCAAAATATTATGTAGGATTTGATTATACCACCCACACTCATATATTGTTGTAAAAGGTTGATCAAGGTGTGACCAACCTTCATTCGATTGGTGGTGGTGTTCGTGATCGGTTTGTTTGGTTGTTTTGGTTGTATTGGTTGTAAAAGGATGGAGTTGGTGTATAACTACAGTAACCCTTGTGTTAAGGTGTTTTGGTGTTTAGTGATAACCGAGAAAGGTGTCCTCGAAGACTGGAGTAGGTTGTTTTACCCGAACCAGTATAAAATTCTTGGTGTTCTTACTTTCAGCACTTTACTTTGAGTTTCCAGCATTTGTAATCAATTTCGTTGCGACAGAAAAAATAGGAAACATTTTTCAAAAATTACAAAACTTTTCAAAAACATAGACACAACTCCTAGCTTTCAGTTGGCACAAGTTTCACTTTATTTGGATAAGTATAAGTCAATCAAACTTGAATAGTTATGAGGCTAGTGCAATCTGATTTTCAGATTTGCAAAGGTTGAGAACATCAATGTGATTGATATACTTCCCAAAAGAATTTTTGAAAACTGTTTCAACGCATTATAATACATACGTTGAGGGTGTTGTCATTAAAATTTCAGACCATTTGGAGTCTCTAATTAATCGGAATAAATTTTTTAAGTCGGAGCACGGTCTCTGGCAGATTCGTGCAATCTGACCAAGAACGTATTTTCAAAGGGTTAGAAGTGGAGTTTAATTCTGAAATGTTTATGAGATACTTATAACATCTGAGAGTTCATTCAAACCAAATTTCATAATTTATGAAGGTGTGTAACTAGGTCATTTAATTATTTCAAATCAGGATCTGAAAACAGAAACTGTTTTCAAAAGTGAGGTTTTTGGTTAAGAAGTTTTTAAAAACCAAATTTTAAGCACCCACTATTCAACCCCCCTTCTAGTGGTGCTATACAGGTCCTAAAAGTGGTATCATAGCGCAGGCATACTCACTACAAGAAGATCCAACGATCTTTGTGAGATAGCATCCACTAGCCAGAAAACCGAACAAGAATGTATGTCAAGCCAAAGGCCTCCACCTTTTGAAAATGAGGTAAATTCTGATTCTGATTCGGATTCTGAACTATCTTATAATGACTTGTATGTTGAATATCTTTAATTACATAAGTTTGCTACGACTCTTGCAAAAGAAAAGAAACGGTTAATTGAAGACAAGAAATTGTTAGAATCTTCTAACACAAATCTTGTATCTCAATTAAACGATTCAAAAGAAGAGTTGTCTTGCATTATAAATTCATTAAAGTTTGAAATTTCATCTTTGACAACGGAGAATAATGAAATGAAAGCCGAGATCTCAGATTTGAGATCAAGAAACAAAGATCTAGAAAAGATGATAAAACAATTCGATACGGGTAGTTGTATGCTAGATCGTCTTATCTCTTCTCAGAAACATGAAAATGATAAAACCGGACTAGGATATGTTGAAGAGAATAAAGTACAAAATAACTCTACCAATTTTATTTTATCTAAGAAACTTCGTGCATTCAAGACAACTATACGGCCTAAAAAGATTTCAAGTGCACCACCCTCTATATCTCATTGCACTTATTCTTTTTCATCTCATACGAAATATAATCATGTGCCTTATAGATATAAAGGAAACCATTGATGCATACACGACATTCATAAAACATAAATGCATCTAGATCACGCACCATGCATACTAATATGAAGGCATATCAAAAACAAAAATCATACCATGTGCATGATGGCATTCTCGGTCAAAGGCCAAACGGATTTGCACCGAACATCTATTACATTGCTTCTTCATCTCTTTTATTACTTTTGGAAGACCTAGGAAGGTCACCCAAGTTTGGGTACCAAAAGGTACATTTGCAAAGGATTGAATAAATAACCCTTAAGAACGCACTTGACATACATGATTTTTGTTAATATACTATAAACTGCTATTTCTTTCTTACATGTACTTTTGATATTATTTAAAAAATAAAGGGGGGAGAGAGTGCATGATTTAAGGGGGAGAGAGAGCATGATTGCACAATTTAAGAGGAAGACAACGATACTAAAAAATTCGAATTTGTGCCTAATTGGAGGGGGAGCAATTATATTTAAATCATGAACCAGTGTTATTTTGTAAATCATCAAAATGGGGAGATTTTTGAAAAAAGTGTTTGAATGATTTACAAATGCATGATTTAAATAGTACGAGTTTACGAAATGCATGACAAAACGTTTTTGTGATATACATGCCTCATATGGTTTATATATTGTTGTCATACTAACAAGCCATGAAGCGTTAAAGCTTACATCATATGACAAACATTTGTTGTCTTTGAACTATTTTCAGGTGCCACAATTAATGAACTAAACTAGTTCATTAAGTGAAGTACTTAAATTAATGAACTAACTAGTTCATTAAATGGAGATATATTTGGACAAAGCTTTATGGCAACATAATTTGGAAATGGAAAGTCTCGCTCCTACTCCTCTCACACGCCTATATATATATATATATATATATATATATATATATATATATATATTATATTCTGATTTTTTTTTAAAAAAGGCACAATACACATATATTCCAACGTACTACCAACATGTTACATATATTACAAACGTACATCAACGTCATACCACTATATACACCTCATATTTATGAGTATATTCAGGTCTTATATCATATGATATAACCCATGGTGATGACAAAATTATAACGACATGTTGCAAGGTTATAAACCGAAAATTATCGTATCGGTGACTATCGAAACTTCATCGACGTGTCACGTACTTGCCATATAAAGATGGCCAGCCCATATACTTCAAAAATAGCCAAAAATTTCGTGGTTCACATGTTAAATTCAGCTACTAAATTATTCCATGTTGGCATACACAAAAATTTCAAATTCAATTTTATTTAGCACATGTGGGCACCTCTTAATCAGCCATTAGAGACGAATATCTACTTTATTTTATGTATATTATGTGTGACATAATATATAAGACATGTGCAAAAATTTTGAATTTAATCGGAGAAAAATCGCATAATCGACGAAAGTCGAAAATTTGGTTTTCTACGAACACAACACATGGAACATTTTTGGGCATGAGTTGTAACATGTATCTAGACACTTTTTACACATTCAAGATATGTTAAAGTGTTCTAGAAAATTCAAAATAGGGCTGGTTGTAATTTACCATATATGTGTAATTATTGTATAATATTTGACAAAGTTTACAAAAGTGAAATTCAGCACATGTTGGAGACAAACTACACGCCATTTGCTGCCTTGATGGAGCCTATGTTGAGCTTAGTTGGTATTTTAATTGGTAGAAAATAAACCACACATGATGGGTGACTTTGAAGAGGGCAACACACAAGGAATGATTTCAAAATGCAACACATGCTGAAAATTTTCAGCACATGTGAATAGTGGCCGAATTTTACTATGTTTTTGTCCTTAATTTGCATCCCAAAATTGAAGGGATTGAATGGTGATTGTTTGGAAACATTTTTGAATTATTTTTGTCATATGTTTTCCATGTTATTCTCAGATTTTACAGTTCATTAAAATTATGACAAGTTGGACCAATCATCAAGTGACAAGTAAGCAATGTCAAGTCATCCTTCCAGTCATAGTGTGACAAGTAAGCAAGATGATGTCATTTCTACACAAGGCAATCTTCCAAGGTCATTAAAAAAGAATTCTCAAGCAGGGAAAAGGCCCTAAGGGGGCGGCCACACATGGTTAAAAAGAAGAGAATAGTGCAAACAAGGCTAAGAACACAACTCATTCTCTCAAGATCAAGAAGCTCTACTACTTTCTTCTTCTCTTTTTCTTTCTTCTTCTTCTTCTATCAAGCCTATTGTTCATATATTCAAAATATTATATAGGATTTGATTATACCACCCACACTCATATATTGTTGTAAAAGGTTGATCAAGGTGTGACCAACCTTCATTCGATTGGTGGTGGTGTTCGTGATCGGTTTGTTTGGTTGTTTTGGTTATATTGGTTGTAAAAGGATGGAGTTGGTATATAACTACAGTAACCATTGTGTTAAGGTGTTTATGGTGTTACTGATAACCGAGGAAGGTGTCCTCAAAGACTGGAGTAGGTTGTTTTAACCGAACTAGTATAAAATTCTTGGTGTTCTTACTTTGAGCACTTTACTTTCTGTTTCTAGCATTTTGAATCAATTTCATTGCGGCATAAAAAATAGGAAACATTTTTCAAAAATTACAAAACTTTTCAGAAACATACGCACACCTCCTAGATTTTATTTGGCACAAGTTTCACTTCATTTGGATAAGTATAATTCAATCAAACTTGAATAGTTCTGAGGCTAGTGCAATCTGATTTTCAGAGTTGCAAAGGTTGAGAACATCAACGTGATTGATATACTTCCCAAAGGAATTTTTGAAAACTGTTTCAACATATTATAATAAATATCTTGAGGGTGTTGTCATTAAATTTTCAGACCATTTGTGTATATCTTTTGGCGACAAGTCTGGCTTTACGTCTTTCGATGCTCCCGTCTGCTTTGTATTTTATCGTAAACACCCATCTGCACCCTACTGTCTTTTTTCCTGGAGGGAGAGAATATTTTTCCCATGTTTTATTCTTTCGCAACGCAGCCATTTCAGTGTCCATCGCAGCTTTCCAATCTGGAAGACCAATCGCCTCCTCAGCTGTTTGAGGTATTATTTCAGAGCAAAGGGAGGCAAATAGTACTTTTGCATTCTCAGAGATGCTCCCCCTGACTGGGTTGAGTGGATACCTAGAGGCCTTTGCAACTTTGGTGGGCGAGTGCCTGTTCGGCGGGACCCCTCGTGTTGTTCTGGATGGTAAAACCCGTACATGTGGCTGCATAATAATATTATAACTGTCCTCTACAGTATCAGTAATGGGATTGGGTAAGGACTGATTAGGGGACTCTGTAGATTCATTGGGGATTGTATCAAAAACAGGAGTTGGGACTGAATTTGTATTACGTGTTGTTTCCGGCAGAACGTTCATATCGGGACCATTATTGTTGATGGGTACTGCAGAAGAAGGGCCTGTATGGTTGTTGATTAAGTAGTATTGTCGGCGCCATCTACTTGCCCCCTGTTGGTTCAATTAATCCCGGAACCGATGCTAAGTAATCACTAGTCAAGGCCTCCCTCTGTTTCTGAGGATGGGTTACGTAGTAATGCTCAGTTTCGACAAAGACACAATTCATGGTAATGAGAATCTTGCGGGTGTGAGGGTTATAGCACCAGTAGCATTTTTGAGTGGTGGCATAACCCACAAAGACACAGTTTTCAACACAGGGTTCTAGTTTGTGGTGTTTAGTATTCGGTACGTAGGTATATACGTTACAACCAAAGACTTTTGGTGGTAAAGTTTGAATCGAAGGAAGGATGGTTTGAAGGGATAGTGTCTGGAGAGGTGTCTTATGTTGAAGGATGGCAGTGGGAAGACGATTGAGAAGGTAGGCTGCGGTGATGACTGCCTCAGGCCAAAAACTCGAAGGAACATTGAACTCAAACATCATCGCATGCGTCATTTCAAGGAGGATACGATTTTTCCGTTCTGTGACTCCATTTTGTTCAGGGGTCCCGGAACACGAGGTTTGATGTATTAGGCCATTTTCCCGAAAGAATTGTGCTAACCCCCTATCGAAATACTCTCCGCCATTGTCGGATCGAAGAATTTTAATGGATGTATGATACTCGTGTTGGATCATGTGATAAAACTCAATAAAATGAGAGGCAACATCAGATTTATTTCTGACAAGTAAAATCCATGTCATACGGGAGTAATTATCAACAAAGATAACAAAATATTTAAACCCAAGGGGTGTAGTAACTGAAGAAGGACCCAAAACATCAGAATGTACTAAATCAAACATAGTACTAACACGTGTATGAGTAGAGCGATATGTCGCCCGAGTTTGTTTAGCCCGAAGGCAAGTCTCACAGGTAAACTGAACGAAATTATTAGGAAATAAGTCTGAGAATAATTTTTGAAGATAAAAAAAGATGTATGTCCTAACCGCCGATGCCAAAGCCATAACTACCGAGAGATATTACCGGTGGCAAGATTGGACTGACCATGTTGTCCCACCGCCTCAACATACTACAGGCCTCTTCTTTCAATACCACGTCCAATAATTGCCTTCGTATGAATGTCCTGGAGCAAACATAAAGTAGGATACATAAGGATCATGCATTCAAGAGTTTTGGTAAGTTGATTAATAGACAAAAATTTATTGGACAATGAAGGCACGTATAAGCAATTATTTAATTTAATTTGAGGAGTGATAGATATAGTGCCACCTTCGGATACAGGGATAGTTTGGCCATTAGCTGTTTCGATTAATGTTTTTGTAGGAGGTGTATAAGTGATAAAGTCGGTTTTGTCATAAGTCATGGTGTCTGTGGCTCCACAATTCAAAATCCACTGAGAGGAGTCAACTGTAGGAGTGGTATGGTGGGCAATATGGGCATAGGACAAATTTTGGCAAGATGGAGGAGTATTTGTGGAATTAGTGGATTGTATAGGGGTATCAGTGGACAAATTGAGTAAATTTGGGGAGATAGGTGGTGGTTTAGGAATATGGGGGTTCTGAACAATAATACGGGAAGTATGAGGGGCTGCAGTGGTAATATTCTCAAGAGAAGGGGTAGTGGGTGTAATTACTAAACCTATAGGGGGCACTTTAATAATATTATGAAACTGCATGGGGGTGGTTGGTAGATAAAATTTATTTAAAAAGGAAAGGGGTTAGGGTTTGCACCCGCCGCCGCTTTCTCTCCTTTCCGGAGTATTCTGCTCCCGTCCCTCTGGTTCTTCTTTGCAGCTTCTTGCTACTACCTGGTCTTCGCACCCTTTTGCTACAGCTGCCTTCCCCTTATCTTGTAGCTTCAATGCTATCTTGTGGAACTCCCACCATTCGGGGAAACCATGTAATTTGAAGCATTGTTCGATGGTGTGTCGGCGCTGCCCACAGTGACTGCAAACTAGGTGAGTTTTGTCTTCTTGGGATGATGGTAGGCCTGACCGAGAATTGCGTCCCTCTAGTGTTTTTGTTCCTTCGAATGAACCCCGACCCTGAGGTGGCCTGGAGTTCTTCTCCGGTGTCCCTTTACCTCGGCCCATTGGCCCTCTGATGGCCAAGCCATATCCAACTCCCTGTGATGTATTAACTGAGGGAGAATGTTCCATAATTACTTCATCTTTTACATCTAACTGACCCAGATCTCATTGTAGGCCACCTCTGCAGATGGGAGAGGATCTCTCTTCAGTAAATCTCGTTTGATTGGTCCATATTTGTCACTTACTGCTGTGAGCAGTTGATACAGTCTATGCTCTTGTACCCTTCTGTTAAACACGTTGATGTCCTTTTCACAATCCATTGGACTGGGTTCTTTGATATCAATTAGCATCCAGAGGTCATGTAACTTTCTCCAACACTCATCTAGGGGTTGATCCCCTTGTCTGATGGAATTAGCTTGTCGGGGGAGGCCAAAAATTTGTATGTTGTCACTGCCTGAGCCATAAGTAATGGCCAGGCCATCCCACAATGCATTTGTCGTTGGGTATCTGGAGGCATTACTGACCAAGCTGTCTTCTATATTGTCTATTATCCATGTGAAGACCAATGGGTCTTCTTGCTCCCATTTCAGATAAGTTGGATCTGTTGGTAGAGGGGTTGGAGACACCCTTGTGATATGGGCACTCATCCGTCTTCCCAACAGGGCTCTTTTCATCAGATTATACCACAATGGATAATTATGGCGTTTAGTTTCACCTTGATAACGAGATTGTCCATGTTGGCCGCTGATGGGCTTGGATTTATTTTGCTCTGTAAGAACAGGGAAAACTGCTCACTGAGATTGAATCCATCTGGAAGTGTAAGTGTGGGTTTCAGTTGTTCTGAGGGACTTTCTGCTGGTTGACAAGGTGATATTTGTGTTGCAGGTACAAGACACGAGTGTGTCAGAAGGTAGGAGAAAGGTATACTGGATGTGAAGATAAAACTTCTGAGCCAACTATAGATACATTACACTGGTATGCACTGGTTTTAGAAAGGTAAACTGGCTATGAGGAAATTTTTTCTGAGCCAGCAATTTTTGCACAAACACGGTTTTCTTGGATCAAGTCTCTGATACCATGTTAATTGGTAAACTTGGAGACTGATGAGCAGAAAACTTTTTTCATTGATTTCATACATACAATGGTATCCTATTTGTACAAGTTTTGTATGCTACGTACAAGGAAATAATAATCAATCAAATAAATGTAATCAATCAATCGTAATCAAAATTTTCTAAATCCCTTCATTAGTGGATGGGAATCTGCTAACTATGGTAACTGTCTAACATTTCCGCGGCTCGAACTCGTGATCTCTAAGGTCACAAAGTTGCAGAAAGTTAAAACAGACATTAAAGTCCTTACTTGAAGGAAGAATTTCCAATACTCGTAACTCATCATTGTCCGTAACAGTGGCCCTAAAAGTAACCAGAAATGCAGAATTATCGCTTTCTCAAACATTTGGAAAAAAATAGCATTTTTATTTTCCAGTTAACCATTACACAAATGACAATTCACTATAAACAAGATCATAAAGCATATTCAAGCTGTAGATAGGGGTGTTAACGAAACGAGCTGAATCGAATATTAGGTTTTTGAATTTGGATTCGTTTAGTTAAACAAACTGTTCGGCTCGGTTTGTTTAGTATAACGAGTTTTAAAATTAGATTGAGTTCGGCTCGATAACACTATAATTGTTTAAATGAACCGAATAGTTCGTGAGCAGTTCTGCTCGTTTTAGTAAATGAACTCAAACAATTGTTCGAATTCGACTCGTTTAAGTAAAATTGACAAACAAACTCGAGTCGAATATGAATCAAACTCGAACAGTTCACGAACTCTTCGGTTCGCTTAACAGCCCTATATGTAGAAAATCAAAGGAAATCACCTATATGAAGTTACCAACAGTTCAATCCAAGAAAATCTGCCCAAATTTAAGGGACATAAATTGATTAGACCAAAACTCAGCTGCTTGGATAAAACAAGGCTTTCAAGTTAGTCATAACGGTCAACGTAACTCAAGCTCAGCTAGTTGACTGGTCAACCTCGATCCAGCTTAAGGGCTGCCTCGGCCGCAAGTCCGCCTTAGTCAACAAGCTCGTCAGCTTCGGCCTCCTTCAGCTCAGCTAAGGCAGGTCATCCAAGGCAACTAAGACAGGACAGAGTCCCCTTCCAGTTCTTGGTCAGTTCGGCCACATACCTAAGACAGCACCTCAAATCGGAAAGTACATAACCCGGTCATAACATGGTCAGACCTACTACAAGTTTGCTCAGTCCAGCTCGGCAGATCTCACTATTCACCTTGGCCAAACCGCACTCGGGGCAATTTAGTTCGGCCACTGTATGCTTCGACAGACCTAGCTCGGCCGTAGTATGCCTAAGCAGAGTCCTGCCACACAGCAAGCTTGGTCTCTTAGCTCGACACGTGGTGCCACCTGGCCTACATGCAACTGAAGGCTGCTAAACAGCGCATCCATTCATCTTCACATGTCAACCATGTAAACGGGAGTTGCCAGCACAGCAACCCACAGCGCCGCATGGCTATCATGCAAGCCAGAATCTTCACCTAGACAGCCAGGTGTCATCACCACCTCTATTCTGGGACATGCAGCTCTCAGCTTCAACCGCTATAAATAAAAGCTTTATCAACAGAAGCAGAACCAAGTCCATTTTCACGACTTGAAGTCTTTTCCAAGGCCTGAAGTCTTCTCAGACAAGCCTATTTTCTGGCTATTCCCACTCTAGACGACACCTCAGACTAAATAGTCCTCAGCTCGGCCATAACTATGCCTCAGCCGACCCACTTAAACAGGTTTATACAACCTTTGATTCCAGCATAAGCTATACACTAAAATTCCCATAACTGACTTGAGCGTCGGAGGGTTTTCCCCAGGTCAGTGACCCTGGGCCTCTAACGTCACCTTTCTTTCTCAGGCTCCAGTGACGGACCCTAACAAAGAGCTGACGACATACCACAAGGATTGTCTCCAATCCACCTGGTAAAAATCTGACTTCATCATTTGGCGCTAGAATGAAAGCCTTGAACCTCTGTCTCCCTTAAAATAGCCTTCTAAAGGCCTTCTAGGCAACCAGCCTACAAATCCATCATTGGAAGATGGATAAGAATGATCAGACAAGGGCCAAGTGGCTTAAGACCCCTAGGAGACATCAGCGGTCTCCTCGCATGCAATCAGAACAGGGTTCTCTAGGTCTGGCAGAATCCTCAACCCCCACTGCTAACTTCACCTACGAAGAACACCTGCGAGCCATCCGCTATGTGGCTCAGAATCCCATCGTGTTCCAGGCGGTGGTGAAAGAAATAAAGGAAAAAGCCCCAGTCTGACCCAGTGAGGTCTATCCTACTACCTCTCTTCAACCAAGGGAACTCATGGAGTATACACCAACTTGGCCAGAGTACTATCCTGAACCCCGGGAGTGGATTCATGGCCGAGGCTAGACGCTCAGGTCAGCGTTCTAGCAGCTAGCACTTTACGTCCGAGCCTTTAAAGGCTCTAGACTATCATTTGAAATGCGCACGAAAAGCGTTGCTGCCACTCAGACATGGCAGAGAAGTTGAAAAGGAGGCCAGAGTCCCACCCCGTGAAAATCGCGCTGCCCATCTGAGGCTAGGCGGCCGAGGCAAAAAAGGGGTGCCTCTGTTGGCCTCCAAGACTCATATTCTTTCCGTCATAAGGGAGGAAGGCCTAGCAAGGGATCTCAAACCTCTATCAGGACCTTTCCACAAAAGGGATCTTCAATTATACTGCCTCTTCCATCATAATATCGGGCATGAAATAGAGGACTGCAGGCAGCTCGGCCACGAGATTGAACGCTTAATTAATCTTGGTTACTTGCAATGCTACTACAATCCGAGGTCCAGGCTGCATAACATGCTGGATTTTACTCAGCCTCCTCCTGATTAAAGATGCCGACTCGATCACAGGCGTCGGCCACCAGAGAATGAAGACCCAGATGTGGCTGGGCAAAGGCTGCGGGCTTCCGAACGGATAAGGCTAACCTGAGGGCGAAAGCCGACAACATTAAGGGTCATAGCCCCAATTTACCCGCATGTATCCAAACCTTCTTGTACATATATGTCCATATATATAAAGCTGAGCTTTATTCATCAATGTCATTTCAAATTTTCTGTTACAAATAAGATTCACATATACAAATCAAGTTTTATCTCGCTTACGGGGCATGATGATCCCAGCCCTACTCAGATTCTTGGCCCATCTCAGCTCGGCCTATCACTCTACCTGCTATCTAGCCTATGTTGGAGGCTTAATTATTATTCCTTCACCTGATGGTTCATGAAGAGATTCATCTAGACCATGAGAAAAGCTCTGTGCCTACCTGACGTCCGCTTTATGGTTCGTAACAGAATTGGGGCCCGACAAGATTCGTGCTTAGCCGATATCTGCCTTATGGCTCATGAAGGGACTCGTGACACTAGCTTTCTCGTCTCGGTGACTTCTCTCTTATGGCTCATCAGATCAAGGAAACGATACATTATGCGTCCAATACCGGCAAAGGTTCACCTCGGTTTTAAGGCCTTATAAGGGGTTCTCCTGGGCGTGCATATCCGCCTTACGGTGGGCCTCGGTCTTAAGACTTGTAAGGGGTTGACCTTGAATTCTTCCCAGCCTCGGCTCGGACAAAACGCCCTCCCATGTTGGGGGCTCAACAATTTGCTCTCTGCCTTATGGTTTTAAGGGATCCCCCAGATACGACAGATTTCGCACCTTGGGAATAGTGGCCCAGATGATCACCCCCGTTCTTTGCCTTATGGTTTTAAGGAAACTCCAAACGTAACAGGTTTCACGTCTCAGCAAAATGACCTAAGTGGTCTTACTCCTCTGCCTTATGGTTTTAAGGGGATTTAAATTGGCCGTTACAAGGGAAACCTAGACCAAATAGTCTTGTCTCGGCCGAAACAAGTAATGTTTCGGCCACATGATCTCTGCTCGGCGTTATCAAAGACAAGCTCTTAGCTTCTAAATCCCCAAGGAAAATTGGGCAAGTTGTTGCCCAGACCGGAATAGCCGAGCAGGGAAAGACGCCGATATAAGCTTAGAGGCAATTAAAGACTTGGAACGATTCTAAGTTAGTATTTAGCCTGATCTCGGCTAAAGCAGATCAAGTCTACTGGCTCAGCCGGATAGCTCAGCAGACCTCAGCCCCAACCTATTCCTGTCTCGGCCCAAACAGAATAACAGGTTTATTCTAAATTTAAAACTTGCAGACTTAGTTTATTTTTATTAAAGCCGACTGCAGAGTTAGAAGTTTGCCAAGTGCAAAGCCGACCCTGAATCTCGGCAACAACCAGTTTGAAGACCAAGTTCAAGAAATGTTACTTAGCAAAAATTCTGAAAATAAAAGAGCAGAACAGAATAAAGAGCTGAAGTGCAAAGAGTGTTTAAACACTTAAAAATTTCATTGAAGGGTTCCAAGTACAAAGATCCCGCAAGGACTATTCGGCCCTATTACAAAAGAAGATCCTAAGTCTACTCTTTAGCTTCCCTCAGGTATGCTCCATTAAGAAATGATGCGAGCACGGGTAGGATCCCACTCTTTTACCCAAGCTTCTCCTCCAACAATGGGTTAGGCACAAAGGGGCCAAGCTCCTCCTTGCTTCCAATGTCTTTAGATAGGCTGAAATGAGCAACCAATCCTTGAAGAATGGTGTGGACTAGGCAAATGATAAACACCCTCCTAGGCAGCATTCATCTTGTCTTGGAAATCACCCTCAAGCATGCTCAAACTTTGAAGGTTTTTAGACTTGATTTTTAGTGAGAAATCAAGAAAACAAAGATGCCTTCTAAGGAGAAAAGCAACAGAATTTTTATTCTTCAACCAAGCTGAATGTAAACATTGGTTTACATGGCTTAAATAAGGATAAAACTCATCCTAACACTTACCCTAGTCAAAAGTAAAATAAAGCACAAATATTCTGGTCTTAGGGCCAGACCAAAACGTTTGGAACCTATTCAATTGGCTTAAAGAGGTCGAACTCCAAGAACAAACAAGGGTGCTGGATTTTA
Source organism: Eustoma russellianum (assembly GCA_036186865.1). Lineage (NCBI taxonomy): Eukaryota > Viridiplantae > Streptophyta > Magnoliopsida > Gentianales > Gentianaceae > Eustoma > Eustoma russellianum. Next base: position 16,105,245 of record AP025048.1, on the reverse strand, counting down.
GGCCAAAGTGGTGCCTCTAGTTGACTCGCCTTTTCCCGTGGAAACAAGCAGAATTTGAAGAAGTGTCCTTCTTGGAAAATTTAGTTCACGTGTTCATCTTGAATTTTGGCATTTGAATGACCCATTTTGGGGTTCCCATGACTGAGTTATGCGCCCACAAAGTTCAAGCAATTTTCAGGTGGCTGGATTTTAGGCAGAAATAGTGCCCTTGGTTGACTGGACTTTTACCGCCGATGCCAGTCGAATTTGAAGATGAGTCCTTCTTGGAAAATTTAGTTCACATCCTGAAATTGACGTTTGGCTTTTGAATGACCCAATTTGGAGTTTGTATAAATGAGTTACACGTCCACAAAATTCAGGTAAATTTCAGCTCTTTTCAGCATGCTTGGTCTAGACTTCAACACGCGTTTTGGCAACTCCAACAGCCCCTACTAAGCAAACAAAGACATAACAAGCATCAAACAAGTAAAGAAAGAGATAATAAACAAAAATACAAGAAACCCAAAGAAGATAAAATGTTTGTTGAGCTGGTTCGATGAAATGAACTCAATGAACTTCAGGTTCATCTTGTACATGTCTTAAGAAGAAGCTTCCAACTTCAAAACCGAGTTGTTTGGCTTTAGTTCTTGTTATAGGAAAATTAGGTGGCACATCCTCATGATGGGTACCTTGGACCGCATCAATCCCCCCTCCTCAAAAGGATTCGTCCTCGAATCAATATGATCATCATTGAAGGGGGTGAAGTCAACAACATTAAATGTAGAGGAAACGGAACCATATCTGTCCGGAAGATCAAGAACATAAGCGTTCATACGGATTCGTTCAAGGACCTTGAATGGACCATCTCCTCTTGGCATCAATTTAGATCTCCGCTCTTTAGGAAACCTTTCCTTCCGGAGGTGCAACCAAACTAGATCCCCTGGCTCAAAGGAAATCTGCCTACGATGTCTATTAGCCCTCCTTGCATAAGCTTTGTTCTTTTCTTCTAATTGGGATTTAACTTTTTCATGCAATTTTTTCATCAAGTCAGCTTTTTGTTTACCATCAAGACTAGCTCGTTCATGCACGGGAATGGGGATCAAAACAAGGGGTGATAAAGGATTAAATCCATATACAACCTCAAAAGAACTATGCAATATACCATGATGAACACTTCAATTGTATGCAAACTCAATGAATGGTAAACAATCCTCCCAATTTTTTAAATTCTTCTAAATGATGACACGCAAGAGTTGAGACAAAGTTCTATTAACAACCTCAGTTCGGCCGTCGGTTTGTGGGTGCGCAGTGGTGGAAAATAACAATCTAGTACCTAGCTTTCCCCATAAGACACGCCAGAAGTGGCTAAGGAACTTAGCGTCTCGATCACTCACTATGGTCCTAGGCATGCCATGCAACGTAACAACTTCCCTAAAGAACAAATCAGCTATGTGAGTGGCATCATCAACTTTTTTACATGTAATGAAATGAGCCATCTTAGAGAATCTATCAACTACAACAAACACAAGATCCCTCCCAGCTCGAGACCTAGGGAGGCCTAAGACAAAGTCCATAGAAATGTCTATCCAAGGTGATTCAGGTGCAGGCAAAGGCGTGTAGAGGCCATGTGGTTGGGACTTAGATTTGGCTTGTTTGCAATTGATGTAGTTGCTACATGTTTTCTCAACATCCACACGCATGTGTGGCCAGTAAAAATGCTCCTTTAAGGTCTCCAAGGTTTTGAACACTCCAAAGTGCCCCATCAACCCTCCTCCATGTGCCTCTTTTACTAATAACTCTCTCATGGAACACTGTGGCACACATAACTTTTGTTCCTTAAACAGATACCCCTCATGCAAATAGAACTTTCCAAAGGGCGCCTCTTGGCATGCCTCAAAGATAGTGCCAAAGTCATGATCATTAGCATACATCCCCTTAAGAGATTCAAAGCCTAGCAATTGGGAAGATAACTTGGTAACTAATGCGTACCTCCTAGAGAGAGCATTAGCAACGATGTTATCTTTACCTTGCTTGTACTTAATCACATAAGGAAACTGCTCTATGAATTCTACCCGTTTGGCATGTCTCTTATTTAACTTACCTTTCCCTTTAATATACTTTAAGCTCTCATGGTCCGTATGAATGACAAACTCCTTAGGTTAAAGGTAGTGTTGCCAAGTCTGGAGGGATCTTACAAGAGCATAAAGTTTTTTGTCATAAGTGGAATAGTTCAAGTAAGCTCCCTTTAATTTTTCGCTAAAATAGGCTACGGTCTTCTTAGCTTGGGTCAAAACGGCACCTATGCCCACTCCACTCGCATCACACTCAATCTCAAAGGTTTCATCAAAGTTAGGTAACCTAAGTATGGGTGCAGTGGTCAGCCTTCTCTTCAACTCCTCGAATGCCTTTTGCTGTGACTCTCCCCACTTGAATGGCATATCTTTCTTCACAATTTCATTTAAAGGGCCAGCTATAGAAGAAAAGTCCTTGACAAATCTCCTATAAAAACTAGCTAACCCATAAAAGCTCCTTACTTCTCCTACATTCTTAGGAATAGGCCATTCAGTGATCGATCTTACTTTCTCTTCATCCATCTCTATTCCCTCAAATGTGATCACAAATCCTAGGAATACAAACCTTTTCTAAGTAGAATGAACACTTCTTAAGATTGGCATAGAGTTGTTCCTTCTTAAGCTTCTCAAACACAACTCTAATGTGATCTAGGTGATCTTCAAATGTTTTGGAATAGATTAGGATATCATCAAAGTACACGACGACAAACTTTCCGATAAAGGCTCTCAAGACTTCATTCATCAACCGCATAAAAGTGCTAGGGGTATTGGTTGTAGAGAAAAAGGGGGTTTGAGTGATTTCAAAATATATGATTTAAATAAGCTTAAAAACGTGCATGATATAAATGTGCATGGTATATTGCATATAACTTGCCTTATATAATTCATATATAATGTTGTCGTACTAACGAGCCATGAAGCTTTAAAGCTTACATCAAATGGCAAACATTTGTTGTGTTTATACTATTTTCAGGTGCCACCATAAATGAACTAAACTAGTTCATTAAGTGAAGTACTTAGTTAATTAAACTTAGTTCATTAAAGGAAAGGCACAAAGGCAACAAGACCAAGAAAGGAAAGTCTCCTCCTCCTCCTTTTCACCACATATACATGCATATATATATATATATATACAAAAATATATTTTTTCAGATTTTTTGAAAAATGCACATACACATGTATTCCAATGTATTACCGGCACGTTATATATTTTACGTACGTACGTTAACGTCACACCACTATATTTAACTCATATTTATGAGTATATTCAGGTCTTATATCATATGATATAAGTCATGGTGATGACAAATTAAATACGACACGTTAAAAGGTTCTAAACCGAAAATTGTCGTATCGGGCGAATACCGAAACTTGGCAAACGTGTCACGTACTTGCCATAAATAGATGGCCAGCCCCTACAACTCAAAAATCCTTATAATTTTCGTGGGTATGATGATGGTCACAGCCATAAAATCATTCCATGTTAACACACACAAATCACCTCATATTAAGGCCAAATTGTGGAGATTCCAATTTTAATTTTGTCACATGTCTAGGCGCCTCTTTAATCAGCCTTATGAGCTGAATATTAAAGTTTATATTATGTATATTATGTGTAACATAATATATATAACATGTGCAAAAATTTGGAATTTAATTAGAGGAAAATCGGGTAATCGATAAACATCGAAAATTCGGTTTTCTACGTACACAACACATGGAACGTTTTTGGCACATCATACGACATGTATCTAGACACTTTTTAAATATGTCATACATCTTAAAGTGTTCTAGAAAATTAAATTAAGGGCTGATTGGAATATGCAATGTGTGTATTATTAAATGTGCACTATTTTACAAAGTTTGCAAAAATAAAATTCAGCACATGCATATACAATCATACACGCCTATTTCAGCTGACATGGAGCATATGCGGAGCCTTGTTGGCATATTGATTGGTCAAGAATCAATCATACAATGTTGGTGATTTAAAGAAAGAAGCTACAAAAGGTAATGTTTCAAATTTTATCTCATTTGAAACACATGCTGAAAATTTCAGCATGTGTAGTTAGAGCTGGCCGATTTTCATCATTCATGAGGGTATATTTTGTGTCTTGAAACATGGAATCAAATGGAAGACAAATTGGAATTTATTTGAATAAGATATGAAAGTAAAGTTGTGATATCTTGAATATCACACATGCTGAAAAATTTCAGCATGTGTATGAATGTATCTTGGCCGAAATATTGGCCTTGTTGGTGTCTAATTTCTATTCCATAAATGATGAGATTATTGTCTACTAATTGGTGATTTATTTTTAAGAGAAAAATCAAAGAAAATTTGGCAACAATTTGAAATAAGCACCATGTATCACATGCTGAAATTTCAGCATGTCAAGTCTCATTCATGGCCGATTTTATCATCAATTTTGTGAGGAAATTATCTTGCTTAATTTATGTGATGATCTTGGAAGTCGTGGTAATTGTTTTATGATGATTTTGGCATATGTTTTTAGTGGAATTCTCAGATTTTCCAAGTCATCAAATGATGACAACATTCAACCAATCAATGAGTGCCAAGTAAGCAAAAGTTAAATGATCATCCAATGAGGAGGTGCCAAGTAAGCAAGATCATGTCACAATGATTCCACACATTCTCCCAAGGACTTAGAAGACAATTTTCAAGAGGGGAAGAGCGCCAAGGGGGGACGGCTATGATGTTAAAAATAGAAGGAAGAAGAACAAAACAAGAACAAGAACAAGCATTACAATCTTGAAGCATTAAAAATGTCCTAGCCTTCTTCTTCTACACTCTCTTTCTTTCTTCTTCCTAAAAGTCTATTGTACTTACATTCATATTCTTGAATAGGCTTATCTTAAACCACCACACATTCTTTATATTTGTAACAGATTGATCAAGGTGTGATCAATCTTCAATCTTGCAAGGTGGTGGTGTTCGTGCGCATTATATTGATCATACAAGGTTTGTAAAGGGTTGGAGTTGGTGTATAACTCCATCAACCCTGTGGTAAGGTGTATTTGTGTTGTGTGATTAGTGTGAACCAAGGAAGATGTTCCTTGAAGACTGGAGTAGGTTGTTTATAACCGAACCAGTATAAAATTCTTGGTGTCATTTACTTTCAGCACTTATATTCTGTTTCAGCACTATTTATTCTTTTTGATTACAGTCGTAAAAATAGTAAACATTTTTCAAAAATTATGAAACTTTTCAGAATAATATCCACACGTCTTAAGGTTAATTTGGCAAAAGTTTCAGCCCTTTTGGATAAGTATAAGTCAATCAAACATCCAAAGTTCTGAGACTAGTGCAGTCTGATTTTCAGGCTTGCAAAGGTTGAGACTTTGAGTGTATTTGACTAATTTCCCGAAAGAATTTTTCAAAACTGTTTCAACCCATTTAAATATAACATATAAGGGTTTAGTGGTTAAAATTTTAGAGCATTTGGAGTTACGTACAAATAGGAACAAATTTTTCAAAAAAAGTCTGCTGTTTCTGGCAGATTCGCGAAATCTGACCACCAACGATTTTTGAAGGGGTTAAAGGTTGAATTTAAATCTGAAATTTTTAGGAGACACTCATAACATCTGAGGCTAAGTTCTCTCAAAATTTCAGAATTTTTGAAGACCTACAACCTGGTTTTAAAAACGTCTTAAAACTGGTCCTGAAAACAGAAACTGTTTTCAGAAGTTGAGTTCTTGTGTCAAAACAATTTTAAAAACCACACTTTCCGCACCAACTATTCAACCCCTCTTGTAGTGGTGCCTTTCAGATCCTACAAGTGGTATCAGAGAGCAGGAACACTCACTTTAAAGGATCCAACAATTCAGTGAGATGGCAACCACAAATCTCAAAATCGAGCAAGAAGGTATGTCGAGCCAAAGGCCTCCTCTTTTTGACGGTGAGTCATTCATTCAATGGAAACTAAGAATGAAACTTTTTCTTATGGCAATAGATATTGATCTTTGGTCGATTATAGAAGATGGTCTTTTTGTTCCATCTAAGTTATCCACCGTAGACGGAGTCACTCTAGAAGTTGTTAAACCTAGACAAGAATATACAAGTGAGGATAAAAAGAAACTTAGCATGAATGCTAGGGCTATGCAATTACTCTTAAATGGTTTAAGTAAGAGTGAGTCTAGTTATGTCTCAATCTGTTCTAGTGCACAAGAAATGTGGAGAATACTCGAAATGAAACACGAAGGCACTAGGCAAGTAAAAGAGTCAAAGATAAACATGCTTATGTCCACACTTGAGTCGTTTAAATTATTGCCTAATGAATCTATTGTTGATATGGATCTTCGTTTGACTAACATCTACAATTCTCTTGAGTCTCTTGGTAAAGCCTTTACCATGCAAAAAAAGGTACAGAAAGTCTTGCGAAGCCTTCCATCCGAGTGGGACCCTAAAGTAACCGTAATAGAAGAAAGCAAAGAAACGAACTCAATAAAGATGGAAGAGTTAATTGGATCACTTAAGGTCTATGAGAATACACTCACCATACGGAAATTGGAATCATCTAAACAAGGTAAAGCTATTGCTTTTAAATCAAATGAATACGTCTCTACTTCTTCCGATTACGTAGATGATAGTGATTCTGAATCGGATAACGATGACTTAATTCTATTGGCTAAAGGTTTAAGAAAATTTATGAGAAAGTCATTTAGAAACAAAAATAAGGGCACTTCGACTAAAAGAAATAAGAACAAGACAAATGATAAGGATGTTAAATGTTATGAATGCGGCAAACTTGGACATTTATCATATGACTGCCCTAATAAGGAAAAACAAATAAATAAATATCCTGACAAGGAACGGAACAAGAATAGACTCGTCTCAGAACCCAAGCAAAGGAAACGTGCTCTCAAAGCCTCCACTTGGAGTGATACATCGGATTTCGAGACTGAAACCGAAGAGGAGACTGCACAAGTATGCTTTGTCTCCAAAGCATCTAATGAGGTATCATCTGATTCTGATTCTGACTCTGAGCCTTCTTATGATGATCTTTTTAGTCAGTACTTAGAACTGCATAAATTCACTAAGACTCTCGCCAAAGAAAAGAAGCGATTAATTGAAGACAAGAAGATGTTAGAATCTTCTAACGAAAATCTTGTTGCTCAATTAAACGATTCTAAAGAAGAGTCATCATGCATCATCAATGCATTAAAGACAGAGATTTCATCATTGACCACTCAAAGTAATGAAATGAAATCCGAGATTTCAAGTTTGAAATCAAGGAATACAGACTTAGAAAAAATGATGAAACAGTTTGATACGGGATCTAACATGCTGCATCGTATTATCTTATCACAAAAACATGATAGTGATAAAACGGGTTTGGGATACGTTGAGACAAATAAAGTATCCACCAAACCAACTAACTTTGTTGTGTCTAAGAAAGTAGACACCCCAAAGCCAAAAACGGCGTCTAAGATGACGCAAAGACCTCTCCCTTCCTCACTCCCCACCTCTTCCTTATATCATGCGAAATACAATTTTGTGCCATATAGATATGAGAAGAAACAAGTAATGCATACACGTCATCCATTTCATTCATCTAGATCATGCATTACGCACACAAACACAAGGACATATCAAAAACGTCCTACATATAATGAGTATAAAGGAGTTCTTGGCCAAAGGCCCAAAGTGCATTCACCACATGTTTATTACATTGCACCTTCATCTATATTCTTGCCATTTGCTAGACCGAGAAGGATCACCCAAGTATGGGTACCGAAAGGTACTTTTACCAAGTGGTGATTAACTAACTCGCAAGGACCCAAAGTTAAAAGGGTACCTAAATCATTCTTGCACATTGCAGGGAGCCCACACGTCAAAAGATACATCCATAAAGTGGTTCCTTGACAGTGGCTGCTCAAGGCACATGACGGGTGACCCAAGCTTGTTCACAAAATTAAAGAAGGTCACAAAAGGCGGATCCATGACCTTTGGAGACAACAACGAAGGCAAGATCATCGAAAAAGGTACAATTGGTAACCCAAGCACTCTTCAAATCTCCAATGTCTTTTTGGTAAGCAACTTATCTTATAATCTTCTTAGTATTTCTCAATTTATTGATAATGGCTTTGATGTGTGTTTCACTCACCCTTATTGCAACACAATAAATAAAAATGGAGAAACCGTTTTAAAAAGAAAACGAGAAGGAAACATCTTTACGCTTTCTATGGATGACATGGTAGACGCTAAAGTTAAGTGTTTTATGTCAAACGAACCTAATGTAAATTTGTGGCATAGACGTTTAGGACACATTGGCATTTCCACACTAGAAAAACTCCAACAAAAGAACCTAGTACGAGGATTGCCTACACTTGATTTAGACAACTTTCAGTTGTGTGAATCTTGCATAAAAGGCAAACAAACACGCGAGTCACTTAAGCCTAAGAATGAAATAAGCACGACTAGAGTCTTAGAACTATTACACATTGATTTATTTGGTCCTAGTCGCACTACGAGCCTTGGTGGGCGTCACTATGCATGCATGATTGTTGATGATTTTTCTCGTTATACTTGGACTTTATTTCTTGCATATAAGGATGATAGTTCCATTGAGATTGCGAAATTAATCAAACAACTTGAAAATCAATACGGTGTCAATGTGAAAAAGATAAGAAGCGATAGAGGCGGTGAATTTAAAAACAAGGATATGATTTCATTTTGTGAAGAAAAAGGTATCAAGCATGAGTTTTCGCCACCTAGAACTCCACAATTAAATGGAGTAGTAGAAAGAAAGAATCGAACATTACAAGAAATTGCTAGGACTATGTTATGTGAAAATAAATTGCCTAGATTTCTGTGGGCGGAAGCCGTAAATTGTGCATGCTACATAGTAAATCGCTTATCTATTAGAAAGAAAATAAACAAGACGCCTTATGAGATAATGAATGATCGCATGCCTAAGATTGATTATTTTCGTGTGTATGGATGCAAATGTTTTGTTTTAAATACAAAAGATAATTTAGATAAATTTGAATCCAAATCAATTGAATGCATTTTTGTTGGATATTCTATAAATTCAAAGGCATATAGATGTTATGATCCTCTCACTAGACAAATTATAGAATCTATTCATGTGAAGTTCAATGAATTTGGTGAGATTGACAAAGATAAAGAATATGATGATGACTTTGAATTGAAACCCGTGTTGAATGAAGATGATAGCACTTTTGATATGCATGATATTCATGATACACTAGAAATGCATGATCACTTAGAAGTGCATGATAACATAGAAAATAATCAACCAAGATGGCATAGAGATCACCCACATGATCTCATTATAGGCGACATCACTCACGGTGTGCGACCACGTAGAAGAATAACTTCGGATGAAATAAATCAATTTCATGCTATGATTTCTGAAATTGAACCCAAAAATGTGCATGATGCTTTGAGTGATTCTTCTTGGATTGATGCTATGCATGATGAGCTTAATAAATTTGTTAGAAATGATGTATGGGATTTAGTACCACGACCACAAGATAAGACCATAATAGGCACAAAGTGGGTGTTTAGAAATAAAATGAATGAAGAAGGAAAGATCGTTAGAAATAAAGCTAGATTTGTAGCACAGGGCTATAATCAAGAGGAAGGAATCGACTATGATGAAATATTTGCACCCGTAGCACGTTTAGAAGCTATACGACTTTTACTTGCCATTGCTTTCATGAAAGATTTCAAATTGTATCAAATGGACGTAAAAAGTGCATTCCTAAATGGATTTATACAAGAAAAGGTATACGTGAAACAACCACACGGTTTTGAAGATTTGAAACATCCCGATCACATGTACAAACTAAAGAAGGCACTATACAAACTAAAGCAAGCACCTAGAGCATGGTATGATCGTTTTGCTACTTTCCTTTTAGAAAATGGTTTTCAACGAGTACTATAGATAGTACATTATTTTTGAAACAAGATAAATCGGATTTACTTATTATTCAAATCTATGTCGATGACATTATTTTCGGTTCTACCTCACATAAACTTGTTGAAGATTTTGAAAATTGCATGAAATCCGAATTTGAAATGTCTATGGTTGGTGAGCTTAACTATTTTCTTGGCTTGCAGATTAAGCAAACGAGTAAAGGCATTCACATAAGTCAAGCTAAATATGTAAATGACATGATTAAAAAGTTCAACTTTGAAAATTCGAAACCATCCCCCACCTCTATGAGTGTTACTACTAAATTGGACAAAGATGAACATGGTAAAGATTTCGATAATGCCTTATATAGATCTATGATTGGTTCTCTGCTATATCTTACTGCTAGTAGGCCTGATATCATGTTCAGTGTATGCATGTGTGCACGTTTTTAAAGTCAACCTAAGGTGTCTCACTATAATGCGGTAAAAAGAATATTCCGCTATATTAAGCACACGCCTACCTTAGGTATTTGGTACGATAAAGATTCCGAATTTAATTTACATGCTTATACTGATGCAGATTACGGTGGCTGTAAAATAGATTGGAAGAGCACGAGTGGCACTTGCCAATTTATAGGAAACTCACTCATTTCATGGTTTTCCAAAAAGCAAGCAAGCGTTGCTTTGTCCACTACTGAGGCTGAGTACATGGCACTTAGCCTTTGTTGCACATAGTTGTTATGGATAAAACAACAACTCTCGGACTTTGGAATTACCGTAAATAAAATTCCTATATATTGTGATAGTATGAGTGCAATTAACCTGTCTAAAAACCCTGTGTTACACTCTAAGGCCAAGCATATAGAAGTACGCTACCACTTTCTTCGTGATCACGTAAATAATGGAAATATTGTCATAGATCACGTACGCACAGAGGCACAAGTAGCGGATATTTTCACTAAAGCCTTAAATCAAGCCACATACGAATCTCTTCATTCTAAATTAGACATGATTTCTGCTGATATGATTTGATTTGATTCTTTTTTCTTATTTACAGGCATCTTTTGATTTACTTTCCAAAATAAAGGGGGAGAGAAAGCATTATTTAGGGAGAGAGATACTGATTGCATACTGATTGCATAAATCAAGGGGGAGCTGATTGCATAAATCAAGGGGGAGCGGTTTTGAAATTTAAAATTCAAATTTTGAATTTATGCATGATTGAAGGAGGAGCGATAGGATTTAAATCATGAGTATAGGTTATTTTGAAAATCATCAAAAGGGGGAGATTGTAGAGAAAAAAGGGGTTTGAGTGATTTCAAAATATATGATTTAAATGAGCTTAAAAACGTGCATGATATAAATGTGCATGGTATATTGCATATAACTTGCCTTATATAATTCATATATAATGTTGCCGTACTAACGAACCATAAAGCTTTAAAGCTTACATCAAATGGCAAACATTTGTTGTGTTTATACTATTTTTAGGTGCCACCATAAATGAACTAAACTAGTTCATTAAGTGAAGTAATTAGTTAATTAAACTAAGTAGTTCATTAAAGGAAGCTACATTTGGACAAGGCACAAAGGCAACAAGACCAAGAAAAGAAAGTCTCCTCCTCCTCCTTTTCACCACATATACACGCATATATATACAAAAATATATTTTTTCAGATTTTTTGAAAAATGCACATACACATGTATTCCAACGTACTACCGACACGTTATATATTTTACGTACGCATGTTAACGTCACACCACTATACTTAACTCATATTTATGAGTATATTCAGGTCTTATATCATATGATATAAGTCATGGTGATGACAAATTAAATATGACACGTTAAAAGGTTCTAAACCGAAAATTGTCGTATCGGGCGAATACCGAAACTTCGCAAACGTGTCACGTACTTGCCATAAATAGATGGCCAGCCCCTATACCTCAAAAATCCTTATAATTTTCGTGGGTATGATGATGGTCACAGCCATAAAATCATTCCATGTTGACACACACAAATCACCTCACATTAAGGCCAAATTGTGGAGATTCTAATTTTAATTTTGTCACATGTCTAGGCGCCTCTTTAATCAGCCTTATGAGCTGAATATTAAAGTTTATATTATGTAGATTATGTGTAACATAATATATATAACATGTGCAAAAATTTGGAATTTAATTAGAGGAAAATCGGGTAATCGATAAACATCGAAAATTCGGTTTTCTACGTACACAACACATGGAACGTTTTTGGCACATCATACGACATGTATCTAGACACTTTTTAAATATGTCATACATCTTAAAGTGTTCTAGAAAATTAAATTAAGGGATGATTGGAATATGCAATGTGTGTATTATTAAATGTGCACTATTTTACAAAGTTTGCAAAAATAAAATTCAGCACATGCATATACAATCATACACGCCTATTTCAGCTGACATGGAGCATATGCGGAGCCTTGTTGGCATATTGATTGGTCAAGAATCAATCATACAATGTTGGTGATTTAAAGAAAGAAGCTACAAAAGGTAATGTTTCAAATTTTATCTCATTTGAAACACATGCTGAAAATTTCAGCATGTGTAGTTAGAGCTGGCCGATTTTCATCATTCATGAGGGTATATTTTGTGTCTTGAAACATGGAATCAAATGGAAGACAAATTGGAATTTATTTGAATAAGATATGAAAGTAAAGTTGTGATATCTTGAATATCACACATGCTGAAAAATTTCAGCATGTGTATGAATGTATCTTGGCCGAAATATTGGCCTTGTTGGTGTCTAATTTCTATTCCATAAATGATGAGATTATTGTCTACTAATTGGTGATTTATTTTTAAGAGAAAAATCAAAGAAAATTTGGCAACAATTTGAAATAAGCACCATGTATCACATGCTGAAATTTCAGCATGTCAAGTCTCATTCATGACCGATTTTATCATCAATTTTGTGAGGAAATTATCTTGCTTAATTTATGTGATGATCTTGGAAGTTGTGGTAATTGTTTTATGATGATTTTGGCATATGTTTTTAGTGGAATTCTCAGATTTTCCAAGTCATCAAATGATGACAACATTCAACCAATCAATGAGTGCCAAGTAAGCAAAAGTTAAATGATCATCCAATGAGGAGGTGCCAAGTAAGCAAGATCATGTCACAATGATTCCACACATTCTCCCAAGGACTTAGAAGACAATTTTCAAGAGGGGAAGAGCACCAAGGGGGGACAGCTATGATGTTAAAAATGGAAGGAAGAAGAACAAAACAAGAACAAGAACAAGCATTACAATCTTGAAGCATTAAAAACCTCCTAGCCTTCTTCTTCTACACTCTCTTTCTTTCTTCTTCCTAAAAGCCTATTGTACTTACATTCATATTCTTGAATCGGCTTATCTTAAACCACCACACATTCTTTATATTTGTAAAAGATTGATCAAGGTGTGATCAATCTTCAATCTTGCAAGGTGGTGGTGTTCGTGCGCATTATATTGATCATACAAGGTTTGTAAAGGGTTGGAGTTGGTGTGTAACTCCATCAACCCTGTGGTAAGGTGTATTTGTGTTGTTTGATTAGTGTGAACCAAGAAAGGTGTTCCTCGAAGACTGGAGTAGGTTGTTTATAACCGAACCCGTATAAAATTCTTGGTGTAATTTACTTTTAGCACTTATATTCTTTTTCAGTACTGTTTACTCTTTTTGATTATGTTCGTAAAAATAGTAAACGTTTTTCAAAAATTATGAAACTTTCCAGAATAATAGCCACACGTCTTAAGGTTAATTTGGCACAAGTTTCAGCCCGTTTGGATAAGCATAAGTCAATCAAACATCCAAAGTTCTGAGACTAGTGCAGTCTAATTTTCTGGCTTGCAAAGGTTGCGACTTTGAGTGTATTTGACTAACTTCCCGAAAGAATTTTTCAAAACTGTTTCAATCCATTTAAATATAATATATAAGGGGTTAAGGGTTAAAATTTCAGAGCATTTGGAGTTACGTACAAATAGGAACAAATTTTTCAAAACAGTCTACCGTTTCTGGCAGATTCGCAAAATCTGACCACCAACGATTTTTGAAGGGGTTAAAGGTTGAATTTAAATCTGAAATTTTTAGGCGACACTCATTACATCTGAGGCTAAGTTCTCTCAAATTTTCAGAATTTTTGAAGGCCTAAAACCTTGTTTTAAAAACGTTTTAAAACTGGTCCTGAAAACAGAAACTGTTTTCAGAAGTTGAGTTCTTGAGTCAAAACAATTTTAAAAACCACACTTTCCGCACCAACTATTCAACCCCTCTTCTAGTGGTGCCTTGCAGATCCTACATTGGTTAGACCAAAAGGCATCACCAACCACTCATAGAGTCCAAATTTGGTCTTAAATGCAGTCTTCCATTCATCCTCCTCCTTAATCCTTACCTGGAAGTATCCACTTTAAAGATCCACCTTGGTGAAGTACTTAGATCCAAACAACATATCTAGCATATCATCCAACCTAGGTATGGGGTACCTATACTTCACAGTGATTTTGTTGATGGCTCGACAGTCAGTGTACATTCTCTAGGTGCCATCTTTCTTAGGGACAACTATGACAGGAACTGCGCAAGGGATCATGCTTTCCCTAACCTTCCCTTTGGCTAAAAGCTCTTCAACTTGCCTTTGAATTTCCTTGCTCTCCTCAGGGTTAGCCCGATATGCTGGCCTATTTGGAAGGATGGCGCCAGGGATGAAGTTTATTTGGTGTTCTATGCCTCTTAAAGGGGGTAGTCCTGAAGGTTCTTCTGTAGGAAACAGAATGGAGTATTCCTCAATCAAGGATGCTACTTCACTAGGCAATGTGGGTGGTAAATCAGCTCTTGAAACCATACACTCCTTGTATATAAGGATGTATACGGTCTTGTGGGCACTAATGGCATGGGTCACCTCACTTTGCTTGGCGTAAAATGCGCATCTTTTTCTAGGTTCAGTTATTCCTTGAGGGACTATCTCCTTTCCTTTAGGATCTTGTCTTTTTTTGTCCCCTTTCATTCCTTCCAAGAACTTCTTATCAGCCTCTTTTTCTCTAGGATCACTTCTAGATCTATGCATCCTTGCCTGATCCTCTTGAACCTTATGGGGTGGTAAGGCATGCAATTTGAATAATTTCCCCTCGTGTTTAAAGGCGTATTTGTTTAGGTATCCGTCATAGGTAACTTTTCTATCATATTGCCAAGGTCTACCTAACAATATATGACTAGCATGCATAGGAGCTACATCACATAAAATTTCATATTTATATCCTCCAATAGTCAAGGTAACAAGAACTTGTTTACTTACGTTTACCTCACCACAATCATTAAGCCATGAAAGTTTATATGGTTGTGGGTGATTAGACATAGGCAATTCAAGTTTCCTAACAAGTTCGATGCTTGCCACATTCACACAAGATCCAGAATCAATAATCATGGTACAAACTTTCCCTTTTATCATGCAGTGGATATGAAAAATGTTTTCTCTATGCTGTTCATGCTCATCTACCTTGTGGAAAACATTCAAAGCTCTTCTAACAACAAGAAATTCCTTATTTTCATATTCTTCTTCCTCTCCTAAACTCTCCTCATGATCAGATTCATGTTCAACCTCATTTTCATGCTCACTTTCTTCGTTGATGACATATTCGTTAGTTTCTTCAATTAGCATGATTCTTTTTTCATTGGGGCACTCTCTACTTACATGTCCTCTTTCTTGGCATCGAAAACATTTGATTTCTCTAAAACTACTGGGAGTGTTAGAGGACTTACCTTCATGAGCTTTCGTTTTACCTTTATTCTCATTCTTGGACCGTTTTACCTTTATTCTCATTCTTGGAGCTGGATGGTCCAGGTCTTCTTTCTTTTCCTTACCAAGAGGGTCCTCCTCGGTTTCACCCGCTATAAGGCTGTGCTTGAGTACCGGGGGTTGACTTGTTTTGAATTCTAGAAAAGGAAGAGCGGTTAGGCTTAAAAACTGAATTGAAATGTTTAGAGTTTACCTGTCGTTCGACCTTTTCTGCCATGTGCACCATCGAGTCAAATCTCCATATTGAGTAAGCTCCACTTTATGTGCGATGTCCCCTCAATCCTTGAAGGAACCTAGCCATTGTGGCCTTGGATGGTTCATTCGTGTTGGTCCTTGCCATAACATCTCAAGCTCCTTGAAATATTCATCCACGCTTTTAGTTCCTTGTGTTAGGGCTTGTATTTTTTGAAACATTAACCTCTCATAATGATCAGGGATGAATCTTCTCCTAAGTTCGAACTTCATTTCTTCCCACGTTGAGATGGGACGCTGTCCAATCCTGTTTCTCAAAGCTTGGGTTTGACCCCACCAATGTAAGGCATAATCAACAAATTCAATAGAAGCACAACGTACCTTTTGGATTTCAGTGTAGTTTGTGTAAGGCATGATGGGTACCTTGGACCGCATCAAGAAACTTCTCGAATTGGGCCTCAAAGTCCACTTCAACAGTTGAGTTATAGAGCTCGGTGAGCCAAGGATCTTCTTTATTTAGCTGAGGGCAGACCTCCGAGCAGACATCTATTGCCTTCGTATGTCCCATTTACATGGCCGGGGCTTGCAGCAGCAGCAAGTTTTCTTCAAAGAGCTTCGACTTCCTGAACTCAGCCACTGCCTCGGCAGACATTAAAGTACGTTGCTGCCCAGTCAGAGGCAGACACGTCATTACTTGACAGGACAGTGCAGTAAAAGCTCCGAATCGATTAGCCTGCCCTTCCTGCTCGGCTCGGCCAGACTAATCTGGGGGCAAAGTGATGAGACCAAAACTCACCTGCTCGGATAAAACAAGGCTTCCAAGTTAGTCATAACGGTCAACGTAACTTAAGCTCAGGTAGTTGACTAGTCAACCTCGCCCCGGCTTAAGGACTGCCTCGGACATAAGTCCGCCTCGGTCACCAAGCTCGTCATCTTCGGCCTCCTTAGCTTAGCTAAGACAGGCCATCCAAGGCAACTAAGACAGGACAGAGTCCCCTCTCAGTTCTTGGTCAGTTCGACCACATACCTAAGACAGCACCACAGATCGGCAAGTACACAACCCGGTCATAACATGGTCAGACCTACTACAAGCCTGCTCAGCCCAGCTCGGCAGATCTCACTATTCACCTTGGTCAAACCGCAATCGGTGAAACTTAGTTCGGCCACTGTATGCTTCGGCAAACCTAGCTCGGCCGTAGTATGCCTAAGCAGAGTCCTGCTACACAGCAAGCTTGGCCTCTTAGCCTGACACATGGTGCCACCTGGCCTACATGCAGCCGAAGGCTGCCAGATAACGCAGCCATTCACCTCCACATGTCAACCATGTAAACGGGAGTTGCCAGCACAGCAACCCTCCACTGTCGCGTGGCTATCATGCAAGCCAGAATCGCCACCTAGACAGCCAGGTGTCATCACCACCTCTATTCTAGGACACCTAGCTCTCAGCTTCAACCGCTATAAATAAAAGTTTTATCAACAGAAGCAGAACCAAGTCCATTTCCACGACTTGAAGTCTTTTCCAAGGCCTGAAGTCTTCTCAAACAAGCCTATTTTCTGGCTATTCCCAGTCTAGACGACACCTCGGACTAAATAGTCCTCGGCTCGGCCATAATTGTGCCTCAGCCGACCCACATAAACAGGTTTATACAACCTTTGATTCCAGCATAAGCTATACACTAAAATGCCCACAACTGACTTGAGCGTCGGAGGGTTTTCCCTAGGGCATTGACCCTGTGCCTCTAGCGTTACCTTTCCTTCTCAGGTTCCAGTGGCGGACCCTAACAGAGAGCTGACGTCATACCACAAGGATTGTCTCCAATCCACCTGGTGAAGATCTGACTTCATCAAAAATCAATACTTAACATTTGCAGCCTCAAGCAATATATGCCTCCAACCTTTTCAATTTAGAGTCATCCAACAAGCCATGTTTGGTTGAAAGTAACACACAAGGGCAGAATACTGGGCATCAAGTGGCACCACCACCACAGGATTATGCAGATGCAAAAACAATTGTGGGCAGAGAAAACACTATGATAACCCTTGGACAGGCGGTCTCGAAGAGTATCCAAGATTGAGGAAGGTGATGCATTTTGCGGTAAAGTCGATTTTATCTGTTCAAGAAACTCAGTGTCTGTTGTCTGAGCTGCAGCTTCAGTGGCTTCTTTTTCCATTCCAATTCGAGCATAAGCCTGCTTAAGGTACACAATGCATCAAAAAGACTAAGGAAAACAGGTGTGAAACTCCCTGCAACATCCCTTTAGTGTTTTCCCCTTTTCCCTTTCTTGGATACACCACCTAATCCAATTATTCTCAACTCACTGTGTTTATAAGTTTAATCACTTTATTTCAACAATAACAACATAAAAAAGTATATTAATCATATGAGGTGACGGGATTCCTTCCTAGGAAAACGAACATTAACATGATAATCAGGAGGACTGTTTGAATCTTTCAAAAAGAACGCACGATACAAGTTAATCATGTTTACCTCAGCTCTGTCCCCAAGATCTGGCAGCTTGGGTATATATTTTTGGTCTTCACCTTTCTCATCAGCATCAATACAAGCTTCCACAAACGGCCGATATCCTACAAGAGAAACACATTAGGGGGGAAAGGTGAGAAGAAATCCACCTTATCAAATTTCCACATCGATAAATCACCACAGCTACATTAAATTTACCAAATACTGCTCTAACAAAGTTTCATAGGGAAAAAAAACGACTGTCCTGCAGTACAAACTCGATCATCGTCGTAGCATACCAGTTGGTGGCTTTTTCTCTTTTGAGAAATTTTTCCAAAGATTCCCAATCCCTGATTGTCGCCAAAGCGCGAACTTTAAGCCAATACCACCGCTTCTCTGAAACCTGACTTGTTTCACAGCAATTCTAGAGTTGCATCCATCTCAACACCTTTCCGTGTCGCACAAAATTATAGTGATTGCAGTACAGCACAATCATCATGGACCTTAAAGTATACTTTAACTTTTGCCACAGGCCGATGATTTCCACAGATGTTGTATCCTTTACGGTTGAATCCAACATGGGTTGCTTTCTGGTGATCTCTAACTCATGCTGCAGCCTGTTGCCAAAAAATTAATACATTTGTGCTTTGGGCCCAGGTAACATAACTTTGGAGAAGGAAATTGCTGATTGATTCTCCATAACTAAGCCAGCTTAACCTCAAAAAACAACAGTAAGATATGATGCTTAGGGGCAGCTACGGTAGTTCATTCTCCAACAGTAAGCTTTTGTCAAATCCCAGAACCCATGGAGATGGATATAAGCACAGCCAAAAGTTAAGAGTTTTTATTATTTTGATGATGTGTTAGTGAGCCATCAAGATAAGCCCTTGCAACTAAAATATCTACTCCAAATTTCGCTTTTTAGGCTAACAATATTTTCCCTGTTTCCCCCAAAAAAAGACTTAGTGCAAAGACACTGTTATATTTGAAGTTTATCACTCAAACCTTGATTGCCAGCATTTTTCATCTAAATCAGTGCAGATTAACAATGAAAATTAAACTAATAAAAGTCATTAACACTGCCATGATGAAACAATTTAAGCATACAGCTGATAAATGGACAGACATGTCACCTTAACAACTTTGCATGCTCTTCACCTGCCCTGGATTCAAATGCATTGATGAGTGCTTAGAAGAATCACACGTTCCCAAAAGACCTCTTGATAACAAGAAATTTAATGACTTACAAAAGACACGAAGAATAATGAAGAATACAAAAAACACGACCAAAAATACAAAAAACATGAAGAATACGAAGAATTTGAAGAACGAGATAATAACTGGTGAACCTGCAATTTCCTAGTTCGGATCAAAAGGTTGATTCGGATAGAGAGATGGCGATGCTGCTGCCGAAACCAGCAAGAATTAGCAGCGTAAGAGGCTTCGGAGTTGTTACTTCAAATAAAATCCTCTGTTGCTCAAGTAAGTTACAGTTTGTTCCATTTTAGACATTTCAGGTATGTTTGAATAATGAGAAACCTATCTCTTTGTGAGTCTCTTGGTCTCGGTTGTTGAACCATGTACCTGCAATAAACACCACTAGAGGGGAGAGGGGTGAATAGTGTTTAGCGGAAATTACACTACTACCCTTGATAAAAATCCCCTTTGAAAACAGAATCTGAGACTACCTCAGATTCAGAACCCGATTCAGAAAATTCAAAAATCCTTGTACACAACTCCAAAAATTATGAAAATTTCAAGAACTTAACTTCAATGTGTTAATAAGACTCTGTCCAAAAATGAGACAAAAATAAGATCGTTTGACTCTTCAAACAAATAAAAAGATTCAGATGGTCAATCTGGACAAAATTGTATAGAATGTTGCTGAAATTGAAAAACGTGTTTCTCTTTGAATACTTAATCAAAAAGGTTGAACTTTATGTCAAAACACTCCTTAGGATGTCTAGTTTATGATTCCAAAGGTTATGACCTTAAAAAACTTTTGGTTAAAACAGAATTCAAGTTTTCTCAAAACTGGTCAGATTGCAGCCAGATTGGAGCAGTTATCTTGCAAAGACTGAAAGACTAACTTTCCCTTGCTCAAATCAAGTGATTCTTGTTGCAAATGAAATTTAACAGTCTGAAGTATAACTCCACCAAAAATTACGAATTCTAAAAATTTTTAGCTATTTTTCCAAAACGTGTGAAGTTGTGTGAAAACTACAGTGAAAAACGGGCAGAATGCAAAAATGTAGAAACAAGATAAGAACACCGAGAATTTATCCTGGTTCGGTCAATGTGAGCTACTCCAGTCCCAAGGAACACCTTTCCTTGGTTTTCACTATGGTATGAATCAAATTACAACAAGAATCAAGCTTGATCCTTGGGTTATACACCAACCCTATTCAAGACTTGGATGAACACCTTGTACGCAACACTTAGTTGCAACACCTCTACCACCTATTGATGTAGCCTTATAGAATTGGCTAATCAATCTTACAAATGAAGCTCAAGAGGCTTGTAGCTCTCCAACAAATACAACAAGAACACCTTGGCTACAAAGAATGGAACAAGAATAACAAGAAGAAGATAGCTAGACAAATCAACAAATGCTTTCAAGTGAGCTTTAAGTGTGTTCTTCTTCTTCACCATTGCCTCCTATTTATACTGTGAAATGAGCCTTGTAGATAAGAATGCACATGTGTCACCATCTACATCATCAAGCTTAAGTGTCTTCACATCATTGCTTGGCCTTGTAAACTTGGCAAAATCATGCAAAATGATTGGTCCACCTTGAACACACATTGTTGGCCGAAATTTCCACCTTGGCATGTCCTAATTATCCTTTGCAAAATAAAGATAATAAGAAGAAGATAGAATGACATATTCCTCCACTATCCCTTCAACTCCTTGGCTTGAGAATAGGTATGTGGGATTTGACGAATTCAAACCAAAAATTATCTCCAAGAATAGCATACTAGCCGTTGGTTTCAAAAGTGAAAATTCCAAGTTGGCAATTTTGCCAACTAGCTCCTTTTTGGTTGGTCCACTTGGCATAACCTCATAAAATAGATAAACCACCTTTGGAACCTGTATATACATGTTCTTGGCCTCATATATATGTATATCAACTCTGATTTTTGAAGAAGAAATTAACAAATAATAATTGACAAGATTATGTCAATATGTAACACCAAAATTTCTAATATTTCTTCTTGTATGTTGTGATCATTTTCACACCTTTAACACCATTATATTCTCTGTAAAATGATGATAAATATACTCCAATAACATATAGAAGAGAGTCTTCAAGAAAGAAATAGAATGTGACATCACAACTCGTCACATATCCCGCTATAATCAATAATATCATCATATGAGAGAAATAATATGAAACCACCATATAATCTTCAAGATAACCATAACTCAACTCTATAATGAAGATAAGAATATACTCAAGAGATTCTTTGAGTGGAAATACCAAAAATATCCTCAGAGGTGAAATGACCAAAATGCCCCTGGTGAGAGAAACTCCAGAGATGACCCGGATGGTCAGAAATAGATACAATATCATCTTTGTCATAATAAATAAGATGAGCATAAGTCCTTGAAATATTTCCACCATATCATGTTCCTACAAAACTCAAAATACCAATTTTGTCCTTTATGGTAAGTTGTAGAAACTTCCAAGCCACATTGGTTACAAGACATTTATATTTATCAAAATCACATAGTAATCACATAATGAACATATATAATATTTACAAATGAAAACAATCACTTTATCACATTTTAGAAAAATATTTTTGAAAACCCAAAACATCGATCGATCGAAGTGCCTCAGCTTCAGAGATCGATGTCTCACAGTGAGTTTCAGAATTTGTCTCTGACTTACATCGATCGATCGAAGTGAGGGTTTGATGTACATCGATCGATCGATGTGTCTCGGGTTTAGAGATCGATGTCTCACAGTAAGGTCTTGAACTTTCACTGCCTTACATAGACTGATCAATGTGAGGAATCGAAGTACATCAATCGATCGAAGTGCAACAACATGAGAGATCAATGTCATTTTTCTTAAATTTTTCAACTCTTAATCATTTATAACACCATGTATGACATTTTTATGCATTCACCACTTAAAATCATGACTTTGAAAATTATCCAAACATATTTCTCAACATCTGTCTGATGGTGCTAATTGCTTTTATATGCTTTGACTGGATAGTGCATGTTAGGGACCATCAAGTGTTGCTATGTGTTCTGGCCCTGCTTATGCATGTTGGCCAAGTGACAATGATATGGCACCATGTGTCGATGTCCATGGTGCAGTTGCCTTGACCGAGTTGAGGTGGCTTGGCTTTGTTTCTGTGCATATCCTATCATGGCTGACCTAAGGAAGTAGGCTCCCCTGAGGAGATAGTCTGACCTGAGGTAGTAGGCTGGCCTGATTATGCTCAGTGGTTATGAGAGCATGTTGATTTTTGCCTAATCAGATGCTCCCAGATCTTCCTTAGTGATTTTCATGGTAAGGTAGATTGTTATGTTCACTTAATCGTTTCAAAAGGTTTCCTTCGCTAAGATTCCTTGTCTAGGAAGATGATTAAGACTTGTCGTAGTCAAGAGCTACTTGGCCTTAAAGAGATGAGCTCCGCTGGATGTTTTGTCAAGACATGTTTGACGCTGAAGAGATGACCTCCAGTGGAGGTCTAGATGACCTCATTCAAAGGCCGAGTTGGAGTCCATTAAAGGTGTCGTTAAGGTCTGGTTAACGTTGAAGACATGACATCATTCAAAGGCTGAGATGACCTCCTTTTGAGGCCGAGGTGGCCTCACTTGGAGGTGTCGTCAAGTCTCGGTTGACGCTGAGCTAACCTCCACTCAAGGCCGAGGTGACCTCACTTGGAGGCCGAGGTGGCCTCTTCTCGAGGTTGATTTGGCCCCATTTGGAAGTTTCATCATGTCTCGTTTGACGTTGAGAGTACCTCCTCTCAAGGCCGAGGTGGCCTCACGAGGAGGTTTACTACATTGTATTTCATGCTTAGAAAACTTGTTTTATTGTCATGTCAAAAACTTTGCCTCATTCATATCTCTTATCGGAGTTGAGAAGGCTTGTTCCGCTGTGAATTCTATTGTAGGATCATTCTCGTCTCTTGTGTGAGTTGGATGAGTTTGAACGTTCTAACTTGATCTCTTTGTTGTGTATGGCACTGAGACTTGTAGAGACCTTGTGGGTTGCCGGTCCCACATCCACCATTAAGACGCACCTCGAACCTGCTAAGGTTACAACGAAAAACATGTTCTGTTTTGCCCCCTTATTAAGGAAACACTCACACTTACTGAGCCATCAGTGGAAAACCTATGCCGTCCTTTGTTGGGATATGATGACGACTCAGAGCCTGCCGAGGTCACCGTTTCGATGGCCTGCCTCAAGTAATTCCTTTGTATATGATGAATTTGAGTTTGTTTAATGGCCAAAAAAATTCTACTTTGAAACATAAGGCCAATGAAGAACACGAAATTTGTACCTAGTTCATTTGAAGGAAAATTGACAGGCATCATACATGAAAAGTTTCAAGTTTGAAACATGCCAAATATTTGGTAGAGTTCTACCAATTTTGGATAGTCTTTTTATGTAATTTGATAGAAGAGGTAAGTCATGGCTGGCCAACCTTTAGCGCGAAACACCGAACCTGTGTTTGTGTGTTTTGGATCAAAATATTGATCCGAGTAGAGCGGTGGGAATATGCTACTGAAACCTGCAAGAATCAATAATACTAGAGGTCTTGGAGTCATTACTTCACAGAAAACCTCCGACTCTCAAGTTAGATACTGGTTGTTCCATTTTAGGCATTCAATGTATTCTTGAATGTAGAGAGACCTATCTCTTTGTGAGTTTAAATCTTAGTTCAAACTTCGCCTCTGTCTGGTGGTGCTAGTTGTTTATATATGCTTTGATTAGCCGTTGCATGTGAGAGACCATCAGGTGCTGCCACGTTTTTTGATCCGCTTATGCATGTTGGTCAAGTATCGATGATGTGTCGCCGCATGTCGCTGTGCATAGTGAAGTTGCCTTGGCGGAGCTGAGGGGAGCTTGGCTTGGTTTATGTGCATATAGTACTGCAGGTGACATGAGGTTTTAGGTCGTCCCGAGGAGGTAAGCCGACATAAGATAGCAGGCTGACCTGAATATACTTGGTTCTGAGAGCGTGTCGATTTTTGACTCATTAATAACGAAGAGCCTTATTATGCCCAGAACGTAGCTTCACAACAAATCTTGTTAGATCCGCTGTTTATCCTCGCTGAGCAACCCTCCTTTGATCAACAAGTGTTCAAATCATATGAACTAATCAGGACCAAGCAAGATGTGAGTCTGATTTCCTGAGGCTCTTTTAACGTCTTCTTCTCCTCTTTGCTTGAAGGGCCTCAAGCTTCAATTAAGTTAGACACGGAAAACATATATCTATAGTATTCTGAGTCAATGAAGTTGATACATTAAATCATTATTATAAATATTATAAAATATTTAATATCTTAATCATTTTAATTATTTTAATGACCTTTTTAATACAAGCTGATCCATTTTTTTACAAATAATGTAACTTTTTTGTGCTAAGGTTAATTTTCTCATAAAGTCGAAAGTATAACTGAGAAAAAAGACTCAGTTAAAAATAAATTAATGTGTGTTTCTATTACAATTTATCATTATATTAGCAGCCATTATAATTGAATAGGTGTGTTTATTGTCTTTTTGCATTGCTCTTTCTTGTTTGTTAAACGCATATGCAATGCCTCCTCACGTATTAGTTTCTTTTGGTCTTCGGCTCCATTTCTTGATTGAGATTTGAGAGTCTTCCCTCATGCATTTTATTTGTAATTTATGAGACCTTGTTCACTTATTAGTTTCATTGTTCTTCTGCTCTATTGCTTGAAATAAGAGTATTCCGATATACTCTCTTCCCAATTTACGGAATCTTGTTACCGAATGCATAATACTGTTCTTTTGCAGAAAATGTTAAAAGATTTTTTTTGAACTTTAAGAAATTTATTGTTAAATTACTGTCAACAAATTTGCTTACAAGGGGACTAATTATTTGTAGAAAAAGAAAACTGCTACACTATTTAAAACTATCTTTTGGAAAGGGCTTTCGTTACTTTTTATTTTATTTTATATTTCCATCACTTTTATCTTGAATCTTAATGGCTATGTTATTGATGTAACATTTTCAAAGAGCCATTTTTCTCGCTAATGCGCCAAAATATAATAAAGTATCTGAAAATCTTCTTGAATTCTTTGAATACTAAGGTTCTTCCATATCTTTTCATCTTCAGAAATCTCAAATAGAATAAATGGTTTTTCGTTTTCTTTATTTTTAAGAAATGGCTTTTCAAAACGTATTAAGTGGAAGCACAACCAAGAAAAAAAACAGAAATATGAATGACCTTTCTCAGCTCATCATTCCACATTTTGAATAAAGCTTAAAAAGGATTGAATGATTAGACCATGTCAGATGTCTGCCTCTGATTTTGTTCAAACTTTTAGATTACATGAAATACAACAATTGTTTAATCTAATACATATAGTGATTTGTTGGAAACAATCAATCCTGTATTAAGGTGTAGCCGTTCGGTGTGTGCATATAGAAACAATAAATAAACCAAACCCGGGACGAGTCAAGGACTCTGTCCTTAAGACGTATTGCTCCGGTATACTATGCCCAACCGGCGTTAGCAATCGTCTCCCAGGATACAATGGGTACCTGTTCAGTTGAGCGGCACTGCTTAACTTGAACTGCAGCGAACCTTCGAGTGTCCTGACTTCTCTTGGACGTAATGCAGAAAGTATAAAGCTACGAATGCAGAGGAGGAGTGTGTGTTCTGATCGCACACCCTGTCTCTGTTTATATAGGAGAGTCGGTTGAAGAATCGGTTATGCAGATGGATCTGTGACAGCCGGATCAAAATCGTAGATGAGCCAGAGCCGTCGGATGAAAACGACGCGTCATCTGTTGGCGATTTGAACCGGTCAAATCTCAACCGTTAGATGGAAATAGAACTGCACAATTCAACTTGGAGCATAGGATGAAAACCACATTCGGTTGGGCGGTTAGGTCAGTTCGAATTTCAGCCGTTGGATCAAAGCTGCCTTTTCCGCCACCGTTAGATCAAAACCGTTTGATCTTTATAGATTAGGAGACCGTTTGATTTAAATAATAAAAACCGGACGTTTGATTTTGATAATCAAAACTGAACAATTTAAATTAGTTAATCGTTTGATTTAAACAACCGATCGGTTGTTTTGACACTGGACCGGACCGCATACATAGGAGAGCATTTGGGCCGCTGCGCAGCTAGGCCCGAAGCCTTTAACTATTTACAAAAAATAATTAATCCAAAAGCCCAAATAAATTTTCTCCAAAAAGATAGGAACCGGCCCACGAACCCACAAAACCACGAGCCACGAGCCCAAGTCGAGCCGAGCCGAGCCGGCCAGACGGGCGGGCGGCGGCGGCGGGCGGCGGCGGCGGGCGCCCGCACGTGTGGTACTTTCTAGGTCTTCCCTCCGGTCAAAAACTTCTCATGCCCCAAGGACACATCTAAAGTGTCCATTCTAGCCATTTATAAGATGGCTTAATGGGTTCAATATTCTAATGTGGTATTGCTCCATAAGGGTGATGTGGCCTCCTGAGAATAGGACATATCACCCATTAAATTATGTTTTCCATCTACTTTGAGAATTAATTTCTCATTCACCCGGTATCGTAATTGAGTGATTCCAAAGCTTAAAACTAACTACTCGTTACATAGATAATTAAGGGCTTATTAGTTTTCATTTTTCATTAACAGAAACTAATTATAGTTAAGCTTAAAGTATGTTGCTAAACCAAGTTTTGCAACCTTCCTTAATGGGCCAAAGCCCAAACTTTAATTCCTCCAACAATCCCCCACATGAATAAGAATTAATGCAAATGCAGACGCAGACTCTAAGGAGAAGTCAGACAAGAAAATGTTGCATCAAAAGAAGTAGCTTCTCGCTTTGAACCTTTCATAGTGATTTACCGTCGGATTCACTCGGCTAATTAGTGACTTGATGTCTTGAACCAGTCAGCCTTTGCTGTGAACCTAGACAACGATACTCACACAACATTTCCTTTAATATCCTTTTGGTTCTCATGGTTGTGTTTGTTTTGGCCATGAACAACCAGGTTTCAGAAAGCGTTTTAGAGAAATCTTGCCTCCTAGACTTCTCATAGAAGCGGCCCCACTTCACAGTTACATAGGTGATTCCTATCAAGAGTATTCTGCCATACTCCACTTGATGTATCAAGATATAGGACATCATTGAAAGCTTTAGCTTACCCTAAATATTCTCTGCAGACAACACTTTTATATGACGGAATGAGTAAGTGCTAAACTGAAACTTCATAATTTAGTTGTCCTATTGAACCAAGATTCTGGGATCTCCAGTCAATAATGTTGGGTTTTATTACAAAGATTCTTGCATTATAGGCTTTAGTCCTATTCTGTTTGTCAAAATTGGCATTCAATCTCTAGGCAAGCCTTTTGTAAGTGGATCTGCAAGATTCTCCATTGATTTTATGTAACCAATGGAAAT
The DNA here is from genome assembly GCA_036186865.1 of Eustoma russellianum. NCBI lineage: Eukaryota > Viridiplantae > Streptophyta > Magnoliopsida > Gentianales > Gentianaceae > Eustoma > Eustoma russellianum. The sequence goes on along the minus strand of AP025048.1, from coordinate 16,077,206 downwards.
CACGCCATTAGAGATCAACTGTTTAATGGTGTTATGTCTCCGACGTATGTGTCGTAACTTATCATTGTAGATGCTGCTTTGAGCACGTCCTATAGCTGACTGACTATCACAGCGTATCCTAATAGGAGCGATTGGATTAGGCCAGCATGGAACATCTTCTGGGAAATTTCGAAGCCATTCAGCCTCTTCCTCAGCTTTATCCAACGCTATAAACTCAGCTTCCATAGTGGATCAAGCTATGCACGTTTGTTCTGTGGATTTCCACGAAACAGCAGCACCACCAACAGTGAATAAATATCCACTGATGGATTTCGAGTCCTTACTATCTGATATCCAATTTGCATCGCAATATCCTTCTAATACTATTGAATATCTCGTATAATGTAATCCAAGATTCATTGTGTATTTCAGGTACCTCATCACTCTATTTAGAGCTTTCCAATGATCATCACTTGGATTACTGGTAAACCTGCTCAATTTGTTTACTGAACAAGCTAAGTCTGGTCTTGTACAATTTGTTATGTACATCAGACTCCCGATTACCTACGAGTATTTTAATTGAGCTACAGGTTCGCCTTGGTTTTTCCTTAAGTGTATACTTAAGTCAAGTGAGGTCTTTACTGGTTTTGTTTCAAACATATTGAATCGTTTGAGAACAGATTCGATATAATGAGTTTGCGACATAACAAGACCATCAATTATCCAAGAAAATTTAATTCCTAGAATAACATTGGCAACCCCCATATCCTTCATATCAAAATTCCGTGTTAACATCTTCTTTGTATTCAAGATGATGTCACGAGTACTGCCTATGATTAGCATGTCGTCTACATAGAGACATACTATCACATAGGCGTTTGGTGTACTCTTGATGTATACACACTTGTCACACTCGCTGATCCTGGAGCCGTTTAACATCATTACCTGATCAAACTTTAAATGCCATTGCTTGTGTGCTTGTTTAAGTCCATACAGAGACTTAACAAGTCTACACACTTTCCTTTCTTGTCTTGGGACGACGAACCCTTTGGGTTGTTCCATATAAATTTCTTCCTCAAACTCACCATTCAGAAAAGCAGTCTTCACATCTATTTGATGGATTTCTAAGTCGTAGACCGCAGCAATAGCCACTAGCATCCTGATGGAAGTGATCATAGTCACTGGTGAGTAGGTGTCAAAGAAGTCAAAGCCTTCTTTTTGTATGTAGCCCTTGGCAACCAAGATGGCCTTATACTTGTCAACAGATCCATCTTCTTTCAATTTTTTCCTAAAAATCCACTTGCATCTGAGTGGTTTACTTCCTGGTGGAAGATCTACCAACTCTCAAGTATGATTTTGAAGAATATAATCTATCTCACTATTCACTGCCTCTTTCCAGAAAGGAGCTTCTGGAGTTGTCATTGCCTCAGAGAAAGATCTTGGCTCGTTTTCCACCATGTAGGTCAGAAAATCTGGTCCAAAAGATGTCGGTATTTTGGCTCGTTTGTTTTGACGAGATTCCTCAGTCTTTTGAGAGATCGTCTCACGCACTCGCTTACTAGTGGTAGCTTCTTCACTGTTTTTGTCTTTCTTCGGAAATACATTTTCAAAGAACACTACATTCCTCGACTACATGACAACATTTTCATGCATATCGGGAATGTCCGATTTGTGCATTAAGAAACGATATGCACTACTGTTCGTTGCATACCTATGAATATGCAATCAATTGTTTTAGACCCAATTCTCACTTGTCTTGGTTTAGGTACATCAACCTTCGCCAGACACCCCTACACTTTCAAGTATTTATAACTAGGCTTATAGCCTTTCCAAAGTTCATATGGGGTTTTATCCGTCTTTTTAGACGGAATCCTATTTAAAATGACGTTGGCGGAGAGAATTGCTTCCCCCCACAAGTTCTGAGGTAAACCCGAACTTATCAACATAGCATTCATCATTTCCTTTAGAGTACGATTTTTGCGTTCTGTAATACCATTCGATTGAGATGAATATGGTGCAGTCGTTTGAGGAATAATGCCATGTTCTGAACAGAATTCATTAAAAGATGCGTCATATTTCCTGCCTCTATCACTTCGAATTGTTTCAATTCGTTTGCTAAGTTGATTCTCAACTTCATTCTTATAATCTTTAAAAGCATCAACGGCTTCTTCTTTGCTACTTAGCAAATAAACATAACAGTATCTAGTGCAATCGTCGATAAAAGTTACAAAGTACTTTTTACCTCCTCTTGTTTGCACAAACTTTAAATCACACAAGTCTGTATGAATTAATTCCAAAGGTTCAGTGTTTCGTTCCGTTGAAGGAAATGGTGCTTTTGCCATTTTTGCTTCAACACATATTTGGCATTTTTCTTTATTATTAAAGTCCAGTTTGGGTAATAAGTCAAGGTTAATCATTCGTTGTATTGACTTGTAATTAACATGTCCCAAACGAAAATGCCATAAACAAGAAGACTCAAGTATGTAAGCAGAAGAGGAAACAATTTTATTAGCCTCAGTGGGTGCAACTTTCTTGGGTACAATCGTCATAACATTCAATTTAAACATGTTATCAGTAAGGTACCCCTTTCCCAAATACAGCCATGCTTAGAAAGTGTAAATTTGTTTGCCTCAAAAACTAGTCTGAAACCATGACTAAATAGAAGAGCGCTAGATACCAAGTTCTTCCGGATGTCAAGAACATGCAACACATTCTGCAGGGTCAGCATCCTTCCCGAGGTCAGTTTCAGAACCACCTTGCCCGATCCTTCAATCTTCGAGCTGTCGGGTTTCCCATGAAGAGTTGTTTATTGTTTGTTGTGGGTATATAGTCACTGAACATTGCCCTGTTGGCACATACATGTCGAGTGGCCCATGTGTCCACCTACCATTCATGCGGATTCCCCATTGTGTTGCATTCAGTCACCACTGCGCAGAAATTCAGATCTTCCATTGCGCCGACTAGATTTGCCTTTGCTTTGGTTTGACCTTGATTCTTTTTGGGCTTTCGGCAGTCACTGCTACGATGCCCCGATTTCCCACAGTTATAACACTTACCCGTGAACTTCTTTGTAATCTCCTTGCCCTTGGCGTTCACGCCCAAAGAGTTATTCTTCTTCTTGTTTCTTACCCGTGATCTTCCATCTTCATTTTCTTTCGTTTGTGCTTGAGATAGCTCTTAAACTCCCTCCACGAAGGAGGTAGCTTCTCAATCACAGCCGCAACTTGGAAAGATTCACTGAGCGTCATGCCCTCCTCTTCCATGTCAGATACCAACATCTGTATTTCTTCAACCTGCGAAATGACAGTTTTGGAATCTAGCATTTTATAGTCGAGAAATTTTCTAACTATTAACTTTTTCGTGCCAGCAACTTCTGTGCGATACTTTTTATCTAAAGCCAACCACAACGCTTTTGCAGTTTTATAAGTACAAAACATGCCATAGATAGTATTATCCAGACAACTCAAAATGAGATTCAAACAACAGAAATTTGTGTACGCCCATGCTTCAGCACCCAATGTATTATGCATGTTTTGATTTTGATCCTCCACATGTTCTACCACTGGTGGATCTACATTTTGGCCAAGCCCAGTGCTGTGAGATAGAACATCATCTTTTGCTGCCATCTCTTGAAGAAACTGCCAGCAAATTTTTCCGGCTTCTCTACGTGTGCAGCTGTAGCCGCCGGATTCTGAGGCCCTCCGCTTGGGGCAAGGGGAACTGTGTTATACGGCACACCAGCAGCAACATTGTTGGTCCCGTCAGGTACAGACACGGAGTGTGCACCGTTAAAGCCTTGAATAGAGTTCGAGCTTTCGTTTTTCATTCTTGTTCAGTTCGATCAAAACTTATAGATCAGAACAGTGTCGGATATAAGAAATGGGTAGAAACAGACTGCAAATCAGTATAAACACGGGTTTGCGTACAGAATTTTACGAGAAGTACAGAAATTAATTGAATCAAATACGTCTTAAGATTGTCGGAAACAATCAATCCTATACTAAGACGCAGTCGTTCGGTGTGTGCGTATGGAAACGGTAAAATAAACCAAACCTAGGACGAGTCGAGGACTCTGTCCTTAAGATGTATTGCTCCGGTATACTGTGCCCAACCGGCATTAGCAATCGTCTCTCAGGATACAACGGGTACCTGTTCAGTTGAGCGGCACTGCTTAACTTGAACTGCAGCGAACCTTCGAGTGTCCTGACTTCTCTTGGACGTGATGCAGAAAGTATAAAGCTACGAATGCAGAGGAGGAGTGCGTGTTCTAATCGCACACCTTGCCTCTGTTTATATAGGAGAGTCGGTTGGAGAATCGGTTATGCAGATGGATCTGTGATTGTTAGATCGAAACCGTAGATGAGCCAGAGCCGTCAGATGAAAACCGACGCGTCATCTGTTGGCGATTTGAACCGTTCAAATCTCAGCCGTTAGATGGAAACAGAACTGCACAATTAGGAGACTGTTTGATTTAAATAATGAAAACCGAACGTTTGATTTTGATAATCAAAACTGAACGATTTAAATTAGTTAATCGTTTGATCAGAACAACCGATCGGTTGTTTTGATACTGGACCGGACCGGGCACATAGGAGAGTATTTGGACCGCTGCGCAGTTAGGCCCGAAGCCTTTAACTATTTACAAAAAATAATTAATCCAAAAGACCAAATAAATTTTCTCCAAAAGGATAGGAACCGACCCCGAGCTCTAATTAATCATCTCTGTGAATAGATGATACCAACTTTTTCTGTCGAAAGGTTGTTCTTTGTTAGTTATGGAATAGGAAAGAATCAAATTGGACATATATGAATAGATGTAGGCTCGAGATTACCATGATGGTTACAAAGAATCGATAGACATCCTAATATAAATTTATTTTGACCTTTTATCATAAGCGGTGCATGACTAAAGTGAGAAAGGCACCCATTCGTTATTCCATGAGTAATGCTTATGTGAGTTTATTTTATCAGTATTTTGTTGGTGTTATATTCTAAATAGTAAATTGTACTTTGTTACAAGGTTGTTAGAATACTTTATAATGAAATTCTCTCCGTTTCAACATAATAAAATATTATATTAAAAAGTCAAACTCGACTTATATTGTAGAAGGGAGGTAACATTTATTTACAATGCAGTTGGTTTTGTTTTCATCGATACTAGTAAAAGAAATGGTCCGAACTGTGCAGCTCTTACGTTGTTTGTGCAGTTCTTGTTTCTATTATTTTAGTTTTCTGTATTCCGGGTCAAAGACTGTAATCTAAGGTTCTTTCTGTGCAACTCTTATGTTGTTTATGAACATACATTACACACATACGCCTCCCCCTCCCCCTCCTCCCCTTTTTATTTTCTTTTCTTGGTTTTTTGGTTTGTAGAATCAACCAACAGCAAATGTAAGTCGTATACTACATGCATATTCTATATCATTTAATATAGATATTTCACGTATATTTAATTGATGTCATTTTGATTTAGTGTATAATATTATAAATGGTTAAAAGATAAGACACAAATAGAAGAAGATCTTTATCTGATAGACGTTAGTACTGACTTATTTGTTTATTTTCTAGGTGATTATGATTATTATTGTTACTGAAGTTGGTGGTCACTCATCTTCTTAGTGTAACTGAATGCCTCCAAAACAGACATATTACGCTACAAAGCATTTTTAAAATGCTCCCAAGACATATACGGCTTACTAACCAATCAATAAAATATGTAAATGATACGTAGGTTTATTGTAGTAACTAATTAACAACCATTAATATATGTATTCCAAGTGGAACTACTTCTTTGGTTTTATGCACCATCTCTTCTGCAAGGCTTCACGCTAATCGCTCAAACAAAATCCATGATTTGTGAATCCTACCTTTGGTTTTAAAACTCATAAAATTCGTCAAACAAAATGTTTGATTTGTGAATCCTACTTTTGGTGTTGAAACTCACAATTCGTCAAAGAATCCGGCCTAAACCCAACAAATAGAAGTCATGGGCCTTTCATACAGCGTGGGTCGTGTTATAATTATAGATAAAAACATTTAAACCTGCGTGACGTAGATAATATATTATTGTACTATATATCTTTAAATTAGATGAATTCAAAATTATCAGGCCTTAGCACGTTGACATCATCTAAGAGATTTGTGATTTAATAACGCACCATCAAGAAGTATGTAACAGAAGATAAAAAGTATTGCATAGAAGCTTATTTAAGTCAAGTAAGTGCTTAATATTAACATTGACCTATGTTTCAGTTCTTTCCACTGAAATTGTTCCACCGAGTCAAAAACGTTCAATTGAAAATATTATCCCTCACACGCCATAGTTTAGTCGGTAAACAACAACAACATTACCCCAATTGCCTTAGAGGTTTCCGCATATAGTGGGGTAGGAGGACGGATGTATGCAACCATACCCATATGTTAGAAACACACAAAAGCTGTTTTCCGATTAACTATAATGCAAATTACGGCAAGCTATGTCGATCAACTGCTACTTCACTAAGAAGCGCAGCCAATTTAGTGATTCATTTTGCTTTATTCCATCACATTTTAAAGTCAAAAAAGAATGTATCCTTAACTCGGTTGGAAATGAAAACAATAATTCAGTTGTTATATGGATAATAAATTGTATCTTCAAATCTTGACATCTATAGTATAGGAGTTGGATTCATTATATCAACTCGAGCCCATACTAAGACGTGTTTGAGTATGACTCCTTATAAAGACCTAACAATGTTCTTTTTACTTAGAGAGCCACTCACTGACCTTGTTTGCGTCGTCCGAGGTCACTCAGGGTTGGTACAACCTTTTTGCACCCAAAAAAAAAAGAACTTATATCAATGCATATAATCGTAAATAATTTTTGTGATATAGTGCCCTTATTCAAGAAACCAGAAATGGTCTGACAGCATCAGTGACCAGTGGGGAAGCAAAGCATAATGCCCAATAAGCTAGTGCTCTGTTAGCCTGCACAAGTCTTTATTCTCTCTTTTTGGAAAGCACAATTCTACTTTGAAGAAATTTTCAAAAATGTTCTGACCATGTTCTACTTTGTGTATCCACATTCTTCTTGCAGCATAAAAAAGCCTGCTAAAAGGGTCCCTACAGAGTTGAAAAAACAATGCTAACCACCACATCCCACAACCTTCTGCTGTTTCCTTTTGGATATATACAAATATACATTAGCTAAAATATGAAGCCTAAAGCAATGTGTATAGATTTTGTTAATTCAAAGGCAAAGTCGTTACTTTATCTTGTTTTATCACAAAGAAGATTCCATTTAACCAATGATTTGATTCTCAGCCTTCCTTACAAAGACAACAAAATACATATGAACTTTGCAGTTCTTGATAGATAGTTTTATTTGTAATTTATCAGCAGAAAATGATTCATTTTGCTGTTACCTTAAGGATCTTGATGATTTGTCTCGCAATTTTTTCATGTTCATTTCAAGTGCATGGAAAAGCAGATGATATTCAACCAAGCAGCAGAGAAATAAGTGAGGTGAGTAATGAAGTTTTGATTCTTTTTCTTTATTTTTGTGAGCAAAAATTCTATTGGGTGGTGTAATTAACTATGATTCTTTTTCTTAAACTAGAGGGGTTCAAGATTATCATTTGAGATAAAAATCCATGGATTCCTCCTCTGGGCTTCGTTTGGATTCTTAGTACCCATTGGAATCATTGTAATCAGAACGTCTCAAAGAGAAAAATCCAGCAGAAGGATAAGAATCTTGGTTTATATTCATGTTGTTTTACAGGCAAGAATTTGTGTCTTATATTTTACCTAAATTACTATATGCCATAACGATATTTATGGTTCTTTCCTACAGATGACCTCAGTCCTCCTTGTGACTATAGGGGCAGTTATGTCCTTCAAAAACTTTGAGAACTCTTTCACTAATGTTCATCGAAGGATTGGAATGGGCCTTTATGTTTTTTTATGGTTTCAATTTCTGATTGGGATTTTCCGGTCGCGCAGGTAATTAAGCATCTATAGTCGTCGGATTTTTTGCAGTTAGTGTAGGCATAGCATAAAGTGCTGAAAAATGCAGCTAAAAGGCTAAAACTACTTTCACTTGTGTCCAAATATGTTTAGAGCCAACTCTACGACATTGAGGAACTAATGCTGCCATGTTTAGAATCCAAACTGGTTTTACGGTAAAAGTCAATGTAGTTTTTGGTTAGAATCAGAGTTCTAATCATATCATTTTTTCCGTGTGGTAAACTTTAAAGGAAAAAAAAGACAGAAAAAACCCATTATTGAAGTTTGGACGGTGCAGCATCTGGTTCAGAACATTATGATATGAGTTAATGTCCAGTGTTCGTCCTTCCGATAGTAGGAATGACTTACATTTCGACCACAAACATAATGGTGCAAGAATTTTGGCTTATGGTTTAACTTATATGTTAAACCATAAGTGATGAGACAAAATCTACCTGCGCAAATAAGACAAAAGTTTTCAGTCAGTCAAACAGTCAACATAGTTCAGATTCAGCTACTTGAATAGTCAACCTCGGCCAGAAAGCCTCAGCCTCGGATATCATCATCTATGATCGAAGCAAGTCAATTTCGGTTAGAAGATACCAGCCTCGGCCTCTATCATCAATAGTTGAGATGGGTCATCTAAAAGTAACTAAGGCAGACCCAAGCATAACTCTTTATCAGCTCGGCCACAGACCTGATGCAGCACCTCGGCTCGGTAATGCATCGCAAGGAATCAAGCTTGGCCCGGCTTTGGAACAACTTCAGCCCCAGCTTCCTAATTGTTCTGAGCTCTAGCCTCGGCCTTACTCTCATAAAGGTGTCAATCATCGCTTGGTTAAGTACAGAACCATTATTGCTGGCTGACCTATGTGTCATAGATTCAGCCACTGGCGCAGCCGTATTCGCAGGCATCTGTCCAGTCACACTGCACACCTGCAGTAGACAAAGTAGCCATTCTGACACACGCAACAGTCACATCATCGGGCAGAGGGACTAACCTTATCAACTTTGTGCATAAAAGGACCTCTTTCCGGACAAAAGAAGGCGAGCCAAATTCAACTTGGAGAGTCTTCTTCGAAACAGAAAGAACTCCATATTCTCCAACTATGAAGATCTCTCAGTGAGAGGTCTCCAAAGAAGGCATTTCAGCCGACATCTAAACACCCCTATTCTCAGTGAGAACTTGATATAGGTTTCTTCTTAAAACCTTTATTCCAGCATTGACTGCATACAAAAATGTCCATAACTGACTTGAGCGTTGGAGGGTGCTGCCCTGGGCCTCTAATGTTTTCTTTCCTTCTCAGGCTCCATTGACAGACCCAAACGGAGAACTAACGACATACTAAAAGGATCACCTCTGATCCACCTGGTGAGGATCTCGGCCTCATCATTTGGCGCTAGAAGGAGGGTTTTGAACCTCCGTATTCCTTAAAAATAGCCTTTTAAGGGCCTTCTTGGCAATTAGCCTACAAATCCGTTGTTAGGAGAATGGATAAAAAAGATGGGAAAGGGTCCAAGCGACCTATGACCCCCAGAAGACATCAGCAATCTCCTCAACTACAACCGGAACTAGCAGAATCTTCAACTCCCACTGATGCCTTCACCTGTGAGGAACATGTGCGAGCCATTTGCTATGTGGCCCAGAATCCTAATGTGTTACAGGTTGTGGTGGAGGAAATAAAGGGACAAGCCCCTGTGGCGAGACCTAGTGGGCTCCATCCTAGCGATTCTCTTCCGCAAAGAGAACTTATGGAATACTCTCCAACTCAGCCAGAGTGTTATATTGAGCTTCAGAGTGGATTCATGGCCGAGACTAGACGTTCAGGACAAAGGTCTAGCCGTCAACACTTTGCGTCTGAGCCTCTATCATTTGAAATGCGCACGAAAAATGCTACTGCCACTTAGGCGTGGCAGGGAAGTTGACAATAAAGGCAAAGCCCAAACGCAAGAAAGGCGCTCTGCCAAGATTCGGTTGGTAGGCCGAGGAAAAGAAAGAAATTCTCTGTTGGCCTCAAAGGCTCATGTTCTCTCCTACATGAGAAAGAAGAATCTAGCAAGAGATCCCTAGCCCCTGACAGGACCTGTTCATAAAAGGGATCCTCAACTGTACTGCCTCTATCATCATGATATTGGACATGATACACAGGACTGTAGGCAGCTCACCCAGGAGATTGGGCGTCTAATCAAGCTCGGCCACTTACAACGGTTCTACAATCCGAGGTCGAAGCTGCACAATAGGCTGGACTTTGACCGGCCTCCTCATGATGAAAGTTGCTGAGCTGGACATCAGCATATGTCGCCAAGAGACGAGGATTCAGATTCAGCAGGACAGAGACTGCGGGTTTCCGAGAAGATATAGATGGCTTGAAAGCAGTAGCCCACAAAGAATTTTGATTCACCTTTCTGGCGTGTACCCAAAATTCTCATGTACATAAATGTACTTTAAATGCATTGTTTTGTAATGTTTATTATGAATTTGTTATTGCAAAAGAGTTGTCCAGATATTAAGCAGGGTTTTTTCTTGACAAGTGGGACTTAGAGTCCCCATCATATCATTCTACTCAAGTGTATCAATCGGCTCAGCTCGACACTTTCTTCTGCTCGGCAATAAATTTGTCCAGAAGACCTATCTCTTCATGGAATATGAAGAGCTCTATCTTGGGTAACGGGGCAAAGATATTCCCCGATTATTTTATTCAAATATATGGTCCAGCTCAGCTCGGCACCCAAGCTTTGTTGGAGGCTTAATTATTTGACCCTTCACCTTATGATTCATCAAGGAGGTTCATGTAGATGGCATGAATTTCTGTGCCTACCTGACGTCCACTTTATGGTTTGTAACAGAATTAGAACCCGACAAGATTTGCGCTTAGCCGATCTCTGCCTTATGGCGTATGAAGGGACTCGGGACACAAACTCTCCCATCTAAGTGATTTTTCTCTTATGGCTCATCAGATCAAAGAAACAATACATTATCCGTCCAACAACGGCAAAGGTTCACCTCGGTCTTAAGGCTTATCAGGGGTTCAATCCAGCGTGCATATCCGCCTTACGGTGGGCCTCGGTCTTAAGGTTTGCCAGGGGTTTACCTTTATTCTCTCTAGGCCTCTGCCTTATGGCTTGAAAAGGCCTCGGCTTGGACAAAACGCCCTCTCACGTTGGGGACTCAACTATTTGCTCTCTGCTTTATGGTTTTGAGGGAACCTCCGGATGCGACAAGTTTCGCACTTCGGGGAAAGTGGCCCAAATGGCTACCCCTCAATATTTGACTAATGGACTTAAAGGAACCCCGAACGTGACAAGTTTCACACCTCGGTTCAAAATGACCCAAGAGGACACCTCGGTAAAATAACCTAATTGGTCTCACTCCTCGGCCTTATGGTTTTAAGAGGATCTTAATGGCCCACTACAGGAAAAACCTAGGCCTTATAGTCTCATCTTGGCTTCGACAAATGAGGTCTCGGCATAAGTGCCTCGGCTCGGCCTGATTAAAGACGGACACTTAAATCTAAAACTCACAAGTTAAAAATGGGGCAAGTTGCTGCTAAGGCTAAAATAGCCAAACAAAGAAAGACAATTTGCCAGATTTGGCAGCGATTAAAGACTTAGACTATTTCTAAGTCATTATTCAAAAGCATCATTTAGCTTGAATCTCAGCTAAGGCAGAACAAGTTTTTCGGCTCAGCTCAATGCTCAGGTAGGCCTAATTCTTAATTCTCGGCTCACCTCGGCAGAATAACAGGTTTATTCTAAAAACTTAGAGCTTGCTGACTTAGTTCATTTTCATTTAAACTGACTGCGAAGTTGAGTTTACCAAGTGCAATTCTGACATCGAATCTCGGCAACAACAAGTTTGAAAATTAACTTGGCAAAAATTCTTAAATGAAAAAGCAGAACAGAATGAGAAGCTATAGTTGCAAAGTGTTAAGAGATTTGTAATTAAGAAGGATTTTTAATACAAGGTACAAAGTACAAAAGATCTCCGCTCAGTTGTATTACAAAAAATTCTAAGCCTAATCCTCGGCTTTCCTCAAATCTGCTCCATTCAAAAACTACTTGAATTGAGAATTGAACTCTTGAGTAGCAGTTGAATCGTAAAGGTCAGTCAGCCGGGGATCTTCCTTATCCAGTTGAGGGCAGACTTCTGAGCAGACATCAATTGACTTCGTTTGGCCGCTGCATAGCGGTGCTCTGCAGCAGCAGCATGTTCTCTTCAAACATCTAGGACCTTCTGAACTCCAAAACCACTTTTGCCTCGGCTTCGGTCAAATGCTGAGGCAGATGGGCCAACTGTTCTTCCAGAGCTTCCTTCTGCTGCAGCAGAGCAACCTTGTCTCTCTTTAAAGTGTCGGCCTTAGTCAGAGCTTGGGTTGAAGAAAGCTCCAGGTGGGCACTTTATTTTCCAACTCGTCCACCTTAGAGTTGGAAGTTGCCCACCTCATGTTGGCCTCTTCCTTCCTTTGGTGAAGGGTGGAGACCTCGGCCTTCAGAGCAGCGATTTCTCTAGCCTGTTCGGCCATCAGCTAGTTGGCCTCATCAAGTTCCTTTGACTTAGCTTGGAGAGCTTCATTGAATTTCTCTCCCCGAGCAAGGATCTCCAACTCTTGAGCTCGGATCTTCCAGAGCAACAAAGTTAGAAAATTACTAAGTGTTATCATAAACAAACACTTAGAAAAATTTTTACTTACCAAGGCGATATTTGATTGAAAGACTTCTCTCAGATTTTCCCACGAAGCAGCTTCAAACTTCTACCGGTTCAGGGGCAGATTTATCACCTTGTTGAGCCGATTGGCTGTGGCTGGGTCCACAATATAATCATGATCTGAAAAACCAACAAGGGATGGTGCTGACACCTCAGCTGGCTGAGGCGGGATCACCTCAGCTGGTTGAGGCGAGATCACCTCTGAAGGCCGAGAAGGGCCTGAATCTTGGCCCCCAGATAAGCCTTCACCCCGGTGTCTTCTTCTTTGACGAAGGCTTGAGCCCTCACCAACTTCTGCCAATGGTTCTGATTCAGCAGAGGCCCGAGCTCGAGGATGGATCTCGGCCTCTTCATCTTGCATTTCTACAATCGGCAAAGCTGCAGAAAATACATTAAACAAGTTAGTATCAAATCTTAACACTACAAAAGATGAAAGTCAAAGAAATTCAAGTACATGGCTCAGGCTCCTCCTGAATAGGCTCGGCCATAGGAATAGCTGGGGGCATGGCCGAGGCAGAGGCCATTCCAGCAAAAACAGCCACTGAGACTCGTCTGGATTGGCGAGCTCTTTTTCATGCTGCCATCTCGGCCATTCTACTGGCATAGTCGTCGTTTTCATAAGCCATTGAGCCTACATAAAGAACAAGACAATTATCAACTGAAAGTTAGATAAACACAAAAGTTGAAGCAAATAGGAACCAACCTCTGACTATTGCTAGGTTGTCTGGAGTAAGTGGTCGATAGTTCTGACCCAAAGCCAAATGGCCCAGGTCAGCCGCCTCCAAAATGGTGGAGTCCACCTTCTGCCAGTCTATCACAACAGGCATACTCTGAAGTCTGGCCGCTTCATTGCAGTGCTCTGTAGGTTATCTGCCTTGCCGGATTTCCAGATGTTCCATTTTGGCAGCTCATCTCTTTTGATATTAAAAAATGTACCCTTCCAGTTTATGGTAAAGGTAGGGATATTGATGGCAAGGTTGAACTCGCTGGTGGGAGCTCGTTTACTAAAGTAATACCAGCTATCTGAGACTATACAAGAAAAAAGACCCTTAAATACACTAAGATGGAATGGAGACTCGGTTATTCTGAGAAAAAGGAAATAGCAGAGAATGATCTTCAGATCATTGGGTTTTATTTGAGGAAGTCTGAGATTATAAGAACGAAAAATACGGACAAAGGGTTCAGGAATAGGAAGATTGAACCACGATTTAAAATACTCTTCATAGACAACCTCATAATCCTTTGGAGGATCATAAGCTGTCTAACCCGGCAAAGGCAGGAGTGGGCTGAATCGCTCTAGGTCAAATTTGTACCTCCTACATATTCGGTTCAGCTCAGCCTCGGACAAAGTACAATGAGACTCTTGGACATGAACAGAGGGTAGACCCCTATTAATTACCCCCGTATACAGAGAGGGGGCCCTCTGCAGATCCGGAGGATTTACAGCTGCCGGAGCAAGAGCAACTTCTGGTCGCTCCGGCGAAGAATCCACTACAGTGATGGCCCTGCTGAACTGAGCAGGATGCCTAGGTCCAGCAGTGCCACCAGTGGTTCTGTGCAATCTTACTAACGGACGGTCATCAGTGGAGACCGTCCTACCAGACAAAAGTGGAGAATTAGGGTTTTCTCCATCGCAGCCAGCGTAAGATGCACCTTCATAAATGTTTTGAGAGTCATGAGATCTAGAATACATTGTAGAAGAGAACAAAACTTGCACATTGAAAAATATGGTTGAAAGAAGAGGCACAAAGAGACCGCCGAAGGAGGAAGATGGCTGACAAAATCGCCGGAGAAGAAGAAGAAAATCAAAGGGAAAAGGTGATGGACGACATAAGAAGGAAGAAATGATTTTCTGCTTCGCAATCCCTATTTATAGACCTCAGCTCAACTATCCCAAAAGACACGTCGAGGGTTTCGTCCTCGGTACCTTCAACCGCCGAAAGTGAAAAAGCGTGCAATTGACGCTTCGCAGTCTGTGCAAACAGTAAATGCGTAATATAACCCAACCAGAGGCAGACACGTCACTGCTTGACAGGACAGTACATTAAAAGCTATGAATCGATTAGCCTACCCTTCCTGCTTGGCTCGGCCAGACTAATCTGGGGGCAAAGTGATGAGACAAAAATCTACCCGCGCAAATAAAAAAAAGTGTTCAGTCAGTCAAACAGTCAACATAGTTCAGGTTTAGCTACTTGAATAGTCAACCTCGGCCAGAAAGCCTCAGCCTCGGACATCATCATCTATGATCGAAGCAAGTCAATTTCGGTTAGAAGATACCATCCTCGGCCTCTATCATCAATAGTTGAGGCGGATCATCTAACATTAACTAAGATAGACCCAAGCATAACTCTTTATCAGCTCGGCCACAGACCTGATGCAGCACCTCGGCTCAGTAATACATCGCAAGGAATCAAGCTTGGCTCGGCTTTGGAACAACTTCAGCCCCAGCTTCCTAATTATTCTGAGCTCTAGCCTTGGCCTTACTCTCATAAAGGTGTCAATCATCGCTTGGTTAAGTACAGAACCATTATTGCTGGCCGACCTATGTGTCATAGATTCAGCCACTGACGCAGCCGTATTCGTAGGCATCTGTCCAGTCACACTGCACACCTACAGCAGACAAAGTAACCCTTCTGACACACGCAACAGTCACATCATCGGACAGAGGGACTAACCTTATCAACTTTGTGCATAAAAGGACCTCTTTCTGGACAAAAGAAGGGGAGCCAAATTCAACTTGGAGCGTCTTCTTCTAAAAAGAAAGAACTCCATATTCTCCAACTCTGAAGATCTCTCAGCGAGAGGTCTCCAAAGAAGGCATTTCGGCCGACATCTAAACACCCCTATTCTCAGAGAGAACTTGATATAGGTTTCTTCTTAAAGCCTTTATTCCAGCATTGACTGCATACAAAAATGCCCATAACTGACTTGAGCGTCGGAGGGTTTTCCCAGGTCAGCGCCCTGGGCCTCTAACATTTTCTTTCCTTCTCATGCTCCATTGACAGACCCAAACGGAGAACTAACGACATACTACAAGGATCACCCCTGATCTACCTGGTGTTGATCTCGGCCTCATCAATAAGTTAAAAGACATACTTTTCTTTGACTTTGAAATATGATGGAATAAAGTAAAATGACTCACTAAATGAGGTGCGCTTCTTATATTGTGAAGTAACAGTTGATCGACACAGTTTGACGCAATTTTCATTATGGATCATCGGGAAACAACATCTGTGTGTTTCTTAACACATGGGTATAGCGTACCATACCCCGTCATAGGCGGAAGCCTCTAAGACAATGGAGTAATGTTGTTGTTGTTGTTAAATGTTGGATATCTGAAAGGATCCTAGGTTGACATTCGATTTTTGACCGTAATATCATAACTTTGTTGGCCTCTTTTGTTAAAGATAGATTGATCCGTTGCACTAAAGTTTCTTTTACCAAAAATGACCATGACATATACAGACCTCTATTTAGCTTTCTCCCCTTCAATATTTAAGCCAAGCAGAGTCATGTGGTGCATCGGATCATGTCATTGTCAAAAAGATGCAACCATCCACCTTACTCACATCAATTCAAACACAAACCATAATTAACGTTTTCAGATGTAAAATCTGAGAAGTATGTTTGATTAACTTCTTTCTAACTCTTATTTAGAGGGCGTTCCTAGTGTATTAGACTCCGGCGTTTGCGCAGGGTCCGGAGAATGGCCGGATCGTTTTGCAATCTGATGTACGCATCTTTACCTTACATTTTTTTTGTACAAGAGACTGTTCATGCGACTCGAACCTATGACCTCAAGGTTACGAGTTGCTCCTATGTCTGCCTTCCTAACTCTTATTTAAAGGATTAAGATATATGGGTATTAGCAAAGTGAAGTTTTGACTTTTACTAGTCACTTTATAACCGTGGTGTGTTTTCACATAATACATATGGTGATCAGCACACGTGACTCTAGCACAGGAATTATTTTTTTGTACAAAGGATCAAAACCTTGTCGATGTTTTTATTGATCTCACGAAGTATGGTATGCCCATGAACTTCAGTAATCATTCTGTTACTCAAACCTCAATTTTGCATGCACGAGAGATTTTGTTCTAAGTTTACCCACCTCAAAGAAGATTAATCAGCACTTAAATATTTTCTTTATTTCTGCAACAGGGGACACAAGGGAAGAGGTATTTGGTACTTGGTTCATTGGTTACTAGGAATTGGAATATCATTGGTGGGAGTCATCAACATATACACAGGCTTACAAGCTTACCACAGCAAAATGTCGAGAAATCCATCGATTTGGATTGCAGGTTTCTCAGTAGAAATTGCTGTTATTTTGCTAATTTATCTTTTCCAAGAAAAATGGGAGTACATTCCCAAGCAAGGAGCTATGTTAGGCCTTGAGCCGGTGAAACCAACAGAACAAGAAATTTTGCCAGAAAATCAGCAAAAAGTCACATCGTCTCAACCTTGTTAAAGGAATTAGATGAGCATGCGTTTTAATATTTTACGTCCCAGGGTGGATTATTAGTCTATACATACTTGTGGAACCGTTCCACCCATGAGACACTATTTTTTTTTAAAAAAAAAATGGGGAGGGAAATCGAACACGAGACCCAGGGTTGGGATAAATGCTACTCAACCGTTAGACCTAAAGATAGCGGCTGCTTATCTATTGGAGTCGAGATATATAACTGTAAAATGTCTTCGATCCATCATTACTTTTTTAATTATATATTGCTGTGCGCATTAGTAGACGATCTGCTTGAAACGGTTGTGTGAATTGTTAATTGACGAATTTATGTGTATGTAGAGGTGATGCCATAAGACAAGATGTTTTGGGTTAAAATGATTGTAAGTGCACCTTTATAGTGATGGTGGTTTAGTCAATATTCAACGTACTAATGTATTAGTTTCCATGTATCTCTATCAGGCGTGTAAATTTTTCAAGTATTGAAAAAAAAAAGAAGAATTTGGTAGCACAATATTAGTCTCCTATGGCCATGGTTTGTGAGACATTTCTCAAATGACAGGATGACAGATAGTTTACATGGGACGTATCTTTGCTGACCATATATGGTGACTAGATTTAGTATGCCTATGTGCCCAAGACAGAGCAGAGCTGCTGGTCCCATGTTATGTTTGACCTTATTAACAAGAAAGCTATATATGTTTACAAGGAGACTATCACCTAAACAAGTGGCTTTCCCAAATAGTTACCAAGGTTATATGTGATCAGAATGCCAAATTTTTTTACCAAGGTTATATGTGATCAGAATGCCAAATTTTAACTCACATTTCAGCTACATATGCAATCATGATTGCATAAATACAATTTAGATTGACTCCATGTTAGAGTAAGTGGTAGCGGCTTGTTAATGTCATCTTGAAAGAGCTGAGAGTCAGTCACTACTTTCGAGTAAGACCAATACTCTGCAAGCGTTCTACAGACTAAGTCCGAATTAGTCTTACAAAAATGATGGGAACGCCAGAGACCCTATAGAGATAACCAGGATACAACTTAGGTTAGACATAGTTGCCTTTTTCACTGAACATTTACAAATAAAGGGAAGAATCTCCTCAATAACACATGCATGTCTTTCTCTATGTAGCTTCTGTTGGAAAAAATTGAATTTGTCAAGTTGCAAATTTTTGTTAGCAACATACTTTGAGCTTAATTATAATTAGTTTTCATTAATGACAAGTGAAAATAATGAATCCTTAATTATCTGCGTAACGAGTAAATGATTTTAGGCTTTGGAATCACTCAATTACGATACCAGGTGAATGAGAAATTAATGCTCAAAGTAGGAGTAAAATAAGTAGAAATTGGCTCGGGCTCGGGCTCGTGTTGTGGGTTGCGAGTTGTGGACCGGTTCTTATCTTTTTGGAGAAAGTTTACTTAAATTTAAATTTCTCCTAGGTGGTTGTAATCGGCTAAGGCTGCAATTTTAAAAACGGTTAAGGCTAGCCGTACTGTGGGCAGATTTACGTTGAATCTTGATCTAAGGGCTCGGCTGAGTAGTTATTTGATCCAACGGTTGCAGTTAAACTGGCAGGCCGTTTTTGACTCTAATGGTAGCAATCTCATACCATCTGATCCTTTAGCTGTGGTTGAGCTGACACTAATTATCCTATCTCAGTTTTCCCTATAAATACTAACCCGAGCTGACATTTGTGGTCATCGATCAATCAATCAATTTCTCCACTTACTCTATGCATACCAACATCCTCTATACGATATCCTCTGCATTTTCGAAGTCACCCGAGAAGTCAGAAACGTCCTACAGGTTCGTTGAGTTCATACTGATGCGATGAGCGCGACTGCTATGCTGAGCTCGGCAGGTTGACAGTCTGTTCAGGACGCGAACTGAGTCGCGCTACCTGGACCAATCTGACCTGACAGACAAACCCGACCTGCCCTAAGCTCGATAGGTCGGCTGTTGATTTATTTCATACAAACACACTTTGTACAAAATCGTTTTTGTCTAACAAGCTCGAACAACTTCACCAAACAGAAGTAAATCGTAAAAAAATACAACATGAGAGGGCAATTGTGTGAGGCATACACTGCTTTCAAGGATCCTTCATCCATGGTTTGACGAATTCACTGACTCATAGCTTCATAGATAAGACAAACAAACACGATGTTAGATGATTTCCTTGTTGAAGTCATCACATGGGTTGAAATGCTTCCAATTTTACTCCAATCTAAAATATATTTATGGAGGCCGATGTTAAGACAGAAAAAACATTATTAATTATAGGATATCCTAATCAAACCTCACACTCTAGAATACCGATTGCAAGTATGTCCACTAATAGGATCACACTCAAGATCAACTTTTAGTATCACATTTAATTTTCTGTTTTCTTATTAAACATGGTGTTGATCAGCTGATGAGTAAAAATTATGTTATCACGCGTTTGACGTCCGAAAATTGTTTTGATGGTTCTTTTCAGAACTTAATGGCATAAATCACACATCAAAACAGAAGAGAGAAAATAAAAAAGAAAATGGGAAAAAACATTCATATCTATATCCTTATGAAGTAAATAAAAAGGCAAATGTCTTCTTAGCGTCTTTCTCTGTATATATTAGTCAAACATGAAAACATGCTCACAAAAATATTATACAATAGGCGAATTTTGATCTTCACTTGGACCAGAGATGATTCAAATGACAAAAAATGTTGCCAAAATCTTACACACATAGTTTGTTGCCAAATACTATGTTACCTAAGCTCTACACAAGATGAACAACGTTAGAATCTTGAAATATTTATTTCCGGGAAAACCTTAACGCTCAAGTCAATTATGAATATCACCAGGTTTGTATGATGGAATATTAGAGAAACTTGTCTCATTTGTGTGTGTTTTTTGCTTAGTTGATCGAATATACCTTTTTAAGATGTCATTTGCCTCTTTTGTATGATCTAGGTAGCCAATGCATGTGAGGAGGTATAGAGGTTTGCCAAGTGTCTTATCTTATTAGTGTCCTGCTCGTGCATGGCCGTCACGTGGCGTCATGTGTTAAGGTGCATGACTAAGCTGCTCGCTAGGAGGCGTTTGCTCTCGTAGCTGCCTCTTTGGCCGAGTAAAGGAGAAAGGCCATGGGCACAGTGCCAATGGTAGCATGGCCAAGGCGGTCGCTGAGGATGAGGCAAGAATGACGGCCGATGTTGTGTTAGTGGTTAAGGCCGAGTTGGAGACTCTAGTCTAAATGTCAGCTGGGGCCGAGAAACTAGCCTTTGCCTCCCTAGGAGATGTTTGGTCGATGTTGTCTTAAGGTCTTTGTCGGCATCCAAGAGATATCCTACATCCTCTCGATCGCACTGAATTGACTATGTAATCGGTCCAAGTGTGGCTGATGTTTACTTTCTAGGGCTGGCTGATGTCAACTGTCATGGGCCTAGATGTTTATACTTGGTATTTTCAAAAGATTGTGTTTTGTCCTCATTAGGTGCCCCCAAGCCAGCCTTATTAACTAAGATGAAAAGGCTGGCCTCGCATAACGAATAAAACCTTTTGGTTTCTCCACTGATGCACGTCCCTGAAGCATCAATTTCTGAGTCGCTGTCTGGCAGGCGGCAATGATGAGATTCTCTGAAGAAATTTTTAGAGTGGTTACGACCGTACTTTTCATTCACTCCACCAGCATCTTTGAGTTTCGAGGAGCAAAAACTCTAAAAAATTTATTCCCGCTAGACTTTTGAGGATTAATTTTTTTTGCCTTCCTTTTTCTACTCCATTTCGTCTTCCTCTCCGAAATTTCCCTACTTTTTATCAACTAAATTTTCCTCAAGCCTTTTCCCCACGTTTGTTCATCTTTTCCTTAGAATCTCCTCAGTCTCTGGCCTTTCACATTTTCGTCTAAATCCGAGTAAGTCCTTCATCTCCTTATGCTTTTCTGTTTTAAATCATGCCTTTTGGTTCTAATGACTCTCAGAACATCTCTGTGGCACTTTCCTACACTGACGGTGGTGTAGGAAAATCTAAATCTTCCTCGTTCACAGAGGGACGACCTTTGATGACAATTCTCGCCTTCTACGGAGGCTGAGAAAGGCCATGGTGTCATACACTAGGCTAATAGAGATGTAGGGCCTAGTGGCACTATTCCGACGGTGGAGAGTCGTTGGTGTTGCTCCTTGAACCCACATCGAGGCAGCTGCATGTTGCTTCTTATACCTCTAGGGTAGTGGATCCCTCGATCTTTTCGCTTGGTACAGTTGGCCTAGTTTTCCCATCTAAATTGTTGAGAAATCGGGATTTGAGTGATTTGAAAATGCATGACTTAGCTCGACACTTCATCTCTTCAACCTATATGTATTCTGTATGTGTCTTCACCTGGTCATTCTTACTTTGTGTCTTCACCTCGTTTATTCTTAATAGATTCTTAACAGAATATAAACTCGGACCGGAAAAATTTAACTTGCTTAATAAATAACTAGTCATTATCTAATAGTGCAAAATTGAAATAAGTGGATGAGCTCCTCGTATCGACCCGACCAAGTTTACAGTCATAATCTTATTTGATTTAATCTCTTCTACTACTAACTGTGGAAATGATTGTTGGGATTAATTCGAGATACGTGTAATGCGCAGCACGTTGATAAGGTTTATACGAACTAATCATAAGGTAGACGTTATGTATGATAATATTATATGTCACATATGTCACGTAATAATATTAATTGTTACGTAAAACATCCACACGTTAAGTGATCATCGGGTATACTCGTGGATGTATAGTGTGGTCTAAATGGAAACCCCGAATATGTAGACAGTCATATGGTCAGAGACCGCGATGGATGGGCTCAAAGTGCAACGACCATAAAGTTATGACATCTGGTCCCCGAGGGGCGACAACCACGTGTGGCTAGTAGATAATTATTGGCACAATAATTAAATATTAAATAATATTTAATAATAATATTTATAATTAAATATTAGATAATATAAAGGAAGATAAGGTTGGGTTTTAAATTTAGATTTAAAATTGAACTCAGATTTAAATTTGAATTTAATTTTAAATTTAAATTTAAATTTAAGTTTAAATTTAAATCCTAACCTATCAGATCCTTTCGTCCCCTCTATATAAAGGAAGAGGCTTCACCTCCTCAGATCATCAAATAAAAAACAGACGCATACAGTATAGCGCCATTACAGTATATTAGAGGGAAGGTGTGCCAAGTTTTCTATAAAGCCCACACTGCCTAGCCTCTCCATCGGGTAAAGCAGTGAATTGTTGAAACCAGTCAAAGGGTGTATCAGCAATTGGTGGGAGGTCATGAATCCTTGGATCACGCCAGATTCTTCATCAGCCGGAGCAGTTGCAGTGTACGTGTTCAGATTAACAACAGCAATGGAGCAAGGTATATTTTCCGCATTTTGTTACTTTGTCCATTGATTCGATTAAACGGTCCTATTCAGGAGTTTATTAAATTAAATCCAACAAGTGGTATCAGAGCAGGCCTAATTGAATCAATTTTTTGTAATCTGTTAATGTGTTCATGTTGGGAAAAACGAAATTTTTTTGGGGTCAAAACGTTTTTCCGGGACAATTTTTGGTTAAGAAAAGGACTTCTATTTTCGAAAATGATATAAATAACTGCCTCTGTTTTTCGATCAAAAAGGGTCTATGACCTGGTGGCTAGCGCCAGTGACATCGGGCTGGAAGTCTCTGGTTCAATCCCTCTCGCGAGATTTTCGGCTGCAATTTTTGAGTGTTTCTGAAACTTCAGTTTCTTTTTTATACAAATATAAAATCTGTATTTTGTTTACAAGATAGTCTGGCGCTGGCGTGGTGGCCAGCGCCTCTTCCGGCGATTGAAAGGTCTCATGCTCAATCCTGCCTTCAGCCGAAATTTCAGTTTTTTGTTTTTTTGGAATTCTGGTTGCATTAGTATAAATGTAAACAGGCTCCCCTCACTGACCAAAAGACCTTCTGGCCTAATGGTCAGTGCTGCAGGCAAGAAGAAGGAGGTCTGTGTTCGACTCCTCCTCCAGGCAAAAATTCTGGAGCAATTTTTGCTCCTGACAGATTGGGGCAGTCTTGGGGGTTTCCGGGTTGGGCCCTGCAGATCCGGGTTCAACCCTCTTCTGGATAGGGCTTCTGCCCAAAATCAGAATAAATTCAAAAAAAAGGGTAATTCGGTTTTCAGGTTCCTATGCTTTCAGATTGGGCCCCAACCCGGTTCGTTAAAGGGCTTCGGCCCACTACGGCATTAATTAAAAAAAAGGGGAAATCCAGTAATTCAGATGGGGCGGGCGGATTCTGACCCGACCCGAGCCCAGCCCCTAAATTTCTTTTAATTTCAGTTTTTTTGTTATTTATGTGTATATTGTTATTATTTTGGATAAACTAAATAATAATAATAATAATTATTATTATTTAAAGTTCATTTTAAGGAAAATAGTAATAATAACAAATTGTTGTTATTATTATTATTTTAAAGTTTCCTTTTAAAGAAAATAATAATAATAATAATAATAATGATGATGATAATTGTTATTGTTAAAGGAAAATAGTAATAATAATAAGTAATTATTATTATTATTATTATTATTATTATTATTATTATTATTATTATTATTATTATTATTATTATTATTATTATTATTATTATTATTATTTTAAAGTTCTTTTAAAGGAAAATAAAGTAAATAATGATGATAATAATTTGATTATTATTGTTATTATTTAAAGTTATTAAGAAAAATAGTAATAATAATAATAAATTCTTTGTTGTTATTATTATTATTATTTTAAAGAAATCCAAAATAATAATAATAATAATCAAGTGTTAAGTTAATTTCCGGTTATTATTGCAGTATTTCTTTATGTGCATGCAGTTAATTGTTTATTTATTTATTTATGCCTTATGTTTATGCATGTTAATAAATAAATAAAATAAAGGAACTTAACCCAATAAGTATCCGAATCTTGCTTAACCCAGTTTGACCGAGTTCAACCAAGTTAATTCGATGGGCTAAGTTGACTGAATTAACCAACACTTATCAATCAATGCGGTTTATGCTCGTGATAGATGACTCAAAGAGTTGTGATAAAAACACCGTACACATAGTTTTGTCTAAGAAATCCGGTACTTAAGCAAGACCATTGTGACTCCACCGGTGGCCTGGAAATTATGTGGAATGGTAATACACCCTTATGGCAAGTGGGTATTGCTGAATCGGTTCACTTCACACTCAATGTGACCCATCATAAGGTTATATAACTTGTTAAATTGATTGATAAAGATATTGTTTTCTTATACCGTAAGGAGAACTGAGCAAGGTTCAAGGTGGTTCTTATTTGAGCCGTAAAGAGAATCAAGCTAGTTCAAATTGGTTTAAGTAAAACAAAACGGATGTTCGTGTTAAGTATGCACGGTCGTGCAAAAGGATCAGTCATGAAACTGTGGATCATTTAGAACCATAAAGTTACGCGACTTAGCAAATATAGGGCTTTAATATGATCCCCTTAAAGTGCGGCAATCATATCATCGCCACTATATTTGTTATGATCGTGAAGGGCATGTATGTGTTGGAGGCGATCATTGACCGGCCCAAAGGAAGATGTGATTGTTGAAAACACATATGAGCATGGTAGTGGACCCAAATAGGGCCGGCGGCGAAGCTTTAAATGCATAGGTTAAATCATCGGCCCAAAGGAAGGTGGTTAACCCGTGCTTGGAGAGCCGTCATATTGACCACTACACCCAATTGTTGGAAGGTATTGGGATGACTCCATAGAGCCCCAATATTGGAAGACAATTGGTAGATGGAATCGGGGTTCTATTTTGATATTTGTTTTTATGCAGTTTAAAGATTACACGTGTTGTGTATATAAGTCCGTTTCTTGTTTGCTTTTCAGCAATAATGTCTAACATTAAGGATATTCCTACAATGAACGGTTCAAACTATAAGCAATGGAAAGGTCAATTTGAGATCTTTCTGGGGATCGCTGATCTAGACAATGCGCTACAGATAGATCGTCCAGCTGTGCTAACAGACGAAAGTACCAGTGAGGAAAAATCTCACATGGCACGCTGGCTACGATCAAATCGCATGTGTCTTATGATCATGCAAAAGACTATCCCCAAATGCTTCAGGGGACACGTTTCTGAGTCCACGACGGCTAGAGGATTTTTAGCCGATCTCGAGCAAAGATATGTAAAGAATGAGAAAGCCGAGACAGGCAATCTCTTAAAGAAACTTTGCTCGAAACAGTACCGTGGAGTCGACAGCATAAGGGTGCATAAAGTTATGAATGCTGTCACCACCAAGTTCGGTGGAAAGAAACGCAAAGCTGCGAAATGGTTACTGTGCAAAAGGCAAGTCAAAAGGAAAAGGGGCGCCTACTACTGACGCACCCAACAGCATGATTTGTTTCTTTTGTACATAGATGACATACTGCTTGCAACAAACGATGTAAACATGTTGAGCGACACCAAAGCCTTTCTGAGAAAGCAATTCGAGATGAAAGACCTTGGTGAAGCCTCATATGTGTTGGGACTTGAGATACGGAAGAATCGTACCAAAGGTATCTTAGGTCTCTCACAACAAGCATACATCGAAAAGGTGTTGAAGCGGTATAGCATGGATAAGTGTAAACCACTTAATACCCCTGTGGCAAGAGGAGACAAGTCTAGTCTGAAACAATGTCCCCAAACAGAGTTTGAACGTTGAGGAATACTCCCTATACTTCGGTACTAGGGAGTATAATGTATGCCCAAGTGTGTACACGACTAGACTTGGCATTCATTACAGGAATGTTAGGCAGATACCTCTCTGATCCGAGTAAGGATCACTGGACTGCAGTAAAGAGGGTGCTCAAATATTTACAAGAAATGAAACGACACGTACTGACGTATCGGAGATCTGATAAGTTAGAGATCACTAGATATACAGATTCCGATTTTGTGGATGCTATGATAGCATAAAATTGACCTCAAGCTATGTGTTCACCTTAGGCGGAGGTGCGATCTCATGAAAAAGCATGAAACAGACCTTATTGGCGTTCTCCACTATGGAGACGGAATTCGTAGCTTACTTCCACGCATCCAATCAGGTGATATGGCTTCGCAATTTTGTCACAGGGCTGCGGGAATTGGAGACTATCTCGTCTCCAATGAGGATTTACTGTGACAGTAAAGCTGCGGTGCTATATTCAAATAATAACCGGAGTTCATCTAAAGCGAAATACATAGAGATGAAGTATCTGGCTGTTAAAGAAAGAATTTTGAGTGGTCTGATCAGTATTGAGCACATCAGTACAGACTCTATGGTGGCCGACCCTTTGACTAAGGCCGTGGAACCGGTTGTGTTTCACAAGCATGTTAGCCATATGGGTCTTAGTCCAGTTGATGATGTTTTATCCTAATGGGAGTCTGTAAGGTTTTTCTTGTGTTCAATAAAGTTGTTTATATCAGACATACAGTATAATGTACATTCCGGTTATATTAAAGTTTTTCTGCAGAAGTAATGTACATTAAGCAGTTACGGCATACATTCTGAATTCTATTGATCTCGCTAAAGAGGGCCAAGTTGGAATTAGATATGTACGATCACCTAACATATTAATTCCACACTACATATCCATTTCAGTATCCATGTCATTCAGTAGAATGCTAGCATCATGATTTAAGAGGGACAAGTCACTAATTTAATGTGGCGGCGTGCGGCTTAAGTCTTTTGCTAACATTTGCTGATGGACCGGAAAAGGAGAGACACACTAAAGGACATACGGTATATGAGCTCAAAAGGGTGACATATAATCTTTAAGATACATACATAGTCCAAGTGGGAGATTGTTGGGATTAATTCGAGATACGTGTGATGCGCAGCACGTTGATAAGGTTTATACGAACTAATCATAAGGTGGACGTTATGTATGATAATATTATATGTCACATATGTCACGTAATAATATTAATTATTACGTAAAACATCCACACGTTAAGTGATCATCGGGTATACTCGTGGATGTATAGTGTGGTCTAAATAGAAACCCCGAATATGTAGACAGTCATATAGTCAGAGACCGCGATGGATGGGCTCAAAGTGCAACGACCATAAAGTTATGACATCTGGTCCCCGAGGGGCGACAACCACGTGTGGCTAGTAGATAATTATTGGCACAATAATTAAATATTAAATAATATTTAATAATAATATTTATTATTAAATATTAGATAATATAAAGGAATATAAGGTTGGGTTTTAAATTTAGAATTAAATTTGAACTCAGATTTAAATTTGAATTTAATTTTAAATTTAAATTTGAATTTAATTTTAAATTTAAATTTAAATTTAAGTTTAATTTTAAATCCTAACCTATCAGATCCTTCCGTCCCCTCTGTATAAAGGAGGAGGCTTCACCTCCTCAGATCATCAAATAAAAAACAGACGCATACAGTATAGCGCCATTACAGTATATTAGAGGGAAGGTGTGCCAAGTTTTCTATAAAGCCCACACTGCCTAGCCTCTCCATCGGGTAAAGCAGTGAATTGTTGAAACCAGTCAAGGGGTTTATCAGCAATTGGTGGGAGGTCGTGAATCCTTGGATCACGCCAGATTCTTCATCAGCCGGAGCAGTTGCAGTGTACGTGTTCAGATTAACAACAGCAATGGAGCAAGGTATATTTTCCGTATTTTGTTACTTTGTCCATTGATTCGATTAAACGGTCCTATCAGGGGTTTATTAAATTAAATCCAACAATGATGAGTAGTTGGTCCTTATCCACTATAACGTTTGGTATTTAGAGCTATGATTAAGATGGCCCCTAGGCATCTTCCTAAAGTTAGGGGGTTTCATGCCTTACTTTCTGTTAGACTGCTATAGGTTGAGCTTGTTTTATGGTTAGTGTAGAAAAAGGATTATGTTTCACTGGATTGCTGAATAATATTTCTTTTTTGCTTATGCGTTTCTTGGCCATTTTTTTGAGGCAATCTTAGACGCCAATGTTGCCCTTTTACTGTGCTTATACTTGGCGTGATGCCCTCAACATACATCAGTCTTCCTACTAAGACTTCCCTGTAACAGTGAAACTCCGGACAGTGTTGATGGAGCAGTAAAACCGTTTTCTGCAGCTGCAGGAACAAAGAATTGATACCGCATTTGTATGTGAATAATAGCGACTACGTTTGCTGCTGTTACACTGACTTGGATGCTGCAGAAGACACCAACTCTGAAAAGGAGAAGGCGAAGCCTTCCCATGGTTTCACCTCTGCTGAGCTTTTTGTATTGTCCAAGGGTAAGCAGAAGTTCCTTGAAGCACTCTGCAGCAATGGTGGTCTGAAGAGTTGCAACTTCAAATGGCTGTCTCGAAGAGCAAGCTGGTAAGTACAACAACAACAACAAAAAATTACATCATTGTCTTAGAGGCTCCCTTCTATAGCGGGGTATGGAGGGTCGGATATAAGCAACCGTAGACATGTATTAGAAACACACATAGGTTGTTTCCCGATAACCCATAATAAAATTACGTCAAGCTGTATCAATCAACTGATACTTCACAATTTAAGAAGCGCACGCAATTTATTGAGTCATTTTGATTTATTTCATCATATTTCAAAATTAAGGAAAAGTTTGTCTTTAACTCCATTGAAAATGGAATATGCAAGCTGATAAGTAAGCAGCTGAAATCTTTATATAACCTCCCTGCTCCTCAACAGGTACAAGGCAAGCCTCACTAACGGGGATGATGCGAATTTTTCGTGGTATCTTATGCTTTAATACATTGATCTTTTGGTCATTTATGTCTACTGTCATTTTTGGTGGACTTCTGTTATCTATCCAAGTATCATCCAGCAGAGACTGCAAAGTACATGTCCCATGATAATAATAATAATAATAAACCTTTGATCCCGGTCTCATTTGGTTTTTCTCCGACTTGAAACCTTAAAATGTGTCGAGGTTGACATTTCATTTTCGTCGCTATCAATCATTTTTTTTTTACCAATGTTAGCTGTCAATATCAAACTA
The DNA here is from genome assembly GCA_036186865.1 of Eustoma russellianum. Classification (NCBI taxonomy): domain Eukaryota; kingdom Viridiplantae; phylum Streptophyta; class Magnoliopsida; order Gentianales; family Gentianaceae; genus Eustoma; species Eustoma russellianum. Next base: position 16,048,052 of record AP025048.1, on the reverse strand, counting down.
AAGTCTCCTTAATTCATCAAGACTTCCATAATTGTCTGCACAAAATCCACAAGGTGTAACTGTGCACCTGGATATTTGTAAGAGCTCTAACAATTACATAGTGGAGCCATGTGGAAACGTGTTTTAGCAGTTAATAAATTCGCTACTGCTAGAGTAGAGACTTGCCCCTTTGAACAAACTTGTTGTTTGAAGAGGGAAGAACTCAAACCACTTGAATGTTACGAAGGTATCGAAGAAGGCTATAAAACTTCCAATTTCCTCAGAGAATTAGTTGCATCATCATCATCATCATCATTCTTGATCAGGAGCTTTTCCATCATAATCACCATCTTACCATGACTAAGCCCCTTTCCTCGTAAATCTAGCCGCTATTCTCAAGCCGAAGACTTAATCTGTCTTGTATCCGCAGTCCAATGAAGTGTGACTTTATAGTCTGTGAAGGAAAATAATATGTAAATGTTACAAGAGGTGACATGATGATTTGGTACAATCGATCTAATGAAAAATGGACCATATGTCATAGTTATGTTACTTTGAATTATTTACTTACATAATACTTGTCATTTTTCATGGGAAGAATCATACGAAACATGTCAATTGGTATAACAGTTACATATTAACAATTATAATTTTTTTCATCAGAAGAATTACACGAAGCATGTCGCTTGGTATAACAGTTACATATTAACACTTATCGGGAAACCTACAAGTGTGATGGAATTCAGCAGCAGCAATGTCTTCCCTATCATGAGTCGAGCAATGAGCTTAAATCAATTTTATTATTGTTCATGACCTGCCGGCGTTGCTGTGTGGTTAAGGTGACAATACAGCAAGCAGGGATAACCTTTGTGCATAGATACGCATAGTGTCTCCTGTCTGAATCATACGTCTTATTATTTGTTACGTTTTTTTGGGTTACAATTATTTGTTACATAGAGATTATTATCTAACAAATAGTCTGATTTCTTTTAGAAACAATTTTGATTGTTTTTAATAGTTCTCGATAAAAGTCTTATGAGAACTGCCACGCGGCTTATTTTATAAAAAACAGACATGGCTAAGAGTTGCCATTGTGACATTGCCATATGATAAACCATACCCGGATCGTCAGCTAGTCAATAACAGTCAACGGTTTAAAAAGCCCAGTATATTGAAGCACTGCAGTTCAGCGGCCTGGTGCCTCAGAATGGCTGTCCGGCCTCAGCAACACCATAGTAGGGCAACATGACGCCCATATGACATCAAGAAATCTAATAAGGTTTGCACCTCGGCATTAACTGTAGTATATGCTGTACGTCGGACTACAATTGTGCAATGCTTAGCCATGCATTTCGGTAAGGCCAAGTCACGCACTTCGGCGGGACTCAGCTGTGTAGCACAGCAGCTCGTGCACTTCAGCAGAAGGCAGCTGTGTACCACAACAAAACGAATCCAATACGATAATACTTCGTGGGACCCTCAAACGGAGATACTTCTCCAATATATCGACTACAGCAATTTAGCCTTCCTGAACACGTCAAAGTCACAACGGTCGACCTACTAAGTCACATCAGCTGGACTACTGATCACATCAGCAGACCTACGACGTCCTATGCTCTCTGCCCTAAAAGAAGCTTCTTCCTCAAGCTATCATCAGAGTTTTTGGGGTGAGAAAGAAATCTATAAAGGTAAAGAGATCAAGACAAAGAAGGAGAGAGACTGAACAACATACACATACCCCTTGCTCTTCGGCAAACACTGTGAGAACTTCTCAACTTACCCCTTTACATTATAATCTCATTGAGATATGGCCCAAACTGATGAGCCAAATGAAGGCTAGAAAAACGTTCCTAGAACTTTGTCTCCTATTCCAAATTGATTGGAACCTCAGCTATGGCAAAGAACATCACAATGACACCCCTTGAACTGTAACCGTTTGTTCTTGGCTCAATTTATGCCAACACCTCTTCCTCTTTGGCATTCCAACACATCTAAAACCTCATTGAGACCCTAAGATGCTGTAAACCAAAAATGAAGTAAAATACTAACAAGTTCTAGGCTATGAACTTGAAAGAAACCGTTAAGTGGTTTTAACTTCAACTAGAAAGTTGAGAACTCCTTAAAGGAAAATCTGATTGAAATGTGTTTGAAATTGTGTTTTTTTACATTCAGGTTCCTATGCTATTTAAAACAAACGAAAATTACATGTGTACAAGGTTTAAAGTACTAAGTACAAGTCTAGAAATAACATGCTTGCTTGGTAACTTGTTTGAACAACTTTAGTTCCTAGAAAGCTGGTTCCCTTTGTCGTGCTTCCATGCTTGTCTTTGATCAATTTTGATTGGATAATTCTTGGAGCAGCTTGCTTTGAATTAGGCTTTGATTGGTTGCAAGTTGGTCTTTGAATTTTCAAACCTTTCTTGCGTGAGCTAGGCCTTAAACAATCTCAATTAGATTGGATCATTTGTTGTGCAACTTGCTTGCTTGTCTCTTTGCTTGTTTTTGATTGGTTTGAAGATTTGCAAGACTTCTTCCAATTGGTTCATGAAATGAGCAGCTTGTCCATCCATTCCAACGTGAAGAAGAATTCAGATTTGACATGGGTGCTTGTCACCACCTTGCTTGTAAGCTACTTGGTTATCACCTCCTTGCTTGAACAAAAATTCAGGTTCTAATTGCATTTTCAAGCTAAGTACGTGTACCTGAAAGACAAGGCAATAATACAACACAAACTATCCTAAAACAAGGTTAACCGATCAACAAATATTAAAAGAACAACTAAAGATATGTACAACATGCTTTTGATACAACTAGATCAAAGCTTGTATCATATAAACCCAATGGACATCATCTCTGCTTGGTTCATCCTCTTCATGCCTGTAAAGAAATGATTCAACACAATGTAACAACTTCTTAGCCATACTCCTTGTTATGGGACCTGTGCGGGGCAGTAAGGTGTCATCATGAGTGTTTGTATCCACAAGGTTAGGCTGTAGCTCATCATTCCCTCCCACTTGAGAAGGATTCGTCCTCGAATCTGAATCAATACTAAATGGAGAAAGGTCAGTAACATTAAAAGTTTTAGAGATAGGACCATACCTTTCTTCAGGAAGATCGAGAACATAGGCATTATCACCAAGCCGTTTCAACACTTTGAACGGTCCATCGCCTCTTGGCTTCAACTTTGAGTCCCTTTCCTTAGGGAATCTTTCTTTCCACAAGTGTAACCAAACAAGATCACCAGGCTCAAATATAACAACTTTACGATTCCTGTTGGCTCTATTGGCATACACTTTATTCTTAGCTTCAAGTTGTGACTTAACCTTTTCATGCAATTCTTTCACAAGTTTTGCTTTTCATTCACCATCTAAACTAACACGTTCATGAACAGGTATGGGAACAAGATCAAGCGGGGACAAAGGGTTAAAGCCATAAACAACTTCAAAAGGAGAATGCAATGTTCCACTATAAACAACTCTATTATATGCAAACTCAATATAAGCTAAGCAGTCTTCCCAATTCTTTAAATTCTTTTGAATGACAACACGTAACAGTTGAGACAAAGTTCTATTAACAACTTCAGTTTGACCATCGGTTTGTGGGTGAGCAGTTGTAGAAAATAACAATTTAGTACCAAGTCTACTCCACAAAACACGCCAGAAATGACTTAAAAACTTTGTATCTCTATCACTAACAATTGTACGTGGCATGCCGTGCAATCTAACAATCTCCTTAAAGAACATATCAGCAATATGAATAGCATCATCAACTTTCTTACATGCAATGAAATGTGCCATTTTGGAAAATCTATCAACAACAACAAAGATGCTATCTTTACCAGTTTTGGATCGAGGCAATCCCAACACAAAGTCCATAGAAAGATCAGTCCAAGGTGAGCTTGGAACAGATAAGGGAGTGTACAATCCATGTGGTTGTGTTCTAGATTTTGCTTGTTTGCAAGTAATACATTGGTCACTTACCTTATCAACATGTGCTCTCATATGCGGCCAGAAGAGATGTTCCTTAAGTGTCTCCAAAGTTTTTAACGAGCCAAAATGACCCATTAAACCTCCTCCATGAGCTTCTTTTATCAACAACTCTTTTAATGAACACATTGGTACACATAACTTATGTTCTTTAAACAAATAACCATCATGCAAGTAATATTTAGAAAAAGGTGAATCAATGCATGCTTGATAGATAGAACTAAAGTCATGATCAGAATGATACATCTCTTTGATAGACTCAAAACCAAACATGTTACATGAAAGAGTAGTAATCAAAGTATAGCGACGAGATAATACATCAGCAACAACATTTTCTTTTCCTTGCTTATACTTGATCACATAAGGGAATTGTTCAATGAATTCAACCCATTTGGCATGTCTTTTGTTCAATTTTCCTTGACCTTTTAGATACTTAAGGCTTTCATGATCAGTGTGAATCACAAATTCCTTAGGTTGCAGATAATGTTGCCAAGTTTGTAAAGAACGGACAATGGCATACAATTCTTTATCATAGGTTGAATAATTTATGGAAGCTCCTTTCAATTTCTCACTAAAGTAGGCAACAGGTTTGTTACCTTGATGCAATACAGCTCCAATGCCAACTCCACTGGCATCACATTCAACTTCAAACATTTCATCAAAGTTGGGCAATCTCAGGATAGGTGCAGAAGTTAGACGTTTCTTAAGTTTCTCAAAGGCTTGTTGTTGTGATTCTCCCCATTCAAATCTTACATCTTTCTTGACTAACTCATTCAAGGGTGCAGCTATGGTAGAGAAATCCTTCACAAAACGTCTATAGAAGCTAGCTAATCCATGAAAACTCCTAATATCTCCAGCAGACTTAGGGGTTGGCCACTCAGTTATGGATTTAACTTTCTCTTGGTCCATTTCAATTCCTTCAGCACTAATCACAAATCCTAAGAATGTAACCTTCTCCAGACAGAAAAAACACTTTTTGAAATTAGCATACAACTTCTCTTTCTGTAGGGTGACAAAAACAGCTCTAAGATGGATCAGATGTTCATTTAGGGTTCTGGAGTAGATAAGAATGTCATCAAAGTAAACTACTACAAATTTCCCTATGAATTTCCTTAAGACCTCATTCATTAACCTCATGAAAGTACTAGGGGCGTTGGTTAAACCAAAGGGCATAACTAACCATTCGTACAATCCAAATTTAGTCTTAAAGGCAGTTTTCCATTCATCACCTTCCCTGATTCTCACTTGGAAATAACCTTGTTTAAGATCCACTTTGCTAAAGCATCTAGACCCATGCAACATATCCAACATGTCATCCAACCTAGGAATAGGGTATCTATACTTCACAGTGATCTTATTGATGACTCTACAATCAGTACACATTCTCCAAGTTCCATCTTTCTTAGGGACAATGATAACAGGAACAACACAAGGACTCATACTCTCTTTTACTTTACCTTGGGTCAATAATTCCTTAACTTGTTTTTGGATTTCCTTAGTTTCCTCTGGATTGGCCCTATAGGCAGGTCTGTTTGGCAGAACAGCTCCTGGAACAAAATCTATTTGATGCTCAATGCCTCTTAGAGGTGGTAAACCTGGGGGATCTCCTTCAGGAAACAAGCTAGAAAATTCTTGAAGTAAAGATGCAACTTCACTTGGTAAAGTAGATGGTATTTCAGACGAAGAGAACCGAGTTTCTTTGTAAAGCAAGATATAAACAGTTTTTTTTGAATTGATAGCATGGAATACCTCGCTTTGAGATGCAAAGAATGCACTTTTCTTTAGAGATGGTTCGGCAGAAACTTTGATTTCTTTTGGTTCAATTTTAAGATGAGAAGTTTTCAGTTGGTTCTCTTTGATGAAAATCCTTTCCAGTTCCTTTTCTTTTGGATCATTATGGCTTTTTAACATTCGTTGTTGATCCTCAAAGACTTTGTGCGGGGGCAAGGCATTTAATTTGAACAGTTTGTTGTTATGCCTAAAGGAATATCTATTCAGGTAACCATCATATGTAACCTTGTTGTCAAATTGCCACGGTCTACCTAATAAGATATGACTTGATTGCATAGGGGCTACATCACATAACACCTCAGCAAAATACCCACCAATTGATAAAGAAACTAGGACTTGCTTTGTTACTTTAACTTCACCACACTCATTAAGCCACGTAAGTCTATAAGGATGGGGGTGATTAATTAAAGGTAACTCAAGTTTCCTAACAAGTTCAAAACTTGCAACATTGGTACATGAACCGGAGTCAATGATTAAAGTGCAGACTTTCTTTTTAACCATACAGTGAATGTGGAATATGTTCTCTCTTTGTATGTCAGGTTCTTTAGTTTTAATTTGGGCACTTAGAGCTCGACGGACAACTAAGAACTCTTTTGTTTCACACTCATTATTCTCTTCACTAATCTCTTCTTCTTCCTCACATGTTTGTTCAATTTCATTGTTTTTCTCACTCTCTTCTAATTCTTCCTCAGAATAATACTCAATAGACTCTTCAATAAACATGATGCGTTTAGGGTTGGGACATTGATTAGCAAAATGACCTTTTCCTAAGCATTTAAAACATTGAATATCACGAGTCTTAAAATTAGGCGTACCTTCCACCTTGGCTTTGCCTTTATCAGTGATTCGAAGCTTTGGACGATTTTGGATATTCAGGGTTGATTTTCCTTGGAATCCACGGCCTTGACCTTGTTGTGGACGGAAAGGCGTCCTGGGCTGTGTTCTAGGAAAACTCAAAGGATTAGTCCGAAAAGAAGGGTTAGAAGTTTTAACCTTCAATTGTCTTTCCACTTTCTCAGCAATGTGAACCATAGAAGCCAGATCGGAGTAAGGTGTAAGTTCCACCTTAAATGCAATCTCTTTGTTCAAACCAGCTAGAAATCTAGCCATTGTGGCTTCCTCAGCTTCTTCTATGTTAGCCCTGGTAAGCAGATGTTCTAATTCTTTATAAAATTCATCAACAGATCTATTACCTTGAGAAAGTTGTTGCAATTTCTGGAAAATACTTCTTTCATAGGAAGGAGATATGAATCTCTTCCTCATCTCTTGTTTCATCTCGGACCAAGTAACAACAGGGGGCTGTCTTGTTCTTCTCCTGGTATTCTTCAATTGTTCCCACCAGAGTAAAGCATAATCTACAAATTCAAAAGTTGCATACCGCACTTTGGCCAATTCAGAATAGTTAGTGCAAGAATACATATGATCTACTTTTGTTTCCCATTGCAGATATGTTTCAGGATCACTTTTCCCTTGGAAGGAGGGTATTGTCAGTTTAGTAGTAATGAACTCTTCTTCAAGATGTTCATCTCTATCAGGCTGACGTTCATCATACCGTTCTTCCGGATAGTGTTCTTCATTGTACTCAGGGAGATAATCGAATCTCTCCTCAAAAGAAATGTTCCTACGACCACCTTTGCTACCTCGACCTTTACCTCTACCTCTAAGTGATGTGACTTTTCTACGTTCAACATGAGACTCATTACCATAAGAGGTGCCTTCTTGAAAAGGTATACTAGGTTCCTTTTAATCTGAGGTTGGCTTTTCTACTTTGCTTATCCTTTGTTTGTTATCCTCTATGTCACTTCTCATTAAACCAAACTGATTAACAAGGAAAGTGAGTGTTTGCTATATTATCTCTAGGGTAACAGGGACTGGGGATGGGACAGGAGTAGATGGGGACGGGGATGGTGCAGTATCTTTCTGTTGGGGACCCATGATTCAGAAAACAATCTCAAAAGCCAATTAAAATATTGACAAGATGCAAATACTCTACTTTATGTTGACAATTGTTCAAAACAGCAATTTGGACTATTTCTCCTAAGGATTCAAGAAAATCACAGAAGTCAAATTGTTGTTCTGGCTGAATGAAATCTACGGGGTTGTTTAAGACAATCCCTTAATTTACTTTACAGCATATGCAATTATCAATTGAAGTAAAGTGAAAGTAAAAGCACACAAACAAAGTGTCAGCAAGGGTTTGCTTTAGAAACTTTCAATATTTCAAAACTACAACACTTTGGTTCTTTTGGGCACTTTCTTTCTTTTGAGCTTTGCGCAGGAATTTCCCTTTTGCAATGTTCAACTTTGGGCTTTTCCTCACTTTCTTTCTTGTGAAATTCTCTCTTGTCTTGCCTCTTACTTGTTGACAAATATTGGCTTTTCTCTCGTGTATTTCTCAATCAAGCTTAATTTTCTTTCTTTGGAGGGGTTTGCTTGATTGTTGTGAGACTACTCCTCACGGCCTATATGAGACATTGCTCACGGCCTTTATTTGCACAAGGTTTGTTGTATTTGGAATTTAAAAGTTCCTCGTACACAACATGGCTAAACACTATGTAGTGAGAAAACAATTCACAACTACAACAAGTTCAAATTGAATATAGTGCAAGGTAAGTTCAGAAATTGATCTAAAACAACAATTGGATAGCTCTTTAACAGTGTGGGGCTTAAACAATTCCTAACTTCCAGAATGTATCTAAGTCCAACAAGTTGTTTGAAACAATTGAAATCAACAAAAAGATAAAGCTATTAGCATTCACCAAGATTTCAAATGAGCTTTATAAGCTTGTTCTAAACACATGGTTTTTGGGCAGTTGTCTTTTTTTCTTTTTCTGTTTTTTTTTGATGTAAATGATCTAACTAATCTTAAGATAGCTAAATGCAACGTAGTTGTTTCTAAATACAATTTATAAAGGCTGATTACTAACAACTAATGGAAATCAGTTTTGATGCAAACTAGCTAACTTGTTTTGTTTTGTTTTAAAGTTATCTATTCTACTTGTTTTTGTCTTGGTTTTTGTTTGTATGATGCAATCAGTTTCTAAGCTAGATGATACTAGATGCAAGTGTTTATATCCTACTTATCAAACGTATATCACTAGAAACTAGGCAGCACACTTAGTTAGCTAAAACTACTTGTTTTGATCTTTAGTTTTCGGATTTCTTGTGCTAAACTAAACAACCAACTAAACACTTAAACTATGTTGTAAACTAGCCTAACCAAGCTAAATAAGGTAGCAAATACAACGTCTAAACAGATTGCACACAACTACTAAAAACAGAATTTAACAACTTGATTACAACTAATCTATCAACTATTCTAATTTTGTGTTCAAGTTTTCTGTTTTAAGGACTTATCTAAACTTCCATTTAAACTTCTAGATTAGGATCTAATGAACATTATCTAAGCTAGATTGAACAAGTACAAGCAGGTTACACACGGTTCTTAACTTAAGCTACATAATCAGATTCTAACACACTTAAGTCTAGTCTAAGTTCTTTTTTTGTGGGGGGTTTTCGGTTTTGCTACTTAAGACTAAGTTACCAAACTATTGTAAACCAACTAATAAACACTTTAAAACATGAACTATCTATCTATATAAACAGAATCTAAACGCACATAAAATCAGTTTAATACACGATTTGGGCAGCAACATTCATATGCTAGTTTAAACAATGTAAACATGAATAGAAGACTAACCAACGCTCTGATACCAATTGATGAGCCAAATGAAGGCTAGAAAAACGTTCCTAGGACTTTTTCTCCTATTCCAAATTGATTTGAACCTCAGCTATGGCAAAGAAGATCACAATGACACCCCTTAAACTATAACCGTTTGTTCTTGGCTCAATTTATGCCAACACCTCTTCCTCTTTGGCATTCCAACACATCTAAAACCTCATTGAGACCCTAAGATGCTGTAAACCAAAAATGAAGTAAAATACTAACAAGTTCTAGGCTATGAACTTGAAAGAAACCGTTAAGTGGTTTTAACTTCAACTAGAAAGTTGAGAACTCCTTAAAGGAAAATCTGATTGAAATGTGTTTGAAATTGTGTTTTTTTACATTCAGGTTCCTATGCTATTTAAAACAAACGAAAATTACATGTGTACAAGGTTTAAAGTACTAAGTACAAGTCTAGAAATAACATGCTTGCTTGGTAACTTGTTTGAACAACTTTAGTTCCTAGAAAGCTGGTTCCCTTTGCCGTGCTTCCATGCTTGTCTTTGATCAATTTTGATTGGATAATTCTTGGAGCAGCTTGCTTTGAATTAGGCTTTGATTGGTTGCAAGTTGGTCTTTGAATTTTCAAACCTTTCTTGCGTGAGCTAGGCCTTAAACAATCTCAATTAGATTGGCTCATTTGTTGTGCAGCTTGCTTGCTTGTCTCTTTGCATGTTTTTGATTGGTTTGAAGATTTGCAAGACTTCTTCCAATTGGTTCATGAAATGAGCAGCTTGTCCATCCATTCCAATGTGAAGAAGAATTCAGATTTGACATGGGTGCTTGTCACCACCTTGCTTGTAAGCTACTTGGTTATCACCTCCTTGCTTGAACAAAAATTCAGGTTCTAATTGCATTTTCAAGCTAAGTACGTGTACCTGAAAGACAAGGCAATAATACAACACAAACTATCCTAAAACAAGGTTAACCGATCAACAAATATTAAAAGAACAACTAAAGATATGTACAACATGCTTTTGATACAACTAGATCAAAGCTTGTATCATATAAACCCAATGGACATCATCTCTGCTTGGTTCATCCTCTTCATGCCTGTAAAGAAATGATTCAACACAATGTAACAACTTCTTAGCCATACTCCTTGTTGTGGGACCTGTGCGGGGCAGTAAGGTGTCATCATGAGTGTTTGTATCCACAAGGTTAGGCTGTAGCTCATCACAAACTGACTTGAGCGTCGGAGGGTTTTTTCCGGGGCCAACCCCTCGGGACCTCTGACCTGTGCTACACCGTGCAGGATATTTGGCGCTATTCCAGCTACATATTATCAATCCCAGTTGACAAATTCTTTGTTCCAACTGACGAAGCTAAATCGAGGCCATCTTGACCCTTGGTGAAGATCCGGCTTCATCATTTGACGCTAGAAGGAGGGCCTCTTAAGTCCCTTAACCCAGAAAACGGCCCCTCAAAGCTTCTCTAGCAATTATTAAGGAGCCTTTCTAATCATCTTAGGAAGCTATCGAGAGAAAAATGAGTAACACAGATAGTCAAGGGACCAAACAACCCATGACATCTGGAAGAAGTCAAAAATATTCTCAACAACAGACTGATCAATGCTCAACGGAGCCGGGGGAATCTTCAACTCCCTTGGCTTTCACATATGAAGAGCACATACGAGCCATTCGCTATGTGGCTCAAAACCCGGAGGTTTTTCAAGCAGTAGTAAGGGAGATGAAGGGGAAGGCACCTGCAGAAAAGTCCAGTGGAACCCGTTTCGATAACACCCATCCACTGGAACACATGGAGTATTCTCCTACTCGGCCTGGTTATTGTTCCAGGCGGGAGGAAAGGCCTATGCCCAAAAGTAAGTGGCCGAAACAAAAGCCTAGCCACCAAACCTCTAGATATAGTCAAAAAGTTTCCCTGCCTTTCAAACATGGCAGGAAAGCGGGAAACAAGGGCAAAGCACCGTTGCAGGAAAGGTGCTCTCTTAGGATTCGGCTGGTAAGCCGAGGAGAGGAAAGGAATTCTCTGCTGGCCTCTAAGGCTTATATCCTTTCTTATATGAGGAAAAAATCCCTAGCAAAAGAACCCCCGCCCCTCGCTGGGCCAATCCGTAAAAGAAACCATCAACTGTACTGCCTCTATCATCACGACATTGGGCATGATACGGAAGATTGTAGACAACTTGGGCAAGAAATTGAACACCTTATTGAGCTGGGTCACCTACAACGCTTCTATAATCCCAGGTCTAGGCTTCACAACAGGCTAGACTTTGGCAGACCCCCTCCGGTGGGGGGTTGTAGACCCCAGATATCACCAGGATTATCTAGGAGACACCGATTCGGATTTCGATGAGAGAGGAACCCGGACTTCTGAGCATATAAGGCTGATCTAATGACCGTTGAATCGCGGTCTGATCCTTCTTCATCCGGAATTTCCCGGTCCTATATTATCAAAGGATCAACCTCTTATATTTAATTGGGCCCCTTTTAAGTCACCATATGGTGCATAATTCATGGCTGTCAATCACCCACGATAGAAGTGGGGGCATACCCAGCAGATCTGGAAGGTTGAGCAGGTCTCAACATCATTCTTACCCAGCAGGTCTGGAAGGCTGAGCAGGTCTCAGCAAGATGGGACAGGTTTCCCGATATTCTCACCCAGCAGGTCTGGAAGGCTGAGCAGGTCTCAGCAGGATGGGACAGGTTTCCCGATATTCTTACCCAGCAGGTCTGGAAGGTTGAGCAGGTCTCAACATCATTCTTACCCAGCAGGTCTCAACATCATTCTTACCCAGTAGGTCTGGAAGGCTGAGCAGGTCTCAGCAGGATGGGACAGGTTTCCCGATATTCTTACCCAGCAGGTCTGGAAGGTTGAGCAGGTCTCAACATCATTCTTACCCAACAGGTCTGGAAGGCTGAGCAGGTCTCAACAGGATGGGACAAGTTTCCCGATATTCTTACCCAGCTGGTCTGGGTGGCTGAGCAGGACTCAGCGGAACAAAACAAGTTCCCTACATTTCTTCTCCAGCAGGTCTTGGTGGCTGAGCAGGACTCAGCGGCACAAAACAAGTTCTCTACATTTCTTCCCCAGCAGGTCTGGGTTGCTGAGCAAGACTCAGCGGAACAAAACAAGTTCCCTACTTTTCTTCCCCAGCAGGTCTGGATGGTTGAGCAGGACTCAGCGGAACAAAACAAGTTCCCTACATTTCTTCCCCAGCAGGTCTGGGTGGCTGAGCAGGACTCAGCGGAACAAAACAAGTTCCCTATATTTCTTCCCCAGTAGGTCTGGGTGGCTGAGCAGGACTCAGCGGAACAAAACAAGTTCCCTACATTTCTTCCCCAGCAGGTCTGGGTGGCTGAGCAGGACTCAGCGGAACAAAACAAGTTCCCTACATTTCTTCCCCAGCAAGTCTGGGTGGCTGAGCAAGACTCAGCAGAACAAAACAAGTTCCCTAAATTACTTCCCCAGCAGGTCTGGGTGGCTGAGTCTTACTCAGCAGAACAAAACAAGTTCCCTACATTACTTCCCCAGCAGGTCTGGGTGGCTGAGCAGGACTCAGCGGAACAAAACAAGTTCCCTACATTTCTTCTCCAGCGGGACTGGGTGGCTGAGCAGGACTCAGCAGAACATGATAAGTTCCCTATATGCCCACCTCGAAAAAGTCAAAAGGTTTGGCATAAGTTTTGCCAACATTTCAACTTAGCCAAACTGAGAAACCAAGCGTGAAAGCAGAAACTTGAGAGATACACCTATGGCCGAAGATAAATACTTGCAAACTGAGCAAGTCAGTCCGAAGATAAATACTTGCAAACTGAGCAAGTCAGACTAAAGGCCAAAAGCTTACAAACTATAACCACAGGGCAAGTGGAAAGCAAATAAAAAGAATTGCGCAGACTAGAAGGCCAACACCCACCATCTAAGGAAAAAGAGCAAGATTAAGCTTCAAAATATTAGCCATAACAAATCAGAAGGCAAAAAACAGACTTTTATTGAATACGGAATCTATTACAACTACAAGTTGTTTACAGGGAAAAATCCTGTTCAACTACGAAATCTTCTCCTATAATTCGAAAACTCGGCAATTTGGATACAGCCTCGGACTTGGCCTATGAAGAGCAGCGAAAGATCCTTATCCAGGACCGGGTAGACTTCTTGGCAACCGTCCCCTCTATGGTTACATGGCAGAGGAAAAGTTTTGCGGCATTGTTGCCGCCCTTGCTACACCGCTACTATACCTTGAAAATGGCCTGCGAAGAATGTAATCGCAATTGTTTCTTGCTTCACTGGAAGAAAAGAAGTTTGTGCGATTACAAAACAGCAAAGCAGAACCTTCGTTGGAAAGGAATATGTCGAAGGAGAATCCTCGTCATGAAATGACAGAGGCGCTAAAGCAAAAGATACGACGATAACCGAAAAAGGGTTACAGGAAAGGGACAATCTCTGTGAGGAAAGATTGTTCCCATCAGAATCAAATTCTTTAGGAAATGACTGCATCTCACAGGTATTTTCCAGATTCTTGAGACATAAAAGGGCAAACATATTTCGGAAATTCATACATGGAGGGAAAGGACCGGATTAAAAGGAAGAAAAGAAAGAGACGCCGACATAAAAGATGAGGAACTCAAGCGAAGGATGAAGAAGGAAGAGGTAGAAGCCTCTCTATTTATAGGCGGGGGGAGAAAAAAGGACACCTTTTCGTTTTAAATTTGAAATTCAAAAAGACGGAGATTCACGTATCTCCCCCCCTCGGGGAACGGGATCGACAAAGAAGCAATAATTGAGCATCAAAACCACCACCTACGTAGAAAGCAGGCAAAAAAAAAAGATAAAACATGTGGCTAAAGGGGTTGGCCTCGACATAAAGACAAGATTTGTATGCCTTTGCAGGTCAGCTCAGCCACACAAAATCTGGGGGCAAATGATAAACCATACCCGGATCGTCAGCTAGTCAATAACAGTCAACGGTTTAAAAAGCCCAGTATATTGAAGCACTGCAGTTCAGCGGCCTGGTGCCTAAGAATGGCTGTCCGGTGTCAGCAGCACCACAGTAGGGCAACATGACGCCCATATGACATCAAGGAATCTAATAAGGTTTGCACCTTGGTATTAACTGTAGTATATGCTGCACGTCGGACTACACTTGGGCAATGCTTAGCCATGCATTTCGGTAAGGCCAAGTCACGCACTTCGGCAGGACTCAGCTGTGTAGCACAGCAGCTCGTGCACTTTAGCAGAAGGCAGCTGTGTACCACAGCAAAACGAATCCAATACGATAATACTTCGTGGGACCCTCAAACATAGATACTTCTCCAATATATCGACTGCAGCAATTTAGCCTTCCTGAACACGCCAAAGTCATAACGGTCGACCTACTAAGTCACATCAGCCGGACTACTGATCACATCAGCAGACCTACGACGTTCTAGGCTCTCTGCCCTAAAAGAAGCTTCTTCCCCAAGCTATCATCAGAGTTTTTGGGGTGAGAAAGAAATCTATAAAGGTAAAGAGATCAAGACAAAGAAGGAGAGAGACTGAACAACATACACATACCCCTTGCTCTTCGGCAAACACTGTGAGAACTTCTCAACTTACCCCTTTACATTATAATCTCATTGAGATATCGCCCAAACTGACTTGAGCGTCGGAGGGTTTTTCCCGGGGCCAACCCCTCGGGACCTCTGACCTGTGCTACACCGTGCAGGATATTTGGTGCTATTCCAGCTACATATTATCAATCCCAGTTGACAAATTCTTTGTTCCAACTGACGAAGCTAAATCGAGGTCATCTTGACCCTTGGTGAAGATCCGGCTTCATCACCATATAATATTTTCTTTTAATTTTTTGTCAGCAGAAATGCCATGCCCGCTGTTAGGAGTTTGAGAACAATCAAAGTAATTAGAAAATGAGATGAATCTTGTCATTCAAATAAACCAAAACTTTGACGTTTATGACCGATCTAGTATTTAATCACACGTAAAGCAGATACCAACATGCGCATGCATTACGAAATTTAGGAATGAGTCACCAACTAACTTGGCAGATTTGTCGTATTCTTAAGAATCAACTAGGAACCAAGTATTTCATGAAATTTCTTACACTAATTGGATTCAGATAGAGAAATTTGACCACTTCAACAAGAAGTCGGAACAAAAGCAAGAAATTCTACAGAATGGATGTATCTAAAAGTAAGGATACAAAAGAAATTGCTGTTTCCCCATGGGGATCAGAGGAATCAAGCCACGAAAGAGCCGGAAGAAAATATAAAAAATTGTCACGATTGTTAGTTTTGTTAGTTTCCTAGAGGGGTGCGATTGAATAAGTTGGAAGAAAGAGTTAAATAGTTGGAATATGATTCGGAATATGCTGACAGAAGACGTGGAGTAGAGGTGATGAACCGTTCGTATTTTGTATTTTAGAGTTTGGGATTTTTTGGAATTTGGGTTTTATAATGTCAAACTTATACCTGATCTGTTTTCTTTGCGGATACAGAAATAGCTACATGAACCCGTTTATGTCAGGTCTCATGTCGTGCATGAAGTTTATCTGCAAACTTGAAAAGCACAAATAGTTCATGTCATGTTCGAGTCATTTTAGGTTAATAGGTCTTCTTAGGTCAGTGGATTTTTCAGATTTTTTGTATTTTTCAAATCTTTGCAGGTTTTGTATTATTCTTAGTTTTTTCAGGTTTTGCGGTTTCATGTATTTGAGTCGACAAGTGTAGCAATGTATCATCTAAACAACAATAGTCCAGAACCAAATGGCTAAGATTAAAAATGTCATAAACCGCAGCTTTGTCAAGTAAATGCATATGAAGTCCAAATCATAAACACGTCTCAGAGTCAATAATATAAATCGTTAAAAGACCATATCAGTAAAGAGACCTTAAGAAGCCTTCGTACGTCAAATTTACAACTTTATATATGAGGTCAAATAATGTAGCAACATGGATGAGATGAAGGCTCTCTAATTTGGTGAGTAAGACTAAATGTTCGGTAACGAGCTCTCAGTGCAGTCTCTTAGTTCGTTTCAGTTCTGAAGTTTCTGTTTAGTCATTGAATGTTTTACCGAACAACATGAATGTTCGATAAAGTTGTTTACCGAAATTTTAGTCCAGTGTTTGGTGACAAGTTCTGAGTTGTAATGTTCAAACATTTCGAATCCAGCGTCAATTTGTGTAGATAGCAGAAAATTTTTGTTGTCTTTTGATGAAATAATGCAACTTTTGTAACTTGGGACACCTCATTTCAGTCTTGAATAGTCATTCACTAACTTTCGAAATCCATTTTTTGGAGAGAATTATCAAATCAACTTCTTTCTTGTGAATCAAAATCTATTAAAATACAAGGATCAAAAGGTTTTTAAGATGAGTTTTGATATACTTTGAAATGATTTTTGAAAACCTTTTTTAAGTCTTTTGCGAAAACCTACATAATTTATTCCTTTTCCTTTCCTTCTTTCTTTGGTATTAAACACTTCAAATAGATAAATTTCTTATTCCTTTAGTACAGCAAACGAAATGAAGAAGCTATTGTATCTGGCGAGGCATTTGCCATGTAATCTACCTTACTCAATGGTGGGGACGATTTCACTTTTGAAAACAGTAACATTTGTTACATCTCGGTTATTTCATGACTTATTTATTGTCATTTTCTTGTCATTCTTCATCTCTAGTTTGACAAATTGTGAGGATTGAATATTCAACGAAAACATCATGGAAAAAGGTCACTGTTGCAAAAGGATTAGCATGGTGTTACTCTCATATCTCCGGCCTGCGGGGAACATAAGTTTATAATAAACCAGTTCTTTAAAGAACAACAAGTGAATAATAGGTTGGAAGATGCAAGTAGTGCTGAAAGGAATTGAAGCTTGGAGCCATGAGGATACATGCATTGGAATGGATTTTAGGCTATTAGTTGTATAAGACTCATCCCGAAAGTGGTTAGTTTTATTAACATTGCACTTGGACACAAATAAGGCCAAGCATAGAACGATTTTGGTGTTAACCAAAGGAAGCACAAGAAAAGCATATGAACATGCAATAGGGATAGCATCAACACAATCTATAGAAATGAATGAAGAGAAAAATTAATAGCAATATAACGTTGGTGAAAGACAAGGAGATCACTACGGTTGCCATCTTCTTTGAGGTAACCTTGTTGGTTCTACAAAGGAGTGGATGGTGGTCTTCAAGTCTACTAAGTACATTGCAACCAGTGGATATTTATTTTTAAGAGATAAAAATGATAAACATATTTTCTTTGAGAATGCACAAGAAATTCAGGTAGTTGGATAGCTGAAAGTGTTCTTAAGTTAACTTTGTTTATAAGGCTATATTTGGCAATGTGTTTTGTGTTCCTATTATGTATAGAAATTTGGTTTTCTAGTTGCTACCAAACAAGGCTTTTTTTTACAGTTTTGCACTAAATATATGATTTGTCACTCTTAATACGTTTGCATGTAGTTTATATGTGATTGATTCATTTGTCTTGTGCTATGTAAGACAAGACCATGAGAATGCTAATACTATTAAGAGAATAAGTCATTTCAAGTGTTAGAAAGATTAAAAGTGTCTACTACATGTTTTGTGTAAAATGGACAAAGAATTGGTGTTAAAGGCCATGTTATGAGATTTGTCGATGGCTTTATCATTTGAATTTGGAAACTTGATAATTTGATTTCACCTTTCAAGAATGGAGATTATAGTTGCAAATGAAATAACTAAGACTAGTTATTTTGTGATTTTTTTATGGTGCATATGTGTACATGAAGTTTTCTTGTCTTAGGCTTTTGGTGATTGTGTTAAAATACTAGGAGTTTTGTAGAAAACATAGAAATTATTTAAAATGGATTTCTAGGATTTTGATTTTGTAGATGTCTATTTCATCATGATGATAAATATGTTTTGAAAGTTGTAAGACTTGCATTTAGCATAACATGTAGATGGAACACTAAACTAAATAACATTGATATTGAAACATGGTTTTGTTGAGTCTATGGTGTGATTGAAAGAACAAAATGAATGTTTTCTTATGAATCTTTGATCATAAGAAAGTTTTTAGAGTTTACTCCAAAATGACATAGAGATTTAAGCCTATATTATTGTTAAAAGCCTTTTGAGTTGAAAGATGCTATAACTTATTGTTTGTTACTTGATGACTAATTTAATTAGTATTGCCAAAACTATTCATGTAGTAAAATAAACGTTGAATTTGGTTCAAAGAATGAGGTTTTGTGGTTAATGTAGACATGAGAATATAGAAAAATATGGAGGTTTAGTCATTCATGCTTGTATGAAAGTAAAAGTTATTTTTTATTGGTGAAGCTAAACATGTTAATAGCTTGTATATTTATAACTTCTAAAGAAGTCTAGAAGGTTGAAGAAGAAAATTAGATCCGTACTAAAATGTTTGTTAGTTTTTCGTTCTAATTGGTTGAAGGATTTGTTGTTTGATCTTATGCGCATGATAGACGTTTTTGATGTATATGAAATTAATTTTATTTTGCCCGTTGATAAAACTAATTCCATGATAAAGATGTTTATGATGAATATTGATTATTTTATTGTTTGAGGAGTTGGTTAATGGAAATATTTCATTGCATTTAAGTTTGATAGTTAGTTTTTTAAAACAAAACCCAATGTTTCCATGCTTGCTTCTAGTTAGTCTTTATAGACTAATTCGATGTTTTGTTTAGTGATTCATTGACAGGAATCACTAAAAGAAAACAGTTTGAGAAGTTACTAGCACTTAATGAAAATCATAGACAATGTGAGGTCTATGAGTGTGTCCTTATAAAATTTATTTGTGGTAAATCATATATAGCCTAAGGTCTATGAAAGTGACCCGATAAAGCGTAAGCTAGTTCATGTGACATCGAGGGGGTTGAATTATTCCATTTTGATGGCAACTCAACCTACTATTCATAGAGATCCTATGAACGAGGTTCGATATGGTAAAAACAAGCCAAGAGTTCAAATCGGCACTATCAAGCTTGTCCTTTCTTACAATGTTGATGTAAGATGGTGCTCGCTACACGTTTTTGAGAGTGAGATTTTAAGAATCTCTTATGAAAATCATATCTATGTGTATGGCGTGTGAGTAGTATGCAATCGATGAATTTCACTTATGAAAACCTGGAACTCAGTAGAACGCATATGAAAATCTGGGACTGGGTTTATGCCAAATTTGCACTAAACCATGAACTTTTGTGAAGTGGAAAATGACATGTATTTTGGTTGTCCATATAAAAAGTAATGAGGTAAGATTTAAGACGTTATGTCATCTTATTTTCATTTATATACTTTCATCTATACTAAGTGGTGATTCAAGATGAGATTTGTCGCCCATTATGTGCCATTGTCTTTGTTTCTATTTCCAATAGAGCCAAAGACACATTCTTTCTTGACTTAAGATTATGATGGAATAAAGCAAAATGACTTACTAAATTGGCTGCGCTTCTTATATTGTGAAGTAGCAGTTGATCGACACAGCTTGATGCAATTTTCGTTATGGGTTATCGAAAAACAATATATGTGTGTTTCTAACACATGAGTATGGATTCGTACATCAGACTTTCTTATAGCCCGCCATAGACAGGAGCCTCCAAGGCAATGGGGTAATGTTGTTGTTGTTGCTGCTGTTTATGTGTCATTGTCTTTGTTTAATCCCAGAGGGGTTAGTTTAAATGTTCATGGATATTTTTAATAAACGTTAGATTAGGTGGGGGATTGTTGAAAAAAGCACATAACAGTACTTTGAAAGTGCTCCAAATATATATAAAAATATATAAGAAGGTTGATGGGAGCATGAAGTGAAAACTTGAATTGGATGGATGATATGATACTCTGAATTTCTGAATTTTGAGGTGATCAAACATTCGGCGAATGAGACCAAACATTCGGTGGTGAGCTATGAGGCCAACCTCTCAGTTTAGTCCAATTCTGAAGTTTCTGCCATGTCATCAAATGCTTCACCGAACATTTGGTAAACATGTTTACCGAACGTTTGGTCTAGAGTTCAGTGATGAATTATGAATTGCAACATTCAAATATTTCGAATCAAAATTTGTTCAGATTGATCGAATGTTAGATTAGTGAAGATGGCAGAAAATTTATGTTGTTTTTGATAAAATGATGCAACTTTTGCAACTTGTAACACCTAATTTCAATTTGAACGGCCACAAACTAAATTTGAAAGTTAAATCTGCAGAGATCTATCAAATTAACTTCTTTCTTGTGAATCAAAGTATATAAAATATAAGGATCAAAAAGTTTTGAAGACAAGTTTTGATATACGTTCAAATGATACTTGAAAAACCTTTTTGAAGTCTTTTGTGAAACCCTGCATAATTTCTTCTTTGTCTTTTCCCTCTTCCTCTGGTATTAAACATTTCAAATAGACAAGTTCAATATTCTTCTTGTAGAGCACATGAAACAAAAAAGCTGTCCTGGTAGGCGTTTACAGTGTAGTCTACCTTACTCAATAATGGAGGCAATTTCGCTTTTAGGAGAGTAGCATTTGTTGCGTTTCGTCTATTTCTCTTTTCTTTGTTTTATTTATTTTATGTATGGTTATCATAATTTTGTAGTTCTTTTTATAATCTTGTTCATTCATATCTGAAGTTTAAGGAAACTTAAAAGTTACTATTGTTTTACATTTTTTATAGACCTCTACTTTGTGTTGTTAGTTTCTTCGATACTTATTATCTTACATATCTCTAAAACCTAGATTTAGTAAATAATGGCTAACACATATGCAACATTCTATAATGTCACCATCTAGTTTGGCAGATTTATCAATTTCCTACAAAAATAAATAAAGAAGAATAACAAAAATCTACAAAGAAGATCTAGCGTGAATAATCATTCTCAAAGTGCCATATCTGGGAACAATGACGGTAAACAAAAA
This sequence comes from Eustoma russellianum, assembly GCA_036186865.1. Classification (NCBI taxonomy): domain Eukaryota; kingdom Viridiplantae; phylum Streptophyta; class Magnoliopsida; order Gentianales; family Gentianaceae; genus Eustoma; species Eustoma russellianum. The sequence continues at coordinate 16,026,701 of AP025048.1, read as the reverse complement.
ATAAGATGAATCTTTCTAATTCAAATATACAAAACTTTGACACTTAGCTTATGGCAAATCTAGTATTTGTATCACATGTACAGCATATACCAGCAGTGACATGCATTACAAATATTCAGGAATGAGTCACCAACTAACTTGGCAGATTTGTCATATTCTCAAGGATACTACTAAGAACTAGGCGTAACATCATAAATTTTCTTACATTTATTGGATTCAGACAGATATATTTGACCTTTTTGTCAATAATAAGCTGAAGAAGAAAAAACAAGAGATTCTACAAAATGAATGTATGTAAGAACATTGGGACAAGAAATATTCATGTTACCGCACGGGGATCAAAGGAATCAAGCCAGGAAATAGCTAGTTAAAGGACAATATAAAAAAATGTGGCGGATGGGTACTTTTGTTGGCGTGGTTCCCGTTGGGGATGCTTCAGATTGCCAGTTTTCTAGAAGTGTGCGATTGAATAAGTTGAGGGAGAAAAAGTTCAATAGTTGGAATCTGAGAGCTGTGTAGTTTGCCAACAAAGATGTGACAATGATATTGATGTTTCAAAACTTTTTCCATTAATATTTATTATAATAGTACAGAAGTTTTGTCTTTGTTTACTTGGGAGCAGTGCCGTGGCTTTGTTTTCTGAAAGGTGAAATCACTCCTTTAACTACACAAACTAGCATCTCCGTTGCTCCACATCTCGTTTGTCTTCCAGGGTGTTACTTTGGATGCTCAAGGGTTTTCATTTTCCATTATTAAAAAATTTGTAGATAATATAAAACAGATATTCACAGTCTACCAAGTAGGAGGCACATGATCTCGTATATACAAAGAGCTCAAACCTACCTTATACCATAAGTCGAACCGATAATATGATTTAGACCCATGATTTAGACCCCATAATGTGATTGATAAGGCTAAAACCTGCATGATTGGATGCAATATACTATTACATTGTAAGGTAACGGGTCTTCATTTTAGTCATATGGAAGAATGGTTAGCAAGAAATTTTACATATTTGTATTGTCTAACATTTCAAAAAGTGGTCGAATCATATAAAGATTAAACGGGAGAAACTCTCCCAACTCATGATTGTGGAAATCAAATCAAATCAAATCAATTCATACCCAGTATATCCCAACGATAGCACAAGCTCGTTAGGGTCTGGGGAGGGTGAGAGGCAGACAAACAATACCTCCATCCCAATGAATAGAGAGTTTGCTTCCAGTGAGACCACCGGCTCTATATGTACCTGCACATATATCATAATAATAGGAATGTGTATTATTGAAGCTATTTTATTAAACATATACCACAGTCTTCCGATATTAAACTAGTCATAATAGTGAACATGTACAAATAATTGAAAGAAAAAAGCCGAAACAAAATATGCAAAGTCAAATTAAAGTGTAAATAATATCTAATCCTCTAAGTATATCCTAAGGTGTCATATATCCTGTATACCCCTCCTTAACCTTAATCCTATGCCTCCATGAACTCCTATCATTGACCATGTTCTCAGAAAGGTGCAACTCTAGTAAGTCATGCCTAATCTGCTCATCCCACGTCAGTTTGGGCCTGCCTTTACTCCTCTTCCCTTCTACAGTGAGGCTTTCAATTGCTCTGACAGACGCCGTTGTCTGTCTCCTCTTGATATGCCCAAACCATTTCATTCTTCCCTCTCTTATCTTATTTATTACACTTGTCACCCCTAACCTTTCTCTGTACACCCATTTCTTATATTGTCTAGCCTTGTATGACCACACATCCACCTCAGCATCTTCATCTCTGCCACTTCCATCTTCTATGACTGTGTCCTCTTGATGGCCCAACAGTCTGTTCCATCTAACATTGCCGGCCGCACTGCCACCTTATAAAATTTTACTTTTAATTTAATTAGAAAATTCTTGTCACATAGCACCCCTGAGGGCGACCTCCACTTACACCAACCTGCCTGCACTCGGTGTGCTATGTCACCCTCTATGTCCCCATCTTTCTGTACAAATGATCCTAGGTACTTGAACTTACTTACCTTTGGGACCACTTGACCCTCGATGGTGAGTTGGCTATTCTCATTGTTGGTTGTGCTGCTGAAGTCACAGTGCAGGTACTCACTCTTGGAACAACTAATACTTAGGCCTTTTCTCTCTAGAGCACCTCGCCACTCCTCTAATCTCAGACTCAGGTTATGTGTACTTTCCACAACTAATACAATATCGTCAGCAAAAAGCATACACCATGGAACTGTCTTTTGGATCGACTTTGACAACTCATCTAGGATAACTGTGAAAAGGAATGGGCTCAAAGCGGACCCTTGATGGAGGCCTACCTCCACTAAGAAGAAGTTTGTATTCCCTACAGGCGTATGAATGGTTGTTTTCGTCCTAACATACATATCCCTGATTATGTCTATATACTTCATAGGAACCCCTCTTGCATCCAGACTATGCCATATCAGTTTGCGTGGCACATTATCATACGTTTTTTCAAGATCGATAAAAACAATATGTAGATCGCTCTTCTTCTCCCTCTACTTCAAGCCAACAAAATAAAGATCAGGCTGATGTTGAAGGAGCATGTATGGTTGCTGCTCAAAGCATCAGACAAGATGAGCAGTAACACAGCTCCTAGCATTGCGTCGACATCTTTATTATCCATTAATTTCTTACTAATAATTGTGTTTAATTATGTGTAAATTGTATATTCAGATAGCTTAATATGTATATTATAGAGTGTATAGTTTTAGTCACATCAGATGTACAAAGATCATGTAAATATTCGTTGGGTAAAAGGATAAGTAAACCAGTCGTTGTAACGGCTATCTTTCATAGTTGTATATATACGTCCCCTTCGTGCCTTGATGAAGAAGGATGAAAATGCAGCCTTTCAAACGATTTATTCTTCTTCCTTTCTATCTTAAATCAACTTTTTAACATTTCTATATGGTATCAGAGCCATATTCCTCAAGATCATATCGGGCAAAAGTTGAAATTTTTTGAAAATTTGACAGTCATGTCTCAAAATGTTGCATCTGCTGCTTCTATTCCTGGAGTTATGCAGACAACTACTGAATGAGGGACTACTTTGCCCCATGCCATTGGTGATTCTTCATCTATTATCACCAATCATAAGTTAAATGGTGATAATTTTCTATCATGGTCAAGAGGAGTCGAAATGTATGTTGCTGGCAAAGGGAAAGAAGACTACATGTATGGAACCTTCACCATATCAGATGTCTCAGAACCTAAATATAGGACATGGAAATCTGAAAACAATATGATCAAGTCATGACTAATCAGATCCATGATTCCTGAAATAAGTGATGACTTCATAATGTATGAGGCAGCAGCTAAAATCTGGGAAACTGTTGAAGAAATATACACCAAGAAGGATAACATTTTTGAATTATGACATTGAAGCTCAGCTGCGTGGTACTAATCAAGGTAACCTTGCTGTAAACATATACTTTACTCTGCTTTCTAAAGCATGTTAGCAGATTGATGTTTATGACACTCATGTCTGGACATCAGCTGCTGATGCAAAAATATACAAAAGCATCGTTGAACAGAGAAGGTTATTCACATTCTTGAATGACCTTAATTCTGAAGTTGATAGTGCTAGAGGAAGGATTATTGCTGCAAAGCCTATTCCTACTCTCGAAGTTGCATTTGCAGAGATTAAACATGAAGAGAATAGGAAAAAGGTGATGGTGGGAGCTACTAGTTCTAATCCTAATGATGAAATGTCTGCATTAGTATCTGAAAAACCTCTGATTAGAGATGAAGAAAAAGCTTATGTTGTTACGTTTGACAAATTAAAAAGACAATGTACTTACTGTAAGCGAAAAAGTCACACTATGAACTACTGTTTCTTCCTCAAAGGATTTCCTCTGGACAACATGACTCCATCTCAATTTAGCAGATGGAGAACCTCTTACAACAAAAAACCTCTTTTAACTGATAAATGGAAAGATAAAAACAACAACTGGAGAAACAAAAATTTTCAAAATCCAGTCAGGACAGCAAATGTGATGGCCAACTGTGATCAACAACAACCACTTACTTCCTTCCTAATGCTTCTTCTATGCCAACCAAGGAACAAGTTGAAAGGTTCTTGGAAGCTTGGAGTCAACAGCAGAATAAAATCCATTCTCAGTCTTCAACGAAAGCATCTATGGCCAGTATAGGAAGTCCTCAAAATTTTTCTTGGATAGTGGATTCTAGAGGCACATATTATATGACTTGTAATGGTACAATTGTCTCTTCCTTCAAGTCATTTTTAAATCCTTTACAAGTTCATATTACAAATAATACACCGCTGAAGATAGTTGGTAAAGGATCAGTAAAGATAAATGAACAAATAACTTTAAAAGATGTCTTTTATGTGTCTAATTTAAGCTTTAACTTAGTATCTGTTGGAAAATTAGTCAGAGAAAACAATCGTCTAGTCTGTTTCTCACCCATTAAATATTGGTTTCAGGACCTTTCTCAGAAAGGAATGATTGGCAATGCTAACTATGTGAAGAGGATGTACCTACTTGAGAATCAAGTTGTAGAAAGCAAGGGATTGCATCCAAGGATTGAAGATTCAAATAGAAGAATTGTTGATAGGCCTAGGCATGATATTTTGACGTGGCATAGAGATTAGGATACCCTAATTTTGTGTATTTGAAAAAACTGATGCCACAGTTTCTTGGCAAGAATGAAATTGAAAACCTGTTATGTGATCATTGTCAACTAGCAAAGCAAGTGAAATCATCTTACCCTACTAAATCCTATCTTGAATCACAACCTTTCAATTTAGTACATTCTGATATCTGGGGACAATCAAGAGTTGCTAACATTAATGAAGCCAAATGGTTTATAACTTTTATTGATGATCATACCCGTGTTACATGGATATATCTTATGAAGCATAAAACTGAAGTAATTACTGTGATTATGCATTTCTTTGCGTTGGTTCAAATGTTAAGACATTTAGGACTGATAATGCAGCTAAATCCCTTGATACTTCTGTTAAAGAATATATGGCTAGAAATGGCATTCATCATCAAACCTCCTGCACTTACACTCCTCAATAGAATGAAGTTGCAGAGAGGAAAACTAGGTATCTTTTAGAAATAGCTAGAACACTTATGTTTACAATGCAAGTTCCCAAGTAATACTGGGGAGAATCTGTCTTGACTGCAACCTATTTAAATAATAGATTGCCTTCAAGAGTCTTATCCTACATAACTCCCAAATCTATGCTGTGTGACACGTTTTCCCTAACAAGATTATTGTCTGATCTTCCTTTCAAAATATTTGGTTGTGTTGTTTATGTGCATGTCCGACCTCATTTGAGAAATAAACCTGATCCTAGAGCTATTAAATATATTTTCTTGGGATATTCTCGGACTCAAAAGGGTTACAAGTGTTTCTGTCCTCAAACCAGTAAAAAGTATATGTGACCCTTGATGTAACATTTCAAGAAAATCATCCCTTTTATACTGGCTTTTTGAATACCCCAGAGGGAAGAACTTAGGAAGCCTGAACTATCATTGATATAATTATTTACAAAAAAAATCATTGATATAATTAGACCAGCTTCTGAATCACAGTCTCATGTTGAGGGTGATGAATCACGTTCATCTTAAAATAGAAGAAATTGCACTTATCACTCAAACATTGGTCAAATTTTCCAGTTATCATGAAACGTTCTGAAACCTCATTTGGCAGACAAACGTGGCCGAACTTGACCCAATTAACACCAGAAACCGGTTGGTAACCTGCTGCAGCCGGTTTCAGTACATTTTACTGCCAAAATCAATTTCCCCTCTAAAATAACGTCTTCCTCTTCCCTCCCTCCTGCTGCAACTGGTTCTCCTCTGGTTTCCCTCCATAAATTAGCCCCCCCACTTCACAAAATCAACCAACATCCACCAATAATGAGAGGTTTAGCAATCAGAGTTGTAGAAACCAACATATATCTCCAGTTCATGAAAATATCCCTTTAATCCTCAAGTGATATAAACTAATTGTGTCGGATCTTTTATAGATTTGTTGATTTCCAGCAAATTCAAAGACTGGAAACCTCTTTCCTTTGCAGGCAGACGAAGGGTAGAACCTTTGTCACTGAAAGTGATTGCCATGGTTGACTCCAAGGCATTTACAAAATATGACATTGTGGGTGATTTTCTCTTATTGCACAGTGCAGAAGTTGAACTTACACAATAATTTTCTGTTTGCTCATTTATGTAGCTTCTTGCTACTCTAGAGATATAGCTTGTTTGGTGAACTCGTGGATAAATGGAAATCAAGCATCCAACAGATAGTCACAGAATTTAATTTCAACCGTAGCAGCTACAACGTTGTCCTTTTTCAAAATACATCCCTTTCTCCTCTTCCTTTCCTTGCACTGTTTTCTTCTTTCTTTCTTTCTCCCCTTCTTCTCCTAACCCCTCTCATTTTTCAATTTTATTAAATACCAATGGGTCTGCAGGGGGCGGGGTTGGATGGATTAAGGATGAAAATTACAACAAAATATTGATTGATGTTGGTTGATTTTGTGAAGTGGAGGGCTAATTTATGGAAGGAAACCAGATGAGAATAAGTTGCAGCAAGAGGGAGAGAAGGAGAAGACGTTATTTTGGAGGGAGAATTGATTTTGGCGGTAAAATGTACTGAAACCGGCTGCAGCAGGTTATCAGTTGGTTTCTGGTGTTAATTGAGTCAAGTTTGGCCACATTTGGCTGCCAAATGAGGTTTGAGAACGTTCAAATGTTAACTGAAAAATTTGATCAACGTTTGAGTGATAAGTGCAATTTCCTCTCTTAAAATAATACAACTAGAAATGAACCTGATGCCATTGAGACAAATACATTTGAAAGACCTCCCATTACTCAAGTATATACCAGAAGAAATGTTGTTGTTCCTTCTAGCATAAATGAAGTTCTTGAAAACAGGGATGATAACTACGATAAAAGGAGTAGTCTAGATAATAGGCCCATTGCCTTGAGAAAAGGAACAATGGAGTGCACGAAAAGGCTATTACATGACTTACTGGTACCATGGAGGTCACTCATCATTCACTACACATTTTTTTGTCATATCACAGGCTTGCCCCCACGTTTAGAGCATTCACGTGTGTTGTTGATAAAAATCATATACCACAGAATATCAAAGAAGTAAAAAAATTTTACATCCGATTTCCATCACGTACCTAGAATAGATCTCGTGATATTTTGAGGATAACAAGTCTAAGTGATATCATAAGGAGATTACAGGAATTACTAAATTTATTTAGGAAATATAGGACTAGCATTTAAAGTTAAAGAAGTAGTACAAATTCTATTTGACAATTAAATTAAGAGGAAAAGGAAATTCACTCAAAAAGACACAAAAGAGGGATGGAATTGTAAATTCACCATTCACTTACCCCCAACCGCCCCTACTAGTTTAAATCCTAGAAAATTCTAAATATTCTCCTTTATTATTATCTTCAATCATTGTCATGTCTTACATTATGTGAGACATGCATCCAATAGAACATGATGCGGTCCAAGGTGTGCAAAGTGCAAGACAAAGTTTGTCTTAGTCTTAGGTTGCATTCCATGCATCACTTTTCGTGCATATAGGCGTCTTTTCAATAAAATAAGCAAATGTATGTCTTGTTTTCGTGTGATTCTTGCTTTCATGTGTTTACCATGTAGGAAAGACGATCCATGCAAAAATTCAGGCCAAACGGATGTCTAGAAGCCGGTTTTAAGGGGATGTTCCCCGAAAAGAGACAAAAGAATGTTACTGTTTTAGAGGCCAAAGAGAATGTTTTTGAAGATGAGACAAGAGAGGCATATTCTATGGAATATTTAGGACAACTTTGGTCCAAAGAATGTTTGTCCTAAAAGAGAATGTTTGTATCAAGGAATGTTTGTCTTAAAAGAAAATGTTTGTCTCAAGGAATATTTGCCCTTAGAAGGAATGTTTGTCTTAATGTTCCCCCAAAGGAAACATTCAACAAACGCGACATTTTGAAGCCAACTTGGACGAAAATGAAACACCATTTTTGAAGTCAAGATCATCTCCAACATCTCAAGATAGGACCGGCCAAGTTTGAACAAGATTTGAACTCAATTTGAATTCAAATTCAAACACAATTTGAATTTCAAATTCAAACCAACTTGGACTTTGAATTGCAAGATTCAAGACAACTCATCATCATCCTAAGCACTTCAAATTCGTCCATAAAGAATAAACATCTAGAAGATTGAATTTGAATTCAAAAGAAGGAAGTCATCTAATCGGCTAGAACTTTGAAGAGGCATATCTCCATCGTCCAAACTCCAAATGAGGTCATTCAGGTTCCTAAAATCAAGTTTGAAAAAATATCTACAACTTTTATGAAGACACAAAAGGCTAGTTCGGACTCTAAGGCCTTCACATTGGGCGTGCAATCTTCTGTTATCAAATTGAGTTTCCTACTCCAACTTGGACTCTTCTTTCTAGAACTTCCCAAGACTTATCCCATCTTATTCCAGCCTTCAAAAAATGTGCACAAGGGATCAAATGATCAGATTTGAAGACAAGAATTGAAGCCAAGATAAAGCTCATTTGAAATTCAGTTTTGCATTCAAATTTCAAACAGTTTACGATCAAATTTTGTTAGTTGTTTTGAGATGGAACCTAATCCATCTCAAAGTTAATTAGGACGTCCATAGGCAGCTTAGAACATGTATAAATAAGTCTCAAACCAGTTTGTATAGGGGAATTTACGATTTTGACGATTTATTCAATAGAATTTCGGTTTTTGTTCTTTATGAACATGCCTTTGTTTTCCTTGATTTTGCATTAAAAATCAGGCCTAATAACCTTCAAAGATGAGCATATTTGAGGGTGTTTGCCAACGTTTAGGAGTGCTGTCCAGGAGGGTCTCGTAGGCTTGCCTGATCAACAACCATTCCAAGGCGGAGGAATGCTTGAATCAGCCGAATCCAACACAAAGGAAGCAAGGGGAAGGGATCTTCTTTGTGTCTAAACCATTGTTGAGGAGGATGTCGAGGTGAAGAGTGGATCACACGCTTTTAGCTCGCATCAGAACAACATGCAAAAAGACTTTTAATCACATTATCTCCTTAACCTAAGAGCAATCATCATTCCTTATTTCCCACTATCCCATCCGATTTTTCTCTTTTTAATATACCAAATTTCCTTCCAATTTTTAAATTCCTCCTCTTAGTATGCCTTACACTAACAAGACCTCCACCCACTCAAGATACATGCAAATGCTTTATTTCTCCACTATCTCCCTCATCCAAGAAATACTTATCGTTTCCTCCCTACAATTCCATCCGGCCAAGGCCCCCCATTAGGCAATAAAATTAGTTTTCTCCCTTCATTCAACACTTAAAAATCTCACACGTCACAATTTCAATCACCCTTCTCTTTCTCCCTTTTCTCTCTACAAAATCAAGTCTTCTCCCTCCCATCATTTTAAACCGAAAACAACAAGACTAGGTGAAGAACTTCTTCCACTTCCAAGAGAGAAACAATTATGCATGTACTCAAATCCATAAGGTAATCACTAAATCACTCCTCTTTGCACATTTATCTTCCTCTATATTTCACATAACCTCCAAATGATCTCCATTCTTAGACCATTACAGAGAGCCTTCATAAGAGAGCAAGAAGGAGTAATCTTAGTGGAGCAAGTAGGAGCATTCTAGTCCTTCAAGGTAAGAACTATTTAAGATTGATTTTTGTACATTCCAAACACTCATTTTTCTTCCTAGAAGACTAATCTATTCTTCCTTTTTGCCTTCAAGGCCATGACCATCAACCAAAGGACCAAAGAAGAAATCTTTCCTCAATTAGTGTAAGGCAAGTGTTTCTTCCTAGTTCCTTCAAGGAAATTGAAATCTAAGTTTAGTATACTCATTAATAATTAATGGATCATGCATGCAATTGAAAATTATGGTCTCTAAGTTTATCGACATGAATGAAGGCTTGCATGTTGAAATTGATGATGCATGTATTCTTTTATGGAATGAAACTATCCAATGTGGTTAGAATACTACTTTAATCTAACATGCAAGATGAGACTTGGTCACTAATTGACCATTAGGCCGTGTATGTCCAAAAAGAATGCATCTTTCTTATTATCTCTACATTTAGATGCAAAATAGTAGACATATGTGTATATTAGACTAATGAGTGTGCTAATAATCATCTCCTATGATATTTTGATACATGCGTGTCAATTCTTCTATACTCATATGTGATGAAAAAGAATATCATGAGAATAGAGAATGATAGTCCTATGATGATTCAATTATGCATTACTCGTTTATGCGTGCATACTAAGATGCTAGTTTTGAACATCATCCATGTTAGCATTAACATTTTTCCTTGCTATAGGGGACGGCCATGACCCCTTTTTATAAGTACATGAATTCATCACCATCATCATGATGTGTATTTTGATGATCATGGACTTAGATAGGAAAAATGCCATAGAAATCTCTATGCTTTTAGCTCCATATGTTGTATGTTATGTGTAACATGACCATCATCATAAGATGCTACATACTAAGTACTTGCATGTATTTTAGTACAATTATGTGGTGATTATGAACATGTATGTATGATATGACTTGAGAATGTTATTATTTATTATGGGTGATATGCATTAGAATCATAATATATATCAAGCTTTACATTGATGTTGAAGAGTTACATTTTAAACACCCCCACTTACGGTCAAGGGAGTAAAAATAGGTAACTTGATATACAAATTATTATTGGAATATATTTTGTAATTATGACACACAAACAAAAAAAAGAAAAGGGCCACAAATGCCACAACTACATAATATGGAAGTTTAAATCTTTGGGCCATAATAATTTCGTCCCATTGGCTTTTTATTATTTAAACCAACAAGGTTCAATATAAAGTAATTTCCCATGCAACCAATATTGACATAACTATAATGGGCTAAGACAATTAAAGTCCAATAGAAGTGAATAAGAGAAGAATGGACAAAAATGGAATTGGAACAAGAGGGCCTTTCGGCCCTAAGCCAATTTCGGCCATCACAAAAAAAATTAATGTAATCTTAGGCTTTACATAAGAGTAGGAGTTAAGAATGTCTTAAGATCCATTTAATTGCTAAAAGGATATGGCTTGAATGTCTAGCAATGTAAATACGAAAATGTTTCAAGTCAAGATAAATGGCACAAGAAACATAACGCAACCCATTATGATTAGTGTAACCAAATGCACCCTCGTAATTAATACGCAAATAATAAAAGTATGCTATTTTTACACAAATGTCTAAATCAATGGAATTAATTTCATATGTAAGAAGTATATCAACTAACTAAAACCATGTATGTACGCTTACGTCCAATGGGAACTCGACTTAATCAATAATGTCATGAAGATATCTACCAAAAGAAGTTCACGTCATTCATAATGTCCTCATGTTTTCTGTTATATGAAACATGTTTACGAACTTGAGTCCTGCATGAAATGTTTTTAAGACTATAAGTTTTTAAGAATTATACTGCGAGATGATTGATTCTGTACGACTTATACATGTGCACATAGGTAAGTGTAACACCTTGTCTGGGACAAGGGCTCTGTACCTATCCTTATACGCATAATGTGCAGGCTGAGTGTAACACCTTGCCCGGGGTAAGGGTTCTCTGCCTTTTCTGTTTCGTCTATGACGTTCATTTTAGAGTGCTGCCTGATGTCTGGTCCTGGTGGAGGATGTCAGGGGAAAATACGTTATCGCAGAGTGTAACACCGTGTCCGGGATCCAGGTTCCCTGCGATAGCATGTCACTGTTAGTCCTATGTATGTATGATGTAACATTGTGGTTGGACCATCGGGACTCATAGACGGTACTTGTGGCTACTCAGAGAATCATTCAGTATGTCGTAGGTACCATTCTCATGTTAGAAAAAGTGCTATAGCCGCCATGTCATGTCATGTTTACGCAAGTATGAAATAAAGTGTTTTCTTTTCAGGAAAGGTTTTCCGCTGCATATGTCAGAAAAGGTTTTCCCTTGCATAAGTCACGATCATGTCTCATGTACCAAGTAACTCTAAGTCATGAATCTTGAAAATAAGACAAGTAATGCTACAAAATGACAATAACTAACCAAAGAAGATTTTACACAAGAACGATGTAACTATAAGTTAAGACAAGTTTGTTAAGCAGGATAGCATGTCTATTTCACAATGCTTTCCATCTGTGATAATGATACATGATATGATAATTGTGTTTTTACTTCTGCATTTACATTAAATTTTATTTGTCAGCATCTACTATATGCCTTATTCCTCCTGTTGCATTGAGTTTTATGATTCATTGTATTACACCATACTGTTTCACCCCTCACCCCGACCCCCATGTATGATCCACTTGAAGAACCTAGGCGGAACTACTTTTTGAGCGATTCGTTATCGCTCACCCCTTTATATTACCACGCAGATCCATATGACCCTGAACCAAAGTTCATTGAAGACGAGCCCAGGGACTAGACGTATGGAGCTGATTAGTAGCTGGCTACAGCCTCCTTTGTATTTCTTATATTCAGCTATGTATTTTGATATTTTGTTTTATGGATGTATCTGTGACAGTGATGCGGATATATTAGGATGTACTCTTGTTAACTTTTATTTCAGCTTATGTCATTTCGTTTCTGTTTATCAATACATGTTAATACGATTTGTACATGTATGATGATGTTGCCTTGTACTCCTCGTAGTAGAGTACAGCGGGTGCACCATGCCGAGACCTTACTCTCGGTCGGGGCGCTACACTTTATCTATACCTTCCTGGAGAAATGCTGTTAATGATGAAATGTTAGCATTAATTCAAAACAAAACTGAGAATTATTTCCAAGAAGGTCAGATATGAAACGAGTTGGCTGCAGATGGATCTTTACAGTAAAATATAACTCTGATGGTTCTGTCAACAGATATAAGGCAAGATTAGTGGCAAAAAGGTTATACTCAATCCTATGGGATTGATTACTTAGAAACCTTTGCCCTTGTAGCTAAAATGAATATGATACGAGTATTTTTTCTATAGTTGTTAATCTTAGATGGGAAATATATCAATTGGATGTTAAAAATGATGTCATGAATGGTGATCTTCAAGAAACTATATACATGGATCTTCCTCCTGGTTACACCCTAAATCCGCCAGGTATGGTATGTAAGTTAAATAAATCCTTGTATGGTCTCAAACAGTGACCTAGAGCTTGGTTTACTAAATTTTCTAATACCATTAAGAAATACAGGTTCAGACAATGTCATAGTGATCATACTATGTTTGTTAGATGTGTTGAGTCTTATGCAGTTATTGTTATATGTTGATGATATTATTATTACTGGAAATGATGTACAAGGTATTTGTCATGTTAAGAGTCTACTTGCTTCTCAATTTGAAATGAAAAATTTAGGCAGACTTAAATACTTTCTTAGTATAGAAATTGCTAGAAGTGAATCGGGTATATGTGTAAGTTAGACAAAATATGTAATAGATCTTTTGACTAAAGTTGGATTGTTAGGCTGTAAACCTATTGTCTTTCCTGTTGAACTTGGCTATAAGCCTAAGGCTCAGTGGGATATGACCCATGATGATAAAGGCCAATATCAAAAACTTGTTGGGAGATTAATTTATTTGTCACATATTAGGCCTGCCATTAGTTTTTCTGTTAGCATTGTAACTCAGTATATGTAAAGCCCTACTAATAAAAATATGCAAGCTGTACTGAGAATTTGCAGGTACCTCAAAGGAACTCCATGTCAGGGTTTACATTTTAAGAAATCTACTGACAGATCCATTGATGTATATACTGATTCAGATCGGGGTGGCTTTAAAGGAGACATGAGGTCTATTACTGGATATGCTACTTTTATATGGGTAATCTAGTAAGTTGGAGAACTGTATCAAGGAGTAGTGCAAAAGCTGAATTAAGGGCATTGGCATTGGGGTTATGTGAAGGATTATGGATGAGAAGAGTCCTTACTGATATAGCTCAATATTTATTACTACCTATTCAAATTTTCTGTGATAATCAATCAGCCATCCGCATGGCTGAAAAACTTGTTCATCATGATAAGACCAAGCATGTAGAGATTGATAAACACTTTAGAAGAGAAAAGATTGAAACTGGAATTGTGCAATTACAGTACATTCCAACCAGAGCTCAGCTTGCAGACCTGCTTACTAAGCCATGTCTCCCTTAAGGTATTCAAAGATATGATCTCCAAGCTTAGCTGTATCTACATTTATACACCTACGCTTGTGGGGCATGTGAAAATATTCAGGCTAAATGCAACACTTGAGGCCAACAAAATGAGGATCAGGCAAAAGTTGAAGAAGCATGTATGGTTGCTGTTCAAAGCATCAGACGGGAAGAGCAGCAACACAACGCCTAGCATTGCGTCGAACATATTGCTCACTACGTCAAACACCTTTATTATCTATTAATTTCTTACTGATAATTGTGTTTAATTATGTGTAAATTATATATACATGTAGATTAGAGTGTATAGTTTTAGTCACGTCAGATTTGCAAAGATCATGTAAATATTCGCCGGGTAAAAAGATAGGTAAACTAGTCGTTGCAACAGCTATCTTTCGTACTTGTGTATATACGCACACTTCGTGCCTTGATGAAGAAGACTAAAAATTCGGCCTTTCAAACGACTATTTCTTCTTCCTTTTTATCTTATATCAACTTCTTAACAATTCTATAAGGATTAGGATTGGGGCAGTACATATACAAGTACACAACCATACACCACATCCACTCCATTCCAAAATAGAGAAAAAACTGGAAAAAAGAAGAAGATGTTTTTCCTTTCTTCATGTTAAAGTCAGCAGAGGATAGATGGGAATATCAAGGGGTAGAGGGGGAAAACGTTGTTGGCTCTTTCCATCCTATGTTAAAGCATCTAACCCATTAGAATAGCCAAAAAAATGTGATAGAGGGGTAGAGGGGGAAAACGTTGTTGGCTCTTTCCATCCTATGTTAAAGCATCTAACCCATTAGAATAGCCAAAAAAATGTGATAGAGGAAAAATCATTTGACTAGATATATTTTACTTTGAGAAAAAGTAAGGTAAATAAAAATTACATGAAAGCACCATACACATACTTTATTCGTTTAACCTTGCGTGCAGAAAAAAGAAAATGGCACATACATTTCTTTGTTGATACAAAAGGAGGCTAGAAGCCTCAAATCCTTAACATAGCAACCCGAGATCATCAGCTAGAATCTGCCTAGCTTGCATGGGGAAAATGCCACATATTTTGAGAACAATTTGTTGGAAAAGTTTGATAAAGTACTTTCCTATGTGCTCCAAACTTATATAGAACATATATGAGTTGTTTAGGAGATTGATATGGTGTTTGAAACACTTTGAACTTAAAATAGGTTACTTAGATCGGTCCATGTTTAGACTAGATCGAACCAAGTGAAAGCTGAAATAAAGTTAAGTGTTCTGGAGGACTTCGATAGATCCATGTAGGGGACATCGATCGATCGATGTATATATTGATCGATCGATGTGGTGTGTTGCAATACTAGAAGCTTTCGGTCCAATATAGATCGATCACATCGATCGATCTATGTGACATCAATCGATCGATTTGATCGATCGATATAAGGCCGAAGTTTTCCGTCCGACTTCGATCGATCACATCGATTGATCGATGTACCAACGGACAGAACTTTTCACTTTGAATTGCATCCTTTGGACCAAGGTTCATCTCCCTTCGCCTATGAACGGTAAACAACGGCCATTGGAGGTTGAAACTATGCTAAGACAAGTTTCAAAAGTAGTCTTTAACACACTCCAAGATCTATATATAGCATACCTTGGTATCTTCAACATATACAAGATATTCTTGCAAAATTAAGAGAAGTTCTCAGCATTCTATCTCCTTCCTCTATAATCTCCTTATCAATCTCTTCAACATCAAGTTCAATCTTCCTCTCTTAGAGCAAAGGAACGGAAGAAAGTCGTTATATCTTGGGAAGCATTAGTCTCGTTGTCTACCTTGCTCGTCGGTAGAGGCTAAATTGCTTTAAGGACAGAGTTATCTTGAAACTCGTCTCGGCTTTACTTCGACCATCTTCTTTCTTGTTTACTATCTTTTCCTAACAATCTTAAAGCAATTTATGATGGCATCCAAGCAAGCACTTCCGGATATATCAAAGATGGAGCCATTTGATGGCCAGTTCTACAAGAGGTGGGCGGCCAAGGTGCTGTTCTTCCTCGAGATGCTCTCGGTTTTATATGTGCTCAAGATGGACAAACCAGAGGATGAAACCGAAGCACGCAAGTATGATGCAGACAACACTACTTGTAGAAGCCATATACTAAACTTCCTGGCCAATTCTCTATTTGACATTAATGTCAAATTCACGTCTGCAAAAGAAATTTGGTCAGCACTTGAAAACAAATATGGTGCTGAAGATGTGGGCAAACGCAAGTATGTGGTGATTGAATTCCTCAAGTTCTAGCTGGTTGATCACGTTCCGATCAATGATCAAATCCATCAGTTCCAACAGTTGGTGGATAATCTGGAACATGAAGGAATTAAGATTGATGAGATGTTCCAGGCAGCTGCGCTCATGGAGAAACTTCCTCCTTCTCGGAGCAAATACAAGAAATGAGGAAAGCATGACGACGTCAAGTTGTCTCTAGATGCAGTAATCAAACACATACGCATCGAAGAGAACAACAGGTTGGAGGACGAGTCTCACCGTGAAGATGGAGTCAAAGCCAACGTTGTAGAGCACGCTGCGAAGAAACCCAAGTTCCACAACAATAACGGCGGCTACAACGGTGGAACCAAAGGTAGGAAAGTTGGTATGCAGGTTCAGAACAAGGTGAAAGGCGTTTGCTAGGTGTGGGAAGCCAGGACACCGAGCCATCAATTGCAGAAAGAGGAAGGGCCAACCAAGCAACCAAGCAAATCTTGTGGAGGCCAAAGGAGCAGCAGACGACATCATTGTGGCAGTCGTCTTAACGAAGGTAAACCCTTGTTGGTGGCTCGACAGAATGGGTGGTAGACACAGGTGCTGTCAGACATATTGATACCAGTAAAGACCTATTTTCTGAATATAAGGGAATAGACAGTGATGAGCAAGTTTTCTTGGAAGATGCACATAGTACCCAAGTCCTCGGAAAAGGTAAAGTGCTTCTCAAGTTAACCTCTGGGAAGAGACTGGAGCTTAGCAATGTGTTGCACGTTCCTGCCATGCGTAGGAACTTGATCTCTGGAGTGCTGCTAAACAAGGCCAACATTAAACTTGTTTTAGAATCTGATAAACTCGTTTTGTCTAGAAATGAGGAATTTATTAGAAAGGGATTTTGTGATGGAGGGCTGTTGGTTCTTGATGCTATTTGCTGTAATAATAAAGATGCATCCAGTTCTGTTTACTCTGTTGAGTCTCTTGATATGTGGCATGCTAGGTTAGGACATGCGAACATAGGAATCGTTAAGAAACTCAAAAATATGAATATGATTTCATATGATGATGAGAATTTTGATAAATGTGAACATTGTGTTGAGGCTAAACATCATAAGAAACCATTTAAGAAAGTTGATAGAATCTCACAGAAACTTGGTTTGATTCATAGTGACTTAGGTGATTTTAAGAATTGTATGAGTAAAGGTGGTAAAAGGTATTATGTTACTTTTATCGATGATTACTCTAGATATGCGAAAGTGTATTTGTTAAGTCATAAGGATGAGACCGAGTCTAAATTCATAAGTTATAAGAATGAGGTTGAAAATCAATTAGATTTAACGATCAAAAGGCTTAGAACTGATAAAGGATGTGAATATTGTACAGATTCTTTACAAAGATTTTGTGAAGAAAATGGCATTATTCATGAGGTCACACCCTTGTACACACCTCAATCCAACGGAGTAGCCAAAAGGAAGAATGAAACCTTGAAAAATATGATGAATGCCATGTTGGTTAGTTCAGGATTGCCAAATAACTTGTGGGGGGAGGCAATCTTGACTGCTTGTCATATATTAAATAGGTTACCTGATAAGAAGTTAGACAAAACGCCTTATGAGTTATGGAAATGCTATGCTCCCAACTTGAATTGCTTGAAAGTATGGGGGTGTCTAGCCAAAGTTGTTATTCCTGATCTTAAGAGAAGTAAAATCGGGTCTAAGACAAGAGATTGTGTATTCATCAGGTATGCCCAAAATAGTGCAGCATATAGATTCATGACTAGATAATGGTTCTATATTGGAATCTAAGGATGCTGAATTCTTTGAGCATATATTCCCTATGAACAGACAATCCAATGTTGTCTCTAAATTTGAGATAGATGAATTAAGTAAAACCTTGATTGAACAAGAGGTTGATTTTCCTAGAAGAAGTAAGAGACAAAGAACAGAAAAGTCATTTGAAAGTGACTTTACAACAGCATTTATTTTAGAGGATGATCCCAAAACTTATGGAGATGCAATTAGATCGATAGATTCAAAGTTTTGGAAGGAAGCCATAGATAGTGAAAGTCTATACTAAGTAATAATACTTGGGAGTTGGTAGACTTGCCTAGAGGTTGTAAACCTATCAGTTGCAAGTGGGTCTTTAGAAAGAAACTACAGGCAGATGGAACCATTGATAAGTTTAAGGCTAGGCTTGTTGCTAAAGGTTTCACACAACAGGAGGGTATAGATTGTAGGACCTGGAAGGCACCACTAAAGGGGGGGTTGAATAGTGAGTGCGGAAAATTTGGTTTTTAAAATGTTTTGATCCAAAAACCCAACTTCTGAAAAAACAGTTTCTGTTTTCAGGACCTGTTTTGTAACGTTTGAAAAACTAGAAACCTTCAAAAATTCAGAAATTTGGAGATATTGTAGTCTCAGATGTTCTGAGTATCTCCTAAAAATTTCAGATCAAAATTCAACCTTTAACCCTTCGAAAAATCGTTTGTGGTCAGATTGCGCAAATCTGCCAGAAACGGTAGTCTAATTTGAAAATTTTATTTCGATTAAACCGTGGCTCCAGATGGTATTAAAACTTAATGCAAAAACCCCTTAGTATATATATTTAATAGGGCTGAAACAGTTTTGAAAAATTTATTTGGGAAGTATGTCAAATACGTTCAAGTTCTCAACCTTTGCAAGTCTGAAAATCAGATTGCACTAGTCTCTGAACTATTAATGTTTGAATGACTTATACTTGTCCAAAAGGATTGAAATGTGCCAAATGAAACTTAGCAGATGTGGCTATGTTTTGTAAAATTTTACAATTTTTGAAATTCGTTTACTATTTTTAAGATTGCGATGAAATAGATGCAAAGTGCAGGAAACTGAAAGTACTGTGCAGAAACGTAAAGAACACAAGGAATTTTATACTGGTTCGGTTAAATCAACCTACTTCAGTCTTCTAGGACACCTTCCTCGGTTATCACTAAACAAAATAACACCTTACCACACAGGGTTGATGGAGTTACACACCAACTCCAACCCTTTACAATCGAAACAAGCAATCACAATGATCACGAACACCACCACCGAGCGGATGAAGGTTTGATCACACCTTGATCAACCTTTTACAACAATAGGGCGTGTATGGTGGTATGAATGAAGCCTATACAATATGTTTGAATATAGATACAATAGGCTTGAGAGAGAGAAAGAGAAGAAAGAAATGTAGAAGAAGAGAGTAGATAAACTTTTTGTACTTTTGAACTTGTGAGACTTGTCTTGCATTTTTGTTTGCTCTTCTCTTCTTTTTATTGTGCTTTGGCCGCCTACTCTAGGGATTTTCTTCATCTTGGAAATTCTCTTTTAAGTCCTTGGAAGAATGCCTTGCATAGATGTGACATCAACTTGCTTACTTGGCAGCACTTGATTGGATGATTGTCTTGGCCTTGCTTAATTGACACTCCTTGATTGGATGAGATATTGTCATCACTTGATGACTGTACAAATCTAAGAATTACACTTAAAACATGTGCCAAATTAGTACTAAAAACATTGCCAATTATCACACAATTAATCCCACTTAATTTGCAAAATAAATTGGTCTCCATTAACTCCCAAAAATCGGCCAGCTCTTTGATTCACATGCTGAAATTTTCAGCATGTGCAATATTCTCAACATGTTCAAATTATTGCCATATTAGTATTACATCAATCCCTTGAAAATAGAGAATCAAATTTGTTAAAATCAAGACTCAATTTTTGGCCATACTAATTCACACATGCTGAATTTTCAGCATGTGTTATATTTGTGACATAGTTTGAAATATTACCTTGTGTAGCTCCCTCCATTATGTCACTAACCTTGTGCAGTCCATTCTTGACCAATCAAGATGCCAACTAATCTCCACATAATCTCCATCAAGCAGCACTAGGCGTGTGATTCAACCTTGAACATGTCCTGAATTTATTTTTATAAACTTTGTAAAATAGTGCACAATAATTATACACATATGATATATTCCAATCAGCCCTAATTTGAATATTCTAAAACACTTTAGTATGTATTGAATACATAAAAAGTGCCTAGATACATGTTATATGTCATGCCAAAAACGTTCCATGTGTTGTGTTCGTAGAAAACTGAATTTTCGACTTTTGTCGATTACGCGATTTTTCTTCGATTAAATTCAAACTTTTTGCACATGTTATATATATATTATGTCATACATAATATACATAGCATAACTTGAATATTCAGCTCTAAAAGCTGATTAAAAGTGTCGCCCCATGTGACAAAAATATTGAATTTGAAATCTCCACAATTTGGCCTTAATTGGGGGTGATTTGTGTGTGCCAACATGGATTGATTTTATGGCTGAATATACCGTGTAAGCCACGAAATTTGTGGTCATTTTTGAAGTGTAGGGGCTGGCCATCTATATATAGCAAGTACGTGACACGTTAGCGAAGTTCCAGTAGTCACCTGATACGACAATTTTTGGTTTAGAACCTTGTAACGTGTCGTAATAATTTTCTCATCACCATGACATATATCATATGATATAAGACATGAATATACTCATAAATATGAGGTAAATATAGTGGTGTGACGTTGACGTACGTTCGTAAAATATATAACGTGTCAGTAGTACGTTGGAATATGTGTATAGTGCCTTTTAGAAAAAAATTAATATATATATATATATATATATATATATATATATATATATATATATATATATATATATGAATGGCGTGTGGTTTAAGAGGGGAGAGGAGACTTTCCATTTCCGTGTTTATTGCCTTTGTGCCTTCTCCAAATATTTCTCCATTTAATGCACTAGTTAGTTCATTTAACTAATTACTTCACTTAATGAATTAATTTAGTTCATTAATGGTGGCACCTGAAAACAGTTCAAACACAACAAATGTTTGCCATTTGATGTAAGCTTTAAAGCTTCATGGCTTGCTAGTACGGCAACATTATATATAAAGTATATAAGGCAGGTTTGTTGCAAAAACGTGTCAAGTCATAAAATGTGTCATGAATTTCTTTAGCACACGTTATTTAAATCATGCATTTTTGTGAATCACTCAAACCCTTTTTCTCAACAATCTCCCCCTTTTGATGATTTACAAAATAATATTAGTACATGATTTAAATTTAATCGCTCTCCCTTCAATCGTGTGCAAATTCAAATTTCGAATTTCAAATTTTGAATTTTCTCCCCCTTGATTTTTGCAATCAATTTCTCGCTCCCTCTTAAATCATGCACTCTCTCCCCCTTTATTTTGGAAATAAAATCAAAAGTGCATGTAAAGATGGAAAGAAATATCAAATCAAATCAGCAGAAATCATGCCTAATTTAGAACAGAGATTTTCATATGTGGCTTGATTTAGTCCCTTAGTCAAGATGTCGGCTACTTGTGCTTCAGTGCGTATATGATCTATAACAATATCACCATTATTTACGTGATCACGAAGAAAGTGATATCGGACTTCTATGTGCTTAGCCTTAGAGTGTAGCACGGGGTTCTTAGACAAGTTTATGGCACTTATACTGTCACAATAGATTGGAATACGATTTACCGTGATGCCAAAATCAGAAAGTTGTTGTTTTAACCACAGTAATTGTGTGCAACAAAGACTAAGTGCCATGTATTCAGCTTCGGTAGTAGATAAGGCCACGCTTGCTTTTTCGAAAACCATGAAATTAGTGAATTTCCTATAAATTGACAAGTGCCATTTGTGCTTTTTCTATCGATTTTACATCCACCATAATCTGCATCAGTATAAGCATGCAAGTCAAATTCACAATCTTTATCATGCCGAATTCCTAAAGTGGGTGCATGCTTAATATATCGAAATATTCTTTTCACAGCATTATAATGAGACACTTTAGGTTGGCTTTGAAAACGTGCACACATACACACACTAAACATGATATCAGGTCTACTCGCAGTAAGATAAAGCAAAGAACCAAGCATAGACCTATATAAAGCATTATCAAAGTCTTTTCCATGTTCATCTTTCTCTAGTTTAGTGGTGACACTCATGGGGATGGGGGACGGTCTTAGGTTCTCAAAATTGAACTTTTTAATAATGTCATTCACATATTTAACTTGACTTATGTGTATGCCTTTACTCGTTTGTTTAATTTTCAAGCCAAGAAAGTAATTCAATTTACCAACCATAGACATTTCAAACTCGGATTTCATGCAAGTTTCAAATTCTTCAACAAGTTTATGAGATGTAGATCCAAAAATGATGTCATCAACATAAAATTGAATGCTTAGTAAATCCGATTTATCTTGTTTCAAGAATAGGGTGCTATCTATGGTGCCTCTTTTAAATCTATTTTCTAAAAGAAAAGTAGCAAAACGATCATACCAAGACCTAGATGTTTGTTTTAAACCATATAGTGCCTTCTTTAATTTGTACACATGATCGGGATATTTCAAATCTTCGAAACCGGGTGGTTTCTTTACGTATACTTCTTCTCGTATAAAGCCATTTAAAAATACACTTTTTATGTCCATTTGATAGAGTTTAAAACCTTTCATGCAAGCAATAGCAAGTAAAAGCCGTATGGCTTCTAAACGTGCTATGGGTGCAAATGTTTCGTCGTAGTCTATTCCTTCTTCTTGATTATATCCTTGTGCTACAAGTCTCGCCTTGTTTCCAATAACTTTACCTTCTTCATTCATTTTATTTCTAAACACCCACTTTGTGCCTATTATAGTCTTATCTTGTGGTCGTGGCACTAAATCTCATACATCATTTCTTACGAATTGATTTAGTTCATCATGCATAGCATCAATCCAAGAAGAATCACTGAAAGCATCAAAAACGTTTTTAGGTTCAATTTCAGATATCATAGCATGAAATTGGTTTATTTCATCCGGATTTATTCTTCTACGTGGTCGAATACCATGAGTAATGTCGCCTATAATGAGATCGTGTGGGTGATCCCTATGCCATCTTGGGTGATTATTTTCTAAGTTGTCATGCATTTCTAAGTGATCATGCATTTTTAGTGTGTTCAATTCGTCATGCATGCCATCATCCTTTACATCATCTAACACGGGCTTTAGTTCAAAATCATCGTCATATCCCTTATCTTTTTCAACCTCACCAAATTCATTAAACTCCACATGAATGGATTCTAAATTTGTCTAGTGATGTGATCATAACATCTATATGCTTTTGAATTCACAGAATATCCAACAAAAATGCATTCAATTGATTTAAATTCAAAATATCTAAATTATTTTTCGTATTCAAAACAAAACATTTGCAACCAAACACACGAAAGTAATCAATTTTAGGCATGCGATTATTTACTATCTCATAAGGAGTTTTATTTATTTTCTTTCTGATTGACAAATGATTAACTATATAGCATGCACAATTTACGGCTTCTGCCCACAAAAATCTAGACAATTTATTTCCACACAACATGGTTCTAGCGATTTCTTATAGTGTCCTATTTTTTTTCTACTACTCTATTTAATTGTGGAGTTCTAGGTGGCGAAAACTCGTGTTTGATTCCTTTTTTCGCAAAATGTAATCATGTCCTTGTTTTTAAATCCATCGCCTCTATCGCTTCTAATCTTTTTAACATTTAAACCATATTCATTTTCTAGTTGTTTTATTAGTTTCGCAATCTCAATGGAACTATCATCTTTATTTGCAAGAAATAAAGTCCAAGTATAGCGAGAAAAATCATCCACGATAACATATGCATAATGACGTCGACTGAGACTCTTAGTGCGACTAGGACCAAACAAATCAATGTGTAATAATTATAAAACTCTAGACGTGCTAATTTTGTTTTTAGGTTTAAGTGACTCAAATGTTTGTTTGCCTTTAATACAAGATTCACACAACTGAAATTTGTCTAAATAAAGTTTAGGCAATCCTCGTAATAGGTTCTTTCGTTGAAGTTTTTCAAGTGTAGAAATGCCAATGTGCCCTAAACGTCTATGACACAAATTAACGTTAGGTTCATTTGATATAAAGCACTTAACTTTAGCGTCTAACATGTCATCCATAGAAAGCGTAAAAATATTTCCTTCCCTTTTTCCTTTTAATACTGTTTCTCCATTTTTATTTATTATATTTCAATATGGATGAGTAAAACACACATCAAAACTGTTGTCAATAAATTGTGAGATGCTAAGAAGATTATAGGATAGATTACTTACCAGGAAGACGTTGGAGATTTGAAGGGTACTTGGGCTTCCGATTGTATCTTTTCCAATGATTCTTCCTTTATTGTTGTCTCCAAAGGTCACCGATCCACCTTTTGTGACCTTCTTCAACTTTGTGAACAAGCTCGGGTCACCCGTCATATGCCTCGAGCAACCACTGTCAAGGAACCACTTGATAGATGTGTCTTTTGATGTATGGGCTCCCTGCAATGTACAACAATAATTTAGGTACCCTTTTAATTTGGGTCCTTACGAGTTAGTTATTCACCTCTTTGTAAAAGTACCTTTCGGTACCCATGCTTGGGTGATCCTTCTCGGTCTAGCGAATGGTAAGAATGTAGATGAAGGAGCAACATAGTAGACATGGAGAGAGAAAGCATTAGGCCTTTGGCCGAGAATCCCCTTATGCGCATCATATGGTGTGCGTTTGTGATATGTTCTAGTGTTAGTGTGCATGGTGCGTGATCTAGATACATGGAATGAATGTCGTGTATTTATCAATGGTTTCTTCTCATGTCTATACGGCACATAATTATATCTTGTATGATATGAAGAAGAAGCATGGCGAGATGAAGGCAGAGGGGGCCTAGGCGTCTTCTTATGCGCCATATGTGTCTTAGGTGTTTCTATTTTCTTAGACAAAATGAATTTAGTTGGTTTAATTGATGTTTTGTTTTTCTCAATATATCTTAATCCGGTTTTATCACTATCATGCTTTTGTGACAAAATGATGCGATATAGCATGTTAGTTCTCGTGTTAAATTGTTTTATCATTTTCTCTAAATCCGTATTCTTTGATTTCAAATTTGAAATCTCGGATTTCATTTCATTATTATGTGTAGTTAATGATGAGATCTCTGACTTTAATGCATTGATGATGCATGACGACTCTTCTTTTGAATCATTTAATTGAGAAACAAGATCCGTGTTAGAAGATTCTAACAACTTCTTGTCTTCAATTAATCGTTTCTTTTCTTTTGCGAGAGTCTTGGTGAATTTGTGCAATTCTAAATATTGACTAAAAAGATCATCATATGAAGGTTCAGAATTAGAGTCAGAATCAGAAGATACCTCGTTTGATGCTTTGGATACAAAGCATACTTGTGCCGTCTCTTCTTTGGTATCGGTCTAAGAATCGAATGTAACACTCCAAGTGGAGGCCTTGAGAGCTCTTCTCCTTTGTTTAGGTTCTGAGACGAGTCTAATTTTGGTCTGATCCTCGTCAAGGTGTTTGTTTGTTTGTTTTTCCTTGTTAGGGCAGTCATAAGATAAATGTCCAAGTTTCCCGAATTCATAGCACTTCACGTCCTTGTCATTTGTTTTATTTGTTTCTTTTAGTGGAAGTAGACTTAGGTTTGTTTTTAAATGACTTTCTCATGAATTTTCTTAAACCTTCATCCAATAGAATTAAGCCATCATTGTCTGATTCGGAATCACTATCATCTATGTGATCGGAAGAAGTAGAGACGTATTCATTTGATTAAAAAGCAATAGGCTTACTTTGTTTTGACGTTGATTCCAATTTCCTTAAAGTAAGTTTGTTTTTGTATACCTTTAGCGATCCAATTAGTTCCTCCATTTTTAATGATTTGGTTTCTTTACTTTCCTCTATTGCTGTCACTTTAGGGTCCCATTCGGATGGAAGGCTTCGTAGTACCTTTTGGACCTTTTCCTGCGTAGAGAAAGCTTTGCCAAGAGACTCAAGAGAATTATATATGTTAGTCAATCGTAGATCCATATCAACAATAGACTAATTTGGCAATAATTTAAAAGACTCAGGTGTGGTCATAAGCATATTAATCTTGGACTCCTTTACTTGGCTAGTCCCTTCATGTTTCATCTCAAGAATTCTCCACATTTCTTGAGCACTAGAGCAATTAGACACATAACTAGATTCGCTTTTACTTAGCCCGTCTAAGAGTAATTGCATAGATTTAGCATTCATGCTTAGTCTCTTTTTGTCATCACTAGTATATTCTTGTTTTGGTTTTACAACCTCTAGTGTGACACCATCTACAGTGGATAATGTTGAAGGAACAAATGGACCGTCTTCCATAATAGACCATAGATCAATATCAATAGCCATAAGAAAAAGTTTCATTCTTAGTTTCCATTGAATAAATGACTCGCCATCAAAAAGAGGAGGCCATTGGCTAGACATACCTTCTTGCTCGGTTTTGAAGCTAGTGGTTGTCATCTCACTTAGATCGTTAGATCTTCTTGTTGTGAGTGTGCCTGCTCCCTGATACCACTTGTAGGACTTTCAAGGCACCACTAGAAGGGGGGGTTGAATAGTGGGTGCGGAAAATTCGGCTTTTAAAATGTTTTGATCCAAAAACCCAACTTCTGAAAATAATTTCTGTTTTCAGGACCTGTTTTGCAATGTTTGAAAAACTAGGTCACAGACCTTCAAAAATTCAGAAATTTGGAGATATTATAGTCTCAGATGTTCTGAGTATCTCCTAAAAATTTTAGATCAAAATTTAATCTTTAACCCTTTGAAAAATCATTTGTGGTTAGACTGCAAAATCTGCCAGAAACGGTAGTCTGATTTGAAAATTTTATTCCAATTAAACCATGACTCCAAATGGTCTGAATATTTAATGATAAACCCCTTACTATATGTATTTAATTGGGTTGAAACAGTTTTGAAAAATTCCTTTGGGAAGTATGTCAAATACGTTCAAGTTCTCAACCTTTGCAAGTCTGAAAATCAGATTGCACTAGTCTCAGAACTATTACCGTTTGAATTACTTATACTTGTCCAAAAGGGTTGAAACTTGTACCAAATGAAACTTAGAAAATGTGGCTATGTTTCTGTAAAATTTTATAATTTTTGAAATTCGTTTACTATTTTTAAGATTGTGATGAAATAGATGCAAAGTGCAGGAAACTGAAAGTACTGTGCAGAAAAGTAAAGAACACAAGGAATTTTATACTGGTTCGGTTAAGTCAACCTACTCCAGCCTTCAAGGACACCTTTCTCGGTTATCACTAAATAAAATAACACCTTACCACACAGGGTTGAGTTACACACCAACTCCAACCCTTTACAATCGAAACAAGCAATCACAATGATCACGAACACCACCACCGAGCGGATGAAGGTTTGATCACACCTTGATCAACCTTTTACAACAACAGGGCGTGTATGGTGGTACGAATGAATCCTATACAATATGTTTGAATATAGATACAATAGGCTTGAGAGAGAGAAAGAGAAG
The DNA here is from genome assembly GCA_036186865.1 of Eustoma russellianum. NCBI lineage: Eukaryota > Viridiplantae > Streptophyta > Magnoliopsida > Gentianales > Gentianaceae > Eustoma > Eustoma russellianum. Next base: position 15,998,801 of record AP025048.1, on the reverse strand, counting down.
AAAGAAATGTAGAAGAAGAGAGTATAGAAACTTTTTGCACTTTTGAACATGTGAGACTTGTCTTGCATTTTTGTTTGCTCTTCTCTTCTTTTTATTGTGCTTTGGCCGCCTACTCTAGGGATTTTCTTCATCTTGGAAATTCTCTTTTAAGTCCTTGGAAGAATGCCTTGCATAGATGTGACATCAACTTGCTTACTTGACACTTCTTGATTGGATGAGATTTGTCATCACTTGATGATTGTATAAATATTACACTTAAAACATGTGCCAAATTAGTACTAAAAACAATGCCAATTATCACACAATTAATCCCACTTAATTTGCAAAATAAATTGGTCTCCATTAACTTCCAAAAATCGGCCAACTCTTTGATTCACATGCTGAAATTTTCAGCATGTGCAATATTCTCAACATGTTCAAATTATTGCCATATTAGTATTACATCAATCCCTTGAAAATAGAGAATCAAATTTGTTAAAATCAAGACTCAATTTTTGTCCATACTAATTCACACATGCTGAATTTTCAGCATGTGTTATATTTGTGACATAGTTTGAAATATTACCTTGTGTGGCTCCCTCCATTATGTCACTAACCTTGTGTAGTCCATTCTTGACCAATCAAGATGCCAACTAAGCTCCACATAAGCTCCATCAAGCAGCTCTAGGCGTGTGATTCAACCTTGAACATGTGCTGAATTTATTTTTGTAAACTTTGTAAAATAGTGCACAATAATTATACACATATGATATATTCCAATCAGACCTAATTTGAATATTCTAAAACACTTTAGTGTGTACTGAATATATAAAAAGTGTCTAGATACATGTTATATGTCATGCCAAAAACGTTCCATGTGTTGTGTTCGTAGAAAACCGAATTTTTGACTTTTGTCGATTACGCAATTTTTCTTCGATTAAATTTAAACTTTTTGCATATGTTATATATATTATGTCACACATAATATGCATAGAATAACTTGAATATTCAGCTCTAAAAGCTGATTAAAAGTGGCGCCCCATGTGACAAAAATATTGAATTTGAAATCTCCACAATTTGGCCTTAATTGGGGGTGATTTGTGTGTGCCAACATGGATTGATTTTATGGCTGAATATAACATGTAAGCCACGAAATTTGTGGTCATTTTTGAAGTGTAGGGGCTGGCCATTTATATATATCAAGTACGTGACACGTTAGCGAAGTTTCGATAGTCACCCGATACGACAATTTTTGGTTTAGAACCTTGTAACGTGTCGTAACAATTTTGTCATCATCATGACATATATCATATGATATAAGACCTGAATATACGCATAAATATGAGGTAAATATAGTAGTGTGACGTTGACGTACGTTCGTAAAATATATAACGTGTCAGTAGTACGTTGGAATATATGTGTATAGTGCCTTTTAAAAAACTGAATATATATATATATATATATATGAATGGCGTGTGGTTTAAGAGGGGAGAGGAGACTTTCCATTTCCATGTTTGTTGCCTTTGCGCCTTCTCTAAATATTTCTCCATTTAATGAACTACTTAGTTCATTTAACTAAGTACTTTACTTAATGAACTAGTTTAGTTCATTAATGGTGGCACCTGAAAATAGTTCAAACACAAAAAATGTTTGCCATTGATGTAAGCTTTAAAGCTTCATGGATTGTTAATACGGCAACATTATATATAAAGTATATGAGGCAGGTTTGTTGCAAAAACGTGTCAAGTCATAAAATGTGTCATGCATTTCTTTAGCACACGTTATTTAAATCATGCATTTTTGTGAATCACTCAACCCCTTTTTCTCAACATAGATTTCTTTAATACTTAGTCGCCAGTTGCTAGAATCACTACAATTAGAATTTTAGTAGCACTTGTCTTCATTCACAAGCGTGTTATTCACCAAATGGATGTGAAAACATCATTTTTAAATGGAGACTTAGAAGAGGAGATTTATATGAAACAACCGGAGGGTATGATAGTCAAAGGCCAAGAGCACAAAGTATGTAGGCTTAAGAAGTCCTTGTATGGTCTTAGGCAAACACCTAAACAATGGCACGAGAAATTTGGAACCAACATTATTTGCCTTAATGTTGATGATATGATAATATTTGGAACCAACATAAATGTTGTTAATGATACAAAGTCATTTTTATCTTCTGTGTTTGATATGAAAGATATGGGGAAGGCAGACTTAATACTTGACCTTAAGTTAGTGGGAAAATGTGGGGGTTATTTACTTTCTCAAGAACATTATGTGGAGAAAATGTTGAGAAAGTTTAACCACTATGATGTAAAACCAGTTAGTACACCCTATGATACGCATGTGACGTTAACTAAAAATAAATTTGAAAGTGTGTCACAATGTGAATATGCTAGGATAATTGGTAGTGTAATGTATTTGATGAATTGCACTAGGCCAAACATTGTATATGCTGTGAATAGACTTGCACGATACACTCATAGTCCAAATGAGAATCATTGGTGTGCATTAAAACGGCTGTTAAAATATCTTAAAGGAACAATGAATTTAGGACTCATGTTTACTGGATCACCTGCTGTTTTAGAAGGCTATTGTGATGCCAATTGGGTGACTGATAATAATGAGATAAACTCCACTAGTGGATACGTATTTACATTGGGTGGTGGAGATATCTCGTGGAAGTCATGTAAACAAACATGTAGTGCTAAATCTACTATGAAATCTGAATTTATTGCTTTAGAGTTAGCAAGTACAGAATCTGAGTGGTTAAGGAATTTATTTGTTGATATTCCTTTATGGTCTAAACCTATGCCTTCTATGTATATTCATTGTGATTCACAAGCTGCAATCACACGTGCAAGGAACAAAATATACAATGGGAAGAGCCGGCACATCCGTTTGAGGCACAACATTGTGCGTGACTTGATTAATTCTGGGGTGGTTAACTTGGAATATGTAAGAAACAAGTTTAACCTTGCTGACCCCTTAACTAAAGGACTAAATAAAAAGTTAGTCTATGAAACATCGAGGGGGATGAGACTTATTCCATCGGTAGAGAGTTCTTCATGACGGGAACCTAACCCACTATTAGTAGAGATCCTACAAACGGGGTTCAATGTGGTAAAAACAAGTCATGAAAGAATTCTATATTGCACTATCTAAGTGTTCCTCCCTATGGTGTTGTTGTTGATAGTGCTCTCTGTAACAACTTGAAGGTGAGATTTTAAAAATCACTTAATGAAAATTCATAGCCATAATGTTTGGTGGTGTGAACAGTGCACACTTGATGAATTTCACCTATATAAGCTTGGAAGTGGTGTCGCTTCCTGTGAGAGCCTGGAAAATTCTCTAGAGAGTTTATGAAACCCGAGATAGGTGTAGGGCCGATATCGCACCAAAACTGCGAACTTGAAGAAGTAGATAATGATATGTCTTCTTGTTATTCATATAAACAATAGTGGAGTAAGATTCAAGACGAAGTTCATCTTACTTCTGTTTATATAACTCAAGTTGTACTACCGGCGATTCAAGACCACAAGTCATCGTATCTGTTATGTGTCATTATCTTCGATTAATAATGGAGAGGTTAGTTGTTTAGCGTTCTAAAGTTGTTTTTATATAAGTTTGGATCATATGGGGGATTGTTAGAAAAGTTCGATAAAGTACTTTCCTATGTGCTTCAAACTTATATAGAACATATATGAGGTTGTTTGAGAGATGGATATGGTGTTTGGAACACTTTGAACTTGAAATAGGTCACTTGGATCGGTACATGTTTAGACTGGATCGAACCAAGTGAAAGATGGAATAAAGTTAAGTGTTCTTGAGGACTTCGATCGTCCATGTAAGGGACATCGATCGATCGATGTATATATTGATCGATCGATGTGGTGTCTTGCAATACTGGAAGCTTTTGGTCCAATGTAGATCGATCACATTGATCGATCTATGTGACTCAATCGATCGATGTAAGGCCGAAGCTTTCGGTCCGACTTCGATCAATCACATCGATCGATTGATGTGACATCGATCGATCGATGTGATTGATCGATGTGCCAACGGATAGAACTTTTCACTTTGAATTGCATCCTTTGGACCAAGGTTCATCTCCCTTCGCCTATGAACGGTAAACAACGGCCATTGTAGGTTGAAACTATGCTGAGACAAGTTTCAAAAGTAGTCTTTAACACACCCCAAGGTCTATATATAGTAGACCTTGGTATCTTCAACATATACAAGATATTCTTGCAAAATTAAGAGAAGTTCTCAGTATTCTATCTCTTTCCTCTACAATCTCCTTATCAATCTCTTCAACATCAAGTTCAATCTTCCTCTCCTAGAGCAAAGGAACGGAAGAAAGCCGTTATATCTTGGGAAGCATTAGTCTCGTTGTCTACCTTGTTCGTCGATAGAGGCTAAATTGCTTTAAGGACAGGTTATCTTGAAACTCGTCTCGGCTTTACTTCGATCATCTTCTTGCTTTTTTACTATCTTTTCCTAACACAATTAAGGTAAATGGAAAATGATATGAATCTTTTTCATTCAAATAAACAAAGCTTCGACACTTATGGCAAAACTAGCATTTTATCACATGTAAAGCATATGCCAGCAGTGACGTGCATTACAAATATTCCAGGAGTGAGTCACCAGCTAACTTGGCAGATTTGTCATATTCTCAAGGATGCTACTAGGAATAGGTACAGCATCATAAAAAAATTTTTTTTTACACTCATTGGATTCAAATAGATAAATTTGACCCTTGCAATAAGAAGCTGAAAAAAATAAAGAATGAGAGATTCTGCAAAATGAATGTTTCTAGGAATATTGGGACAAAAAAAATTCATGTTTCCCCATGGGGATCAAAGGAATCAAGCAAGGAAAAAGTTGGAAGACAAAATAAAAATAAAAATGATGCGGCGGATGTACATGGGTTGGCGTGTAACCATTGGGGAAGCTTCAGATTGCCGGTTTTATAAGGGTGTGCTAATGAATAATTTTCGAGAAAAAAAAAGGTCAACAGTTGGAATCTCAGAAAAGATGTATAGTTTGCAAACAAAGAGATTGATGTTTCTAATGGCTCCAGGGCATAGTCCAGTGGTAAGTGGCAAAAGTGATTGGGGCTAGAACCCCAACGTCCCGAGTTCGAGTCCGTATGGAGACAATCCTTGTTGAAATATTACAAGAGTTGTCTCTGGGCTGGCTGAGTCTCGAGTGTCCTCTCCCTTTACAGGGCTGCCGGTGGAGCACATCCCTCGATTTACATCCCACCTGGCTAAGGGGCCTCTGGTACAGGTGGGGGGAGAACCCACTCCCTCATGAAAGATTGATGTTTCTAAATATTTATTATTAGTACAAAGTTTTTTTGTTTGTTTGCATGGTTGCAGTGCCGTGTGGGTTTTAAAAGGTGAAATAACTACAAAACTACACTAATTAGCATCGCCTTCCACGTAAATTTTATCCTCCGACTAATGGGCATGATTTCATTCATCTAATACACATAATTTCAGCCAGCTTGTACAGTATACAACAACAATACATCATTGTCTTAAAGGCTCCGATATGTGGCAAGATATGAGAGGGTCGGATGGACGCAACCATACGCATGTGTTAGAAAAAAAACAGAGGTCATTTTCCGATGATCCATAATGAAAATTGAGTCAAACTGTGTCAATCAACTGCTACTTCACAATATAAGAAACGTAATCAATTTAGTAACTCATTTTGCCTTATTCGATTATATTCCAAAGTCAAAAAAATGTGTTTTGACTCCATTGAAAATGGAATTAACTTTTAAAATATACATATATGCATAATCTAACAGTCTAAAATTAACTAATATTTATCTGACAAAATGAAAAGAATATCCAACTCAAGCGTGGGAAACTTTATGTACTCGTATTTATTTAGTATAAATTAGCATCGCCTCCGCTCAGCCAGGGCTTCTACAGCTCAGCATTTTTGAACTGTATGCAATGGGTTTTGACTTTTCAGTTTTGTTATTCTCTCTTTTCCTTCATTTCTTCTCTATAAGGTGTTAAACAAATTGAACTTCAAAATTTTAAATATAAATATTTCCCCATTCAGTTCTATAGTGACACCAAAAAGGCAAAAATAACATCACTGGTTTTATAATTTTGCGAGACAATTACAGGAAACTGTTCCAAAAGTATTGTCCTACTTTGACTTAAACATGATTTATGAAAGTCAAACTTTGTGGCCTACTTTTTATGTCATACTTTCAGTTGGTTACTTGAGGTAAGCTATAGAAATCATGTAATTGTTAATTGAATGGATGGTATAGAAACTTTAACTACTAATATTTATTATTTTTAGAAAGTGAATAATTATTTTTGGAAAAACTAAAATATTGTGTTTGTTATTTTAACCATAACTCATCTTTATTAGTTTATGTCCATGTTTTGAACAAAAACACGTATAGTCTTAAAATTTTAGAAGTATTTTGTTTTGTTTTAAAGAAACCATCGTTTCATTCATCATCTCAAACCTGCAACAGCAGCCTCTGTTACATTAGGTCGAGGATGTGATCTCAAAATTTTTTTATCTCAGACGATAACTCAGTTAATACTAAAAATACGATACATTCGATCTTGAGCGAATCTATATTGGATGAACGAAGGGAGAGGATCTCCTGACCCCCCTTCAAAGAGGTATTAAATGACCCCCCGCCACGTGACACACAGGGGTGGTGAGGCTAGGTGGGAGTCACCCGCACCCAGTCTCACCACCCCCTGTGTGCCACGTGGCGGGCGGTCCCAAAGGGAGTGAGGAGTTGGGGGGTTAGAGGATCTCAATCCATGAAGGGACGAAAGCTACTTTTGCGACAAATGCGCAAGGTGATTGCGCTCTCGCCTAGTAAACAATAAAGTAATGCTGGAAAGCTGCTAATATATAGTGTAGTTGATATTCATGTTGAAATTTACGCCAAAAAGTTAAGAATTCGAATCCATGACACGCTCAGTGTCGGTGTTCTACTGCTTCTAGACCGAAGGGCTAATTTGGGGGACCTTGTGTGGGTCATTTTTTAAGTCCTCACCCAATCTAGAAGGCCGCTGAGTCCTGATTTGAATCCTCCAAAATGCTTCTTAGGATTTGACAGTAAAGGCTTTTAAAGTGAAGGATTTCACCTTTTATTCCAAAAGTACTGCTGGAAAAACTTAACATAAATGGATGACAATAAATAATAGCCGATATGTTACAATGGTTTTAAACATTTAAGCCTAAGAATTTGTTAAACACCACATAGACGTGTTCTTCCAAATCTACCCGATAAGTTATAATGGCTAGAATCAACATTTTTACAAACTAGTATTCAAAACGCTAACAGTTCATTTTTCATTTTTTTTACGCAAATAAGTTTCCAAAATTTATCTAGTATCCATGTCACATTCAAATCAAATAATAGCCGGCATATGCATTAACATTCAAAATTTATCAGTTTCCTAAGCATAGGACCAAACAAAGCCGTTACGCGTTTTCGAACCAACACAAAAGTATTATGAAATCTGGTTCCATTGCTCTTATGTAACTCACAACCAAAACCTTGTTATTTGTTCTACATTAATAGGAGAAGGATTTGACCTCTTTCTAGAAGGTTAGGAAGAAATATTCTACAAAGAGGTGTAAAATTGACACGTATATGTTAAAAGGGGCGGGAATATAAAAATATCTTGTTTCCCTTTCGGGATCAAAAGATAAGGCCAGCTAGAAGTTGAAACTGTGAATAAAATTGTGGCGGCGGGTCGACATTTTTATGCTATGAAAATGCTTCAGATTGCCAGTTTTTAGTGGGTTTTGATTAAATAAATTGGGGGAGAAAACGTTTAATCATTGGTTCCTCAAAAATAAAATAAAATAATAAATAGACAAGTATTCTCAGAGGGGGAAAGAAAAAACCAACTCCTAATGAAACATCAAACCAAGAATCTCTGGTGCCCAGGTGCGTAGCCCAGTAGGTAGTTGAGTTGAGAATTGTTACCAAGAAGGTAACGGTTCGAATCCGGAGACACTTGCTGTAGCGCCCTGACCCGAACGCGGATCCGAACCGGTGCACCCGTCGTAGCCTACTGAGAGGACTACAAAACATCTCATCTCTCGAAACACATCATCGCTAACGTAAGAGAATTAAGCGCGGAAACATGCATAAAATAAATCTAAACCATCAATTCTGTACATCGAAAGATAATGTAACTATCCAGGGTTGTTTATAGACGCAGCCATCTATGTCCTCAAATAAATGCAAGAAAGCTGGAATATTAAAAGACAGTCTAGAACGATTCCGACCATGATCCCTAAACATCCCATTCAGCCCACTCGCCGTCATCCTCCATGAAAATCATATCATAGTCGGGCTCACCTGCAACACAACAGTAGTACCCTTAGCGAAAACGCTAGCAAGTAACCCGCTTATAAGACATACGGGATCATCACATGGCAAGACATGAGTAGTATTTAGATTAAGGGGTTGATGGGGCACATGTCTTGTATAACTTCAAGAATATAGATTTATAGCATAACAGAATAAGAACAATAATTAATAAGCATTCAACAATTCAATAACAATCCAATTTCAATTCAATCGTACCGTAACGACTCACGTGATGCATGGCAGTTCAAAGCATGCACGAAGCTACACAAACCCCAAATGCTTATGCTTCACTTTTCAAAACAGTGCAATGCATGTCATAATGTCCGGTCACATAACTTTATACCCTGTGGTGGGCCACAACTTGTCTTTATACCCTGTGACGCACCACAGCTTAACTTTATACCCTGTAATGTGCCACAGCTTGTCTTTATACCCTATGACACATTACAGCTCACTTTATACCCTGTGATGGTTATAGCTTGTCTTTATATCCTGTAACGCATCACAGCTTATTTCGGAAACTTTATACCCTGTGCCGAGACACAGCTCTTATCAAAACATAATGCAATTGCAAGTGCCATGATGCAAAAATGCACGACTTCTCATCATTCAATCATATTCAAATGTCAATCAATCATTCGAGACTCGCCTCATTCACACACTCGAGCGTATCCTTTCCGACAAGTCAACATCACCTAATCATTCATTCTAGAACCCAAAGGATAATGTAGGAACCCTCACATTCCCCTTTTTGAACTCTGTAGAGCCTCCTACGTTCATTCCTAACCCCTTAGGTCATTCACTTTGAAGTCCGATTCCAATACCCTACGAAGTCCCCACCGTTGATTCACCATCTTAAGTCGTGTTCCCAAGACTTAGGCTAACCTCAATCAGGTCCTAAGAAGTCCCTAAGGTCACCCAAAGGATCCCTTAGCTTCCCTCTTTCTTCCCTTATTTTCCCACAAAACAGATGGACGCATACCCTCACGTCGATCGGTCGACGTCCATCTGAGACACGTCGATCTCTCACTCAACCTACGTCGATTGATCTACGTACATCTGGAACACATCAGTCTCTCACTCTCTATACATTGATTGATCGATGTACGTCAGCCTCTGACGTAAATCGATCGATGTCAACGTTCTCCAGAATTTTCACTGCGATTTCTGCAGAAACTGCAGATCCAAATCCCAAAATCAAACCCAACCTCCTTCCAACCATTCTAACTTGCCTTTCATTCCGAACCTCGCCACTCCCTTGGTGGGTAAAACTCGTAGATAAACCTTTTCACATTCCTCAAACTTCAAGGGTCGCCTTTTAGTATCGGCCCAACTCTTACTGCGATCTTGCGCCACCCTTAGCCTCTCTCTTATGATTTTCACTTTTTCAATTGTTTGTTCGACTAACTCCGGCGCTGTGATCGTTCTTTCTCCAACCTCGTTCCAACAAACCGGGGACCTGCACTTGCGTCTGTAAAGAGCCTCAAACGGTGCCATGCCAATTGCACTGTGATGGCTGTTATTGTATGAGAATTCCATCAGCTTCAGCATACTATCCCAGTTTCCTTTAAAATCCAAAACGCACGCCCTCAGCATATCTTCTAAAGTCTGGATTGTCCTCTCTGACTGTCCATCTGTCTGAGGATGATAAGCCGTGCTCATCCTCAGTTTAGTGCCCATAGCTTTCTAGAAAGCCATCCAAAATTTAGAAGTGAATCTGGATCACGGTCTGATACAATACTGACAGGAACTCCATGCAAGCTCACAATGTTATCCACATATATGCTGGACAATTTCTCATAAGAAGTACCATGTGGCATAGCTATGAAATGAGCTGTCTTTGTCTAGCGATCGACAATTATCCAGATCATCTCATTCCCACCTCTGGTTTTGGGTAACCCCATCACAAAGTCCATAGTCACATGCTCCTATTTCCATTCTGGGATCTCTAATGGCATCATCAAACCGCCAGGTCGCTGATGCTCCGCTTTGACCTGCTGACATACCAAGCATCTTTCGACATACCCTGCTATACTTCTTTTCATCCCTATCCACCAGTAATTTCTCTTGAGGTCTTTATACATTTTTGTGCTTCTGGGGTGAATAGATAGTCTTGAGTTATGAGCTTCACGTAGCAACTCCCTTCGAAGCTCATCATTATCATGTACACATAACCGATCCTGAAACCATAGACTCTCATCTTCCCTCATCTGGAAATCTTTTACTGGTCCCGTAGTCAACTTGTTGCGGATTCTTTTCAGTGTGACATCATCATACTGAGCTTCTTTAATTCTGTCTACCAAACCTGGGCTTATAGATAAGGCGGTAAGGACATTTGCCACTGAGTCTATAACATCCAATCCAAACTCTTCGATCTCTCGTTCCAACGGAGACTGTCTTGTATGCCTAGACTTTCTGCTCAACGCGTCTGCCACTCTATTTGTTTTACCCGGATGATAGTTGATGGTTAGGTCGTAATCTTTAAGTAATTCCAACCATCTCCTCTGTCTCATATTCAGCTCTTTCTGCAAGAACATATATTTCAGGCTCTTATGATCCGTGAACACTGCACACTTTTCTCCATACAGATAGTGCCTCCAAATCTTAAGAGCGAATACCACAGCTGCGAGCTCCAAGTCATGCGTCGGGTAGTTCTGCTCATATGGTTTCAACTGTCTCGACGCGTACGAAATAACTCGTCCATTTTGCATCAAGACACAACCTATAAACAGAAAATTAATTTAAGACTGGCATATGTATATACAATGCATTATTGGTAATGATATACATACCTAGTCCTTTCTTCGACGCATCGCTATAGATCACGAAACCGTCGGTGCCGGAGGGTTGTGCCAACACCGGGGCTGTGGTCAATCTCTTCTTGAGCTCAGAAAAGCTCTGCTCGCATTCAGCAGTCCATTCAAACTTAGTCTTCTTCTGCGTAAGCCGACTCAATGGAACTGCTATTGTCGAAAATCCTTCAACAAACTTCCTATAGTAGCCTGCCAAGCCTAGGAAGCTTCTGACTTCGGTCACACTAGTAGGTCTTGGCCATTCGGTAATGGCTTCTACCTTTTTAGGATCCACTGAGATCCCGTCCTCTGAAATTACATGACCGAGAAAGGCTACACTTCTTAGCCAAAATTCACACTTGCTGAATTTGGCATAAAGTTTCTGTTGCCTCAAAATTTCCAACACCGCTCTTAGGTGTTCTGCATGAGATTGTTCATCAGGAGAGTAAACAAAGATATCGTCGATGAACACCACCACGAATTGATCCAACTGTTCTCGGAATACGGTGTTCATCAAGTCCATAAAAGCGGCTGGGGCATTAGTCAATCCAAAAGGCATCACCAAAAACTCATAAAGCCCATATCGAGTCCGGAAAGCTATTTTAGGGACGTCACTTGCTTTCACGAGCAACTGATGGTACCCCTGACGAAGGTTGATTTTCGAGAACCAATGCGCACCTTTTAACTGGTCAAATGAATCCTCGATCCTTGGCAGTGGGTACTTGTTCTTAATGGTTACTTTGTTAAGCTCCCTGTAGTCAATGCACAATCTCAAACTGCCATCTTTCTTCTTGACAAACAAGACAGGGGCTCCCTAAGGTGATACACTGGGTCTGATTAACTTCTTGTCTAACAACTCCTGTAGTTGACCCTTTAACTCCTTAAGTTCAGCTGGGGCCATCCTATAAGATGCTTTGGATATAGGCTCAGTTCCGGGAATCAAGTTGATTTCAAACTTCACTTCTCTTGATGGCGGTACTCCCGGCAAGTAATCCGGAAACACGTCTTTAAATTCATTGATTACCGAAATCTGACCCATGGAGGGAACTTCTTATTTCGCGCCCAAAGCATACACCACTCTGCTCCCTTTTTCAAAGCCTTAAAAGCCTTAATCGCCGTCAGGTATATCTTCTTTGGGGCTTTGGTTAGCTTGATATTTCCTTGTATCGTTATTTCATTCATTTCAGGGTCCTTAACGGTCACTTGCTTAAGTCTGCAGTCAATATTGGCATGATACTTGGTCAGTAAATCCATGCCCAATATCACATCAAAATCCTTCATCGTAATTGGAACCAACGTAATGGGAAACACCTTCCTATCCAACTCCAATTCACAGTCCTTATACTGGTGATGTGAAACCAATACTTATTCACCAGCTGCCTGCACCCTGAAGGGGGTTTCAAGCCACTCGGGTAGATAGTCAAGTCCTTTGATGAATCACTTAGAAATGAATGAGTGACTCGCAGCACTATCAAACAATACGTTTGCAGGCACTTTATTAACTAAAATCACACCTAAACACAAAGAGTGTAACACATAAAATTTTCATATAATGCACAGTCAATTTCAACTTAAGCTACTAAAATTCAACTTAAACAACTAATATTTAACTTAGATCGTACCTGTCACAACGTCAGTGCTCCCCTGCACTTCAGCGTCAGTCATGACATGTACTCTCGCGTTGTGTTTGGGCCTGCCCCTTTGCTGCTGCGACGGCCCTGCTTCTCCCTGTGGCTTTTGTATCCACTCGGGACAATCCTTTATCCTATGGCCTGTCTTCCCACACTTAAAACACGCTCCTGTTTTCTTCCAACACTCCCCTACATGATTCTTCTAGCAATGGGGGCATACCCCTGTCGTCTGACGGTCAGGTTGATTCTGTTGTGGCTCCCTCTAAATTTGTCCCGTCCTGCCCTTTCTAGGAATCTTGACCCAACGTCCGGGTCTACCTCCACTTCGATCGTCCCTCGGCCTCTTGTTAGTATCGTCACGGGCCTCTCTAGGTTGTGACCGGCGCATATCACTTTCTACCCAGTAACAGGCGTCCAACATCTCCTCAAACGTTTTTAGACTAGACCCCGCTATAGCTGTCCGAATGCGGGGGTTCAAACCTTGCTCGAACTTGAGCATCTTCATTTTGTTGTTTTCCAACACCATGGGCGTGAACTTTCCCAAGGCGTGGAATCGGTCAGCGTAATCAGAGATTGTTCTGCATGAGATTGTTCATCAGGAGAGTAAACCAAGATATCGTCGATGAACACCACCACGAATTGATCCAACTGTTCTCGGAATACGGTGTTCATCAAGTCCATAAAAGCGGCTGGGGCATCAGTCAATCCAAAAGGCATCACCAAAAGCTCACAATGCTCATATCGAGTCCGGAAAGCTGTTTCAGGGACGTCACTTGCTTTCTCGAGCAACTGATGGTACCCCTGACGAAGGTCGATTTTCGAAAACCAACGTGCACCTTTTAACTGGTCAAATAAATCCTCGATCCTTGGCAGTGGGTACTTGTTCTTAATGGTTACTTTGTTTAGCTCCCTGTAGTCAATGCACAATCTCAAACTGCCATCTTTCTTCTTGACAAACAAGACAGGGGCTCCCCAAAGTGATACACTGGGTCTGATTAACTTCTTGTCTAACAACTCCTGTGGTTGACCCTTTAACTCCTTAAGTTCAGCTGGGGCCATCCTGTAAGGTGCCTTGGATATAGGCTCAGTTCCGGAAATCAAGTTGATTTCAAACTCCACTTCTCTGGATGGCGGTACTCCCGGCAAGTCATCCGGAAACACGTCTTTAAATTCATTGATTACCGGAATCTGACCCATGGAGGGAATTTCTTGTTTTGCGTCCAAAGAATACACCACTTTGCTCCCTTTTTCAAAGCCTTGAAAGCCTTAATCGCCGTTAGTATATCTTCTTCGGGGCTTTGGTTAGCTTGATATTTCCTTGTACCGTTATTTCATTCATTTCAGGGTCCTTAACGGTCACTTGCTTAAGTCTGCAGTCAATATTGGCATGATACTTGGTCAGTCAATCCATGCCCAATATCACATCAAAATCCTTCATCGTAATTGGAACCAATGTAACGGGAAACACCTTCCCATCCAACTCCAATTCACAGTCCTTATACTGGTGATGTGAAACCAATACTTGTTCACCAGCTGTCTGCACCCTGAAGGGGGTTTTAAGCCACTCGGGTAGATAGTCAAGTCCTTTGACGAATCACTTAGAAATGAATGAGTGACTCGCTCCACTATCAAATAATACGTTTACATGCACTTTATTAACTAAAATCACACCTAAACACAAAGAGTGTAACACATAAAATTTTCATATAATGCACAGTCAATTTCAACTTAAGCTACTAAAATTCAACTTAAACAACTAATATTTAACTTAGATCGTACCTGTCACAACGTCAGTGCTCCCCTGCACTTCAGCGTCAGTCATGACATGTACTCTCGCGTTGGGTTTGGGCCTGCCCCTTTGCTGCTGCGACGGCCCTGCTTCTCCCTGTGGCTTTTGTTTCCACTCGGGACAATCCTTTATCCTATGGTATGTCTTCCCACACTTAAAACACGCTCCCGTTTCCTTCTAACACTCCCCTACATGATTCTTCTGGAAATGGGGGCATACCCCTGTCGTCTGACGATCAGGTTGATTCTGTTGTGGCTCCCTCTGAATCTGTCCCGTCTGGCCCTTTCTAGGAATCTTGACCCAACGTCCGGGTCTACCTCCACTTCGATCGTCCCTCGGCCTCTTGTTAGTATCGTCATGGGCCTCTCTAGGTTGTGACTGGCGCATATCACTTTCTACCTGGTAACAGGCGTCCAACATCTCCTCAAACGTTTTTAGACTAGACCCCGCTATAGCTGTCCGAATGCGGGGTTCAAACCTTGCTCGAAGTTGAGCATCTTCATTCTGTTGTTTTCCAACACCATGGGCGTGAACTTTCCCAAGGCGTGGAATCGGTCAGCGTAATCAGAGATTGACATTCGGTTTTGCTCCAACTTATCAAACTGCCTCATCTTCTCTAATATGGCAGTCTCAGACACATAGTAGTCTTTGTAAGCCTCGACAAACTGTCTCCACAAGATGAGGGGAGTCATCTTAGGAAGCATACCATTCCACCAAGCGTTAGCCCGGCCACTCAGCAAGGGCGTGGCCACATCCGCCTTGAGCTCTTCAGGCACTTGCACTAGCCTGAAGCATTTTTTCTATTTCTTCCAACCAGAATCCTGCCACCTCTGGATCAGTGGTCCCCTCAAAAGTTAGGACATGCATCTTTCGCATCTCCCCAATGTAGTACCTTATGCCATGCTGAGACGGTGGTGGAGGAGGTTGTTGGGCAACACTTTGGGCAATCACCGTTATGGCGTCCATTAGCGCTTGGGGCATTACCATTTGTGATGGCTGTGGGTTCTCATTTCCGTTGCCACCATTTCCAGCGTTATCCCTTCTAGGAGGCATCTTTCTGCAAGATTAGTGCTTATTAGCATTCAGCAATTTCAAAGATAATACTGAAAGCACATATGCGCTGTACAAGACGGAACTCGTAAACTAAAGGAAAATATCACTTATTGATTAAATTTTGTCGAGCTCGCACACACCCAACCCGAGTCATCTTATACCTAAAATCTGATGCTTAGACCTATGGATCAACTTAAGGTCAAAACCATAGCTTAAGACTCTATATGACATAACCTAGGTCTCCGAGGTAGATCTGAAGCCTAGGCTCTGATACCAACTGTAGCGCCCCAACCCGGACAGCGGATCCGAGCCGGTGCACCCGTCGTAGCCTACTGAGAGGACTACAAAACATCTCATCTCTCGAAACACATCATCGCTGACGTAAGAGAAATAAGCGCGGAAACATGTATAAAATAAATCTAAACCATCAATTTTGTACATCGAAAGATAATGTAACTATCCAGGGTTGTTTATGGACGCAGCCATCTAAGTCCTCAAATAAATGCAAGAAAGCTGGAATATTAAAAGACAGTCTAGAACGATTCCCAACATGATCCCTAAACATCCCATTCAGCCCACTCGCCGTCATCCTCTATGAAAATCATATCATAGTCGGGCTCACCTGCAACACAACAGTAGTACCCTTAGCAAAAACGCTAGAAAGTAACCCGCTTATAAGACATACGGGATCATCACATGGCAAGACATGGTAGTATTAGATTAAGGGGTTGATGGGGCACATGTCTTGTATAACTTCAAGAATATAGATTTATAGCATAACAGAATAAGAACAATAATTAATAAGCATTCAACAATTCAATAACAATCCAATTTCAATTCAATCGTACCGTAACGACTCACGTGATGCATGGCAGTTCAAAGCATGCACGAAGCTACACAAACCCCAAATGCTTATGCTTCACTTTTCAAAACAGTGCAATGCATGTCATAATGTCCGGTCACATAACTTTATACCCTGTGGTGGGCCACAGCTTGTCTTTATACTCTGTGACGCACCACAGTTTAACTTTATACCCTGTAATGTGCCACAGCTTGTCTTTATACCCTATGACACATTACAGCTCACTTTATACCCTGTGATGGTTACTGCTTGTCTTTATACCCTGTAACGCATCACAGCTCATTTCGCAAACTTTATACCCTGTGCCGAGGCACAGCTCTTATCAAAACATAATGCAAATGCAAGTGCCATGATGCAAAAATGCACGACTTCTCATCATTCAATCATATTCAAATGTCAATCAATCATTCGAGACTCGCCTCATTCACACACTCGAGCGTATCCTTTTCGACAAGTCAACATCACCTAAACAATCATTCTATAACCCAAAGGATAATGTAAGAACCCTCACATTGCCCTTTTTGAACTCTGTAGAGCCTCCTACGTTCGTTCCTAACCCCTTAGGTCATTCACTTTGAAGTCTGATTCCAATACCCTACGAAGTCTCCACCTTGATTCACCATCTTAAGTCGTCTTCCCAAGACTTAGGCTAACATCAATCAGGTCCTAAGAAGTCCCTAAGGTCACCCAAAGGATCCCCTAGCTTCCCTCTTTCTTCCCTTATTTTCCCACAAAACAGATGGACGTCATACCCTGACGTCGATCGATCCACGTCCATCTCTCGCTCAACCTACGTCGATCGATCCACGTACATCTGGAACACATCAGTCTCTCACTCTCTATACATCGACCGATCGACGTATGTCATCCTCTGACGTCGATCGATCGATGTCAACGTTCTCCAGAATTTTCACTGCGATTTCTGCAGAAACTGCAGATCCAAATCCCCAAATCAAAGCCAACCTCCTTCCAACCATTCCAAGCATATTCCTCTCTAGTAACCCATCCTTAATTCACCAAAAACAACACCTTTCACGTACTCATCAAAGATTCAACCCTAACGCTTAAATCTTCGTCAAAACAAACCCAAAATCTCACCTTTTTCACTCCCCTCTCCCTCCATCGGAAAATAGCACAAAAACAGGGTTCATGGGGTTTGGGTTTTACATGTTCTCACATAATCAACAACATCAACAATGGTTTCAACCAAATAGCGGCCAAATCTCGAAACCAAAACACATAAATCGCATATAGATACACGGAAAGAAACTACTGCATGGTGATCCAATTTGACATCAAAAATAGGCATTTTTCTCTCACAAATCGTATGAACTTATAAGTAGATTTCTTGCCTTTGATTACTCGAAGAAGAATCGGAGAACAAACAAAGGTTGGATTGAAGATTTTGAGGAGTTCTTTGTCTAGGGTTGAAGAAGGAGATATCGCCTATGGGGAGAGGAAGTTAGCGTCGACGCCTTCTCTGAAAATAAAGAGAAACTAACGTTCTGTCAGTTTTGATATGGGAAAGGATGGAATTTGAGTTTCTAAATTATATCCTATTATCTTATTTATCTTAAATAATAAAATCCTAATATTCAATTCTAAATTAAATACTACTTAATTCCATCATTTATTCCCTTAATAAACACTAATAAATCTGGTATTCAATTCTTAACTTATTTTTATTAATTGTCATTAATCGCATTTAATATTCTTTTTTATCCTCTAATTATTTTACGGAGGGTGCGGGGCATAACACTTGCTACCAAAAAGAAAACGATTCGAATCCGGAGACACTTGCTACCAAGAAGGCAAAGGTTCAAATCCAGAAACATTCGTACTGTGGTGCTTTACTTCTACTAGTCTGTAGGGGGTAATTACTCCACTTCTGCTAATTTGTAAGGGCAACTTTGTGTGGGTCCTCGTATGCAGCTTCACTAACCTAGGAAGCCGTTGGACAGGTAACTTGCATCCTCCACAAAGCTCTATAGGGCTAAGGCAGTGGAAGACCCCAGAGCAAGGGATTTCCCCTTTTGCTACCAAGAATCTCCGATCTGTAGACGATCGCCTCATCCATTGGGCCATGGAGTCCTTTTTGAAGGGTGGTACTGAAAATTCATATCTATATGTAATTTTCTGCAGCAAAAGTCCAAATTTTGGCTCTGGAACACCCCTGCTTTAACTCCATAGAACTGCGTGGGTGTAATAAATGAACAAGTCAACGGTTTCATAGGTTAGTATGGTGTTGCCATGAACCCACACAAAGAGTCTACTGCTAAGTGGACATGTAACTCGAACCTAATTGGGTCGGAACCCGTTGCACACCTGGTGTAGCGACCTGTTCCGAGCCCTAGTACTCGAAACGGCTCACCCGCCGTATTCCGATAAGAGAAATACGAGGCGTCGATACAAATCAATCACACGTCAGCAGTGTGACGTAAACTGGCATCAGCGGAAGACATAATATAAACTCCTAAATAAACCTCAATATAAACTCTCTATACAGTAATCGTACTATTACAAACTCCGAAGTAATAAAGTACATGGCGAAATACTAAACTAGAATCCATAAGTTCAAGATCCGAAATGTATATATAAATAAAACTCTTTAGCCGCCCACGTCTCCTCACTAGCCCCCTCTGACACGTCTTCTACAAAATCTAGATTAAAGGTTGGTTATCTGCGAGGGGAAAAAATAATATGGAATGAGCGACAAACATCGTTCAGCAAGTAACCTACCAATACTCATTATGGGATCACACACGTGGAAACATGTGTAACAAATAAATAGATAATGTGCAAAGTAAACAAGTTTCCATTCGCAAATAATTTTACATTTCTACCCTTACGATATACTGCATACAATTCAACGATATCCACAAATGAAATAAACACAAATAGTCAGTCTAATGTTAGTCACAATCAAAACCCGATGATGCAATTTTGAAAACGATGCGATACAAATAAAAATCCATTTTACGATGCGATACGATAATAATACGATAATGATACGATGCGATAACGATGTGATGGCTATAGAACTTTCCTTACAAGTGACTTATACCGCAAGTCTTACGAATCGATCATCCCAATGGTCAAATATGCCCAGGCGCTCTATCAAATAGTCAAATATGCCTGGTCGCTCCGATTGGCAGTCAAATATGTTCGGACGCTCTATCGAAATAGTCAAATATACCCAGACGCTCCGTTAGTCTAGGATCAATCTGGCTTACCGATATATTTTCCATGTAAGGGTGATTTTCACAAAATGCATGATTTTCGAAAACAATTTTCAAAATAATCAGTTTTTCCAAAACGATTTCAAGTATAGATAAACTCCAAATGCGATATACAATACCGATCTCCATCATAACAAATATCGCTCCAACATAACAAATATCGCAAATTACGATTTACAAAATATCAATTATCAAATACATTAATCCAACCACCACTACTGAAATCATGCAAAAATATCTTTTATACTAATATCAAATTTGTGAGGAACTTATTAATATTGCTACTTCGTATACAATGAGTTGTAAACCGCTACACTTAATGTACACTACTATTAATATCGATAATGTAAAACATACTGACTTACATAATATATTGACGGTTAAGCTTTCAATTAATACATGTTTGGTTTTCCAAAATATTCACTCAGATATAGTGACATGTTTGCACAAGTTTACTTTGTTGTACCATGCGTGCGTCTATAAATAGTGTAAAACTGCTCATATATATAGTACTGCAGCAGTAACAGCACTATGCCAATCTATTGAAATATTAAAAGTGATGAGTAACACCATTTGTAGTACTAATGTGTGTAAATACATAGAAAAATATAATGTTCTTATTTATGAACTTAATAAAAATGTGACGGCGTGCATTAGTAACGTCAATAACAAAACTAAAGCCATATGAATCTTACAAAGTACTGTACCCAAAATGATTTAATCGTAGTATACAAATTAGTGTATGAACAGACCGAACCTATCAATTTTATAGGTATATATTTGTATATATAGCAACATGAACATATTAGATGTATAAAAAATTCGTACATTACATATAACACAATTGTGACTGCCGCAATCTACTCTCTGATCAACCCTATATACATTTCAGTCGTATATATATTTAGATTCTCATTTGACAAATAAAACACCCATATAAAACATCTAATTATATAATCCATATATGTGTGTAGAAGCTTTGTAAAGATTGAGCCGTCCCCAACATAAAAGTTCCAGTACAAATATAATTCACCTCCAACATATTTTCGGCCACCCTCACTGTTATGTACGGTTTTATTTTTTTTATTTTTAAAAAATGATAAGGAAAAGATATTCTAATAAATATCCTAAACTAATTTGGAATTTGAATAAGAGGGTGATATGGTTGAAATAAATGGAAACCTATATCTAATAGGAAATTTACCTAAAAGATAAATACATGATCTTATATCTTTTAATTCTTATAAATATATACACCCTAACATTACCCTAACCATTCCCATAAACCCTCCCCAAACTCAGCCGCCGCCACCCCCACTGTGCTATTCTTTTTATTCTTCTGTGTGCCTCTTACTGCCACCCACGGCAGCAACAACATCAAACAAACTTATATTATTTGCTTTTGCCAACCTTTCGGCCAAAAGCATCAAAAAAATATATATTATTATAAAGGGTAGTCTTTTGATCAGCCATCCGAGGCATAGTAGGGAGAAGAAAAGGGAAAAGTTTTCGCGTAGAATTATTCCGCCAAAAACGTAGGTTATCCTCCCCTCTTTTCGGATTAGTCGTAGCTGCAATAAATTTCTATGTGTTATTTGTTTAATGCCTTTGTATGTATGTATTGTATGATAATGGTATGTGTGTTTATATGTGCATGAATTGGTATTGATTGTGAGGTTGGAAAATGTTACGCCCCGCACCCTCCGTAGAGTAATTACGGGATAAAACGAGAATTAAATGTGATTGAGGGCAATTAATGACAATAAATTAAGAATTAAGTATGAGAATTAATGGAGATGATTAAATATAGAATTAAGTAGCATTTAATTTTAGAATTAAATATTAGATTCAATCCTTTAAGATAAATGAGAGAATAGGATATAATTTAGAAACTCAAATTTCATCCCTTCCCATATCAAAACTGACAAGACGTCAATTTCTCCTTATTTCAGAAGAGAAACCGACGCCAGTCTCTCCCCCTCTCCCCTAGGCGATTTTCATCCTCTTGCAACCCTAGGTGAAGGTTCCTCAAGATCTGCAATCCGTTCTTCGTCCGTTCTTTGATCCATCATCTAGTAATCAAAGGCAAGTAATCATCTTATAAGTTCTTACGATTTGCGAAAGAAAAAGGCCTATTTTTGATATCAAAGTGGATCACCATGCAGTAGTTTCATTCTGTGAATCTATATGTGATTTATGTGTTTTTGGTTTGGAGATTGGCCGCTATTGGATTGAAATCATTGTTGCTGTTGTTGATTATGCGAGATCATGCAAAACCCAATCCCCTGAACCCCTATTTGTGCTATTTTCGGATAGAAGGAGAGGGGAGTGGAAAAAGTGAGGTTTTTGGTGTGGATTTGAGGAATGATGTGCGTTTTAGGCTTGAATCCGTGATTGGTTTGTGAAAGGTTTGTGTGTAGAGAAAAAGGGGTTTGAGTGATTTTCAAATGCATGATTTAAATGTGCACAAAAACGAGCATAAGATAAAACGTGCATGATATATATAGACATGTGTGCATGATAACTTGTCATTACTTGCCTTATTTAGCTTATATATTATGTTGCCGTACTAACGAGCCATGAAGCATTAAAGCTTACATCATATGGCGAACATTTGTTGAGTTTTACTATTTTCAGGTGCCACAATTAATGAACTAAAGTAGTTCATTAAGTGAAGTACTTAGTTTAATAAACTAAGTAGTTCATTAAAGGAAGATGCATTTGGAAAAGGCACAAAGGCAACATGGCTATGGAAGGAAAGTCTTCTCCTCCTCTCCACATTCAATGTCACACGTTTTTATACACATATATATACTATATTTTCAGATTTTTTATAAAAGGCACATACACATGTATTCCAACGTACTACCGACACGTTATATATCTTACGTACGTACGTTAACGTCACACCACCATACTTAACTCATATTTATGAGTATATTCAGGTCTTATATCATATGATATAAGATATGGTGATGACAAATTAAATACGACACGATAAAAGGTTCTAAACCGAAATTTGTCGTATCGGGCGATACCGAAACTTCGCCAACGTGTCACGTACTTGCCATAAATAAATGGCCAGCCCATATACATCAAAAATTGATGATATTTTCGTGCACATGACTGTATATTGAGACAAAAATACTTTCCATGTTGGCACACACAAATCATCCCACATTTAGGCCAAAATGTGAAGATTCCAATTTTATTTTTGTCACATGTTTATGGTACCACTTTAAATCAGCCAAGTGCTGAAATTTAAAGTATATATTATATATATTATGTATAACATAATATATATAGCATGTGCAAAAGTTGGAATTTAAATTAGAGAAAAATCGGGTAATCGATAAATATCGAAAATTCGGTTTTCTACGCACATGACATGGAACGTTTTTCTTGAACATCATGTGACACGTATCTAGACACTTTTTACATATAATATACATCTTAAAGTGTTCTAGAAAATTAAATTAAGGGCTGATTGGAATATTACATGTGTGTATTATTAAATGTGCACTATTTTTCAAAGTTAGCAAAAATAAATTTAAGCACATGTATATACATACTCAACGCCACCTACAGCTGATTTGAAGCACATGTGGAGCGTTGTTGGCATGTTTATTGGTCAAGAATCAATCATACAATGTTGATGAATCAAAGAGAGAAGCTACAAAAGGTAAGTTTTCAACATACACCTCTCTTATGTCACATGCTGAAAATTTCAGCATGTCACACATCTTGTGGCCGATTTCTTCACTCTTAAGGAAGATAATTTGTCAATTTTTCATTAAGGAATAAATCAAAGGAGGTATGGAAATGATTTGAATTGTATTAAGTGTGATATTCTTTTTATCACACATGCTGAAATTTTTCAGCATGTGTGTGAAAATGTTGTGGCCGAATATGACACCCTTTTTGTGTCCAAGTTCATTCTCAATCTTGTAGCAAGACTTACCATAAATAATGGATGTATTTTTATGGAAGAAATTCAAAGAAAAATGGAAGAAATATTGATTTATCTCATATGGTAAATGCTGAAAATTTCAGCATTAACAATGTGATATGGCCGAATTTTTCAAGGGAGGAAGGAAGGATTTTTGTGTCTCACACTTTATGAAAAATTGTGACTATTATGGCATGATTTAATAATTGATTATTTGGCATATATTTAGTGTTTTTTTCAGAATATCCATGTCATCAAAATGATGACAACATTGAGCCAATCAAAAGATGACAAGTAAGCAATGACTAAATGATGGTCCAATGGAGTGATGCCAAGCAAGCAAAACATTGTCACCATGATGTCTCACACTCTCTCAAGCAATTAAAAGGAAATTTTCAAGAGGGGGGAGAGCTCATAGGGGGACGGCTGGAAGCATTAAAAGAGAAGAGAAGAGAGCAAACAAAAACAAGAACAAGAATTGCAAAGCAAAAGATCAAAAGTGTTCTAGCCCTCTTTTCCTACATCTTCTTTCTTTCTTCTCTTGTAAAAAGC
Source organism: Eustoma russellianum (assembly GCA_036186865.1). Taxonomy (NCBI): domain Eukaryota; kingdom Viridiplantae; phylum Streptophyta; class Magnoliopsida; order Gentianales; family Gentianaceae; genus Eustoma; species Eustoma russellianum. Next base: position 15,974,566 of record AP025048.1, on the reverse strand, counting down.
CTATTGTATTTTACTCCTTTCATTCTTGAATAGGCTTCATAGAAACCACCATTCATTCATCTTTGTAAAAGATTGATCAAGGTGTGATCAATCTTCATTCTAGCGAGGTGGTGGTGTTCGTGGGAATTGTATTGAACATACAAGGTTTGTAAAGGGTTGGAGTTGGTGTGTAACTCCATCAACCCTGTGGTAAGGTGTTTTTGAGTTGTGTGATTAGTGTGAACCAAGGAAGGTGTTCCTTGAAGACTGGAGTAGGTTGTTGATAACCGAACCAGTATAAAATTCTTGGTGCAATTTACTTTCAGCATTTACTTTTCAGTTTCTGCACTGTTTACTCATATTGTTCACGTTCGTAAAAATAGTAAACGTTTTCCAAAAATTATAAAAATTTCCAGAAACATACATAAACGTTCTAGGGTTAATTTGGCGCAAGTTTCAACCCTTTTGGACAAGTATAAGTCATTCAAACGTCCAAAGATCTGAGACTAGTGCAGTCTGATTTTCAGGCTTGCAAAGGTTGAGACTTTGATCGTATTTGACTAACTTTCCAAAAGAATTTTTCAAAACTGTTTCAACCCATTTAAATATAACATATAAGGGGTTAGTGGTTAAATTTTCAGAGCATTTGGAGTTGTGTACAAATAGGAATTAATTTTTCAAATCAGTGTATCGGTTCTGGCAGATTTGCGCAATCTGACCACCAACGAATTTTCGAGGGGTTAGAGGTTGAATTTAAATCTGAAATTTTTAGGAGATACTCACAACATCTGAGTCTAAGTTCTCTCTAAATTTCAGAATTTTTGAAGGCCTACAACCTAGTTTTCAAAACGTTTTAAAACTGGTCCTGAAAACAGAAATTGTTTTCAGAACTTGAATTGTTCAAGTTTAAAGAAATTTTAAAAACCACATTTTCCGCACCCACTATTCAACCCCCCCCCCCTTCTAGTGGTGCCTTGCAGATCCTACAATTGGTATCAGAGAGCAGGAACACTCACTACAAAGGATCCAACGATTCAGTGAGATGGCATCCACTAGTCACAGCACCGTGCCAGAAGGAATGTCAACCATAAGGCCTCCTCTGTTTGATGGTGAGTCTTTCGTTCAATGGAAGGTATGAATGAAACTTTTCTTTATGGAAATAGATATTGATCTTTGGTCGATTATAGAAGATGGTCCCTTTGTTCCATCTAAGTCATCCACCGTAGACGGAGTCACACTAGAAGTTGTTAAATCTAGACAAGAATATACAAGTGATGATAAAAAGAAACTTAGTATGAATGCTAAGGCTATGCAACTACTATTAAACGGCCTAAGTAAAAGTGAGGCTAGTTATGTGTCTAATTGTTCTAGTGCTCAAGAGATGTGGCATATTCTTGAAATGAAACATGAAGGGACTAGCCAAGTAAAGGAGTCCAAAATTAATATGCTTATGTCCACACTTGAGTCCTTTAAATTATTGCCAAATGAGTCTATTGTTGAGATGGATTTACGCTTGACTAACATTTACAATTCTCTTGAGTCTCTTGGCAAAGCCTTCACTATGCAGGAAAAGGTTCAAAAGGTCTTGCGAAGCATTCCATCCGAGTGGGACCCTAAAGTAACGGCTATAGAAGAAAGTAAAGAGACCAAATCGATTAAAATGGAAGAACTAATCGGATCACTTAAGGTATACGAAAACAAACTTTCTTTAAGACATTCTGAGTCCATTTCTAATAATGATAGGGCTATAGCATTTAAATCAAATGAATACGTCGTAGGTGATAGTGACACAGATTCCGATGATGAGGACTTAATCACAATGGCTAAAAGATTAAGAAAAATATTGAGAAAATCGATTAAACATAAGTCTACCTCATCTAAGGATCATAAAAATAAAAATAAGGAAATAAAGTGCTATGAATGCGGCAAACTTGGACATCTATCATATGACTGCCCTAATAAAGAGAAACAAACAAACAATACCCTGACAAGGATCGGAACAAGAATAGACTCGTCTCAGAACCTAAGCAAAGGAGAAGAGCATTCAAAGCCTCCACTTGGAGTGACACATCCGACTCTGAGGCTGATGATACAGAAGAACACAAGGCACAAGTATGCTTTACATCTAAAGCATCAAATGAGGTATCTTCTGACTCTGATTCCGATTCTGAATGTTCATATGATGATTTATTTAGTCAATATTTAGAATTGCATAAATTTTCAAAGACTCTTGCAAAAGAAAAGAAACGATTAATTGAAGACAAGAAATTGTTAGAATCTTCTAACGAAAATCTTGTCGCTCAATTAAACGATTCTAAAGAAGAGTCATCATGCATCATCAATGCATTAAAATCTGAAATTTCATCATTGACATCCGAGAACGTTGAATTGAAATCCGAGATTTCAAAATTAAAATCAAGGAATGCCGATGTAGAGAAAAAGGTGAAACAGTTTGATACAGGATCCAACATGCTGCATCGCATTATATCATCACAAAAGCATGACAGTGATAAAATGGGGTTGGGATACGTTGATACAAATAAAGTATCAAGCAAACCAACAAAGTTTGTTATGTCTAAGAAAATAGACACCCCAAAGCCTCAAGTGGCGTCTAAGATGACGCGAAAATTGCATATTCCCTCATCACGCCCCACTTCTTCATCATATCATGCGAAATACAATGTTATACCATATAGATATGAAAAGAAAAGAGTGATGCATACACGGCATTCAATCCATCCACGCGCTATGCATACAAACACAAGGACATATCCAAAGCGTCATACATATAATACGTATAAAGGAGTCCTTGGCCAAAGGCCAAACGCATTTGCCCCCAACGGATACTATGTTTCATTTTCATCATCTTTCTCACCTTTTGGAAGACCTAGAAAGGTCACCCAAATTTGGGTACCAAAAGGGACATTTACAAAGGGTTGAATAAATAACCCTTACGAACGCACGTTATATGAAATGCATAATTTTTTTTTAGGCATCTTTTGATTTACTTTTCAAAATAAAGGGGGAGAGAAAGCATGATTTAAGGGGGAGAGAGAAAAATTCATTGCATAAATTAAGGGGGAGCGACTCGGAATTTAAAATTCAAGTTTTGATTTTATGCATGATTGAAGGGGGAGCGATAGGATTTAAATCATGAGTATAGGTTATTTTGAAAATCATCAAAAGGGGGAGATTGTAGAGAAAAAGGGGTTTGAGTGATTTTCAAATGCATGATTTAAATGTGCACAAAAACGAGCATAAGATAAAACGTGCATGATATATATAGACATGTGTGCATGATAACTTGTCATTACTTGCCTTATTTAGCTTATATATTATGTTGCCGTACTAACGAGCCATGAAGCATTAAAGCTTACATCATATGGCGAACATTTGTTGAGTTTATCCTATTTTCAGGTGCCACAATTAATGAACTAAAGTAGTTCATTAAGTGAAGTACTTAGTTTAATAAACTAAGTAGTTCATTAAAGGAAGATGCATTTGGAAAAAGCACAAAGGCAACATGGCTATGGAAGGAAAGTCTTCTCCTCCTCTCCACATTCAATGTCACACGTTTTTATACACATATATATACTATATTTTCAGATTTTTTATAAAAGGCACATACACATGTATTCCAACGTACTACCGACATGTTATATATCTTACGTACGTACGTTAACGTCACACCACCATACTTAACTCATATTTATGAGTATATTCAGGTCTTATATCATATGATATAAGATATGGTGATGACAAATTAAATACGACACGATAAAAGGTTCTAAACCGAAATTTGTCGTATCGGGCGATACCGAAACTTCGCCAACGTGTCACGTACTTGCCATAAATAAATGGCCAGCCCATATACATCAAAAATTGATGATATTTTCGTGCACATGACTGTATATTGAGACAAAAATACTTTCCATGTTGGCACACACAAATCATCCCACATTTAGGCCAAAATGTGAAGATTCCAATTTTATTTTTGTCACATGTTTATGGTACCACTTTAAATCAGCCAAGTGCTGAAATTTAAAGTATATATTATATATATTATGTATAACATAATATATATAGCATGTGCAAAAGTTGGAATTTAAATTAGAGAAAAATCGGGTAATCGATAAATATCGAAAATTCGGTTTTCTCACATGACATGGAACGTTTTTCTTGAACATCATGTGACACGTATCTAGACACTTTTTACATATAATATACATCTTAAAGTGTTCTAGAAAATTAAATTAAGGGCTGATTGGAATATTACATGTGTGTATTATTAAATGTGCACTATTTTTCAAAGTTAGCAAAAATAAATTTAAGCACATGTATATACATACTCAACGCCACCTACAGCTGATTTGAAGCACATGTGGAGCCTTGTTGGCATGTTGATTGGTCAAGAATCAATCATACAATGTTGATGAATCAAAGAGAGAAGCTACAAAAGGTAAGTTTTCAACATACACCTCTCTTATGTCACATGCTGAAAATTTCAGCATGTCACACATCTTGTGGCCGATTTCTTCACTCTTAAGGAAGATAATTTGTCAATTTTTCATTAAGGAATAAATCAAAGGAGGTATGGAAATGATTTGAATTGTATTAAGTGTGATATTCTTTTTATCACACATGCTGAAATTTTTCAGCATGTGTGTGAAAATGTTGTGGCCGAATATGACACCCTTTTTGTGTCCAAGTTCATTCTCAATCTTGTAGCAAGACTTACCTTAAATAATGGATGTATTTTTATGGAAGAAATTCAAAGAAAAATGGAAGAAATATTGATTTATCTCATATGGTAAATGCTGAAAATTTCAGCATTAACAATGTGATATGGCCGAATTTTTCAAGGGAGGAAGGAAGGATTTTTGTGTCTCACACTTTATGACAAATTGTGACTATTATGGCATGATTTAATAATTGATTATTTGGCATATATTTAGTGTTTTTTTCAGAATATCCATGTCATCAAAATGATGACAACATTGAGCCAATCAAAAGATGACAAGTAAGCAATGACTAAATGATGGTCCAATGGAGTGATGCCAAGCAAGCAAAACATTGTCACCATGATGTCTCACACTCTCTCAAGCAATTAAAAGGAAATTTTCAAGAGGGGGGAGAGCTCATAGGGGGACGGCTGGAAGCATTAAAAGAGAAGAGAAGAGAGCAAACAAAAACAAGAACAAGAATTGCAAAGCAAAAGATCAAAAGTGTTCTAGCCCTCTTTTCCTACATCTTCTTTCTTTCTTCTCTTGTAAAAAGCCTATTGTATTTTACTCCTTTCATTCTTGAATAGGCTTCATAGAAACCACCATTCATTCATCTTTGTAAAAGATTGATCAAGGTGTGATCAATCTTCATTCTAGCGAGGTGGTGGTGTTCGTGGGAATTGTATTGAACATACAAGGTTTGTAAAGGGTTGGAGTTGGTGTGTAACTCCATCAACCCTGTGGTAAGGTGTTTTTGAGTTGTGTGATTAGTGTGAACCAAGGAAGGTGTTCCTTGAAGACTGGAGTAGGTTGTTGATAACCGAACCAGTATAAAATTCTTGGTGCAATTTACTTTCAGCATTTACTTTTCAGTTTCTGCACTGTTTACTCATATTGTTCACGTTCGTAAAAATAGTAAACGTTTTCCAAAAATTATAAAAATTTCCAGAAACATACATAAACGTTCTAGGGTTAATTTGGTGCAAGTTTCAACCCTTTTGGACAAGTATAAGTCATTCAAACGTCCAAAGATCTGAGACTAGTGCAGTCTGATTTTCAGGCTTGCAAAGGTTGAGACTTTGATCGTATTTGACTAACTTTCCAAAAGAATTTTTCAAAACTGTTTCAACCCATTTAAATATAACATATAAGGGGTTAGTGGTTAAATTTTCAGAGCATTTGGAGTTGTGTACAAATAGGAATTAATTTTTCAAATCAGTGTATCGGTTCTGGCAGATTTGCGCAATCTGACCACCAACGAATTTTCAAGGGGTTAGAGGTTGAATTTAAATCTGAAATTTTTAGGAGATACTCACAACATCTGAGTCTAAGTTCTCTCTAAATTTCAGAATTTTTGAAGGCCTACAACCTAGTTTTCAAAACGTTTTAAAACTGGTCCTGAAAACAGAAATTGTTTTCAGAACTTGAATTGTTCAAGTTTAAAGAAATTTTAAAAACCACATTTTCCGCACCCACTATTCAACCCCCCCCCCCTTCTAGTGGTGCCTTGCAGATCCTACATTGTGTTGGTGAATTAAGTATGGATTGATAGAGAGGATTAGGCTTGGAATGGTTGGAAGAAAGTTGGAAACTGATTGGGATTTAGATCTGCAGTTTCTGCAGAAATCGCAGGAAGGAAATTCTGGAAATTGATGACGTCGATCGATCGACGTCAGGGTATGACATACTTCGATCGATCGATGTCTAGTTTGTGAGAGACTTACGTGCTTCAGATAAACGTAGATCGATCGGCGTATAAGGAGTGAGAGATCGATGTGTCTCAGTTGAACGTCGATCGATCAACGTAGGATAGAGTGAGAGATCGACATGCCTCAGATGGATGTCGATCGATCGACGTCAGGGTATGACGTACGTCGATCAATCGACGTTAGGGTATGACGTCCACTTGTTTGGTGGAAAGGTAAGGGAAGAAAGAGGGAAGTTAGGGGAACCTTTGGGTGACCTTAGGGACTTCTTAGGACCTGATTGAGGTCAGTCTAAGTCTTGGGAATATGACTTAGGATGGTGAATCAAATGTGGAGAATTCGTAGGGTATTCGAATCGGACTTCAACGTGAATGACCTAAGGAGTTAGGAATGGACGTCTGAAGCTTTACAAAGTTTCAAAAGAGGAATGTGAGGATTCCTACATTATCCTTTGGGTTCTAGAATCAATGTTTAGGTGATGTTGACCTGCCAGGAAGAATAAGCTCGAGTGTGTAAGTGAGGTGAGTCTCGTGTGACTGACTGATATTGAATGTGATTTGAGGTATGTGAATGAAGAATGTGATTGATATAAGGAGTCTTGCATTCTTGCATCATGGCACTTGCATTGCATAATGTTTTGAAAAGAGCTGTGCTTCGGCACATGGTATAAAGTTTGCGAAATGGCTGTAATGTGCCATGGGATGAAATATAAGCCGTGGCACATTACAGGGTATAAAGTTGGCTGTAACGTGTCATGGGATGGAAATACAAGCTGTGGCACGTTACAGGGTATAAAGTCGGCTGTAATGTGACATGGGATGGAAATATAAGCCGTGGCACATTACAAGGTATAAAATTGAGCTGTGGTGCATCATGGGATGGAAATATAAGCCGTGACCCACCACGGGGTGTAAAGTTATGTGACCGGACATTGGGACATGCATTGCACTGTTTTGAAACGAAGTTGCATACGCATTTGTGACTGTGTAGTGTAGTGCATATTTTGGCATGCATCACGCGAGTCGTCACGTTGTGATTTGTTTGTAACTAGATTGTCATTGAACTGCTAAGTGCGTACGAATTACGGTTCTTGTTCTGGTATGCTGCTAGTCTATATCTTTTTGAAGTTATACAAGACATGTGCCCCATCAATCCCTTGAATTATATATATTACTCATGTCTTGCCATGTGTTGATCCCGTATGTCTTATAAGCGGGTTACTTGCTAGCGTTTTTCGCTAAGGGTACTACTTTTGGTTTTGCAGATGAACCTAGTTACGACATGATTTTCATAGAAGACGACAGGGAGTGAGCTGAATGGGATGCTTAGAGCATGTTGGGAACTGTCCTAGACAGTCTTTCAATATTCCAGCTTTCTTTTTATTTATTTGAGGGCTTAGATGGCTGCGTCCATAAACCATCCTTGATAGTTACGTTATCTTATAATGTACAGATTTGACGGTTTAGACTTATTTTATACATGTTTCCGCGCTTATCCTCTTACGTCATTGATGATGTGTATTTGAGAGATGAGACGTCTTGTAGTCTTCTCAGTAAGCTACGACGGGTGCACCGATTTGGATCCGCTGTCCGGGTCGGGGCGCTATAGGTGGTATCAGAGCCTAGGCTTCAGATCTACCTCGGAGACCTAGGTTATGTCATATAGAGTCTTAAGCTATGATTTTGACCCTAAGTTGATCCATAGGTCTAAGTATGTGATCTTAGATATAAGTTCGATTGGGTTGGGTGTGTGCGAGCGCGCTAAAACTTAAACCATCAGTTCTAATTTCTTCGGTCTACGAGTTCTGTTCTGTACAACGCTTATGGGCTTTTAGGATTATCTTTGGAATCACTGAATGCTAATAAGCGTTGATTTTGCAGACAATGCCTCCTAAAAGGGAAAACCAAGGGAATGGTGGCAACGGGAACGAGAATCTCCCACCACCGCAGATGGAAGTTCCCCCAAAACTATTGGACGCTATCACGATGATCGCACAAGGAGTTGCTCAGTAGCAGCAGCAACCTCCTCCGCCACCATCGCACTCGGACTTGAGACTCTTCCAAAACAGATGCAGAGTGGTGGTGCAATACAACTGACACCGCCGATCGCTTGGATCTAATTTTAGAATGAGTCCAAGAGATATTACATGCTGACCGTACGATCTTTAGAGCATGGCTCTAGATCCACGGCGGAAACGTAGCTTTAGGTCATGATTTTAGAAATTGAGTTACAATTTTGCCCTTAAGTCATGGTTTTAGGCTTCAAAAAAAAAGGGTGATATTAAGCATCAATTTTAGAAGTAAGTTTGACATTAGACATAGGTTACGATTTTGATTGCTTTAAGTCACGATCTTAAGATAGAAGTGACGATTTTGATTTAGAAGTTGATTTGAATATTAGGCAATGATTTGAACATAAGTACCGATCTTAGTCGTAAGCGATGATTATATTCTACGCATGATCTTTAAAAAATCAAGGAATGACTTAGACTTAAGTGAAAATCGGTTGAGGGGATCACGTATCAAGAACGATATTATGTCCCTGTGAGTTTGGGTAATTATATTATCTAAGTTAATCATAACCTTTGCAATTTACCTTAGCCTTGAATTTAGTAAACCTAAGTGAATTGTATATAAGTAAATTACATAAACTGCAACATTAACAAGGACGCCTTACCGCAGGCGCTAGTTGATGCATGAATTTAGATAGGCACGGCGATTACTAGGACTGCATTCCTGCAGCAGCATCATGGGACCCGATACCATGAAGCGGATCATGCCTTTACTTTTGACGAAAGCTTCAGAACACGACTAGGTCTAAGCTGAAATCGTAGCCACTGAGGAATAATTTATAGTAGCATGATAGAAATTAAGCAACGATTTATAAGCATTATGATCAGTAGAGTTAGTGAAAGATATTGTCAATGGAGTTTATAGTTTACAATTAAGATGCCAAATTTAGAATTACCAAAATAGGCCAATCATATTAGTCTTATTAGCGATATTGATCGGTAGCGACATACGAGAACCGACTATATTATACACCTTGAAACGATAAGGTGTCACAAAATCTTTAGCTAAGTGATGAATCCCTAGAAACATTGAGTTACTTGGCTTGAGTCGGGTAGGCTTGAAATTGCAAGGGAGCAAGCATGAACAAGTAATAATTACTTTTCAGGTGAGATTTAACTGAATGAGAACTAGCGGTTAAAACAACCTAGTAAGAAGTACGATGGATTAGTGTGGCTCCCGGAAGTACGGTGAATGATAATATCTTAAGACGATTAATATTTAGTTTGCCATGCTAGGATTGGACAATCTCAGCTAAAGATGTTATCATGAGTAGACGAACATTAGACCTATAAGTTACGGTACTTAGGTAGATTTATCCTTGACCATAAGAGTGGATTATAGAAATTATACGAAGTATGGACAAATGTTTTTCAAGTGGTTAAATATTTCTACAAAAGCACGTACACCAAGATATACCCTATATTTCAAAGATTTTTTTTCAATTTTTCTAAGTATTTTAACTAGTTTGTTTATTTATACAGTCTGCTAACTTAACAAGGCTATATTTTCTTCCGTATTCGTATTTTAACCTGATTGAATTTCAACTACTACTGACAAACTCTGAAAAATAGATACATTTTAAAACGTTGATGATTTGAAGAACAATATGTCTATATATTTCTTATATTATTTCACAAATTTTCGTTTAGCTATGTTTATTTTGTTAAAATAATTTGAGTTGTCGACTATTGCTATTGCAAGCATTTTATTTTTGGAATTAACAACCGCTTGCAATGAAGTTACCTAATTTTGTGAAACAAAAAGTAGTTTCAAAACATACATTTTTCAGAGAAAGAGATATACCATTTCCAAATTGTTTTATAAAACTTTACGTCGTTGAGTTTCAAATGGTTTTAAGGAGGTCTTACCTGTAACACTTTTGTGAGTAGATTATACCCATATTTTTTTCCTTGTTTGAGACACTCTTGCGAACAAGTTAGTCATTCCTTTTGTAAGAGGTCATGCGAAACACCACTTGCGAAAACGATTTTATAATACTTTAGCTCTCGTGTTTACAAAAAAAAATTAATTAGGGATACTGTGTAAATAATTAGAGCTATATTTTGAATTATTACCACTTAAGCTATATTTTATTTAAAGAGAAGCATGTACATACATATATTTCGTATACTAGGCTTATGACGGTATCTCTGAGAAATTAAGAGCATGATCATAGAGCTAGTCGGTAAGTATATAAGAACTGCTTTTGAAGACTTAGCTGTGTTAAGGAGGGGTAACGGTTACCTTATTGGCATACACAAAGGATGTTAGTATGGTTAAGTATCTAAATGATAAGTCATATGTGATAAATTTATGAATCTGGTATCGTAGATTGCAATAAGTTGAGTGATACACGTCAAGTGGTATAAGTGGAAGTTTGTAAGCACTAATTATCGAGGACTAAGTAAGGATTGAATCTCATAAGGACTAGATCACCTTGAGAGATGTTAGTATTGACTAAATTAAATCGTACTAGAGTACAACGTATTTCAAAAAATACATATAGCTTCAGGGATGAGTCTTGTGAGCATGGCGTTAAGTTAAAGATTGTGCTACACTTAAGAAATGATTTTAGAGAGTTGTTCATGATAGCCAATATAAGTACGATATAGACCGACGATTAAGTTATGAAGCCAGTATAATGACGATACCCTTAAAGTTGACTCGAAAACTATACAAGAATAGGTTACGATCTATCAGACGGAGGACAATGGATTTAAAGAGTACATTGTCTATATACACACTGAATGATTTGAGAACTTAGTCCGGTATCGAGAAAGTGAAATGGGTACCATACCGGAATATGCAAGGGATACTAATTTCGGTCATGATCTAAGTAAATAAATTATGAGGGACTATACTAAGTCATTGATTTCGTAATGCACAAGTTTCGAGGATAAAACTTTTTGTAAGGGGGGTGGAATGTTACGCCCCGCACCCTCCGTAGAGTAATTACGGGATAAAACGAGAATTAAATGTGATTGAGGGCAATTAACGACAATAATTTAAGAATTAAGTATGACAATTAATGGAGAGGATTAAATATAGAATTAAGTAGCATTTAATTTTAGAATTAAATATTAGAATTCAATCCTTTAAGATAAATGAGATAATAGGATATAATTTATAAACTTAAATTCCATCCCTTCCCATATCAAAACTGACAAGATGTCAGTTTCTCCTTATTTTAGAAGAGAAACCGACGCCAGTCTCTCCCCCTCTCCCCTAGGCGATTTTCATCCTCTTGCAACCCTAGGTGAAGGTTCCTCAAGATCTGCAATCCGTTCTTCGTTCGTTCTTCGATCCATCATCTAGTAATCAAAGGCAAGTAATCATCTTATAAGTTCTTACGATTTGCGAAAGAAAAAGGCCTATTTTTGATATCAAAGTGGATCACCATGCAGTAGTTTCATTCTGTGAATCTATATGTGATTTATGTGTTTTTGGTTTCGAGATTTGGCCGCTATTGGATTGAAATCATTGTTGTTGTTGTTGATTATGTGAGATCATGCAAAACCCAATCCCCTGAACCCCTATTTGTGCTATTTTCGGATGGAAGGAGAGGGGAGTGGAAAAGGTGAGGTTTTGGGTGTGGATTTGAGGAATGATGTGCGTTTTAGGCTTGAATCCGTGATTGGTTTGTGAAAGGTTTGTGTTGGTGAATTAAGTATGGATTGATAGAGAGGATTAGGCTTGGAATGGTTGGAAGAAAGTTGGAAACTGATTGGGATTTAGATCTGCAGTTTCTGCAGAAATTGCAGGAAGGAAATTCTGGAAATTGATGACGTCGATCGATCGACGTCAGGGTATGACGTACGTCGATCGATCGATGTCTAGTTGGTGAGAGACTGACGTGCTTCAGATGAACGTAGATTGATCGACGTATAAGGAGTGAGAGATCGATGTGTCTCAGTTGAACGTCGATCGATCGACGTAGGATAGAGTGAGAGATCGATGTGCCTCAGATGGACGTCGATCGATCGACGTCAGGGTATGACGTACGTCGATCGATCGACGTTAGGGTATGACGTCCACTTGTTTGGTGGAAAGGTAAGGGAAGAAAGAGGGAAGTTATGGGAACCTTTAGGTGACCTTAGGGACTTCTTAGGACCTGATTGATGTTAGTCTAAGTCTTGGGAACATGACTTAAGATGGTGAATCAAATGTGGAGAATTCGTAGGGTATTCGAATCGGACTTCAACGTGAATGACCTAAGGGTTTAGGAATGAACGTCTGAGGTTTTACAGAGTTTCAAAAGAGGAATGTGAGGGTTCCTACATTATCCTTTGGGTTCTAGAATCAATGTTTAGGTGATGTTGACCTGCCAGGAAGAATAAGCTCGAGTGTGTAAGTGAGGTGAGTCTCGTGTGACTGATTGATATTGAATGTGATTTGAGGTATGTGAATGAAGAATGTGATTGATACGAGGAGTCTTGCATTCTTGCATCATGGCACTTGCATTGCATAATGTTTTGAAAAGAGCTGTGCTTCGGCACAGGGTATAAAGTTTGCGAAATGGGCTGTAATGTGCCATGGGATGGAAATATAAGCCGTGGTACATTACCGGGTATAAAGTTGGCTGTAACGTGTCATGGGATGGAAATATAAGCTGTGGCACGTTACAGGGTATAAAGTGGGCTGTAATGTGACATGGGATGGAAATATAAGCCGTGGCACATTACTGGATATAAAGTTGAGCTGTGGTGCGTCATGGGATGCAAATATAAGCCGTGACCCACCACAGGGTATAAAGTTATGTGACTGGACATTGTGACATGCATTGCACTGTTTTGAAACAAAGTTGCATACGCATTTGTGACTATGTAGTGTAGTGCATATTTTGGCATGCATCACGCGAGTCGTCACGTTATGATTTGTTTGTAACTGGATTGCCATTGAACTGCTAAGTGCGTACGAATTACGGTTCTTGTTCTGGTATGCTGCTAGTCTATATCTTTTTGAAGTTATACAAGACATGTGCCCCATCAATCCCTTGAATTATATATATTACTCATGTCTTGCCATGTGTTGATCCCGTATGTCTTATAAGCGGGTTACTTGCTAGCGTTTTTCGCTAAGGGTACTACTTTTGGTTTTGCAGATGAACCTAGTTACGGCATGATTTTTATAGAAGACGACATGGAGTGGGCTGAATGGGATGCTTAGAGCATGTTGGGAACTGTCCTAGACTGTCTTTCAATATTCCAGCTTCCTTTTCATTTATTTGAGGGCTTAGATGGCTGCGTCCATAAACCATCCTTGATAGTTACGTTATCTTATGATGTACAGATTTGACGGTTTAGACTTGTTTTATATATGTTTCCGCGCTTATCCTCTTACGTCATTGATGATGTGTATTTGAGAGATGAGACGTCTTGTAGTCTTCTCAGTAAGCTACGACGGGTGCACCGATTCGGATCTGCTGTCCGGGTCGGGGCGCTACAGAAAACAATTGAAAAGATTTCATTTTTATCCGAATAGCGAAAGAATTGCGTAATTAGCCTTAGAAATAGGTCACATAGCCCGGAATTTAGGTCGGAATTAACCTAAAAAGTTGAAAAACACACCTAGGGGGCAGCGCGTGTGAAACACATGCGTGTTTCAGGGGTGGCACGTGGGGCCCATGCGCAGCCCCCGACGGCGCGTCCGGACACGCGCTGACGTGTCCAAGTTCAAAAGATGCGTCGACTTAAAATAAGTCAAATGCAACTGGTTTGAGGTCAATCGGAGTTAAAACGAAGAAGTTATGAATTTTTGAAAGAAAATTAAAAAAAAGGTGGAAAGAAGGCTGGCAGGCCGCAGCTTCGCAGGACAGGCGCTGGCAGGCTGCATGCTGTACGGGCCGGACTGCTGAAATAGTAAGGGCCATGCTTTAATTAGGGCAGGGCCCAAACCGCAGGAAAAGAAAATAGAAGGGGATTAGTGGCCAGCGGGCCAGAGGCCAGCTTAGCAGGCCAGACCTGCTGGAATAAAAGGGCTCGAACAAAAAGTTTAAAGGGCTGGATTCTGAGGGGAAAAAAAGAGGGTTAACATAACTTAAATTATATTTAATAATTTAATAATGTAGTAAATTATTAAATAAATAAAATAAAATAAAATAAAACGGGCAGTATGAAAACGGAAAGAAAAGAAATTAATAATATAATATGCCATAATATTTATATAATTTAATAAATAAGAGGGTTTAGAAACTCATTAAATAAATTAAAATAAATTAACATAAAAGGAAAAAAGGGAGGAAAATGGAGAGTGAAGAAAATAAAATTAAAGCAAGAAAAAAAATAGTAGGTGAAAATAAAAATAAATAAATAAAAGAATAATGTGCTTGAAAGCCTAGGAAAAACAAAATAAAGTGTAGAAACCTAAAATACAGTCTAGAAAGATAAAATAACGGTAGAAGAATTATTGGTGGTACGATATGAAGCGCGAGATTGCTGAATATGTTGCTCGATGCTTAGTTTGTCAGCAGGTTAAGGACGAACATCAGCGTCCTGGAGGTTATCTGCACCCGTTAGAGATTCCGGAATAGAAATGGGAGCATATTACTACGGACTTTATTGCAAGGCTCCCTAAGACACAAGTGGCAACAACGTTATATGGGTTATTGTAGACCGGTTGACGAAGTCCGCACACTTTCTACCAGTATCGAGTGAAGCAACGATGGAGAAGCTAGTGACTATTTATGTTGATAACGTCGTCAGCTTACATGGGGTTCCAGTAAGTATTGTGTCGGACCGAGACCCGAGATTTACATCAAGATTCTGGACAACATATCAGAGAGTCATGGGGACCGAGATAAGGTTGAGTACTACTTTTCATCCCCAAACTGATGGACAGTCGGAGAGAACTACACAGACTCTTAAGAACATGCTACGAGCTTGCGCCTTGGACTTTAAGGGAAATTGGGATAGCATGGTGAAACTTATGGAGTTCTCTTATAATAATAGTCACCATAGTGCTATCGGAATGGCCTTTTGAAGCTCTTTATGGGAGAAAGTGTCGATCGCCGCTATATTGGGACGAGGTTGGAGAGAAATCTATTACTGGACCTGAGTTGGTTGAGCAAACATTGGAGAAGGTTAAGATCATTCTTGAGAGGCTCAAGACGGCTCAAGATCGCAGTAAGAGTTAGGCAGATTCCAAGAGGAGACCATTGGAGTTCGTCGTAGGCCAAAAAGTATATCGAAGGTTTCTCCGACCAAAGGTGTTATAAGATTCGGTGAGAAGGGCAAGTTGAGCCCAAGGTACATTGGTCCTTATGAGGTATTAGAGCGGATCGGGACATTGGCCTATCGACTAGCGCTACCTCCGGCGTTGTCGCAAGTGCACAATGTCTTTCATGTATCACAGCTGAGGCGTTATGTTTTTGATCCGAGTCACGTGTTAGAGGCTCGACCATTGAAGATGAAGAGTGATGCGACATACGAGGAGACTCTAGTGCGCATCGTAGATCGTAAGGATCAAGTTCTAAGGAGACGAGTTCTCTTATGTCAAAGTTCAGTGGTCGAATCACACCGAGCGAGAGGCCATGTGGGAGCTCGAAGAAGAGGTGCGCGAGAAGTACCCCCATCTATTCGACTAAGGTACGTAAGTTTTGAGGACGAAACTTTTTGTAAGGGGAGAGGAGTGTTATGTACGGTTTTATTTTTTTTATTTTTACAAAATGATAAGGAAAAGATATTCTAATAAATATCCTAAACTAATTTGGAATTTGAATAAGAGATGGTGATATGGTTGAAATAAATGGAAACCTATATCTAATAGGAAATTTACCTAAAAGATAAATACCTGATCTTATATCTTTTAATTCTTATAAATATATACACCCTAACATTATCCTAACCATTCCCATAAACCCTCCCCAAACTCAGCCGCCGCCACCCCCACTGTGCTATTCTTTTTATTCTTCTGTGTGCCCCTTACTGCCACCCACGGCAGCAACAACATCAAACAAATTTATATTATTTGCTTTTGCCAACCTTTCGGCCAAAAGCATCAAATATATATATATATATATATATATATATATATATATATATATATATATTTTATAAAGGGTAGTCTTTTGATCAGCCATCCGAGGCATAGTAGGGAGAAGAAAAGGGAAAAGTTTTCGCGTAGAATTATTCCGCCAAAAAGGTAGGTTATCCTCCCCTCTTCCCGGATTAGCCGTAGTTGCAATAAATTTCTATGTGTTATTTGTTTAATGCCTTTGTATGTATGTATTGTATGATAATGATATGTGTGTTTATATGTGCATGAATTGGTATTGATTGTGAGGTTGGAAAATAATTGAAAAGATTTCATTTTTATCCGAATAGCAAAAGAATTGCGTAATTAGCCTTAGAAATAGGTCACATAGCCCGGAAATTAGGTCAAAATTAACCTAAAAAGTTGAAAAACGTACCTAGGGGCAGCGCGTGTGAAACACACGAGCGTTTCATGGGTGGCGCGTGCGGCCTACGCACGGCCCCTGATGGCGCATCAGACACGCGCTGACGTGTCCAAGTGCAAAAGATGCGTCGACTTAAAATAAGTCAAATGCAACTGGTTTGAGGTCAATCCGAGTTAAAACGAAGAAGTTATGCATTTTTGAAAGAAAATAAAAAAAAGGTGGAAAGAAGGCTCGCAAGCCGCAGCTTCGTAAGCCAGGCGCTGGCAGGCTGCAGGGTGTCCGGGCCGGACTGCTGAAATAGTAAGGGTCAGGCTTTAATTAGGGCAGGGCCCAAACCGCAGGAAAAGAAAAAAAGGGGATTAGTGGCCAGCAGCAGCACGCCAGCGGGCCAGAGGCCAGCTTAGCAGGCCAGGCCTGCTGGAATAAAAGGGCTTGAACAAAAAGTTTAAAAAGGGCCGGATTCTGAGGGGAAAAAAAGAGGGTTAACATAACTTAAATTATATTTAATAATTTAATAATATAGTAAATTATTAAATAAATAAAATAAAATAAAACGGGCAGTATGAAAACGGAAAGAAAAGAAATTAATAATATAATATGCCATAATATTAATATAATTTAATAAATAAGAGGGTTTAGAAACTCATTAAATAAATTAAAATAAATTAACATAAAAGGAAAAAAAAGGAGGAAAATGGAGAGTGAAGAAAATAAAATTAAAGCAAGAAAAAAAATAGTAGGGGAAGATAAAAATAAATAAATAAATAAAAGAATAAAATGCTTGAAAGCCTAGGAAAAATAAAATAAAGTGTAGAAACCTAAAATAAAGTCTAGAAAGATAAAATAACGGTAGTAGATAAAATACAGTAACGAACCCCACGCAATATAGGGTAACTACGCAATATAGGTAATACGGAATATAGAACAGAGCATGCAACATAAGAGAACCGAAAGCGTGAAAATGTGTAGCATTCATGGCACGTGCATCCCTTCGGAGCGAGTGACTCCACGTTACGGAGCGTGTGTTCGTTGACTCCGCGTTACAGAGCGTGTGTTCGTTGACTCCATGTTACGGAGCGTGTGCGCTGACTCCATGTTACCGAGCGTGTGTTAGGACCCTAGGACATGCATTGCATACATGGATAGAAGGAGCATGATGTGTGATTTGATGCGATTGGGTGTGTGACATGGTAGTGTGATAGAACATGCATCATGAAGTTGTGCATTGCATTTGGGGATGTGATGATGTTATATCTGTTTACCGTAATACTGATTTTGCAAGTTTTTTTTTTTTGAAACAGATTTTGCAAGTTAGATCGGATATGTGTTATTTGCTTAATATGTATGCTTACTTTGTGATCGGACCCGGTATATTTTAATTGATTTGTTTATTTGTGCATTTATTGCATGTATCATATGTTTACGTCGCGATCGGATCAGGTATGTTTTAATTGCTTCATTTATTTGTACATTTATTGTAAGTATGGTTCTTTCTGGGATTAGACGGGTAACCTACGAGTGATTTTCCAATCACTCACCCCCACTTATCCTCCCACAGGTGAGCCCGAGTATGAGTATATCTTCGTAGAGGACGAGTCGGACTGTGCGAGCTGGGGCGAGTGAGCGGTGGAGATATTTCTTTGAGAATATTTGATGGTTTTCATATTTATTTCATTTTTATTAGACCTTTAGAATTTCGTTCGATACATTGGTTTTTCGTCAGCCCTAAACGTTTCAATTACTTTTGCATTGGAATTATTTATAAATTGAATTTGTTTTTTATTATTATCGTTTCTGCGAAAAATTTCTATGTCATTTTCAACATGTAAGAAGTTTGAACGACGCTTTGTAGTTCTCGTAGTAGGCTACGGCGGGTGCACTATTCCCGATGCTAGAGTTCGGGAGCGGTGCGCTACACTCACTTTTTTAGCATATGGAGATTTTCAGCCCATGGCCGTTAATTACTATTTAATAAATAAACACATATAAAATCTAATGATATATATATATTTATATATGTAGATACATATCCATATGTAAACACGGCAATACATATATTTAAACATCAATTTATGCAACCACAAATACATATGCAGATCCTTGAATTTTATACAAAATAAACATATGAGATTTGCAAATGCATAATGAGTATGGGTAGGGTACTTGCCTATTTTTCTTTTTCTTCTTCTCTTTTCCTTTCTTTTTCTTCTTTATTTTTTCCCTCTTTTCTTCCTCTCATGGCTCTCAGCTCTCAACAGATTCTTCCTTTCTTATTTGCTAACAATTTCTTCCGGTTAGCCAAATAAAAGAATAGGGGTTACATTATTTAAGGTGATAGGGGAGTTATGGAAAGGGTAGTGGATATAGTGGCGATATTATGAGGGTATTAAGAGGAAGGTTATGGAAATGAAAGGGTGGGGGTTATGACATTTTTTTTTGAAAAAAAACAAACAATGCAAGATAAATGACATATGTTATTGTACATTTATTATTTTGTTTTCTCTTTGCTCCGGGTCACAACACCTGGCCTATTACCTAACACTCAATTGATCAAATTCAGGCATTTGACCTTCAGACCAGATAGCAATATTACTCCCACCTTGTGCGTTTCCTATTTCTACATGCACATTTCTGGAGAAATGTCCCAACATAAATACCATCTAAGTTATGACGTAGGAGCTATCTATATGTAATTTTCGTAAATATACATGGGTAATCTTACAGAATTTGAGATTTAATATAGTGCAATCAAATAATGTTGATCAAGAACCCGCCCACCACAAAAGAGGGAGAAAATGTTATACATATGCCAAAGATAGAAAAAAGACGTTTATTTTGGGGGCAGAGGATGTAAATTTTCCCGTAGATATATGCCAAATAAACATATTTCTTTACAAGAGTCTTAAAAATAGTTAAAGCAAGTCCAAAAGCAAAGGGATAAGCTTCATCTTTCCCGATAAAATGGACCTTTTCTCTAAAACAGATTCTAATACAAAACAAAAATTAACGTTTCTCTTGTTATATGCAATTCTATCATGGGCATAGGAAGGTGAAAACAAGAAGTAAATGTAATAAAATATATATTGGAATGCTTTTCATATTCAGATTTTGGAGCACTGTTTGGACAAGATTAATCGTTACTTTGTGTAATATTAATATTTGGCATTAGGGACATCATATAGGACATTGATTTTTGGATTTCCTAATGGAAAGGTATTAGAAGCTTTTAGGTGTAACAAGAATTTTACTAACACCACGTGCACTCATGCATTAAATAATGCATGATTATGCTAAAAATAAAAGAAATTCAGAGACTCCACAAATTGTAAACTACTTAAAGGAGTAACTAATAATGTTTGGTTACGTAACTTCTTAATTTTGCTTAAGATGTTTAATTATATTTAACATCTTAATTATGTTTAGTTAAGTTTATTCTATAAGCGATTAGAAGTAGACCTGTGGGGGATAGAGGAGAGGGAGGGGGGGTGGGGAAAGACTCCCTGCATTCTATACAGTAATCTGAATGGCATGGTATACTTTTCTTACATATTAATTTTTTTGTTAATTACAAAATATCTACTTTAGGTTGCATAACTACTTATGAATCATTATAAATTTTATGCATATCTTTTGACGCGAAAAGCCTAAAAGAAACCTTAAGAAGCACAAGTGTTCGTGCGGATATGTTTAGCAACATTTATGTTAAAATAAATTCTGATCTACGTTACGTGCAAAAAAGAAAAGTGAATTTAACACGATACAATATTTCATTAATTTAAAAGATACTAATATGATGAGCTATTATGCGTTATTGAAGAGCTCCCTTTGCATCCATGCACCGTCATATATATAAATAGCGGTCCGAAAAAGATAACATTTTTTAGAAAAACTTGTTTTGTTAATTTTGTCCTTTTCAATCGGTAAATTACTTTTACATGGAGAAGATTACATAAAAACGTATTTAAAATGGTCCTAAAGTAATTATTAATTATCTTAGCATTTACTTATTATTTGGGTTATGTTTTAAAATTGCACATCATCACAGGGGTTAATGTAACTTCGTGATTAATGTATGTTACAGTTATTTGTAAAGAAAATATAACAAATCAAAAGGAGTCGGTGAAGAAAAAGATGTTTCACAAATTGGTGAGGCTGTACTAATCCAGTGTTGTACTGATTGGACGAACTGAGCTGATTGGCCGTGTTGAGTATGAGGAAGTTGCCTGGCTGATTGGCTGAGCTAAGCATGAGGAGGAAGTCGCTCGGCTGATTGGCCGAGCTGAGCATGAGGAGGAAGTCCATTGAAGCACGAGAATTGAAGATATCAAGTCCTAGTTGGCCGAGCTAAGATAGAAGATCAGGTCAGCACTGTTGCTGAGCGCAGCAAGAGAAAAGATAAGGTGTCACAGGATAACAGTGCCGAGCTTGGGAAGGAAGCTCAGGTCGGCAGAGCAGAAGGAGTTCAGGTCGGCATGGCAACCAAACGAAGAAAGAGAAAAGTTGAGAACGTGAAGAAAAGAGGAAGAGCAACTTAGTAATACGATGTAGTTTTAGCAACTAATAACATTCATTTATTCTTTGTAAAAATCTGGCTAAGCATCATCGTTTTTCTGATAGCTTAGAGGATACGACAGAAAATTAATATGAAAAGAAGGATGTGCGTAGGTGAAAGGATGTAATCTTTTTCAGAGAATTTCAGAGGATCAAAAGTGATCCTTCTCTCTCCTGTTAGTTACTCTTTTTCTGCACTCTGTTCTTCTCTTTTCTCCCTCTTTCTCTTCCTCTTTGTCACCTTCTTCCTGCAAATCTGCAAAACTGCATTGATAAACCAGAAATAATCGTCTGATAGTCAACGACAGTCAACGGGAGATATTGTGCAAGTGTATAACTCCTGCAGTTCGGCACCTAGGCATTGCTGTTCGGCTAAACTGTACATCGGCTGTGCCCCATGGTATCCCTTTTACTACCAGAGAATATGCCCAAGGATTGTACCTCGGCACCCAACTTCAACCTCAAATTCAGCCTAAGTGTTATGCTTCAGACAACTTCGGCCAGATTCGACATTGCACTTCGGCAAAGCTTGGTTTTGCACTTCGGCGAAGGAGTCAAACGCAGCATTACATCGTGGGACCATCAAGCAGAAGTGCAGTTCAAAGAAAGAGTACACGTCGGCATGTTCAGCCTGTACACGCCAAGGTCACGTCAGCCGACCTACTAGTCACATCCGCAGACCTACTAGTCATATCAGCAGACCTACCAGTCATATCAGCAGACCTACTGCGTCATAGGTTTTCTGCCCCAAGTAAACGTCTCATTCGCTGTCAGAGGCAAGGGACAAGGGGAAACTAACAAAAGCAAGCTAACGGAGACCAGAGCAAGGATGGAAACATTTTCATCTCTCCTAGAGCAAATATATTGAGTTTTCTCCTCAGCTAAGAACTGTGAGAATCCTCTAACTCCACATACAAAATCATAACTCAGTGAGAATGGTCCAAACTGACTTGAGCGTCGGAGGATTTTACTCGGGGTCACACGCCCGGGTCCTCTGATTTCTACTTGTGCAGGATTTTCAGGAAGCTATTCCAGTAGTTCTCAACAATCAACTGACGACGTTTATTTAGGGTCATCTTGGACCTTTGGTGAAGATCCGGCTTCATCATTTGGCGTTAGAAGGAGGGCCCTCAATTCTTTAAAACAATTTCTCAAGGCATTCTTAATCTTGAACCTACCCGTCTACTATGGGAAAGATGGATAAAAATGATGGAAAAGGGTCCAGGCAACATATGACATCTGAGAGATGTCAGAGATCTTCTCAACAACGACTAGAACAGAGTTCCCCAGAACCAGCAGAATCCTCAAATCATGCTGCCTTTACCTATGAGGAGCACATGCGAGACATACGATATGTGGCTCAAAATCCAAATCTATTCCAAGCTGTGGTGAAGGAGATGAAAGGAAAGGCTTCTGTGGTAGAACCCAGTGGGTTTCGCCCCAATAGTTCTCCAACTCGGCCTGATTACCATCCCAGGTGCCAGAGTGAATCCACGACTGAGGCTAGACGTTCAGGGAAAAGATCTAGTCGTCAGCAGAAAACCAGAGCTTTGCTACATGATAGATGCTCTGTTAAAGTCCGGTTAGGGGGTCGAGGAAAAGAAAGGAACTCTTTGCTGGCTTCAAAAGCTCATATTCTCTCCTACATAAGGAAGAAGACCTTAGCAAGGGTACCTCAGCCCCTGGCAGGACCAATCCACAAAAGAGATCACCAACTGTACTGCCTTTATCATCATGATATTGGGCATGATACAGAAGACTATAGGCAGCTCGGACAGGAAATTGGGCGTCTAATCTAGCTCGGTCACCTACAACGGTTTTACAATCTGAGGTCAAGGCTGCACAACAGGCTGGACTTTGGCAAGCCTCCTTCGGATGAAAATTGCAGACTTGAACATCAGCACAAGTCGCCAAGAGATGAGGATTCAGATTCAGATAAAAAGAGGCTGCGGGTTCCTGAGCATATAAGGCTGACCTAATGGCAAAAGTCCGTAATTCAAATGAATTAGGATTTAATTCCTCTTGCGCGCATCCGACATTTTTCAGCTCAGCCTCATATCATTTGAGGATCAGTCTTTTACTAGCCTCTCGCCCGGCTCTGTTCGGCTTAATCCTCTTATTCGGCATTCATCCAAGAAAGTTAAGTCACCTTATGGTGCATGAAGAGACTCATCTAGACAAGAGAAACAGTTTATGCCTACCTGACATCCACTTCATAACCCGTAACGGGAGTGGGGGCATAACTACACTCCAGATGGGACATGTTTCTCTTACTCCACCTCAGCAGGACTGAGTGGGCTGAGCAGGACTCGGTATATTCTTAGGACAGGTTTCCCTGCAAGTATTTTACTTCAGCAGGTCAGAGCCAGCCGAGCAGGACTCAGTATATTCTTGGGACAGGTTTCCCTACAAATATTCCACTTCAGCAGGACTGAGTGGGTTGAGCAGAACTCAACACTTGGGATATGTTTCCCTACAAGTATTTTACCTCAGCAGGTCTGAGGCAGCCGAGCAGGACTCGGTATATTCTTGGGACAGGTTTCCCTACAAATATTTTACTTTAACAGGACTGAGTAGGTTGAGCAGGACTCAACACTTGGGATAGGTTTCCCTATACTCCACTTCAGCAGGACTGAGTGGGTTGAGCAGGACTCAACAGTTGGGACAGGTTTCCCTACAAGTATTTTACCTCAGCAGGTCTGAGCTAGCCGAGCAGGACTCGGAATATTGGGACAGGATTCCCTATCAAATATTTTACCTCAGCAGGACTGAGTTAGCAGAGCAGGTCTCGATTAAAAAAGACCTCAGCAGGTCTGAGGCAAATGCCCATTGAGGGTCAAGTTCAGTGAACAGGATTTCACAATCATCCTGATAAAGGGATGTCGAGGTAGATCATGACAGAGTACATGAACTTCATTAACTACTAGCAGGTCTAGAAAAAGTTTAAAGCATATGTGTAATTATCAGCAGTGTTGAGGTTCGAATAAGACAGTGTTTTATGGCAGAGCCGACGTGCGATTCGTCCATTATTGCCAAAATATATCAACAGAGCCAAAGGTCGGGGCTGAAATCCAACACTTGTGGAAAAATCCAACGTGAAAGAGATTAAAAGGCTTTGGCAGAGCCGAGGACAAAAAAGTTGCTACGAAAGATAATATAAAGAACTTTGGCAGAGCTGAAGTTACAAGCAGAAGACAAAATCAGGAAAATAATAGCAAGCTGAAGAGTACAAGTTGAAGAAAGTGAAATTTTCATTAAGAAAATTATCCATTACAACTACGAGAAAATGAAAAAAGTAAGGAAGACCCTATTCTACTCTTCATCATCCTCATTATCTCTGAGATCGGCCCCACTCTGAAACAGTGCCAGTTGGTTTTCAAATAAGCTTTCAGCTTCGGGGTTGTGGAGGTCGGCAATTTGAGGATGATTTTTGTCCAAGTCCGGATAAACTTCAGAGCAGGCATCGATTGCCCAAGTCTGTCCAATGGCTATTGCTGAGCTGCATCTTCAAGAAGTTACTCATGAAGAACTCAGACTGCTTGAACTCAGTAATTGCTTTTTTGCTTGATTTCTTCAGCTTGAAGTTCAAACTGAAAAATGAGTTCAGCCTTGCTCTTGCGCTCTTCTTCCAACTGATTCTTATTGTTGGACAGCTCATGCTCACAAGTGTTGAGCTCTTTCTGGTAAAACTCCAGTTCAGCCTGGGTTTTGGATGACACCAATTCAGCGTTGGCCACCACTTCCTTCAGTTCGTCTACTTGGGAATTGGCAGTGGCCAACTTGATGTCTGAATTTTCTTTCCCTTCTCGAAGTCTGGAATTTTCTTCAGAAAGAACAGACACCTCAGACTTCAGACTGTTCACTTGTGGCTCCAGCTACTCCAACCTCGCATTACTGGGTCTTGCAGCCTCTGTCAACCCGTCATAAACGTTTCTAAGGTTGGCATTGATCTCAGAGAGTTGGTTAAATTTTGCACGCAACTCTTCAGCCCGTCTGAGTATATTGTACTCTTGAACCCGATACTGCAGAAATCTGGTTGATTAGAGAAAACATAAGTGACCAAGCTGAAAAAGATATAGAATATCGGGAAGTCTTACCAAAGACATGTTGCTTGCAAACGAATTTATGGCAGTGTCTCAGTCTAGACTGCCAGAAATTTGTCAATCCCTGGGTAGCACTGAAATCTCAGTTACTTTCCTAGCTACGTTAGGATTTATAGCAGTATCCGAGAAAGGGAATTCCATCGTTCTCTTGTCTCAGCGGTCTCTTTGGGAAGATTCTCCCTCCAGTACATTTCCTCCCCCTGGAGTTTCTCCTACAAACTCAACGGAGGGAATGGCTTCTGAAGAGGCCGGCCTTGGTTGAGGCATAACTTCTTCTTCGGCAACTAGAGAAGGAGGAATCAGGATGGGGGCGTCAATTCCCCTAATTCTATCGTCTGGCTGAGCTGTAGTTGGGGCAGGGATTTGAGTTGCAGCTCAGATGGGATTAGCAGGAGTTTCAGAGGCAGAGAAAACAAAAGGTCAATTGATTTAATAGAAACAAGGTATGTTCAAAACCAACATAAGCAAAGAATTTTACCTGGAACTTCAGCCTCGGCTGAAGCCA
Source organism: Eustoma russellianum (assembly GCA_036186865.1). Lineage (NCBI taxonomy): Eukaryota > Viridiplantae > Streptophyta > Magnoliopsida > Gentianales > Gentianaceae > Eustoma > Eustoma russellianum. Next base: position 15,948,531 of record AP025048.1, on the reverse strand, counting down.
AATCAGCAAGAATCACCTGCATCTCAGAAGGAGCTCTGGCAGAAGCCTGCCCTGGAGAGGAAGGCTGCCCTTCAGTCCTCTTCCTCTTTTTGGGGACCATCTTCTTTAGCCTTGCAAGGTTCTCAGACACCATGGCTTCTACAGGATTCAACAAACAAATTGATCAGAATGCAAGGAAAACATTAGAACAAGTCAAAGGTGTTCAAAAGATTGCTACATACCCCGAACTATTTTCAAAGCAGCTGGGATGAGGGGTCGAAAGTTATATTCTGGCTACAAGTGTTCCAGGTCGGCAACCCTCACAACCGGCATGTCCACCTTCTTCTAATCCACGGCCATGGGCAGATGTAACAATTTGGAGGCTTTATCGCAAGATTTCTCGCTTGGCCTCGTGTTATTTGCGCTGCCGGATTTCCAAAGGGTCCTTTCGGGTAATCCTATAGTCTTTAAAAAGAAGAAACGTCTTTTCCAATTTTTGGTAAAAGAGGGAATGTTTATGGCATGGTTGATTTCTCTATTTGGGTGTCTCCTGCTAAAATAATACCAACTCTCCTTGTGTTTGCACACAAATATTCCTCTAAAGACAGCAAGGGAAAAGTTTTTCTCAGCAGCTCTGAGGTAGAGCATGTAGCTGAGGATAACCTTTAGGCCATTTGGCATTATTTGGGGAAGCCTAAGTTTGTAAAAATCCAGAATATGAAGTAAGGGTGCTGGAATGGGAAGATTAAAACCAGACTTAAAATACTCCTCATAGACTGCTTCATATCCTACGGGAGGGTTATAAGCAGTCTGATGTGGTAGAGGAAGAATGGGGGCAAAGATACTCCTATCAACATTATAGTATTGGCACAATTGAGAAAGTTCAGCGGCTTTCATAGTACTCACTGAACTCTGCACCACTAGAGATGGTGCACCTCTGTCGATTAACGTTGAGGACACCATGGATTCTAGGGCAACCGAAAAAGGTTCACCAGTGCGGCGCAACCTCCGCAGAGGGCGGTTATCCTCACTAGAATCTGACCTTGAATGGCGAGATTGAACTTCTTGGTCAACTTCTAGACCAGTGGGGTAAGAATAATCTATTCTGGGAATCAGAAGAAGATAGAATAACGAAAGCCATAGATAAGGAAGAAAAGCTTACAGAGATTTGGAAAGTAGATCTGGCGCTGGAATTATGCTGAAATGAAGCTGGAAGCAAAAAAGAAGTAGGCAGAACAGCGTGTACAGAGCAAAGAAGAAGAAAATGGGGGCATAAACCTCTATTTATAAGAAGGAAAAGGAAAGGTTGTAACTTCCCAGTTGAAATTCAAAAAGGGGTGACGGTTCAGTTTTTTCCCCTTTTTCTCGATTACCGAAATCGCCGGAGAAGTAATGATAATGCGTTGAAACTAGCGCTGATATTAAAAGAGGATAACTGCATTATTAATGAAGACACGTCATTGACACTTCAGAATAGATTTGTCTGCCCTCACAGGTCAGCTCGGCCACACAAAATCTGGGGGCAAATGATAAACCAGAAATAATCGTCTGTTAGTCAACGACAGTCAACGGCCGATATTGTGCAAGTGTATAACTCCTCCAGTTCGGCACCTAGGCATTGCTATTCGGCTAAACTGTACTTCGGCTGTGCCACATGGCATCCTTTTTACTATCAGAGAATATGCCCAAGGATTGCACCTCGGCACCCAACTTCAACCTCAACTTCAGCCTAAGTGTTACGCTTCAGACCACTTCAGCCAGATTCGACATTACATCATTCCCAACCTCAACTACTGCGTCATAGGTTTTTTGCCCCAAGCAAACGTCTCATCCACTGTCAGAGGCAAAGGACAAGGAGAAACTAACAAAAGCAAGCTAACAGAGACTAGAGCAAGGACGGAAACATTTTCATCTCTCCTAGAGCAAATACATTGAGTTTTCTCCTCAGCCAAGAACTGTGAGAATCCTCTAACTCCACATACAAAATCATAACTCATTGAGAATGGCCCAAACTGACTTGAGCGTCGGAGGTTTTTACCCGGGGTCACACCCCCGGGTCCTCTGATTTCTGCTTCCTTGTGCAGGATTTTCAGGAAGCTATTCCAGTAGTTCTCAACAATCAACTGACGACGTTTATTTAGGATCATCTTGGATCCTTGGTAAAGATCCGGCTTCATCATGCATATAATTGTTTTCTTCACAGTTGGCGAAAAGAATATCTCCAGAGTTCATACGACTTCTGTCCTTAATTTAAAGATGAACTACTTATAAGAGATAGATGTTTTTAGATCCTTCTTCAGTAAGTGTCACTTGATATCTAGTAATGATCGGAAGATTGATCAAGAAAAAAAAAATGAAAGTGACAGATTGAATTTGTTATATAAATGAATTTGATTAGCTCCAATGTGAAATCCTTAACATCCTTTTCATGATAAATTTCTTATTCCTGTCGGTATCCCATAATTCCCAATTAAAAACTAGAACAAATTGAGTACACGGGCCCGTTTGATTTCATTAATATAGTGATCTAAGCTGAGCAAATACAAGTTTTCCATTCATTATTATTTTGCTCTAAGATACACACATAAACACACGTGTATGTGTTTGTATGTATAACCAAAACAAATTATCTTGCAATACATTTTTTACTGAACAAATTTGCTCAAACTGAAAAAAAAAAATTATTACGTTTACCATCATTTGATCACTTAAATAACTTTACACCTCGTTTTACGTTAAACTATCCTAAATTTTGACCTTAGGACAAGGTTTTGAACAAAATTTTTCTGATAAAAACCTAATGATCATGACCATTGCCTGATCGAATTATATAATAAAAGAGGCCCGCAAAAATAAACAAATAAAGTGCTGAGTGAAAGGAAACATCATACATCACATCAAAGAAACATGAATTAAAAAAATTAATTCATCAATGATTGTATTAATGATTCATAAAAAGAAGGCATTAAAGAATATACATTACAGTGACAAACGAAATTTACAAATGTACATCACTTAAAATCACATAATATAAACAAACTTGTCTCTCTTTTGCACAAAAGTGTACATGAACAATTCTATTTACTTGCTACATATTGACATACATATAAGATTAACTAAAGAATACTTAAGTTCCGTGTATGAGACTATCATGATAATTTCTACGTTTCTATAATCGTAGTTATATCTTCTCTATTTATTCGAGTAAAGAAATCTTATACACGGGACTGAAGTATCCCACAATTTACACGAACCGCAACCAGACTAAGAACTAAGCTGAAAACTCCTGTGGACAAAATAGCTCATAAGATGCAATAAGAATTTTAATTTTCTCAAATGAGCTCAGCAAACTCATACCCACAAAAAGGTAGCTCTTGATGAACAGCTGGTATATGACTCCCAACAACTTGATAGTTGTATGAAAAATCATCCATTTCCAAAAGCCATGATTCCACATCTCCACAATCAGGCAAATCAAAGTTCTTGATGCTAGTAGCATTATGGAAAGAGCACTCAAGAACACCAAATGTTTCTGATGATGCATAAACCTCTTGTGAACTCTCTGATGCAGTTGCAAAAGATGTAGGCAAGCTAGCCTCAGAAGAATCATTAGAATAATCGAAACTCTGTTCCCGATAGCCCTGATTTTCAATATCTTTGTTGTCGTTGAGATCTACTGGGTATGATTGTTGTTGTTGTTCGCGATAGCCCTGATTTTCAATATCAATGATGGGCACTGGCGTAACTTGTTCTTGATGAACTGGAGGAGGATTACATGAGATAGGATTCCCATTTCCATTTCCATTTCCAGTGAGTTGTTGAACAAGATTCTTGAACTTGGAGGAGTCGATGATGTAAACTTTTGGCTTCAAAACATTGATCAAGCTGTTCAATTGCTTCTTATCAGCCTTGCATATCTTTGTTGATGCTTGATTAAGTTTCTTCCCCATGTTTTCACACACAACAAGAAAAGATTAGATTCTTAGCCTGATAAATCAATTTAAAATCTCTGTTTTTGAAGGTTAGAATTTGGTGTGTACAAATGAACTGAAGAGTTGAGGGAATTGATACAGTTGAAATGAGAAAAAATGTTGGAGATATATAGTGGTTGCAAGAAGATGGAAAGGTGCTTAGAATGATAATATATTTTTTTCCTAGTTATGCACAAAGGCATGCAAATTGTATTCCACGTCACCACCATTCGAATTTAGTTTTATTTTTTTATTTTTGTCTGGCGTTCTATCTCTATTACTTTCAAAGAAGTCACTGCTGAATCATGAATGTGAACTCATCAATAAGATGCCATGATTTGTATTTCTCTTGGCTATTCATCTTACTGATCAACGGTTCTTCAAGTCCAAAAAAATATATCTATCCCTTGTAACGTAGTATTATTTGCTTAACTCTCATCCTCCCTAGACCTTAACGATAGCTTTTGCATTTGTTAGGATATTACTGATCATGGTTGTTGGTTGGTAGTCCAAAATTAGGAGCTTTTTTCATTTCTGTATGGTTGTTCCGTCTAATTTGAAACTGTTAAACAGTTCATATATTTCTTTCTCTTGTTCTTTTTTTTTTTTTTGGGGAAAGAAATCACAATAGACGATCTGGTGAATCATACACTGTTCAGGGATATAATTCACAGTATCATATGCACACTAAACATAAACAAAAACAAATTTTCTGCAGACTAACCAAAAACAATTTCTTTTTTGTTCATATATTTCTTTCAGACAAATGTTTAGATCACATAATGTTATGAACTGTTCATATAGTTCAAAATTAACAGTTTTTCTCTTCCATCTTTAGGACTATCAAGTCTATTTTAAGGCTGTTAAAATCATTCATATCAAATATAACCTAGTATGATCATGAGTCAAATTTCGCGAATAATCCCCAATAAGAGATTAAAAAAAATGACCCCCTGAAAAGTCAAACGTCAAGTAGCTGATTTTACATGTCTTAAGTTTAGTTTGACAATCAGATTATATCATCTGGATATGATGCAACATGTAACATTTCAGAATTGGAGTGTGATGACTATATTAAGGGTAAAGTAACACTAAATGTCAACCAGATTTGGATTTGGCACAACACGTGACCTCTCACAACTTGAGTCTCATAACTCTATTATTATCATGTCGATACTAAACGTTAATGAATTTGGGCATGATCACGCTACTATGACCTGCCATCACTAAATGTCAACTTTTTTAATTTTGGACCTCCGCTATCCCAAATATCGCTTACCTAAACTAGCTGTCATTTAGAAAATAAGTTCATGTTTTATTTTATTCTTATTCTAACGTTTCAAGGTTCATCTTATTTACGGACATGGTATTACAAACATGACGACCCAGAGCTGTAGCCTAACAACATTACTATGAGCATTGCAAAATTAAATATCAATTTTTACGTTTTTGCTAGTCCAAAAATGGTTAATCTAGGTTGACATTAATATTTGTCGAGATTGAAGGAATTAGAAATTCATTCAAGTTAAGTTTAATTTACAAGGTTGTTTTCCTTTTATAGTAGTGAAAAAAAATACTTCTAACTGTTATTTTACAACTTGAACAGTGGTCACTGTTAACCTTCTGCAAACTACAACAGCTGTAGTAATGGCTAGTTACCAACGCAGCTCAGCTATGAGCACAAGTAATTCTAAGTAATATTTACTAAGTATGGTAGGTCGGGCTTGTTATCTTGTGCTTCACTTTGTCACCTCAGCTCAGCACTTCTTTACATTGTCTTCTGACACATCTTAGTTTAGTGCTTCACCTCAACTCTTCTTTAGCTCAGCATGTCCATAATTTTTTTTGTCTTGGTTCCGTGCTTCACCTCAGCTTCCCTTCAATTCAGCGCAGCTACCTTTATCATTCACTTCTGTCACTCCAGCTCAGCTCGACTAATAGTTTGTCTTCTAACACGTTGGTTGCCTAGATCAGGTCGGCTGACATGAGTTCAGCTCAGCACTTTAGTTCAACTCGGCCGGGACTTTATTTCCATACTTTCCCTTAAGCTTAGTTGTATATATTCATACAACTAAGCTGGACATTAAGTATTGGAAGATACTAGTTGAGACTGGTTTTGTGAGAATGTCAGCTACTTGATCCTTGGTAGAGATGTGTACTAACATGGCCTTGTTTTCTTCTATCTTCTCTTGAATAAAATGTCTCTCGATTACTATATGTTTTGATTTGTGGTGCTGAACTGGATTCTCTTCCATGCTTATCGTAGAGACACTGTCACAGTAAATTTGGATTGGCAGACTTGCCTTTATGTGAAGATCTTCGAGTACTCTTCTGATCCAGATTCCTTCACATATTCTTAATGCAATGGCTCTCACCTGAGCTTCTAAGCTGCTCTTCGATACCACATGTTGTTTCTTGCTCCTCTATGTAACTAAGTTTCCCCAAAGAAATGTTCCATACATTGTAGTAGACCTCATGTCAGTTTTGGATCCAGCTAAGTCTCCATTTGTGAATATCCTCATACTCCAATCTGTGCTCTTCCTGAAACACAGTCCTTGTCTAGGTGCATCCTTGAGGTACCTGAGAATTCTAAGTGCAGCTTGGAGATGCTCATTAGTAGGGCTGTGCATATATTGAGATACAAAACTGACTGCATAATATATATCTGGCTTGGTATGCGATAGATAGATTAATTTTCCAACTAATCTTTGATAACTAAGTTTCTCAGTTGGAGTAGCATCACACTGCTCTCTTGGTTTGTATCCAGGTTCTACTGGAGTGTTTGTTGGTCTGTATCCGAGAAGACCAGTTTCTTTTAGGAGATCAAGAATGTATTTTCTTTGTGAAATAAACGTTCTCTGTTTAATCCTAGCAATTTCCATTCCTAGAAAATATCTTAGCTTACCGAGGTCCTTCATTTCAAATTATTCAGATAGTTTTGTTTTAATATTTGTTTATGCCGAGGTCATCATTCCTAGTAATTATGATATCGTCTACATATACTAGTAGTATGGTCAGCTCCCCCTTAGGCGAAATTTTGGTAAACAGTGTGTGATCACTATGTCGGTTACTACTTTAGAGAATGTCTTGAACCAAGCCCGAGGTGATTGCTTCAGCCCATACAATGATTTCTTTAGTTTGCAAACTTTATTCTTATTTGTTTCATCATTAAATCCTGGTGGAATGCTCATGTATACTTCCTTAGATAAATCTCCGTTTAGAAATGCATTTTTAACATGCAATTGGTAGAGTTCCCAGTCTAGGTTTACTGCAATTGAAAAGATGACCCGAATAGTGTTAAGTTTAGCCCTTGGCACAAATGTTTCTAAGTAATCTACTCCATATGTTTGTGTGAAGCATTTAGCTACTGACCTTGCTTTATATGTATTTATGGTTCCATTATTATTATACTTGACTATGAAAATCCACATGCATCCTACTGGCTTTATAGTGGCCGAGGTGGGAGTTAGTTCCTACGTTTGATTCTTTATTAAGGCATTCATTTCTTTATTTACTGCTCTCTGCCATTAGGTCGGCTTAGTGCTTCTTCTATGTTTGTTGGGATAATCTTATCTCAAGTGAGCACGCAAATGTCCTAAAGTTAGGATTCAACTTATTATAGGATATATATTCTTCTATCGGGTATTTAGTACAAACAGGGTTCCTAGTGCATTCCCTAGTTCCTTTCCTTAGTGCAATTGGTCTATTGTCTATTTGCTTTCATGGTCATACTAGTTTGTTTCTTCTACTGGGTCTTCGGCTTTTGGCTATATTTGTTCAGCTCGGTTACTGCTTTCTCGGACTTCCTAATAATTGGAAACTATGGGAGAGTTAAGTACAGGTTGGGAATTAGTATTGACGACCTAAGATAGTTGGTTGCCGAGCTGTGGTGAGCAGCTCAGAGCTCGATAGAATTTGCAATTCTGAACTAGAGTTAGTTTTCTCTATACTGTCAACATTCGTCCAATTTTAGTAAGTTTTGAATTGTTTGTTTCGGTTAATGATTTGTAGAACGCGCGTCTTTCATCAAAGGTGACGTCGAGTGTTACAAACATTCTTTTATTGGCTGGACAGTAACACTTGTAACCTTTCTGTGATCCTGAATATCCTAGGAAGATGCACTTAACTGACTTAGCATCTATTTTTCCTCGAAGGCTTGACTGAATATGAACGTATGATGTATACTCAAATAGTTTGATGGGCAGCTCAGAGAGCAGCTTAGTATGTGGGCAATGACTTAGAAGTATTTCTCAAGGAGTTTTAAATGAAAAAATTATGGACAGCATTCTGTTTATAAGATAGGTAGCAGTAAGAAGGGCCTCACCCCAGTACTACTTGGGTACATTTATGCTAAACATGAGAGCTCGAGTTACTTCAAGTAGATGCCTATTTTTCCTTTCAGCAATTCCGTTCTGTTAAGGTGTATAGGTGCAGATGGTTTGGTGATAAATACCATTTTCATGCATAAATGTTTGAAGATTGTTGTCTAAATATTATGCTCCATTGTGTGGCCTAAGTGTTTTAATCATACAGCCGAACTGATATTTAATAGGTGATACATATCTCTTCATTACTTGTCCGACCTCACTTTTATTTTTTAACAAGTATATTCATGTTACTCTAGTGTGGTCATTTACAAAGTTTATGAACCATCTTGCTCCATTGATGTTATTTCCCTTAGATGGTCTTCATATATCTGAATGAATGAGGTTAAAAAGTGTTGAAGACTTATATATTTTAGCTGGATAATTCTGTTTAGTGTGTTTAGCTAGTGGCAGGTCTCACAAGTAATATCTTCCAGTCAGCTGAGCGAAATAACTTTGGCATTAAACGTTTTAAACATACAAAATTGGGATGACCCATTCTGTTATGTCATAACAGAATTTCCCCTGTACATGGATTTCTAGGATGCAAAATACTAGAGTCTTAGTCACTTGGCAGCTCGGCTAAGCTTACTAATGCCCTATTTTCTGACTCCAGTATGTATAGGCCTGCTAGATTCCTAGCACTGCCAATCATTCCCTTCACTTTTTTTTCCTGAAAACAATATTCTGTGGATGAGAAGCAGGCTAAGCAGTTATTATTCCTAGTAAGTTTGCTAATAGACAACATGTTAAAACTTAGACTAGGGACGTGAAGGACACCTCTCAGTGTGATTTTGTTGTTAACTATAGCAGAGCCTATTCCAACAACACTTAAGGTAATTCTATTTGTAATTTTTACTTTCTTCGATATATAAGATAAAAGTAGAAGTTTAGAAGGATACCATCATTAGTCATATGATCCATAGCCCTGGAGTCAATGATCCATGAACTGCTGGAGCTTGGCTGAAAGTAGCCTGCCATAGTTGCCTGGTGTAGGTCAGCTCGGCTCCTTTGTCTGTTCAGCAGATTGATACATGTGGCAATCTGCTCCTTTTGTAATCACTTCAGCATCAGCTATTTGGACCGGACTGAGGTGGGTTGTGCTTGGCCGAGCTGCTCCAGGCTGACATGTGCTACTTACCTGATGTGCAGAACTGTGTTCAGCAGTGAACGGTTTTTGTTGTGGTCTCCAGGGAGCATTGCTTGTCGTCACATCGGGCTTTCCTTCTCGTACCAGCTTTACTTGTAATTTCCAACAGTCATCGATTGTATGGTCTTTCTTTTTGTAGTATTTGCACACTTTACCTCCAGTAGAGGCAAAGTGTCTTTCAACAGCCAGCCCAGAGACTTCTGCTGGCTGCTCAGAATGTAGAGCTGAGGATTATACGGTTGTAGATCCTCCCATCATAATTTGCTTCCGGATTCTTCGTGTTTGATTTCGGCGAAGGCAGCCTTCAGAGTTGGTCGTGGTTGTGCACTCAGAATTCGACATCATGCATTATTGAATTCTGTATTTAGTCCAGTTAGGAAGCGAAAAACCGCTTCCTCTCTGTTATTTCTTTGTAAAGTGCATCATCAGTGAACAGGACCACTGATGTGCTTCAAAAGAGTCAATCTACTGCCATGCTTTTGTAAGAACAGTGTAGTATTTGTGAACAGACAGACTTCCTTGTTTCAGCCCATGAAGATGAGCTTCGATTTCATACAGCTCTGAGATGTTATCCTGCTTGAAATATATCTCCTTGACTGCAGCCCATATTTCTGCTGCAGTAGTATACATTATAAAGTCATCAGAAATGTCTGGCAACATAGAACGTATCAACCGTGACATTATCATGCTATTTTATGACTTTTATAGTCGGAAGTTTGTATATGTTTCAGACGGGACATGGACTGTCCCATATAAGTATTCATCCTTGTCTTTGTTCTGATGAATATCTCTACCCCTCGAGACCATGAGAGGTAGTTATCTCCATTAAGTTTATGGCTAGTGATGGCAATGGAGGAACCATCATTGAGTTGAGGAACACGCACCACTCCTGATGATTGATCAGAGGTGGAGGTGGCCTCTATATATTCAGCTGAGCTAAAGGGTGTAGTCATTTTTCAAAAAATTTAAGAGTTGCAGAAAACAGAATATGAAAATTGCAGGTAGTTTGAATCAGATTAGCTCTGATACCATGTCGAGATTGAACGAATTAGAAATTCATTCAAGTTAAGTTTAATTTACAAGGTTGTTTTCCTTTATAGTAGTGAAAAAAAATACTTCTAACTGTTATTTTACAACTTGAACAGTGGTCACTGTTAACCTTCTGCAAACTACAACAGCTGTAGTAATGGCTAGTTACCAGCGCAGCTCAACTATGAACAGAAGTAATTCTAAGTAATATTTACTAAGTATGGTAGGTCGGGCTTGTTATCTTGTGCTTCATTTTGTCACCTCAGCTCAGCACTTCTTTACATTGTCTTCTGACACATCTTAGTTTCGTGCTTCACCTCAGCTCTTCTTTAGCTCAGCATGTCCATAATTTTTTTTGTCTTGGTTCCGTGCTTCACCTCAGCTTCCCTTCAATTCAGCGCGGCTACCTTTATCATTCACTTCTATCAGTCCAGCTCAGCTCGACTAATAGTTTGTCTTCCAACACGTTGGTTGCCTAGATCAGGTCGGCTGAACTGAGTTCAGTTCGGCTGGGACTTTATTTCCACAATATTAGTATAATAACTATATATTGCTTTACTCCCCTTCAGAAGTAGACGGGTGTTACGTTACACATTTTCCAATATTACTTTGTGGTATTCAATAAATGTAGATTCATTGCATAAACGTTTGTATTTTAATTCAAAACTAATTGAAATTTTAGTGGAAATTAGAAAAATAGTTGCAGAAAGGAAAATCAATACACATCCGAGATTATTTCACCATTTGATATGATTCAACCTATGTGTTGAAGTAACGGTTGATAACTAAAATGTCGACATTAGTCAATTCATGAGGTTGAAATCAGCATTGTTCATTTGTGGATAAATAAAAAACTGGAAACAAACACTTTTGTGATGTCTGGAAGAACATAAAGGGCACGTAGTTACAGTGTAGTGTTCGTCTTATTTGGGGTACAGTTACATCACAAACACGCAGTAAGGTTCAAGAGATAAGAAAAAATATACAGTATTAACTTTATTATATTCTCTTTTCATCTAAAAGATAAATTTATGTACAACAACAACAGTATTACCCCATTGCCTCTAGATCTTGTCTATAACAAGGTATGAGGGGTTGGATGTACGCAACCATACTCATGCATTAGAAACACACAGGGTTGTTTTTCATGACTCATAATGAAAATTGCGTCAAGATGTGTCGATCAACTGCTACTTCACAATATAAGATGCGAAGCCAATTTAGGGAATCATTTTATTTTATTTTATCATATTCCAAAGTCAAAGAAGATTGTGTCACTAACTCCATTGGAAACGAAAAAAACTAAAAGATAAATGTATGTGGGATCTTTTAACTTAAGCCCATACATCTAATTTTTTGACTATGGAGAGAAGAAGGGAAATTTGTCAACTTGGAGCCCTTTGTTCTCTGTTTGCCATCTCCTTTGACTTCCTAGCTTCAGACCCTTGTTTGATTTCATTCCATCCATTTAGTCAAACAAACAGCTAAGGAATTAATTTGAAGATCATTTTGGCCTATCTATACCATTCTGTAGGACTATTTTCCTCTTGTAATATAGGAATAGATGTTCAAAAACATGGCACAAGACTGCATACGTCTCACATACACTTGTCATATGTCTAACAAACCCTTAACTGTTTTGCCTCATGAGACAAAAACCATATTCAGATGGCCATTAGCCACTCTTAAACCGACGATTATCGGTTTTCTACATAGGAAGAGTGTTCATCTCAATCACTATTTTATTGGTAGGGTTTAGAATTCTGACTATTAACTCTAGCAGTTTCTGTTGTCAAAGAAAAACTCTAGCAGTTTCTTTTCACCCTCAGTTAAAATACATACTGGACACTGTTAGGACTAGAACAACTAGACTTTGTTAGGACAATCTGCCTAGTAGTACATGCATTGCTGCTCTGAGTTGCATCAAACATTACTGTCTAAAAATCTCAAAAGATTGAGGACTGCTAGAAATCAATGGTACAATTTGAAGGTAAATCCCTTTTTGTTGCTTAATGTTTGATATATTGAAACTTAGGCTTACATGAGATGAAGTTTATATCCACTCAAAACCTTATGGTAATGGGTGGTGGTACCTCATTCTCATATAACATATATATTTCTCTCAAAGTGAGCAATGCGGGATTATATTCTCAATACCCGCCCTCACGGGGCAACATGCCTTGACATACACATGCTCTTTAGAACTTGCCCTCAATCACAAACAACAAGCCAGGCATGAACATCTGGACTTGGGCGAGAGGAGACAATAAATGGCCAACCATGGGCCGTGCAAAGTGTGAGTCCACATTTTAAACCTAATCTGATACCATGTTGAACATAGGCTTACATAAGATGAGGCCGTATCCACTCAAAATTTTAAGGCAATGGGTAGTAATACCTCATTCTCATATAACCTATATATTTTTCTCAAAATAGACGATATGGGACTATATTCTCAATAGCTTGTATGAGAGCCATCCCCATTTCTTACTCCTGCTTTAATGGCTGATGTTCTGTAACCTCTTGTATTGCCGGTTAGGCTTGGTTTGAATGAAATGAACATTTTGTCGTAAAAATAAAAAAATAAATAAATAAAAAACTGTCATTCTTTTACAGTGATGCCCTTTTGTCTTCCTTGCAGCTGAATCAAACTCTCATTTGTACAGCACAAAAATAGAAATTCAAAACGGCTATGAATCAATAGTTTCTCTTCTTCAAATATTATATCCAAATCCAAGCTTAGGCCATGTTAAATAAATATTCAGTGCAAAATGCAAAGGTTAAGGCATCAAAATGATACAATGGGTCACCATCATGCAATCTCTGTATGAGTAAACACTTGACGAAAAGAATCTCAGGGAAACAATATGTGTGTATAGACTTTGCAGAAGTTCATGCGCCAAACTCATACGAATACCATCATTTAATCATTTTAAGAAGTCAAAGGAGATCGAGGATACAAAGTATAATAGCATGGGATGAGAGGGGGGACCAGGGGGACGCACGTACAGGGGTGAGCACAAAACAAAATCGAGGAACAAATTCTGAGTAATTCAGATAGCATCACCTCAGCTGTAGGCTCCAAACAGATTAAAGCTAAATATGAAAATTTTATACGTTACTCGGGGAAAAAGATCCGTGAAGAAGAAATGCTCAGGTACTGTACTCCATATGCTATATTCCCCTTGAGGTGTAAATCTTGTGAGGTAACTAATTTATAAAGATATACTGAAAAGTTGATCAAGATTTAGATTCAGTCCCGGATAACCACGATCCGAATTTCAACATCAGAGGATACACAGGGCTGAACTCCTTGTCCCCTCTATCCCTTACTGTTACAGCATAGTCATCCAATATTGCTTTAATGCCTTTCCAAATTTTGTAGAAATATACTCTGAAATACACTGTATATACACATACTGTACACAACACATAAGGTAGTTATACACATACATCATCCACTGAGTGGCTTTAAAAGTACAATAGGAACTAGCCGTTAGTTTACCGTCGGTACATGGTTGCCTCTGTTTACTTCAGCCTATAAAATGAGATACTCATGTATATTGATGATTAAGTCTGGATAATACTTCTATTCAGCCTCCAATATGTTGTTCTTCTCCTTCAATTCATGTTCCATTTTTCTACATGGTATCAGAGCCATGAAAGGAGGAGAAGAAGACAAACGAATATGTATGTCTCAGTTCTGAAAAAAAAAGGAACTGAGTAGCATTTGAACACTCACCATTATTTGGCTCAACAATATTCTAAAGTTCCAATAACTTACCTTTCAAGCTTAAACACTCTCCATAATCTTCAACGCTTCAGGCATTTACCGAGAAGGAAAAAAAACGCGAGAGCAAAAGATCTCATTGAAACAAAAGAGGACTCCTGGTTGAAGGTTGGGGGTCTGCCACAACTTCTTCTTCCAGACAACATTTCGAACTTTCGCAGGTATTGTCTCTATATATCTTCAAAACCTGTAGAAATATCATAAATTCATCAAGGCCATAGAGCCATAAATTCTTCGAGGCCATAGAGCCTCTAATGCTTCAAAAAAGGGCCATAGAGCCAAAGATTCTTCAAGGACATAGAGCCTCAAATGTTTCAAAAGCCATAGAGCCATAAATTCTTCAAGGCCATAGAGCCTATTCTTCTTTTAATAGGGCAAAGAGCCTTGGCCAAGAGCAGAAAAATTCAAGAAAATTCAAGAGGTCATGTAACCTCCAAGAGACCATAGAGTCTTCAATTAGTTCATGAAGCCAAACAGCTTCCAGGCCATTCACTAATCTTGAAAGACCATTATGCCTATAAACTTCTAGGAGGTTATCAAGAGCCTTGACTTAGTGCCAGAATCTTTTTCAAAGAGGCTATCAAGAGCCTTGGCTTAGTGTCGGAATCTTTTTCAAAGAGGCTATGAAGAGCCTTGGTATAAGGCCGAAATCTTTCCTTGAGTATGCAACAAGAGCCTCGGCTATAAAGTGATTTGTGATAGCTGAAATCTTTGATAAAACCAAAATCTACTCCAGAGGACATCGAAAGGAATATGTAAATTGAAAGAAAATAAATTTTTGAAAGGAATTATTTGTCAAATGAATCTGAGTTTAGGGAAAGAACATCTAGAAAGTTTTTTTACAATTGCTGCTGCTCTCGCATGAAGGCCAGATGTTGGCTCATCCATAAATATAATCGAAGGGTTGACAACAAGCTCAACTGTTATGGTCAATCTCCTCCTCTGTTCTGTTGACAATCTACTTATTCCAAGAAGCTCCACTATAGCATCCTTGAGATTGTTTAGTTCTACCAATTTCATCACTTCCTCCAAAAAAGTCTATTTCAGTCCACTTCATTATTCTCTCTAGCAACATGAAGAAAAAAAAAGAACTTTCTTCTAGAACTCATCTCCTCTTCAAAACCACTATCATACATGCTGAAAAAGGTAAAGGAATAAAGAATACTGCTGAATAAAATGATTCGCCCCAAGTGAAGTTCGTGAATCTTTACTTTATTCAGCTTTTCTAAGATTGCCTCAAGATGTTGGTAAGGACGGAATAAAATGACTTTTTTGTAGAAGAGAAAAACTGTAAAGGAGATGGTTGAGTTAGACCATCTCCAATGGGTGCACCAAAACACCCACTTGGTGCAAAAACTCACTCCAACCAAGCACCAAACCTTGCACCAAATAGGTGAAAATGAATAGTGTTGCACCAAATAGGTGCAACACTATTCATTGCACCAAATCACTACATCCGCCACATCATCATTTTAAGCATATTAATAAAATTTTAATTTCGTTAATTTCGTTATAATAATTTTGATTTTGTTAATTTCATTATAAAAATTTTAATTTCGTTAATTTCATTATAATTTTCAAATTTTATAGGAACAGGTTAAGAAATAATTCACCTCAGTTAAATCAATGAATAATGAATTAATGAATACTTATGCTAAATTTATATAAATGTTAAATTTGTGGTAAATTATTTATAGTAATGAATTAAAAATAGAATGATAGAAGAATCTTTAAGGAATATTCTTATTTGGTGATGGATTTGGTGTTTGTGATTGGAGTACTTTTTACTGTTTATTGCACCAAATAGGTGATTTGATGCAAAATTTGGTGTTTTAGGTTGGAGATGGCCTTAGACAGACTGCAGGAATGGGCTGGATGAGACTGAAGTGGGAAAAGTAGGTGGATAGTATTAATAAGCTTAGACGTGTAATAAAAGAAGACAGTGTAATATTGAACTACAGTGTCAAGTTGCTAT
This sequence comes from Eustoma russellianum, assembly GCA_036186865.1. Classification (NCBI taxonomy): domain Eukaryota; kingdom Viridiplantae; phylum Streptophyta; class Magnoliopsida; order Gentianales; family Gentianaceae; genus Eustoma; species Eustoma russellianum. Next base: position 15,932,273 of record AP025048.1, on the reverse strand, counting down.
CACATTCTGCGCAGCTTCCTTCCTTGGAAACTATGAATTGGGAAGTAAAACTTTCTACCTTGGAAACGAAAAATTGTGAAAGCAAAAATAAAGGCAGAAATTCCAAACTATAGCCAGCTCGCATGCCTTTCTTTATTATTTATTCTTCACATGCATTACCCTTTGCATGCAAGGAGACACGTGGCAAGTAAATTCTTTCTCTTGTTGCACACGTGCATTAAAGACTTCAATTCCTTTGAAAAAGGAGTACTTTGCTGAACAGATTTTAATGGTAAAGTATTTTACAAAACTGCTTTTACAAAAGAGAAAGTATTATGGTAATGAAAATTAAAGTTTTTTTCGATGTATGAAAAAAAATCAATTTTCAAAATTAAAGAAAGAAGGAAAAATAACCAATTGTAGTTTAGTTTTCGTTTCCTTTATACAAGTGGGTGCAAGCGGGCATGCAACTTGCCACTTGGATGAAAAATCTTTGAGGAAAAATCATGTAGAAATTTTGTAGAACCATAGATAACACGTGGATCTTTATTTTTTCAGTGGAATCAGCCACGTCAATTTTGTTCCCTCCTTAAGACAGAAGTCTTTTCTCCTTTTTTACGATATTGCCCTTAAAATTTATTGATTTGATGAAGATACCCTCAAATCCAGATCCTTCTCTTCCTCCTTTTTGCTTCCTTCGTCTTCGTCGTGAACCCCTTCTGTAAAATTCCCTCTGTGAAACTTCCATGGCTTTGGGGTGAGAAAAGAAACCTGAGACTTGTAAATGCTAAGGATTATGATGATATTGATTAGATTATGGTTCCATGGAAGAATTATAGTACTGAGAATCGAACTCTTCTTTAAGCTCCGGAATTTCACCCTTCTTGGTGGTTGAGAAGTACTTAAGAGTCATGTCCGCTCATTTTTTTTGCTCAGTTCTTCATCAGATGAAACGGAATCAGACGTCTCTGACGAGGAGAAATTTCCTTAGTTTAATTTTGTTTCTGTTCGTATTTTCTCTCCACTTTGAGCCTCCAAATGAGATTTCCAGATGGTGTTTCCAGATAAGATTTCTAACCAAATCTTTTGTGGTTGACCACCACCTGTTCGATGAAATGGTCAAATAATGTCTTAGTATATTTGTTCCTAAAAGTTGATTTTGGTATGCATGAACATTGATTGCCAAAAGGTACCTGTTTTGATGTGTGCTCCATGGTGTTTGATGAAAGTTCTGAATGTATCTCTCATCTGGTGTGAATAGTGTAGATTATTTATTATTCCTGTCTCAATTCGTGAGACCTAACTGCTTAGACTGCTCACCCATTTCTGCATCCGTATATATCTTTTTATTCACCCTGTGTTGGTATTCATAAATTGTGATGTGAAAATAGTCTCTGTGTATTCATGGTTATCAAATTTAAATAAAAAAATATAATTTTTTGTTGCGAATTGTAAAAACGAAATCCTTTGCAGTTCATTCTGGTCCACTTACAGAAAATTTAAGTTTGATGAAACTTATGGACACCTAAGTTATTAAAGCAATTCCTTTATTGACAGTTGAGAACGTAAGAAATTAAGTGCTTGTCACTGGGACTGAAACAAGACTTGCATAACTTACTAATTTTACATACCTGGCCCTGTTGGTCTTTGATGGTTTGTTCAGGCTCCTATCGTGTGCATTTATCCTGCTGGTCCATTGGGTAAAGCTTGAGTCCATGTATTGTCTATTTCCAGTGATTCATTTATTAAGTAGTAATTAAACTGTCCAGTAATCATTTGAGGGGGAGCAACATGTTACGGGCAAATGCTTCTTAGCAAGTGACCTCTGTGCCTCTTTTTTGATCTTCATGTCTTGTTGTAATCATCATGCTGTGAGCACTATTGTTCGTCTAATACTGATGAAATGTTGTATGTTGAAGTCAAGGATGTAATATGGTGAATACTACTGATGAAATGTTGTATATTGAAGTCAAGGATGTAATCATATGTGGTTTATGCCTTGAAATGTGTCTCACTGTGGAGTCTCAAAAATGAAGTATGGTTGTAACCATTATGTCACTCATATGGATAATGAAATAATGGGAGTTGTAATGAAGTTTTAAAATGATCATCCTTGTTATGTTCATACGTCAGTGTGTGTTGATTTATTCAATTTCATGTAAGAAATTAAGATCTTTTTTTAACTTCATCTGTGTTCTTGATGTTTCCAGAACATATGTGACCTTAATGTTTAGATGAACTTCGACATGAAATCGGGAAGGGATACTGTAATGATATTGTTAGTTGATAAAGTGGTAGTCGTATGTATATCTATAACTTTGTATATTTATAACTAAATTGGTGTGGATTATATTATTTGGTTCCAAAAATGACATTTTTTTGGTAATTAACTGTTTCAATGTATGTGGTTTCTTGGAACTAATCTGTGAGTAAGTTTGAAACTTTGTGTTGTAATCTTAGCTAAGTATTATTAAAACTTAGATGTTGATATATGCATATATGATTTGTAAATGAAAGGTTCTAAGATGAATGTGGTCTTATATATGTCCCGGGCTGTGTCCTGTCATTCATGAAATTATGCCTTGCTTCCATATAAAATAATTGTCTTCTATGTTTCTACACTACATAAAATTCTCAATTCATTCCTCTGTTGATATGTTTTTGGTATCATGTAAATTGCTCTTTCAAGATACGAAACTGGTACCAATCATAATCTCATATCAAGTTTTTCTTCGTTTCTCCTCATAAATTTATCTCAGTATGGTAGTCAAGGAAAATATATATTTTACTGGATCATTGCAAACATATTGTGTAAAACCTTTGCCATATGCATTCTTGAGTAAAATCTTTGACATATACATTCTACGGATAGTTTATGATATGAGAACAACCTCTCCGCCTGATTGTTAAATGAAACTTAAAGTATGATTGAATTTGAAGCTAACATCTTAATGCAGGTTGACCGATATACGGTTGGATTCCAAGTTTTATTCACTAACCCTTACTTTGCAGGTGGTATTTGAATGCAGTTTGTTTCTTCTTAACATTGTTTTGCAGGAACAAAATTACTTTATTTGCAGTAGACAAACACTATTGTGTCAGATTAGTAATAAACCTTGAACTAAGTCAAGGAATACCAAAGATAGAAGCAATGCAAGTTGTTCAATAATAAACCTTGAAGCCACCAAGATTGAAAATGACGCATCAAGCAACAAAATTGCCGATATCTTCACCAAGTCATTATCTACTAAAAGTTTTAGAGATTAGTAGTCAAGCTTGGTTGTATAAACATCTACACCAAGCTTGAGGGAGAACGTAGAATTATACTCTGAAATACACTGTATATACACATACTGTACACAACACATAAGGTAGCTATACACATACATCACCCACTGAGTGGCTTTAAAAGTACAATAGGAACTAGCCGTTAGTTTACCATTGGTACATGGCTGCCTCTGTTTACTTCAGCCTATAAAATGAGATACTCATGTATATTGATGATTAAGTCTGAATAATACTTCTATTCATCCTCCAATATGTTGTTCTTCTCCTTCAATTTATGTTCCATTTTTCTACAGATACCCCCTTGTGAGTCCAGCCATAATGAATATTGCAATTTGCTTAGTTGTAAGTCGATTTCTTTGCATATGTGAGAGCAAGTCTTCTGGTGCACGCGAGTATAGATTGATGAGACAAAATCTACCCGCTCAGATAAGACAAAAATTTCTAGTCAGTCAAACAGTCAACGTAGTTCATGCTCAGCTACTTGACTAGTCAACCTCCGCCAAATGACTCCATCCTCGGCCTCCATTATCAACATTCGAGGAAAGTATCTAAAATGACTAAGGCAAGTCCAAGTATTTCTTAGTCAGCTCGGCTCGGCAAATTTAACTACTCTTGACCAACCCATGCAGAGCAATTCAGCTCGGCCATATTCCTAGCGGAATTCTAGTGGCACCTCGGCTCAGCCATGTACTGGTTAACCAAGGCAGCCATTTCTGGACAATCTCAGCTATATTCAAATATCAGATCAATAATGCATAACTTCACAAGGAATCAGGTTTTGCTCAGCCTCAGAACTGTCGCGGCATCAGCTTTTTGATTGTCCCAAGCTCTAGTCTCGGCTTCATCAACTTGGCTATTTCAGACAAGATATTTATCAGCTGTCGTCTGGGACCCACCAAGACAATTCTCCAAATACTTTGCAGGTGTCAATCATCGCTTGGCTAAGTACAGAATCATTATTATTGGCCGCCTGCATATCATAGACTCAGCTTTTGGCGTAGCCTATTGCCCATGCATATGTCTAATCACATTGCACTCCTACAGCAGACAAAGTAGCCCTCCTACTCACGCAATAGTCCCATCATCGGGCAGAGGGATTGAATTCACTAATTTTGTGCATAAAAGGACCTCTTATCGGACGAAAGAATGGAGGCTCAACTGAACTTTTGGAGTCTACTTCTCTAAGGAAAGAACTTTATTTTCTCCAACCTTCTAACTCCCAGTGAGAGATTTCCAAAACGGCATCTCAGCCAACATTTAAACAGCCACACTCTAAGTGAGAGTTTCTTACAGGCTTATTCTAAACCTTTATTCCAGCATAAACTGCATACAAAATTACCCATAACTGACTTGAGCGTCGGAGGGTTTTCCCAATGCAGCGCCCTTAGGCTTCTAACGTTTCCTTTCCTTCTCAGGATCCATCGACGGACCCAAACGGAGAGCTAACGACATACTACAAGGATCATCTTAGATCCACCTGGTGAAGATTTGACTTCATCATTTGGCGCTAGAGGAAGGGCCTGAACTTTCGTATCCATCAAAAATAGCCTTCCAAGGGCCTTCTAGGCAACCAGCCTACAAATCCATCGACAGGAGGATGGATAAAAAAGATCGGAAAGGTTTCAAGCGACCTATGACCCCCAGGAAACATCGAAGGTCTCCTCAACTACAACCGGAACAGGGTTTCTCGGGAACAGCAGAATCTTCAACCCCCGCTGCTGCCTTCACCTATGAGGAACACTTGCGAGCCATCCGCTACGTGGTTTAGAATAATAATGTATTCCACGCGGTGGTGAAGGAAATGAAGGGAAAAGCTCCCGTTGCGGGACCTAGTGGGCTTCGTTCCAGTGATTCTCTCCCTCAAAGAAAAATTATGGAGTACTCTCCAACTCATTCCGAATATTATCCTGAGCTTCAGAGTGGATTCATGGCCAAGGCTAGACGTTCAGGACAGAGGTCTAGCCGTCAGCACTGTGCGTCCGAGCCTCTAAAGGCTCTGGACTATTATTTGAAACACGCACGGAAAGTGCTTCTGCCGCTCAAGTGTGGCAGAAAAGTTGACAATAAAGGCAGAGCACAACCACAAGAAAGGCGCTCAACCAAAGTTCGGTTAGGAGGCCGAGGCAAAGAAAGAACATCACTGCTGGCCTCCAAGGCTCGTGTTCTCTCCTACCTGAGAAGGGAAAATCTAACGAGAGATCTCCAGCCATTAGCAGGACCTATTCACAAAAGGGATCCTCAACTATACTGTCTCTACCATCATGATATCGGGCATGATACAGAAGACTGCAGGCAGCTCACCCAAGAGATTGAGCGTTTGATTGAGCTCGGCCACTTACAACGGTTCTACAATCCGAAGTCGAGGTTGCACAATAGGCTGGTTTTTGTCCGGCCTATTCCTAGTGAAAGTTGCCGACCTGGACATCAGCACAGGTCGCCAAAAGACGAAGATCCAAATTCACCAGAGCAGAGACTGCGGGTTTCCAAGCGCATACGGCTGACCTGAAGGCAAAAGCCTACAAAGGATCCTAATCCACCTTTCCTACACGTATCCGAAGTTTTTACGTACATTATTTAAAGTTAATGCATTGACTTCCAATGTTTATTATTAATTTGCTATTGCAAATAAGATGTCCAGATTTTAAGCATGGCTTTCTCGATAAATAGGACTTGAGTTCCCATAATATCTTATTCAAGTTCTTCATCTGGTTCAGCCCGGCATCTTCTTCTGCTCGGCAGTAAAATTTGCCTAGAAGACCTATCTCCTTATGGAATATGAAGAGCTTTATCTTGGTTAACGGGGCAAAGATATCCCCCAATCATTTTTTTAAATCTCTGGCCCAGCTCAGCTCGGGCCTTATTTCATCTGAGGGTCTATCTTTATTCAAACTTTTGGTTCAGTCCGGATAATACCACTGCTCGTTCTCTTGTTCTCTGCCTTATGGTTCTAAGGGAATACTGAATGTGACAGGTTTAATGTCTTGGCAAAAATGCAGCAGGTTTCGCACCTCTAAAATAATGGCCCAGGTGGTCATCCCTGTTCTCTGCCTTATGGTTCTAAGGAAACACGGAACGTGACAGGTTTCACGTCTCGACAAAAATGCGACAAGTTTCGCACCTATGAAATAATGGCCAAGGTGTTCATCTCTGTTCTCTGCCTTATGGTTCTAAGGGAACACCGAACGTGACAGGTTTCACGTTTCGGCAAAAATACGACATGTTTCGCACCTCTAAAATAATGGCTCAGGTGGTCATCTTTGTTCTCTGTCTTATGGTTCTAAGGGAACACCGAATGTAACAGGTTTCACGTCTCGGCAAAAACGCGACAGGTTTCGCACCTTTGAAATAATGGCTCAGGTGGTCATCTCTGTTCTCTGCCTTATAGTTCTAAGGGAACACCGAACGTGACAGATTTCACGTCTCGGCAAAAATGCAACAAGTTTTGCACCTCTGAAAAAAGGCCCAGGTGGTCATCTATGTTCTCTGTCTTATGGTTCTAAGGGAACACCGAACGTGACAGGTTTCACGTCTCGGCAAAAATACGACAGGTTTCGCAGCTCTGAAAAAATGTCCCAGGTGGTCATCTCTGTTCTCTGCCTTATGGTTCTAAGGGAACACCAAACGTGACAGGTTTCACGTCTCGGCAAAAAAGCGATAGGTTTCACACCTCTGAAATAATGGCCCTGGTGGTCATCTCTGTGCTATGCCTTATGGTTCCAAAGGAACACCGAACATGACGGTTTCATGTCTCGGCAAAAATGCGATAGGTTGCGCACTTCTAAAATAATGGCCCAGATGGTCATTATCCTCTACCTTATGGTCACAAGGGGATCTCGGATGCGATAGGTTTCGCTCTCTTAAAAGGATGAGCTAGGTGGTCACCCTCTTTCTCTGCCTAATGGTTTTAAGGGAATACCAGACGTGACAAGTTTCACTCCTTGACGTAAATGACACAAGTGGTCTCCTCAGCTCAATGACTTACGAAGTGAGCTCTATGAAATGACTATATGTCTGAAGTTAAGTGAATTCGCCTCGGCTGAACGGGACGCTTAGCGCTGACGGATTGCTTAACAGGCCAGAGTAGCCGGGCAGAGCGGGATACCACTACAAGCTTGATGGCAATTGAAAACTTAGAATAATTCTAAGTCATTATTTCGAAGCATTATTTAGTCTGATCTCGGCTAAAGCAGATCAAGTCTACCGGCTCAGCTCAATGCTCAGGCAGGCCTCATCCATAGCCAATTCTTGGCTCAGCTCGGCAGAATAACAGTTTGCCAAGTGCAAAGCCGACCCTGAATCTCGGCAACAACAAGTTTCAAAATTACTTAGCAGAAATTATAAAAATGTGAAAGGCATAATAGAATGGAAAGATGAAGAAGTGGTCAAACACTTGGAAAATTAATTTCATTGAAGAGTTTCAGTACTGAGTACAAAGTATAAAAGATATCTGCTCAGCCCTATTACAAGAAGTCTAAGTCTAATCCTCAGCGTCCCTAAGATCAGCTCCATCCAAAAACTGCTTAAACTGAGTGTAGAAATCTTGACCAGCAGTAGGATGGTAGAGATCGATGATCCTAGGATCCTCCTTATTTAATTGGGGGCAGACTTTTGTGCAGACATTTACTGTCTTTGTTTGGCCCATCTGCATGACCGGGCCCTGCAGCAGCAGCAGATTTTCTTCAAATAGTTGAGATCTTCTAAACTCTGCAACTGCTTCAGCCTTCGCTTTTGCTAATTGCTGAGGCAAATGAGCCAGTTGATCCTCTCGAGCCTTTTTCTCCTACTGCAGTTCAGTCTTTAAAGACTCTACCTCAGAAAGAGCTTGAGTTGAGGAGAGTTCCAATGCGGCAATCTTGTCTTCCAGCTCATCCACTTTAGAGTTGGAAGTAGCCCACTTGGTGTCAGCTTCTTCCTTTCTTTTGCGAAGAGTGGAGACCTTGGCCTTCAGTGCCTCATTCTCTGGTTTGCTCGGCCATCAGTTGGGTAGCCTCATCAAACTCCTTAGTCTTGGCCCTGAGTGCCTCACTGCCTACCAGAGGCAGACACGTCACTACTTGATATGACAGCACATTAAAAGCTCTGAATCGATTAGCCTGCCATTCCTGCTTGGCTCCGCCAGACTAATCTAGGGGCAAAGTGATGAGACAAAATCTACCCGCTCAGATAAGACAAAAATTTCCAGCCAGTCAAACAGTCAACGTAGTTTAGGCTCAGCTACTTGACTAGTCAACCTCGGCCAAATGACTCCAACCTCGGCCTCCATTATCAATATTCAGGGCAAGTCATCTAAAATGACTAAGGCAAGTCCAAGTATTTCTTAGTCAGCTCGGCTCGGCAAATTTAACTACTCTTGACCAACCCATGCAGAGCAATTCAGCTCGGCCATATTCCTAGCGAATTTCTAGCGGCACCTCGGCTCAGCGATGTACTGGTTAACCAAGGCAACCATTTCTGGATGATCTCACCTATATTCTAATATCAGATCAAAAATGCATAACTTCACAAGGAATCAGGTTTTGCTCAGCCTCGGAACTGTCTCGGTGTCAGCTTTTTGATTGCCCCAAGCTCTAGCCTCGGCTTCATCAACTTGGCTAATTCGGACAAGATATTTATCAGCTGCCGTCTAGGACTACCAAGGCAATTCAGCAAATACTTTCCAGGTGTCAATCATCGCTTAGCTAAGTACAGAATCATTATTATTGGCCGATTGCATATCATAGACTCAGCCTCTTGCGCAGCCTATTGCCCATGCATCTGTCTAATCACACTGCACTCCTACAGCAAACAAAGTAGCCCTCCTACTCACGCAATAGTCCCATCATCGGGCAGAGGGATTGAATTCACCAATTTTGTGCATAAAAGGATCTCTTACCAGACGAAAGAATGGGGGCTCAACTGAACTTTCGGAGTCTTCTTCTCTAAGGAAAGAACTTCATTTTCTCCAACCTTCTAACTCTCAGTGAGAGATTTCCAAAACGGCATCTCAGCCAACATTTAAACAGCCACTCTCAGTGAGAGCTTCTTACAGGCTTATTCTAAACCTTTATTCCAGGATAAACTGCATACAAAAATACTCATAACTGACTTGAGCGTCGGAGGGTTTTCCCAGGACAGCGCCCCTGGGCCTCTAACGTTTCCTTTCCTTCTCAGGCTCCATCGACGGACCCAAACGGAGAGCTAACGACGTACTACAAGGATCATCTTAGATCTACCTGGTGAAGATCCGGCTTCATCATAGATGGTAAAGTACAACGCTCGCGAGTAGATCCTGAAAGAGTGTGGACTGCCACAGTTGAGATGTTTCCAAGAGAATCACAGGGCGCAAAGCTCGTAGTGCTCGATATTGCGCATCAAGGCGCTCCACTGGAAACAGGTTCTGGCTTACTGCGAATGCAAGCTCAGCCATGTCCCTAGCCATTCTTAACTTGCCAAAATCTGAGAGTGGTCTAACCATAGAAGCTTGTCCAATCAAAAATATCAACACCCTGGAAGCCATACTTCGAACGAGCCTAGTACATGTAGTTTCCATCGTAGCGGGACTTGCGCTAGCTGAAGTAGGCAGCAGTCTGGAAACGAATGCTGATCGGAGTAGAAGAATGCTTTCTGCTACTCTTCCATGTAAGGTGATGCATTGTTATTGTTATGCCCCGCACCCTCTGTAGAATAACTAAAAGATAAAGGAGGAATTAAATTATATTAATGACGGTCAACAGAAATGAATTATGAATTAAGTAATAGAATTAATTGGAATTAATTGAGGGGATTAAATTTTAGAATTGATTACTATTTAATTAAGAATTGAATATTAGGAATTATCCTTTAAGATAAATAAGAAAATAGGATATAATTTAGAAACTCCAAATCTTTCCCTTCCCATATAAACTGACAAAGCGTCAGTTTCTTTATTTTACAGAAACTGTCGACGCTTCTCCATCCCAAGCCCTAGCCGTTTTTTCAAGGAGTAGGAGAGGAAGACATCCTCCAGGAATTGATCTAACCTTTGTTCGTTTTCTAATCCGTCTCCGAGTAATCAAAGGCAAGTAATCTACTTATAAGTTCTTACGATTTGCGAAGGAAAATGGCCTATTTTGATATCAAATTGGATCACCATGCAGTAGTTTCTTTTCGTGAATTCTATATGTGATCTATGTGTTTTGGTATTGATGATTTGGCCATTATACGTTGAAAATTATTGTGTTGTTGATTACTTGAGATCCTGCAAATCCCTACCCCGTAAACCCTTTTGATGTGCCTTCATTGTTGGATAGGGTTTGGGAGTGGAAAAAGGTGGGATCTTTTGGGTTCGTTGTGAGGAACGATGTGCATTTAGGCTTGAACGTGTGAATGGTTTTGAGAAGGTTTTGCATTGTTGAATTAAGCATGGATTGCTAGTGTGGTTAGGCTTGGAATGAGGGGAAGAAAATTGGGGAAACGTTGGTTGAAGGTCTGCATTTTCTGCAGAAGTTCGCAGAAGAAATTCTGGGAAAAACACTGACATCGATCGATCGATGTCAGAGATCGATGTCCTCTGATGGACATCGATCGATCGATGTTGAGGAAAGCTAAGAGATCGATGTCCTCTGATGGACATCGATCGATCGATGTAGAGGGAGTTGAGAGATCGATGTCCACTGACGGACATCGATCGATCGATGTAGATGAGGGTTGAGAGATCGATGTCCACTGACGGACATCGATCGATCGATGTAGGAGAGGCTGAGAGATCGATGTTCTCTGATGGACATCGATCGATCGATGTGAGGGTATGATGTCACATCGATCGATCGATGTGAGGGGATGATGTCCACCAGTTTTGTGGGAAAATAGGGGAAGAAAGAGGGAAGCTACGGGACTCTTTTGGTGACCTTAGAGACTTCTTAGGACCTGATTGAAGGTAGTCTAAGTCTTGGGAACATGACTTAGGATGGTGAATCAAAGAGGTGAATGTGAAGGGTATTTGAATCGGGTTTCAACGTGGATGACCTAGGAGGGTTAGGAAATGAACGTACGAGGTGTTTTAAGGTTCAATGAAGGAAAGTTAGGGGTGCTCGCATTGGTTTGTGAATTTTAGAATCAAGGTTAAGTGTTGATGACCTAGTTGAGGCATAAGCATTGATGTGTAGGTTAGGGAAATCTTGTGTTGTTGCTTGTTACTTGCACATATGAACATGAACTGAGTATGTGAACGAAGAATGTGATTGAGATGAGGAGTCTTGCATCATGGCACTTGCATTTGCATATTGTTTTGAAAAAGAGCTGTGCTTCGGTACAGGTTTGCGAAGGTGACATGTAATGTTAATCGGGATGGAAATTTAAGCCGAGGTGCATTGCAGAGTATAACGAGGTCTGTGATGTTAATCGGGATGGAAATATAAGCCGAGGTGCATCACAGGGTATAAAGTTGTCTGTAACGTTAAACGGGATGGAAATATAAGTCGGGGTGTGTTACAGGGTATAAAGTTACGAGACCGGACATTGTGACATGCATTGCACTATTTTGAAAAGAAATGGCTCATGCATTGGTGATTGTGTAGTGTAGTGCATATTTTGACATGCATCATATGAGTCGTTGTGGTATGGATGTGCGTGGTACTTTGATAGCCATTGAATTGTTATTTGTGTACGAATTGCTGTACTTGCTCTATTATGTTATTCGCTTACATCTTTGGAAGTTATACAAGACATGTGCCCCACAACTCCCTGGAATTATATGTATTACTCATGTCTTGCCATGTGTTGATCCCGTATGTCTTATAAGCGGGTTACTTGCTAGCGTTTTTCGTTAAGGGTACTTCCTTTGTCATTGCAGATGAGCCTAGTTACGACATGATCTTCATAGAGGACGACGACAAGTGAGCAGAATGGGATGCCTAGACCTTGTTGAGGGAATTGATTAGATGGATTCTGTTATTTCTGTTTCTTAGTTCATTTGAGATGGCTGCGACCATAAACGATTACTGATAGTCATTTTATCGTTTGGTGTACCGTATTGATGATTTAGATTCACGAGATATATGTTTCCGTACTTGTTTCTCTTACATCATTGATGATGTGTATTCGAGAGATGAGACGTCTTGTAGTCTTCTCAGTAAGCTACGACGGGTGTACCGGTTCGGATTCCGCTGTCCGGTCGGGGCGCTACAGGTGGTATCAGAGCCTAGGCTTCAAATCTACCTCGGAGACCTAGGTTATGACATGTAGAGTCTTAAGTTATGATTTTCACCCTAAGTTGATCTTTAGGTCTAAGAATGTGATCCTATATGTAAGTTTGATTGGGATGGGTGAGTGCGAGCGCGATAAAAGTTAATCAATAAATGTTACTTTATTTTAGCGTACGAATTCCACCTTGTACAACGCATATGGGCCTTCAGTACTTACTTTTGGAATTGCTGATTGCTAATAACCGTTGATTTTGCAGAAAATGCCTCCCAGGAGAGATAACCAAGGAAATGGTGGTAATGGGAACGTCCTAGTCCCACAAGCACTGATTGACGCTATCACAGTGATAGCTCAAGGGGTTGCTCAGCAGCAGCAACAACCACAGCAACCTCCTCCACCACCTCCCTAGCAAGGCATTAGATATTATGTTGGGGAGATGCGCAAGATGCATGCCCCAAACTTTTAAGGGACCACTGACCCAGAGGTGGCTGGGTTCTGGCTTGACGAAGTGGAGAAGTGCTTCAGGCTTGTCCAAGTGCCTGAAGAACTCAAGGTGGATGTAGCCACACCATTGCTGATCGGCAGAGCTGATGCCTGGTGGAATGGCATGCTGCCAAAGATGACTCCTCCTATTCAGTGGACACAATTCGTACAGGCCTACAAGGACTACTATGTGCCTGAGACTGCCATTTTGGAGAAGATGAGGCAGTTTGACAAGTTTGAACAATGGCGGATGTCTGTTTCCGATTATGCAGATCGATTCCATGCCTTGGAAAAATTCACGCCCATGGTATTGGAAAACAATCGGATGAAGATGTTGAAGTTTGAGGAAGGTTTGAACCCCCGCATACGGACGGCCATAGCGGGGTCCAGCTTGAAAACTTTTGAGGAAATGCTGGATGCGTGTTACCGCGTAGAGAGTGACATGTGACGGTCACAGACTAGAGAGGCTCGTGAAGAGTCTAGCAAAAGGCCCAGAGAGGAGAGAAGTGGTGGTAGACCCGGACGTTGGGTCAAGATTCCCAGGAAAGGACAAGCAGGGCCAGCTCAGAGGGTACCGCAACAGAACCAGCCTGATCGTCAAGCACCTGCAGAATGCCCACACTGCCAGAGGAGACACGTGGGTGAATGTTGAAAAATAACCGGAGCGTGTTTCAAATGTGGAAAGGCGGGCCATAGGATTAAGGATTGCCCCGAATGGAACCCCAAGCCTCAAACAGGAGCGGGGCCGGCCCAGCAGCAGAGAGGCAGGACCAATGCGAGAGTCCACGCGATGACGGACGCTGAGGTACGGGAGGACGCCAACGTTGTGACAGGTACGACTTAAGTTCAATAATAGTAGCTTAAGCTGAATTTTAGTCTTTTAAGCTGATGATAAAATGTGTTTTATGTGAAACCTTTATGTGCTACACTTTTGTGCTTAGGTGTGATCCTAGTTAATAAAGTACCTGCAAACGTATTGTTTGATAGCGGAGCTAGTCACTCTTTCATCTCTAAGCGATTCGCCAAAGGAGTCGACTGCTTACCCGAATGGTTTGAGAACCCCTTCAGGGTGCAAGCAGCCGGCGAGCAAGTACTGGTTTCCCGCCACCAGTACAAAGATTGTGAATTGGAGTTGGACGGAAAGGTGTTTGCTGTGACATTAGTCCCAATTCCGATGAAGGATTTTGATGTAATATTGGGCATGGATTGGCTGACCAAGAATCATGCCAACATTGACTGTAAACTCAAACAAGTGACCGTTAAGGACCCTGAGATGAATGAACTAACGGTGCAAGAAAACGTCAAGTTAACAAAAGCCCCAAAGAAGATATACTTGATGGCGATTAAAGTCTTTAAAGCCTTACAGAAAGAAGCATAGGGATTCATGGTGTACGCAGCAGGTGCGAAACAGGAGGTCCCCTCCATGGATCAGATACCAGTGATCAATGAATTCAAAGACGTATTTCCGGACGATTTACCGGGAGTTCCGCCATCCAGAGAAGTGGAATTTGAGATCAATTTGATACCCGGAGCCGAGCCGATATCTAAGGCACCCTATAGAATGGCTCCAGCTGAACTCAAAGAGCTTAAAGGACAACTTCAAGAGTTGTTAGACAAGAAATTGATTCGCCCCAGTGTATCACCTTGGGGAGCTCCAGTTCTATTTGTAAAGAAGAAGGATGGCAGCATGAGGTTGTGTATTGACTACAGAGAGCTGAATAAAATCACCATCAAGAATAAATATCCTCTGCCAAGGATAGAGGATTTATTTGACCAACTAAAAGGAGCCCGATGGTTCTCAAAGATTGACCTTCGCCAGGGGTATCATCAGTTGCTTGTGAAAGCATGAGACGTTCCTAAGACCGCTTTTCGGACTCGATACGGGCATTATGAATTTTTGGTGATGCCTTTTGGATTAACTAATGCCCCAGCGGCCTTCATGGACTTGATGAACACCGTATTTCGAGAACAGTTGGACCAATTCGTGGTGGTGTTCATCGATGACATTCTAGTTTACTCCCCTGACGAGCAAGCCCATGCTGAACACTTAAGGGTGGTGTTGCAAATTTTGAGGCAACAGAAGCTATATGCCAAATTCAGCAAGTGTGAGTTCTGGCTAAGGAGTGTAGCCTTTCTCGGTCATGTGATCTCGGAAGACGGGATTTCGGTGGATCCTAAAAAGATAGAAGCTATCACGGAATGGCCAAGACCTACAAACATGACTGAAGTAAGAAGCTTCCTAGGCTTAGCAGGCTACTATAGGAAGTTTGTTGAGAGATTCTCAACGATAGCAGTTCCATTGAGTCGACTTACGCAAAAGAAGACAAAGTTCGAATGCACTGCTGAATGCGAGCAGAGCTTTACTGAGCTCAAGAAGAGGTTGACCACAGCCCCGGTGTTGGCACAACCCTCCGGCACCGACGGTTTTGTGATCTATAGTGACGCGTCCAAGAAAGGACTAGGTATGTACATCATTACAATTAATACATTGTATATACATATGCTAGTCTTAAATTAACTTTCTGTTTATAGGTTGTGTCTTGATGCAAAATGAACGAGTTATTTCATACGCATCAAGACAATTGAAACCATATGAGCAGAACTACCCGACGCATGACTTGGAGCTCGCAGCTGTGGTATTTGCTCTTAAGATCTGGAGACACTATTTGTATGGTGAAAAGTGTGCAGTGTTCACTGATCATGAGAGTTTGAAGTACCTATTCTCGCAGAAAGAGCTAAATATGTGACAGAGAAGATGGTTGGAGTTACTTAAGGATTATGACCTAACCATCAACTACCATCCGGGTAAGGCCAACAGAGTGGCGGACGCACTGAGCAGGAAGTCTAGCCATGCGAGACAGTCTCCATTGGAAAGAGAGATTGAGGAGTTTGACCTCGAAGTGGTGGACTCAGTGGCGAATGTTCTGACAGCTTTATCCATCAGTCCATACTTGGTGGACAGGATCAAAGTGGCGCAGTATGGTGATGCAGTGCTAAGAGAAATCCGTGATAAACTAGCAGCGAGACCAGTAAAGGATTTCTAGTTGCGAGAAGATGGGAGTTTACGGTTTCAAAATAGGTTGTGCGTACCTAATAATGATGAGCTTAGAAAAGAGTTGCTAAGCGAAGCTCATAATTCAAGGTTGTCTATCCATCCCGGCAACACCAAGATGTATAAGGACCTCAAAAGAAACTACTGGTGGATGGGGATGAAAAGATCTATAGTGGAGTATGTTGAGAGGTGTTTGGTATGTCAACAAGTTAAAGCTGAACATCAACGACCTGGTGGTTTAATGAAGCCACTAGAGATTCCAGAATGGAAGTGGGAACACATGACTATGGACTTTGTGATGGGATTACCCAAGACCAGAAATGGAAATGAGATGATTTGGGTGATTGTAGACCGTTTAACGAAGACAGCCCATTTCATAGCCATGCCACATGGTACCTCATATGAGAAACTATCCAACACCTATGTGGATAACATTGTGAGCTTGCACGGAGTCCCTGTTAGTATTGTGTCAGACCGTGATCCCAAGTTCACCTCTAAGTTTTGGAGGGCATTCCAGAAAGCCATGGGTACGGAGTTAAGAATGAGTACTGCATACCACCCTCAAACGGACGGACAATCCGAGAGGACCATCCAAACTTTGGAGGACATGTTGAGAGCGTGCGCCTTGGATTTTAAAAGAAACTGGGATAGCATGCTGAAGTTGATGGAGTTTTCATACAATAACAGCTATCACAGTGCAATTGGCATGGCGCCATTTGAAGCCCTATATGGACGTAAGTGCAGGTCCCCGGTTTGTTGGGATGAAGTTGGAGAAAAGACAGTCACTGCACCCGAGTTGGTTGAACAAACAGTTGAAAAGGTCAAAGTGATCAGAGAGAAACTAAAGGTGGCTCAAGATCGTAATAAAAGTTAGGCCGATTCTAAAAGACGACCCTTGGAGTTTGAGGAAGGAGAAAAGATCTATCTACGGATTTCACCCACCAAGGGAGTTGCAAGGTTTGGGATGAAGGGCAAATTGAGTCCTAGATATATTGGGCCATACGAAGTGCTTCGCAAGTTTGGAGAAAGAGCATACAGATTAGCCTTGCCTCCGAGCTTGTCCCAAGTCCATAACGTATTTCACGTATCTCAACTAAGGAAATACGTATCGGACCTGAGCCATGTCCTTGAAGCACAACCATTGGAAGTTAAGGAAGATATCACTTATGAAGAACATCCAAAGAAAATTGTGGATAGAAAAGATCAAGTCCTACGTAGACGCGTCATTTCGTATGTCAAAAAGATGTGGATATAGCTCCTTCATTTGCTCCTCAAGCTCCCACGTGGCTTCACGCTCCGTATGGTTACTCCAGTCAGTTTCGAGGACGAAACTTTTTGTAAGGGGGTGGAATGTTATGCCCCGCACCCTCCGTAGAATAACTAAAAGATAAACGAGAAATTAAATGATATTAATGACGGTCAACAGAAATGAATTACGAATTAAGTAATAGAATTAATTAGAATTAATTGAGGGGATTAAATTTTAGAATTGATTACTATTTAATTAAGAATTGAATATTAGGAATTATTCTTTAAGATAAATAAGAAAATAGGATATAATTTACAAACTCCAAATCTTTCCCTTCCCATATAAACTGACAAAGCGTCAGTTTCTTTATTTTACAGAAACTGTCGACGCTTCTCTATCCCAAGCCCTAGCCGTTTTCTTCAAGGAGTAGGAGAGGAAGACATCCTCCAGGAATTGATCTAACCTTTGTTCGTTTTCTAATCCGTCTCCGAGTAATCAAGGGTAAGTAATCTACTTATAAGTTCTTACGATTTGCGAAGGAAAATGGCCTATTTTGATATCAAATTGGATCACCATGCAGTAGTTTCTTTTCGTGAATTCTATATGTGATCTATGTGTTTTGGTATTGATGATTTGGCCATTATACGTTGAAAATTATTATGTTGTTGATTACTTGAGATCCTGCAAATCCCTACCCTGTAAGCCCTTTTGATGTGCCTTAATTGTTGGATAGGGTTTGGGAGTGGAAAAAGGTGGGATCTTTTGGGTTCGTTGTGAGGAACGATGTGCGTTTAGGCTTGAACATGTGATGGGTTTTGAGAAGGTCTTGCGTTGTTGAATTAAGCATGGATTGCTAGTGTGGTTAGGCTTGGAATAAGGGGAAGAAAATTGGGGAAACGTTGGTTGAAGGTCTGCATTTTCTGCTGAAGTTCGCAGAAGAAATTCTGGGGAAAACGCTGACATCGATCGATCGATGTCAGAGATCGATGTCCTCTGATGGATATCGATCGATCGATGTTGAGGAAAGCTAAGAGATCGATATCCTCTGACGGATATCGATCGATCGATGTAGAGGGAGTTGAGAGATCGATGTCCACTGACGGACATCGATCGATCGATGTAGATGAGGGTTGAGAGATCGATGTCCACTGACGGACATCGATCGATAGATGTAGGAGAGGCTGAGAGATCGATGTTTTCTGATTGACATCGATCGATCGATGTGAGGGTATGATGTCACATCTATCGATTAATGTGAGGGGATGATGTCCACCAGTTGTGTGGGAAAATAGGGGAAGAAAGAAAGAAGCTAGGGGACTCTTTGGGTGACCTTAGAGACTTCTTAGGACCTGATTGAAGGTAGTCTAAGTCTTGGGAACATGACTTAGGATGGTGAATCAAAGAGGTGAATGTGAAGGGTATTTGAATCGGGTTTCAACGTGGATGACCTAGGAGGGTTAGGAAATGAACGTACGAGGTGTTTTAAGGTTCAATGAAGGAAAGTTAAGGGTGCTCGCATTGGTTTGTGAATTTTAGAATCAAGGTTAAGTGTTGATGACCTAGTTGAGGCATAAGCATTGATGTGTAGGTTAGGGAAATCTTGTGTTGTTGCTTGTAACTTGCACATATGAACATGAACTGAGTATGTGAACGAAGAATGTGATTGAGATGAGGAGTCTTGCATCATGGCACTTGCATTTGCATATTGTTTTGAAAAAGAGCTGTGCTTCGGTACATGTTTGCGAAGGTGACCTGTAATGTTAATCGGGATGGAAATTTAAGCCGAGGTGCATTACAGGGCACAAAGTGTCTGTAACGTTAACCGGGATGGAAATATAAGCCGGGGTGCATTACAGGGTATAAAGTCCTCTGCAATGTTAATCGAGATGGAAATATAAGCCGAGGTGCATTGCAGAGTATAACGAGGTCTGTGATGTTAATCGGGATGGAAATATAAGCCGAGGTGCATCACAGGGTATAAAGTTGTCTGTAACGTTAACCGGGATGGAAATATAAGCCGGGGTGCGTTACAGGGTATAAAGTTACGAGACCGGACATTGTGACATGCATTGTACTGTTTTGAAAAGAAATGGCTCATGCATTGGTGATTGTGTAGTGTAGTGCATATTTTGACATGCATCATGTGAGTCGTTGTGGTATGGATGTGCGTGGTACTTTGATAGCCATTGAATTGTTATTTGCGTACGAATTGATGTACTTGCTCTATTATGTTATTCGCTTACATCTTTGGAAGTTATACAAGACATGTGCCCCACAACTCCCTGGAATTATATGTATTACTCATGTCTTGCCATGTGTTGATCCCGTATGTCTTATAAGCGGGTTACTTGCTAGCGTTTTTCGCTAAGGGTACTGCCTTTGTCATTGCAGATGAGCCTAGTTACGACGTGATCTTCATAGAGGACGACGGCGAGTGGGCAGAATGGGATGCCTAGACCTTGTTGAGGGAATTGATTAGATGGATTCTGTTATTTCTGTTTCTTAGTTCATTTGAGATGGCTGCGACCATAAACTATTACTGATAGTCACTTTATCGTTTGGTGTACCGTATTGATGATTTAGATTCACGAGATATATGTTTCCGTACTTGTTTCTCTTACATCATTGATGATGTGTATTCGAGAGATGAGACGTCTTGTAGTCTTCTCAGTAAGCTACGACGGGTGTACCGGTTCGGATTCCGCTGTCTGGGTCGGGGCGCTACAGTTATCCATAGCAGCATCCATCTTTTATGCAACTCTTCCATGGAAGGTGAGGATCCAAGACTAAACGATCAAGCATAGCTTAACAAAGATGTGACTGAATCACATGCAACTCCATATACTGTACCAAGCGCAGGAGATAAAACATCAGCAGCTATAGTGGGCAATCCGGAAACAAGAGACGATACGCGCGTATGAATCTCTTGCAGGTTTTGGCACAAGGCAAAGTTCTTGCAGGGCCCGTTATTTAACGTGCTTCAGGGCCTGTTGATATCTTTGACAAGTGAAAAGTACAAGTAACTGCAGAAGGACCATATCCTACAGCATTTCAATGGCAAATTAAGCCATTATCTATTCTGCTTGCCTCTGGACAGAGGTACTAAAGAATGCTCATACTTCATTTAAGCTACAGAATACCATCACTGATGAGAAATAGAACAACTTGAGGAAATCACGTCTGCGGAAACAGAAGACAATAGTATGGTCGTTAAATGATGACTACAAAGGCTACTAGCCACATCTTTTTTTTTTTGAATTACGATGTCAGTGTAACCAAGTTAGTTGTTCCCGCAGAAGTCATTTCACAGGCCCCCAACGGTTGCTGGGTCGTGGATAAGAGACGCACGTGCTGTGGAAACTTAAAGTCCCAGACGAGCTGTGATGAACTGTCGAGTTGGCCTCAGGTCGGCAAACCTGATCTAGGCAACAACGGACAGAAGACAACTGTCAGCTGAACTGACAGTTGAACTGACAGATATGAAGAGTAACCGTGCTGAGCTGAAGAGGATCTAAGGCAAAACATGGAACAAAGACAAGACAAGATCAAGTATAGCCGTGTTAAACTGAAGTAGAGCTGAGGTGAAGCACTGAACGAAGAAAAGCCAGAGATAACGAAGTAAAGAAGTGCTGAGCTGAGGTGATGAAGTGAAGCACAAGATATAGAAGGCCGACCTGACACACTTAGAAATATTGTAGCTTAAAATATTTTACTGTAAATAACAGCGCTGTATTGGTAACTAGCCGTTACCACAGTCGTTAAAATTTATTGTAGATAAATAGTAACCACTGACCAAGTGGTTAAAATAGCCGTTGGAAGTAGAATTCTACCCCTATAAAACGGAGTCAACTTTGTAAATGTTTTTAACTTGAATGAATTTCTAATTCCTTCAATCTCGATACGTGCAACACTATGAGCATCTGCCCTGGGCTTTCAAGTTTTTAAGAAGCATAAACAATATTCAGATTGCACATGAGATTATGGTGGCAAAGATTTGAGTGCAAACATGACATATCAATATGATATCACCACAGTTACTTTGACAAGTTAATGGAGAAGCTTGGAGCAGCGATTATTAGTACATTCCAGTAACCAAGTTTTCCAATTTAGAATATTTCTGAAGATGATTGAATATGCACATTTAAAATCGAAGGGAATGCAAAATTCATGCAAAGCCAGATGTCTTTAATCTAGAGAATCCTCCAAACACACAACCAGAACCACTTGAAGGAAATCTTTTCACCCTTCAAAAGCCTTGGACATTCTGCATATGCATAGCGAACTATTTTAAGTTCAGATACTTGCCGCCAAAAGGCAAAAGGTAACAGTCAGTGTTTGCATTAGGTGCCAGCATATAGTACAGGTCAGAAATAAAACCTTTTTGTGGTGTCATGCTTATGATCAGTAAGCTTAAAAATTTAGAAAATAATCAAAAATTTGAAAATGCAAATACGAACCATATGCAAGTCAGCCAAACAAAAATTAAGGATTTTGTTTAAGTAAAATCTCCTTAAACAAAAAGGCTTTAACTGAAAAATAAGTGCTTTTTTGGTCATTTGACATCAAACATTTTAGACAGATATAATGCAACAAAACTATAGCAGAACTATAACCATCGAAAGAAATTTGGGCTTCGAACATTCTTCACCTTCGACCGTTCAATCTAAAGACGGAATATAAGGACGGCTACTACAAAGAGTACAATAACAACAATATCACATTGACTTAATGGCTTGGGTCGGATGTATACAACCATACCCATGTGTTAAAAACACACAGAGGTTGTTTCGCGATGACTCATAATGAAAATTGCGTCAAGATTTTTCATCAACTATTACTTCACAATTTGAAAAGAGCAGTCAATTTAGTGAGTCATTTTGCTTTATTCTAGCATATTCCAAAGTCAAAGAAGAGTATGTCCTTTGTTGAGGATAAGGAAAGAATGGATTCTTACCATATGTAAATAATTAATTCTTACCATACGTAGCATAATTAAATCCTTACCATAGTTAGGAAATTTGATTGATTGATTGTCTCCTTGTACGTCTTAGTAGTGTAGGTTATAAGTAAGAAAGTTGTATATCGAATACGTAATCAATGAAAAATACGTTTTACCCATTTGAACATGGTATCAGAGCAGGAAATCTCCTCTCTGTAAGAAAGATTTTTGGATTTTTCTGGGAATAGGCTCAGAAACACTTCATTATTGCCTTGAACCCTTCTCAGCCATACGACTCTTATTATCAGCCTTCACAGTGGAATACTGTGTTGCTTGATCCATTCTGTTCTTATAAATACGTACCTGCGCAGCCATAAACATGACAGAGACAGGAAAGACTGAAGACTTTCATAACACACCGGAATCATCATCTACTCCTAGTTCTATTCTCGGAGATTTGGCACTGCAGGTAGCCCAAATTCTCTAGGACAGCCTTCGTCCATCTCCATCTCCACCACATATGCTTACACCTACACCCGAAATCTTGCATATTTTAGTCAAGATAAATAGCAACAACTATTCTCTATGGTCCACAGTTATATACAGGGTATCCGTGGCCAAGGAAAGATTGGCCATTTAACCGGCAAACCCACTACCACCACCAACCACTGATCAAAACTATCCCAGATGGGAGCAAGAAGACAATGAGGTATTTATCTGGATACTGCATAACGTAGATCCAACAATGATTAGCAACATAACCAGGTATCCCATGGCGAAGGCCTTGTGGGATGGCCTGGCACTTACCTATGGACTGGGCGGAGATGGACTCCAGATTTTTGACCTGTACAAACGGGCCAGTACCATCCGGCAAGGGGATGGAACCGTAGAAGATTGCTGGAATCGACTCCAGGATGTATGAGTGTCCATTGACACCAAAGATCCCAACCCCATGCGCTGTCCAGAGGACATTGGGTTGTATAATCAAAAAACCCAAACTTCCCGCTTCTATCAATTTCTCATGGCCATTGATGATCAATTCGAACAAGAAAAAAAGGAAATTGTCAAAAAAGACCCCCTACCATCGGTAGAAGCTGCATTCTCAGAAATCCGATGGGCAGAAGCTAGGAAAAGCGTTCTTAAGGGACGAACTCCTTCAGAAACTGAGTCATCAGTAGGAATTGGACAGGGACTAATTGGGAAAACTTCGACCATAGGTAAAGGACGAAGCAGGCAGTCACAAACAGAGAAGGGAACCAACCCAACCTGCTCAAACTCATCATTGCGAGAAAGGAAAGTAGATAAAAGTTATATCTTGTGTAATTACTGCAAAAAAGGAGGACACGCAAGAGAACAGTGTTTTCAATTGCTGGGGTACCCGGATTAGTGGGAGAGGAAGAAGCCAACCACCACCGGATTTGGAGGCACTGGAGCAGCTGCCACCACTCCTCAAGGGGAGGACGGCAGCAACTCAGGAGGACGCAGTCATCCTGCCACAAGAAGCGGCGGACAACAAACAGGCTCGTAAGAAGCTTCTGGAGGAGCAAAGATGGCGGCAGGTAAAAGGGGGCTGAGGGAAAACCCTAGCCCCCTCTGTTTTTTATACCCGCATATTAGTACCCAAACCCCTGAATTCTCTGGAAAGTTAATTCAGTCCATTCCTATATGCTCCTTCAAACCCTCAAATTATTAAAAGAAACAGTCCAGTCCCTCAAATCACTGAAATTCCGCATGAGAACTCCCCACTTCACAAACTCCTGACTTTAGTCCTTCCACTTCTCAGAATCCGAAAATAAGTCCTCCTACTTCCCTTAATGCTGCCTTAACCCACAATTCACAATATGCCATGTCCAATTGGATTATTGACTGTGGAGCCACCGATACTATGACATTCGATCCCACTGATTTTATTAGTCACTCATCCCCTTCAAAGTCCCACGTTGAGACCGCAAGCAGAGAAACTATACCTGTCCCCCCCCCAAATCACCTTACTCCACTGTTTATTTGTGCCTTCCCTCTCAACGAAATTATTATCGGTCAGTCAAATTACTAAGGAATTAGATTGTGTTGTCCTCATATATCCTTCGTTTTGTATCTTGCAGGACATTCATACGAGGAGCATAATTGGACGTGGTACTGAGCATAGTGGACTCTATTACGTGGATGCCGTAGAGCACCAAGGCCGGTCTAATCTTGCCACCAGATCGGTTACTAGACAGTTTTGGCTCTGGCACTGCCGGTTAGGACATTCATCATTTAGTTATCTCAAATTCCTTTTTCCAGACCTTTTTTCTTCTCAGTCAAATAATTTGCTGACCTACATTGTAACACTTGCCTCCGGGCAAAACAACCTCGAGCCACATATCGGGCTAATAATACTCGTGTTGATAAAATGTTTTCGTTAGTACATTCATATGTGTGGGGCCCTGCCCCACATCCTACCCCGCTTGGTTTTCGATATTTTGCTATCTTTGTTGATGATTTTTCTAGAATGACATGGTTGTACATCCTGAAAAACAAATCCGATGTTATCACAAAATTCGTGGAATTTCATAAAATGATCACACACAATTCCACACTTCTATTAAAATTCTATGCTCAGACAATGGTGGGGAATACTTTGACGGGGCACTCAAACAATTCTTTTCTGATAATGGTATGATTCATCAAACTTCTTGTCCTGGCACTCCGAAACAAAACGGGGTCGCTGAACGGAAAAATCGCACCCTCCTAGAAATGACCCGAGCTATGATGCTTGATGCCCATGTTCCTCGAGGTTTCTGGCCGGAGGCAGTGTCCACTGCTACGTACCTTAGCAATAGACTTTCTACTTCTATTCTTCAACATCAAACACCACTACAGATGCTGGCTACCCAAACCATGATTTCCTCCGTCCTGACCCTACCACCTAAAGTCTTTGGTTGTACAATCTTCATCCACGTCCCTACCTCACAAAGAATAAAATTTGGCCCCTGTGCTGACAAATGTGCCTTTGTCGGCTATGCCTTTACCCAAAAAGGATACCAGTGTTATAATCCTCGAACTCGTCGTATCCATATAACTATGAATTGTGTTTTCCTTGAAACCGAACCATTTTTTCCATCCAATCTCAGTCTCATGGGGAGATGACTAGTGGTGATACTCTCGATTGGCTGGACACACCACACTTGTCTGTGACTGAATCAACACGGCAAGTAGATGACGCCGACTGCTCAGCATCAATCCACGATAAAGAAGATATCAATCTCATACCAACCAATGATACTCCCCAGATGAATGACTTGCACCAGGTAAACGAGAGTATATACGTTGATAATCCTGATACTAATTCCTTTGAATTGATTGATACAGTCATCTCTCCCACTGACTTATCTGATTTTCATATCTCTCCCATTACCCAAGACACCCCTATGGACTGTACTAACCTCTTTCCAGAGAATCAGGGACATGTACTACCACCGAGGAAGAATAGAGGAATACCACCGGAACGGTATTCTCCTACTAAGATTGCCCACATGGAAAGGTGTATCAGAACCAGCACACAGCTTCTTTACGACTTTGTGTACTGAGAGGATCCCCACACATGGTGGATGAAGCATGTAGCCAGCCTCAGTGGAAAAAGGCTATGGATGTGGAAATGGAAGCACTTAAAATGAATTAGACCTGGGAAAAGTGCCCGCTGCCCAAAGGGAAGAAAACTGTTGGATACAGGTGGGTCTTTACTATTAAATATAGAGCAGATAGAAGTATCGAAAGACACAAAGCCAGACTAGTCGCCAAAGGGTATACCCAGACATACGACATCGATTATTCTGAGACCTTCTCTCCTGTAGCACGAATTGACACTATCCAGGTACTTTTTTCCATTGCTGCTAATAAAAATTGGCCCTTACAGCAATTTGACGTGAAAAATGTTTTTCTACATGGGGAACTGAAAGAGGAGGTGTATATGGAGCCTCCACCGGGGTTTACTAATGAATTTGGGATGCCGGCTGAAGAAAGCACTTTATAGACTGAAACAATCACCACGAGCCTGGTTTGGTCGTTTCACATCCGTCATGAAACAGGATGGATATAAACAAAGCAATACAAACCACACCCTTTTCTTCAAAAAACAGGTTAGTAGTATTACGTGCCTTATTATTTATGTTGATGATATGATTGTCACTGGAAATGATACTAGTGAAATTTCTCGTCTCAGGAATCACTTGTTTACTCAGTTCGAGATGAAGGATCTTGGAGGCCTAAAGTACTTCTTGGGAATTGAGGTGCTGAGATCGTCGGCAGGCATCTATATATCCCAGCGCAAGTGTACCTTGGACTTGTTGACAGAAGTGGGATTACTAGATGAAAAGCCTGTGGATACACCAATGGTTCCAAATCAGAAACTAGAGATTGTTCAGGCAGCTCCACCAGTAGAGCGAGGCCAGTACCAAAGATTGGTTGGAAAGCTAATCTACTTGTCTCACACTCGACCGGATATTGCATAAGCTGTGGGAGTAGTGAGACAGTTCATGCACAGCCAACAGAAACATCATCTTGAAGCAGTTTATCGGATTTTGAGGTATCTCAAGGGCACTCCTGGGGGAGGGATCCTATTTCAGAACCATGGAAACCTAGATATCGAGACATATACCGATGCGGACTGGGCTGGAAATATAGTAGACAGGCGATCCACTTCTGGGTATCTTACTCTGGTTGGAGGGAATCTCGTAACCTGGCGAAGTAAAAAACAGTCTGTGGTTGCCTTGTCTAATGCTGAGGCAGAATTTCGGGGCATTGCAAAAGGGGTCACTGAAGCCTTGTGGTTATGAAAGCTCATGGCGGAACTCGGTTTTCCAGCGAAAGGCCCAACAAGTCTAAAGTGTGATAACAAAGCCTATATCAGTATATCAGAAAACCCAGTCCAACATGACAGGACAAAGCATATTGAGATTGATCGTCACTTCATTAAAGAAAAACTTGACCATGGAGTCATTGCTTTGCCCTTCGTACGGTCAAAGGATCAACTTGCGGACGTACTCACTAAAGTAGTCAGCGGTCGAAGTTTTAAAACTATCTTGGACAAGTTGAATGTCAAAGACCCCACTGTTCAACTTGAGAGAGAGTGTTGAGGATAAGGAAAGAATGGATTCTTACCATATGTAAATAATTAATCCTTACCATACGTAGCATAATTAGATCCTTACCATAGTTAGGAAATTTGATTGATTGATTATTTCCTTGTACGTCTTGTAGTGTAGGCTATAAGTAAGAACGTTGTATATCGAATACATAATCAATGAAAAACACGTTTTACCCATTTGAACATCCTTAACTCCATTAGAAATAGAAAACTCTATTGCTACTAAAAAGAATATTACACCTTAATCATGAGACACAAATTGCATCAAGACCATACCTGTCATTATATTAATCGAGGACCAGACAGCTGCAGGATCTACATACGCGAAACAGATTCAGGAGCCATTAATTACACTTATAAATTCCAGCAGGTATCAACTTCGGATGCAATTTTGGACAGATAGCTCAAAGAAGAAAGCTAAGGAAGAAAATGATCTTTTTAAAAAAAACTGTGTTTCTGGAAGTACGATATCCACGCACTTAGGCAAGATCCATTGGTCAATTACTATGTTAACTTACATGGAATAAATTGATCATGTCAACAAGTAGAGAATCACCAAGATATTTCATGTTGATGGGAATATGGCAATATCCACAAACAATATCCACAAGCATCCAGGCGAAAAAGGGAACGGAGAAAAAAAGAAATATACTGGCATAGTTTTACTGAGGTAATTATTAACATTCTCTTCCTTGGAGGTCTGCATAATAGTCTTTTTAAATATTCATCATGTTACTCACTATTTTCAGGTAACATCCCAAAATAGCTAGGGTATACCAAATATTCTGCTCTTTCTCCTACTAGAAACAAAACTTTGTTGATCTCACGCAAGACCAGTAGAGTCAGACGTGCATCTAGCTGCACTGCTTCAATTTCCCCCTGAATACGTGACCTATCCTTCGGACATGTTCTCAGGAGGGAACATTACCACGACTAGACATTGGTGTAGAATTTATGAAGAACAAACATATTGTATGTTATCCCATCTTAGTTTCAATGTACAAATGATGCTCCTTATATAAGGGAGCAAGCATTAGTCTCTAGCGGATAGAAAAGTACCAACGGATATATTTTCCTATTATCACAAAATTAGTGATATTTGACCTATTTGTATTTATAACTGTATAATACATGTGTGTAAATGTATTTTATAAGTGTACAATTTATTTTCATGTATATGGTATGTATATGTATACGGTGTATTTATATACTCTCCCTCAAGCTTGATGTATATGTTGTATACAACCAAGCTTGACAATGAGTGTCTGAGATATTCTTGCAGTCATTGGTTTGATGAAGATATTTGCAATTTGGTTACTTGACGAGACATATTCAATCTTCATAGCCTATATCTTTAAAAAAAATGTATGCTTCTTACTCTGATATTCCTTGACTTAGTACAATCCTCGTGTACCCAAAAAAGGCTTAAGGTACACCTGAAAGTTTATTAGTAATCACATACAGATTAATAACAGTTTAAAATATAAATATAGAAATATGAACTTGTGGGACATATTAATAACAGTGTAAATATAAATATTAGATGGACTCTTTGTTTTGCAAGCTGAAGAAAAAAAGAAAAGACAAGAAACAAGCTGAATCCTTAAAGACATATCATGTTCAAGTGTAGAATCTAATAAGGATCTGATTCTGTTACGGCATAACAGATTAGAACATCCTAATTTTTGTACTTGAAAAAGCTTATGCCTGAACTTTTTGTATTAGTGGATTTAAATGAAATACAATCTGATATTTATCAGTTAGCTAAGCATACTAAGACTAACTATCATGCTTGGCAGTTCAAATTCAATAAACCTTTTAATTTGATTCACTCTGATATCTGGGGTCCATCTATAATATTTCATATCAATTGAGCAAGATGATTTATTACTTTTGTGGATGATCATATATACAAGTTTAACTTGGGTATATCTAATGAAACATAAATCTTAAGTGGGACATATCTTCAGGAACTTCACCAACCTTATAAAAAATCAGTTTTGAACCATGATAAAAGCATTAAGGTTTGATAATATACTAGAATACTTAGATAGATCAATTAAAGTGTTTATGAATGAAAATAGAATTCATCATCATACTGCATGTGTTTATACTCCACGATAAAATGGAGTTTTAGGAAAGAGAAACAAACATGTGTTAAAAGTTATAAGATCCTTAATGTTGACTATAAATGTAACTAAGTGTTATTGGGATGAAGCGGTAACAACTGTAGCCTATTTAGTCAATAAGATAACATCCGTAGTTTTATCATTCAAGACACTCAGACAAGCTTTCCTGGAGTCATTTTCTGAAACTAATTTACTGTATGTAATATCTTTTAAGCTGTTCGGATGTACATCTTATGTTCATATACAACCACATAACAAAAATAAATTAGATCACAAATTTGCCAGATGTATATTCCTTGGTTATTCATGCAATCAAAGGGTTATAAATGTTATTGTCCAGTTACTAAGAGAATGTTTATAACCTTGGATGTTACATTTGATGAAGGTAGACCTTACTACTCAAAATAACATGGAGAGAACAATAATTTATCTATACCTGATAGTTACTGGATTATAATTGATATTGTTAGAACACGTCAGTAACTTTTGAAACACAAATAGAACAGACTAATCAGAACCAAAGTAAACTCGCCTATATCCAGAACCAGGTGGATTATAGGCGTATTGCTCTGAGAAATAGTGTAAGAGAATGTAGAAAAAGTTTCTATCCATTATATGATGTTCTAGAATATAAAAAACTTAATTCACTCTATAAGGCTTTCATTGGTAAACTAGATTCTCAAACTATACCAGAGAATATTCAGGAGGCAATAGGAAAACCTCGTTGCGAAATTCGCTGTGGAAGAGGAAATTGAATGCCTTAATTAAGAACAAAACTTAGGAACTTGTTCCTGCGGCTCCAGGGATAACACCTGTAGGATGTAAGTGGATATTCTCTATTAAGTACAATATAGATGGGTTAATCAATTGTATACAAGGCAAGGTTGGTTGCCAAATGATTTACTCAAACCTATGGTCTGGACTATCAACAAACATTTGCACATAGTGTTAAACTTAATATGAAAATTATGTTTTCTATTGTTGTAAACCTAGTCTGGCCTCTACTTCAGTCAGACATTGAAAATACATTCATAAATAGTGATCTAAAGGACAAAGTATATATGGACATTCCCCCTGATATAACAACGATCAGAATAGACAACAAGTATGTAGATTACTGAAATCCCTTTATGGTTTGCAACAGCTCCTAGAACTTGATTTATGAGATTTATTAATGATGTTGTAAACTATGGATTCAAGCAAGCTCAAAGAGATCATACACTTTTCACAAGGTCCTCAGAGACAGGGAGTGTTAATATGCTCCTTGTATATATAGATGATATTGTCTTCACAATCAATAAGTTACAAGCCATTAAGACTATAAAAGAACAACTATCTCTAGAATTTGAGGTTAAAGACTTAGGACAACTAGGGTATTTCCTAGGGATGAAAGTAGCTAGGGCTAAAGAAAAATTAATAATTTACTAGAGGAAATACATTATTGACTTGCTGCAAGAGACATGTATGTTGCACTAAGGGCACATCTAAAGTGACCATTTATAAGGTGGCCAAATTAGTTCAAATGTCCAATGTGGTATTCCTCCATAAGGGTGATGTGGCCTCCTAAGAATAGGACACATCACTCCTTAAATCATGTTTTTCCATCTATTTTGAGCATGAATTTCTCATTCACCCGGTATCGTAATTGAGTGATTTCAAAGCCTAAAATTAACTAATCGTTACGTAGATAATTAAGGACCTATTAGTTTTCGATTTTCATTAATGAAAACTAATCATAATTAAGCTCAAAGTATGTTGCTTAACCAAGTTTGCAACTTTCCTTAATGGGCCAAAGCCCAAACTTTCAATATATCCAACAATCCCTCACATGAATGGAAATTAATGCAAATGCAGACTCTAAGGAGAAGTCAGACAAGAAAATGTTGCATCAGAAGAGGTAGCTTCTGGCTTTGAATCTTTCATAGTGATGTATCATCGAATTCACTCGGCTAATTAGTGACTTGATGTCTTGAACCAGTCAGCCTTTGTTGTGAACCTAGACAACGATACTCACACAACATTTCCTTTAACACCCTTTTTGTTCTCATGGTTGTGTTCGTTTTGGTCATGAACAACCTGGTTTCAGAAAGTGTTTTAGAGAAATCTTGCCTCACAGAGTTCTCATAGAAGCGGCTCCACTTCACACTTACATAGGTGATTCCTATCAAAAGCATTCTACCATATCCCACTTGACGTATCAAGATATAGGACATCATTAAAAGTCTTAGCTTACCCTAAATATTCTCTGCAGATAGCACTTTATGTAACAGGAATGAGCAAGTGTTATACTGAAACTTCATAACTTAGTTGTCCTATTTAACCAAGATTTTGGGATCTCCAGTCAACAAGGTTTGGTTACCATTACAAAGATTCTTGCACTATAGGCTTAAGTCCCATTCCGTTTGTCAATTTTAACATCTGATCTCTAGGCAAGCCTTTTGTAAGCGGATCTGCCAGATTCTCTATTGATTTTATGTAATCAATGGAAATCACACCATTAGAGATAAACTGTTTAATGGTGTTATGTCTCCGACGTATGTGTCGTGACTTACCGTTGTAGATGCTGCTTTGAGCTCTTCCTATAGCTGATTGATTATCACAGTGTATGCTAATAGGAGCGATCGGCTTAGGCCAGCATGGAACATCTTCTAAGAAATTTCGAAGCCATTCAGCCTCTTCCCAGCTTTGTCCAGTGCGATAAACTTAGCTTCCATGGTGGACCGAGCTATGCACGTCTGTTTTGTGGATTTCAACGACACAGCAACACCACCAACAGTGAATAAGTATCCACTGGTGGACTTTGAGTCTTTACTATCTGATATCCAATTTGCATCGCAATATCCTTCTAATACTGCTAGATATCTCGTGTAATGTAATCCAAGGTTCATTGGGTATTTCAGGTACCTCATCACTCTATTTAGAGCTTTCCAATGATCATCACTTAGATTACTGGTAAACCTACTCAATTTGTTTACTGAACAACCTAAGTCTGGTCTTGTATAATTTGTTATGTACATCAGACTCCCGATTACCTGCGAGTATTTTAATTGAGCTACAGGTTCGCCTCGGTTCTTCCTTAGGTGTATACTTAAGTAAAGTGGGGTCTTTATTGGTTTTGTATCAAACATATTGAATCGTTTGAGAACAGATTCAATGTAATGAGTTTGCGTCATAACAAGACCATCAGTTATCCGAGAAATTTTAATTCCTAGAATAACATTGACAACGCCCATATCCTTCATATCAAAATTCCATGTTAACATCTTCTTTGTATTTAAGATGATGTCACGAGTACTATCCATGATTAGCATGTCGTCTGCATAGAGACATACTATCACATAGGCGTTTGGTGTGCTCTTGATGTATACACACTTGTCACACTCGTTGATCCTGAAGTCGTTTAACATCATTACCTCATCAAACTTTAAATGCTATTGCTTGGGGTGCTTGTTTAAGTCCGTACAGAGACTTAACAAGTCTACACACTTTCTTTTCTTGTCACGGGACGACGAACCCTTCGGGTTGTTCCATATAAATTTCTTCCTCTAAGTCACCATTCAGAAAGACAGTCTTCACATCCATTTGATGGATTTCTAAGTTGTAGACTGCATCAATAGCCACTAGCATCCTGATGGAAGTGATCCTAGTCACTGGTGAGTAGGTACCAAAGAAGTCAAATCCTTCTTTCTGTCTGTAGCCCTTGGCTACCAACCTAGCCTTGTACTTGTCAATAAATCCATCTTCTTTCAATTTTTTTCCTAAAAATCCACTTGCATCCGAGTGGTTTACTTCCTGGAGGAAGATCCACCAACTCCCAAGTGTGATTTTGAAGAATAAAATATATCTCACTATTTACTGCCTCTTTCCAGAAAGGAGCTTCTGGAGTTGTCATTGCCTTAGAGAAAGATCTTGGCTCGTTTTCTACCATGTAGGTTAGAAAATCTGATCCAAAAAATGTCGGTATTTTGGCTCGTTTGCTTTGACGAGGTTCCTCAATTTCTTGAGGGGTCGTCTCACGCACTCGCTTACTAGTGCTAGCTTCTTCACTGTTTTTGTCTTTCTTCGGAAAGACATTTTCAAAGAACACTGCATTCCTCGAATCCATGGCAACATTTTCATATATCTCGAGAATGTCCGATTTGTGCACTAAGAAACGATATACACTACTATTTGTTGCATAACCTATGAATATGCAATCAATTGTTTTAGGCCCGATTCTCACTTGTCTTGGTTTAGGTACAGCAAACTTCGCCAGACACCTACACACTTTCAAGTATTTGTAGCTAGGCTTATAGCCCTTCTAAAGTTCATATGGGGTTTTATCTATCTTTTTAGACGGAATTCTATTTAAAATGAAGTTGGCAGAGAGAATTGCTTTCCCCCCACAAGGTCTGAGGTAAACCCGAACTTATCAACATAGCATTCACCATTTCCTTTAGAGTACAGTTTTTGCGTTCTGCAATACCATTAGATTGAGGTGAATATGGTGCAGTGGTTTGATAAATAATGCCATGTTCTGAACAGAATTCATTAACGATGCGTCATATACCCCGCCTCTATCACTTCGAATTGTTTTAGTTCGTTTGCTAAGTTGATTCTCAACTTCATTCTTATAATCTTTAAAAGCATCAATGGCCTCATCTTTGCTACTTGGCAAATAAACATAACAATATCTAGTGCAATCGTCGATAAAAGTTACAAAGTACTTTTTACCTCCTCTTGTTTGCACAAACTTTAATTCACACATGTCTGTATGAATTAAATCCAAGGGTTCATTGTTTCATTCCGTTGAAGGAAATGGCGCTTTTGCCATTTTTGCTTCAACACATATTTGGCCTTTTTCATTATTATTAAAGTCCAGTTTGGGTAATAAGTCAAGGTTAATCATTCGTTGTATTGACTTATAATTAACATGTCCCAAACGAAAATGACATAAACAAGAAACTCAAGCATGTAAGCAGAAGAGGAAACAATTTTATTAGCCTCATTGGACGCAACTTTCTTGGGTACAATCGTCATAACATTCAATTTAAACATGTTATCAGTAAGGTACCCATTTCTCAAATACAAGCCATTCTTAGAAAGAGTAAATTTGTTTGCCTCAAAAACTAGTCTGAAACCATGACTGACTAGTAGAGCGCCAGATACCAAGTTCTTCCAGATGTCAGGAACATGCAACACATTCTGCAGGGTCAGCTCCCTTCCTGAGGTCAGTTTCAGAACCACCTTGTCCGATCCTTCAATCTTCGAGCTGTCAGAGTTTTCCATGATGAGTTGTTCATTATTTGTTGTGGGTACATAATCATTGAACATTGTCCTGTTGGCACATACATGTCGAGTGGCCCCTGTGTCCACCCACTATTCACGCGGATTCCCCACTGCATTGCATTCAGTCACCACTGCGCAGAGATTTGGATCTTCCACTGTGCCGACCAGATTTGATTTTGCTTTTTGTTTGATTTTGATTCTTGTTGGGCTTATGACAGTCACTACTGCGGTGTCCCGGTTTTCCACAGTTATAACACTTACTAGTGAACTTCTTTGCAATCTCCTTGCCCTTGACGTTCACGCCCAAAGTGTTATTCTTATTTTTGTTCTTTGCCTTAGCAACATGAGCATTGGCTTGACTAGAGTGATAGGTTGGCTTTCTCTCGGCACGACGATTGTCCTCCTCTATCCGAAGCCGGACAATCAAATCTTCCATCTTCATTTCTTTTCGCTTGTGCTTGAGATAACTCTTAAATTCCCTCCACGAAGGAGGTAGCTTCTCAATCACAGCCGCAACTTGGAAAGATTCAGTGAGCGTCATGCCCTCCTCTTCCATTTCAGATACCAACATCTGTATTTCTTCAACCTGCGAAATGACAATTTTGGAATCTAGTATTTTATAGTCGAGAAATTTACCAACTATTAACTTTTTCGTGCCAGCAACTTTTGTGCGATACTTTTTATCTAAAGCCAACCACAATGCTTTTGTAGTTTTATAAGTACCAAACACGCCATAGATAGTATTATCCAGGCAACTCAGAATGAGATTCAAACAACAGAAATTATTGTACGCCCATGCTTCAGCACCCAAGGCATTCTGTATGTTCTGATTTTGATCCTCCACAGGTTCTACCCCTGGTGGATCTTCGCTCAGATCTTGGCCAAGCCCAGTGCTGTGAGATAGAACAACATCTTTTGCTGCCATCTCTTGAAGAAACTGCCCGCAAATTTTTCCGGCTTCTCCACATGTGCAGCTGTGGCAGCAGGATTCATCTAAGGCCCTCCGCTAGGTGCCAGAGGAACTATGTTGAACGGCACACCAGCAGCAGCAACATTATTGGTCCCGTCAGGTGCAGACACGGAGTGTGCACCATTAAAGCCTTGAACAGAGTTTGAGCTTTCGTTTTCCATTCCTGTTTAGTTCGATCAAAACGTACAGATCAGAACAGTGTCGGATATAAGAAATGGGTAGAGACAGACTGCAAATCAGTATGAACACTGGTTTGCGTACAAAATTAGAAGAATAGTACAGAAATTAATTGAATTGGAATACGTCTTAAGATTGTTGGATACAATCAATCTTATACCAAGACGCAACCGTTCGGTGTGTGTGTATGAAAACAGTAGACAGTAATTCAAACCCGAGGCGAGTCGAGGACTCTGTCCTTAAGACATATTGTTCCGATATACTATGCGCAACCGGCGTTAGCAATCGTCTCTCATGATACAACGGGTACCTGTTCAGTTGAGCGGCACTGCTGAACTTGAACTACAGCGAACCTTCGAGTGTCCTGACTTCTCTTGGACGTGATGCAGAAAGTATGAAGAAGAATACAAAATCAGAAGATGAGTGTGTGTTCAGATTGCACACCATCCTCTCTTTATATAGAGGGATCGGTTGCAAATCGGTTTTCCCAGAAGGAATCGTGGCCGTCGGATCACAACCGTAGATCGACTAGAGCCGTCAGATGAAAACCTCCCGGCGGTTTTGGAAGGTTTAAATTACAGCCGTTAGATGGAAAACCAAAATACAGGATTAAACCTGGAGTGTTAGATGAAAACCACATTCGGTTGAGCGGTTAGGTCAGTTTGAATTTTATCCGTTGGATCAAAGCTGAACCTTCCGCCACCATTAGATCAAAACCATTTGATCTTATAGATTTAGGAGGAGACTGTTTGATTCAAATTAAAACATAACCGTTCGATTTAAACAATAACTGAATGTTTGATTTAAATTAAACACAATCGAACGTCTGATTTAAACTTAACCGCGTTTAAGAAGACCGGAATTAGAGAGCATTTGGGCCGCTGCACAGCTAGGCCTGAAGCCTTTAACTATTTACAAAAAATAATTAATCCAAAAACCCAAAATAAATTTCCTCCAAAAAGATAGGAACCGGCCCGGTCCACGAGCCCACGTGCCCACGAGCCCGAGCCTAAGCCGAGCAGGCCGGCAGGGAGAAAGGTGGCCGCGCGCACGTGCGTGCACGCGTGTGACGCTTTTTAGGTCTTTCCTCCGGTCAAAAACTTCTCATGCCCTAAGGGCACATCTAAAGTGACCATTTATAAGGAGGCCAAATTAGTTCAAATGTCCAATGTGGTATTCCTCCATAAGGGTAATGTGGCCTCCTAAGAATAGGACGCATCACTCCTTAAATCATGTTTTTCCATCTACTTTGAGTATTAATTTCTCATTCACCCGGTATCGCAATTGAGTAATTCCAAAACCTAAAATTAACTAATCGTTACGTAGATAATTAAAGACCTATTAGTTTTTGATTTTAATTAACGAAAACTAATCATAATTAAGCTCAAAGTATGTTGCTTAACCAAGTTTGTAACTTTCCTTAATGGGCCAAAGCCCAAACTTCCAATATATTCATCAATCCCCCATATGAATGGAAATTAATGCAAATGCATACTCTAAGGAGAAGTCAGACAAGAAAATGTTGCATCAGAAGAGGTAGCTTCTGGTTTTGAACCTTTCATAGTGATGTATCATCGAATCACTCGGCTAATTAGTCACTTGATTTCTTGAACCAGTTAGCCTTTGCTGTGAACCTAGACAACGATACTCACACAACATTTCCTTTAACACCCTTTTGGTTCTCATGGTTGTGTTTGTTTTGGTCATGAACAACCTAGTTTCAGAAAGTGTTTTAGAGAAATCTTGCCTCACAGAGTTCTCATAGAAGCGGCTCCACTTCACACTTACATAGGTGATTCCTATCAAGAGCCTTCTGCCATACCCCACTTGACGTATCAAGATATAGGACATCATTAAAAGCCTTAGTTTACCCTAAATATTCTCCGCAGACAGCACTTTATGTAACAGGAATGAGCAAATGCTATACTGAAACTTCATAACTTAGTTGTCCTATTTAACCAAGATTCTGGGATCTCCAGTCAACAAGGTTTGGTTACCATTACAAAGATTCTTGCACTATAGGATTAAGTCTCATTCCGTTTGTCAATTTTAACATCTGATCTCTAGGCAAGCCTTTTGTAAGCGGATCCGCCAGATTCTCCATTGATTTTATGTAATCAATGGAAATCACGCCATTAGAGATCAACTGTTTAATGGTGTTATGTCTCCGACGTATGTGTCGTGACTTACCGTTGTAGTGCTGCTTTGAGCTCTTCCTATAGCTGATTGACTATCACATTGTATGCTAATAGGAGCGATCGGCTTAGGCCAGCATGGAACATCTTCTAGGAAATTTCGAAGCCATTCAGCCTCTTCCCAGATTTGTCTAGTGCTATAAACTTAGCTTCCATAGTGGACCGAGCTATGCACGTCTGTTTTGTGGATTTCAACGACACAGCAATACCACCAACAGTGAATAAGTATCCACTGGTGGACTTTGAGTCTTGACTATATAATATACAATTTGCATCGCAATATCCTTCTAATACTGCTATATATCTTGTGTATTGTAATCCAAGGTTCATTGTGTATTTCATGTATGTCATCACTCCATTTAGAGCTTTCCAATGATCATAACTTAGATTACTGATAAACCTGCTCAATTTGTTTACTGAACAAGCTAAGTCTGGTCTTGTACCATTTCTTATGTACATCAGACTCCCGATTACCTGCGAGTATTTTAATTGAGCTACAGGTTCGCCTCGGTTCTTCTTTAGGTGTATACTTAAATAAAGTTGGGTCTTTATTGTTTTGTATCAAACATATTGAATCGTTTGAGAACAGATTCAATATAATGAGTTTGCGTCATAACAAGACCATCAGTTATCCGAGAAATTTTAATTACTAGAATAACGTTGGCAACCCCCATATCCTTCATATCAAAATTCCGCGTTAACGTCTTCTTTGTACTTAAGATGATGTCACGAGTACTGCCCATGATTAGCATGTCGTCTACATAGAGACATACTATCACATAGGCATTTGGTGTGCTCTTGATGTATACACACTTGTCACACTCGTTGATCCTGAAGCCGTTTGACATCATTACCTGATCAAACATTAAATGTCATTGCTTAGGTGCTTGTTTAAGTCCGTACAGAGACTTAACAAGTCTACACACTTTCTTTTCTTGTCCTGGGATGACGAACCCTTCGGGTTGTTCCATATAAATTTCTTCCTCTAACTCACCATTCAGAAAGGCAGTCTTCATATCCATTTGGGTCGCTGCGCTGCTAGGCCTGAGCCTTTAACTATTTACAAAAAATAATTAATCCAAAAGGCTCTAAATTCAAAAAAATCTTGTCGAATTTAAATTTTGCAAGGTGTAAAATTATCACTCTTTATTGTGATGTTTTTGTCTTTAGTTTAATGGGCAAGTTTGTGTCTCTCTTTAGAGGTCAACAGAACTATATCGAGCTGTGTAGAGATTTGTACCACAATTGAGATGTAAATCGATGGATGTCTTCCAATAAATAGAGACTTGAGATAGAAACTCCACACAACCTTTTCATAGTCAGAATTGAACAATTACAACATCAATTAGAAGACAGTTAGCTCCAAAATGTATTGGGCTTTTTTTCTATTAGATGATATCTCTGAGCTTAAGGGTGTTAACGAACCGAGCCAAACCGAATACTAGACTTTCAAATTCAGATTCGTTTAGTTAAACGAACTGTTTGGCTCGGTTCATTTAGCTAAAAGAACTTTAAAATTGGTTTGAATTCAGCTCGATAACCTTATAACTGCTTAAATGAACCGTACAGTTCGCGAATATTTTAGCTCGTTTAACTAAACGAACCCGAATATCTGTTCGAATTCGGCTTGTTAACAAATAATTATCGAACGACTACGAACCGAACACGAACCGAACTTGAACAGTTCGAGAACTATTCGGTTCGTTCAACAACCCTATTTGGACCTTTGTGTATGTCTTTCTCTTATCACTTTATAGCATAGTGATTTGTATTTTTTGAATATGCACTGACGTATTTATGCATTGGCATGTGTTATAACACATATTATGTTTATCTATTCCCTCTATCTACATTTGTTGAAAAATTAATTACAATGATATTTTTTAAGTTAATTATAATAATATTTTTAGATACATATTGAAAAATAAAATATGATAATATTTTTGTGAGACACGGACTAATATATATTTGCATGTGATATACCAAATACAGTTAAAAACCATATTAAACAAAAACGAATAAATAAGAGAAGGCCGGATGGTCCGAAAGGCCTTTGCGATAAGAATGAGTACATTTCATAACCCAAACGAAAACCTAAATCCGTACCCGTTTTCTTCGAATCAACATCACAACCCGCAAAATTCTCCCGCTTCGGATTCAAAGCTTCCAACGTACGATGAAGTTTCAAAGTTCTTCTCCTTGCCACTCTCCGACGCAGCTGATTCGCTCGGTATACCTCCTCATTTTCCTTTTTTACTTTATTTTTCTGTAATGTATATAATAACGCATTAACTTTAGTTACTTTTCTGAAATATAATGTAAGGCGCCTCAATTTCATGATACAAAGATGAATTTTCCTTGTGACCCTTGGATTTACTCGATACACTGAGTTAAAGGGTCTGCTTTATTGACTGATTATTTGTAAGAAAAGAAGACGAAGCACCCCCGATAAAAGTAAAGAAAAGCACTTTGATTTGATGGGATGCTTATTTATGTTCCCTTTCACACGGTTGCATACACTTTTGGTTGATTAATTAAGCGTACAAACTATATCTTCCGGCAAAAAGTCAAGAACTTTGAGCATCTGGGTTGATTTTGTGAAAGATTTACGTGTCTTGGGATTATGGTCTTTGAATGAGAAGTGTGTGAAACTATTTATAAGTGGGCTGGATCATGTAAGCCGTTGTAATTGACGATTAGAGGGGAGAGGAATGAATTAAATGTGTTTCTTGAACTCTATATTTTGCAGGTATTTCTATAGGTGCTTTGAAGAAAATATGCTACGATAATGGTTTAGTGAGGTGGCCATATCGAAAGGTTTGGAGATTTGTTTATATTCAGTTTTACTTTGTAGTTCAGTATCAATATTGAAGTATTTGCACCTCAGATCACATCAGATATTACGGGACTGTCCAGGGCTGTAACCTTCTAGGAAAAAATTGAATCATTTTTAATGAAGATTTTATGCTTCCATAGACGATATGTGTATTAACTGTGAGAGTGTTCATGGCTGGTGCTTCAAGAATTTGTGGCTTTTTTTGCTCCAGCTGGAATGCTTGAACTGATTCCTTTTGTCTGAATGTCCAGATTCTAGCTGGAAAGAGTATTGAAGAAATCAAAGAGGAAGCTGCTCGGGAAAAGGACAAGCATGTTAAGGATTTGTGAGTGCTCTCGGAATCTCTTGCTCTTTTCCATGACTCTTGACGCTGTGTGATGAACTACTTTGTGGAGACTAATAAATATCTCAGGTTGCAAAATTCCAATGTGTTGAGGATTTATCTTTGAGATGCTCTTAGTATATGACTAAGGAACTGCTGGAATCTGTATTTCTATCTGCTGTACTATTTGAATTATCTAAAGGCTTTGAACAATATGATTTTACATTGTGAAACTAATACTTTTGTACCTACGTCAATAATGGAAATCAAGTAGCGTGTATGTGATTAATGAAAGAGGACTTTGAGTGATTCATTTCTTTGTGATGTATGGTGTGCCAAAGCATCTAGTGTCTAATGTGCCAAGTATCATACTGCTTCCTATACAAGCTTTTCTGTGGCATCTGACTGTTCCCTGATATTGGTATAAGAGGTTGAATCACAGCTTAAATCTTTTCTTTAGTATGCCCGGAGAGTTTGAAGTTCTTTAGGTATCTCAACAGACTGAAACGCCAAAACTGGTCTGGAGCATTGGGCCAAAATTGGCAAATGTTCCTTGAATGAAGGATCACAACGAATTCTATTAAGAGATATTTGTGAGTCTTGGTATGCAATAATCACGGGAAGGACATACAATAGAATGCATTCCTTGTTGGTCGTGCTTCCTTTTTTCAGAAATTGTAGAAGTACCATCATCTGGCTCAACCCTCTCTCTCTCCTAGCAAGCTGACTCTTCTGTAGCAAGTTATTCCTCTTCCTCTCCTATTCAGTATCAGCCGAAATTCTTCTATAGTCTCTTTTCATCTACATCTTACACTTCTGTTTCTTCTCCTCAAAAATAATTTGTAGCATACTCTTACTACGAATCCCCCTCACCCCCCCCCCCCCCCCAAGCCGAAGGGAAAAAAAAATAAAAGTCACATCTCTACTATCAACGTGTGTGATTCTCTTCTTACAACCATACACTAGTCTCATGTTGTTGCTTTGCCTTTCTTCGTTTCTCGTTTGTTATACCAAAAAAAAGTTGTTTTTGGAAGATCCTAGTATCGAAAAAAGAGTTGCAAGTAACATAAACCTGTTGTTGGATATTTCTATTCTTTAAAAGGAGAAAATAAGGCCATTCCAAGCAGAGATCTTCTTTGGGAACTTCAAATCATGATTGAGGTACTCCTTGCTTATAACAGAAATCCCAGCCTGGTGCAGCATAATGCCTGCATGGGCATTTCCGGGAGATGGTCTGAGTGATTTTTGACCCTATTATGTGCAACAATAACATTTATCTGCAACTCAAAACTTGTGGCAGGTTACACGGAGACCACTTTCACCATTGCTCAATAAATTTTGTGAATAAGCTGCAACTTGTCTACACTACAACGACAGCAACAACAACAACAACATTATCTCATTGCCTTAAAGGCTCCCGCCTGTGGCGGGGTAATAGGGATTCGGGTGTACGCAACCTTATCTATGTATTGAAAACACACAGAGGTTGTTTTCAGATGACCCATGATGAAAATTGCGTCAAGTTGTGTCGGTCAAATGCGACTTTACTTACAAAAAAAAAGATTGACTGCTGCTTCACAATACAAGAAGCGTAGTATTTGAAGATTTGCTCAATTCCCTTGTTTGATATTGTGAGGTATGCCTCTGTAGGACTGTTGCTCCTTGGAGCTTCTTTTATTTCCTTTCTTTTCACATTGGGTGTTGATTGTCGTAGTTACCTGGGCCATATAGCTCTTGTTTTTAAAGCATGCGTTACAATTGGCTGCGCTTCTTATATTGTGAAGTAGCAGTTGATTGACACAGCTTGTCGCAATTTTCATTATGGGTCATTGGAAAACAACCTCTATGTGTTGCCAACACATGAGTATAGTTGCGTACATCCGTTCTCCCCATTACCTCGCCATAGGCAGGAGTCTCTAAGGCAATGGAGTAATGTTGTTGTTGTTGCTGTTTTAAAGCATGTGTTACAATATATAGAATATTGATTGATATACCAAGTTGGGAATGTGTAGGGGGGTGGTTGGTGCGCAAAGTAGCAATGTTATTGCAAGGAGTAATTGAAAAAGTAGGTTAAGGATATTTCATCCATTGTTCTTCTTTTATTAATAATTGAGTTTTTATGATTTTATTTTCTTTTCCTTTCCTCCGGCTCTCTTTCTCCCTCCCCTAACTCCGTTTTCTCTTTCTTTCCCAAGGATAGCATTGAGGTGCTTGAGAAAGATACGCGTATACTGGCTCGCACAAGCAGTATTTAGCAAAACTTTCTGCTATTTATGTTACAGAATGGACTTCACAAAATCCTGTTTACCTACCAGTTCAGGAATCGTTTTAATTATTATGTTCAATATCTACAAACAAAAACACTTCGCTGAACTGAAATTTGTCAATTTGTATAGACACAATAGTTTGGGGTCGTAAGAAACTGGGAGGACTCAATTTGCGCAGTGGCTACTTATTACATCTATATGTTAAATGAGTAACTTATCTAAATCAAGAAGAGCAATAATCTTCATAGGAGGATGCACAAATATATCAGCCAGTTTGGCTTGGTATTGCGAATGTATCATCTGCTTGACTTTGTCTCTCTCAGGAATAATGCCTGTACAAGACTTATGTGAAATTAACTAGGTTGAATGGTCAGGAATAATGCTCGACTTTGTCTCTCTGAGGAATAATGTCTCTCTCCGGAATAATGCCTGTACAAGACTTTGTATCATCTACTTGATATGTCTGTGGAGGCTTTTTTTTCTTTTCTTTTTTTTTTTGGGTGTTTTAAGTGGAAGGTTGGCTCATATGACTGCTGTTTTCGTGATCTACAAAGGCATGTTTCGTTCTCCTTGCAAAATCAAATGAATCGGACTTGATGGACAATAAATCCTGTTACAATACTTTTCTTCGCCTTTGGAATTGGCATGACTGCTCTGCTTTTTTTTTTTTTTTTCCTCAATGGTTTCCAGATAACCTTTTTGTTCTTTAGGGGATATATGTTGGGTCTGACGTGCCCCTTTGCTTGGTTATAGACTTGCCTTTCTTAAAGTCGAATCATGCAATTACAACATCATTTGGCGAACTGTAATTTGTAACTCTTTTCCTGGTTTTTCTGCTAGTGACATCTTCATATTTGATATTGCTTAATGTTCCTTTTCTTCTTGTTGGACTTGGATGTTTGTAGTAGGGCCTCTCAGGTTGAGGATAAATCAGCCGGTTCCATGCAGCACTTGTCAAAATCGGCACTGGTGATGCAGCATCAAGGAAACAAGAATCTGCATACATCAAACACTCAGAAATTGCCTGTATCAAACATGCCAAAAGGAACTCCAGTCAGTTTGGATGAATTCAAGTACGGATTTCCATCTGAAGGCTTGTCTACTGTTTCATATAAGTGGTGGGGAAACAGTGATTCTAGTGACACTGAGGGCGATAAAAAGAATGGTGGGAAAGAAATTCAAGGAAACAACCAAACCCCTACGAAATCTGATGCAT
This sequence comes from Eustoma russellianum, assembly GCA_036186865.1. NCBI lineage: Eukaryota > Viridiplantae > Streptophyta > Magnoliopsida > Gentianales > Gentianaceae > Eustoma > Eustoma russellianum. Next base: position 15,887,619 of record AP025048.1, on the reverse strand, counting down.
CATCAGTGGTGAGCATAGAAAAGAATCAAGATACAACAGAAAGTAGCAACCTAGATCCCCCAGGAACAGATTCATTATCTGCTTTGAGAAAAAGGGCTGTAAAGGAAGGTCAAGAAGCTTTGAAACTTGGGATTCGCCGTAGGTTTAATCTGAACAAGCTCGACGCGAAGCAAAAGGCTGCACTTCTTCAGGTATTCAAATCGTCGCTGCCTTCACAATGGATGAATGAGTCATGTTGATCTTTGAAGCTGAACTACCTTAACTATAGATGGTTCTTACTGCAACGTCAGTTACCCTCTTCCTCTTTACCACCCCCCCCCCCAACCCCTTTCTTTCCTTCCACCAATCAAAATATCCAGTATGTATGCTATGTAGTATGAAAACTAAGAGAATGCTGTGATTATGGTTTAGCAATATGAATTGAAAGCTCATGTCTTCCAGGATGGCTCCATATTTTGTTTATATTCAAGAATTGTACTTATTTTAGCTATGCTGTCAGTGTAAAATCTTGGCAACTATTAGAAACAAGAACAAATTGGCTTATGACGAAGGTTGTTCAATGTGATGATTGCCTGGAAGTTGATAAAATTTCATACATGACATTGAGTAGCCGTGGAGATAGTCTTTGCTTGGTCTTTGATGTGGCCAGCTAAAGCATATTTTAAGGAGATAAATACTAGATGATGCGTGGTTCTCACTTCTCGTACTTGATGCCTAACAACTGTACTTCATCACTAGACCTTGTGAAATTTCACACAGTTGGCAAAGGATACAACAAAATTCTCCTCTATCAAGACTGAAGAAATTTGAATCATACATCAAGAAAACTGCAACCCTAATATATGCATATATTAATTGCATGTACCTTATGAACTAAATCTCAAGTTGCAAAATTTTCTCGGTCTTTTTTTTCGTCTGTTTTACTATTATGGACATTGGGGGGGGGGGGGGGGGGGGGGAAATGTATAAATAAATTATTCACTCAAACATTTGCAACTTGGTGTTTTCTCTTCTTTTTTTTTTGGAAAAAAAAAAAGAAGCAATTTGCAACAACGGTTTAGCTGACACAAAAGATTTTTTAAAAAAAAAGACAATAAATGCGAACTTTGGTTGTCAATAGAATATATAGTGATATTAATCCATAGGTGAGTTTGAATTTATAAGTTATAATATTGATTTAATATGATGCAGATGTGTGAGAGTGCCGTTAAGGTTTTTGTTAATTTGGCACAAGCAGGTGGTGTCGAACTTAAATTCCTACATCAGAACAAGATTTACGTATATACCCACTAATTATGGATCATACTAATGACCAACGATCATGCTGCCATAATGGCCACCGAGATTATGCTGCAATCAATGTATATATTGTATGTTTATTATTAGCATTCATTGTATATCATAAATTGTACCATATATAGCACATACCAAACATGTAATATTCTCTCCATAATTGTATCATAATGATAGGAGATAAGGATAGCATGATTATAGGACTATGATAGGAAACATGTTGTATACTTATGTTGATGATTGAATCAATCAAAGGCAAGGAGGATATTCTCTCTATTATGGTATCAGAGCCATAAATATCCTCTACGTTTCTGCACCCACCGCCGACCACCATATCGCCGCTCCGGCCACCATATCACCGCCCCTTCCTTCCTCTCAACTTAAATGGCTGACACCAAGTTTCATCCCGCACTTGCTGTCACCAACATCAAAAACTTCATTCCAATCACCCTTGAAATGGAGAAAAGCCAATACTCTTCTTGGTCTGAACTCTTCGAAATTCACTGCCGAGCATATCAAGTGCTTGATCACATCATTTCACCTTCATCTACTACTTCTTCTTCCACAGACAAAAGCGCTCAAGACACAGAACTATGGAGCCGCCTCGATGCCATTGTACTACAATGGATATATGGTACTATCTCTACTGATTTACTGCACACTATCCTTGCTCCTGACCTCACTGCTAAGAACGCTTGGAACAACCTACAAAACATCTTTCAAGATAACAAACACTCCCGTGCAGTTTACCTTGAAAATCAATTCTCTAATACACGACTTGATAATTTTTCTAACGTCTCCTCTTATTGTCAAGAATTGAAATCTCTCGCAGATCAATTGTCTAATGCTGGTTCTCCTGTCTCTGATCCACGCATTGTTCTCCAACTCGTTAGTGGTTTGAACGACAATTATGACGGTGTTGCCACTATTCTCCAACAAAGCAACCCCTTACCTACCTTCTATGAAGCACGTTCTCGCCTTATCCTCGAAGAAAACAGAAAGTCCAAACAAACTGCCACTGCTGCCAAAGTTGCTGATGCCGCCCTCAATGCCACCACCACCACCAACCCACTTACCTCTCCCGACACTCAACCGCCCAACCCCAACTTCTTTCCCCAGTCAGACCGTCCCAATTACCGCGGTTCTTCCCACCATGGCTGCGGTCGCGGACGCGGCCGTGGCCGTTCCAACCGCCCTCCCTGGCAAACATCATATAACCCCTGGCGATCCTACCCACCATGGCGGTGGCCCTCACCGCCTTGGTTCAACCCTCCCTGCCCTTATCCCTCCCTTCCACCCGCTCAAACACATCAACCCCAACCCGGCATACTCGGCCCTCGCCCCCCTCAAGCCCACACTGCCTCCCACTTCTCCTCCCCATTCACACCCACTGACATTGACCAAGCCATGCACACCCTAACTCTCCAATCCCCAGACCCTACTTGGTAAATGGACACCGGCGCCACCTCCCATATGACCTCCAACTCAGGTATGCTCTCGTCTTATTTTAATAAGTCACTTTCAAATTCAATTATGGTTGGCAGTGATCACTATATTCCCGTTCATGGATCAGGTCATACACGTCTACCCCCACCCTTACCCCCTCTCCACTTATCAAATATTCTCTATGCTCCTCAACAGCCAATAATCTTATCTCTGTTCGTCGTTTTACAACTGACAATAATGTTACCATTGAATTTAACGCTTCTGGTTTCTCTGTGAAGGATCGTCATACGGGCACCCAAATTCTGAGATGCAATAGCACTGGTGACCTCTACCCTCTCCTCACCCGACGCACCCCCCATCCGCGCTACTGTCCATGTCCGCTGATGTTTGGCACAACTGACTAGGCCATCCTGGTCGTTCAGTTTTTGAATTTTTACGCAACAAAAATCTTATCAGTTCCAATTCCAACTGTAATAAATCTCCCTGTTCGTCTTGTGTACTTGGCAAACATGTTAAATTGCCCTTTTACGATTCTCTAAATAAAACATCTATGCCATTTGATATTTTACACAGCGATGTATGTGTTGGGTGCATCAATTGTCCCGTGGCGTAGGCCGGTGGGCGTAGGCCGGGTGGGCCAAGTCACAGTCGAATGCCGTAGGCGCTTGTGTGCTGAATGCACTATAAGGCTAGGGTATGCGCATCTCCTGTCACCAATTGGTTTTGTGAGAGATGGTAGCGCCTGAGGTCCTACAAGTGGTATCAGAGCGAGGTCACGGGTTCGATTCCCAGCGGGAGCAATTGCTGAGGGGGAGATTGTTGGGTGCATCAATTGTCCCGTGGCGTAGGCCGGTGGGCGTAGGCCGGGTGGGCCAAGTCACAGTCGAATGCCGTGGGCGCTTGTGTGCTGAATGCACTATAAGGCTAGGGTATGCGTATCTCCTGTCACCAATTGGTTTTGGGAGAGATGGTAGCGCCTGAGGTCCTACAGTATGGACCTCACCTGTTATGAGTTCCACAAGTCACAAATATTATGTTCTTTTTATTGATGACTATTCTAACTTCTTGTTGACATTTCTTATGGGTCACAAATCCGAAGTGTTTTCTCATTTTATTACACTCCACAAATATATTCACACTCAATTTGGTCTATCTGTTAAATGCTTGCAGTGCGATAACGGTCGTGAATATACAAATACCCAATTCAACAATTTCTGTCATCAAAATGGTATGACTCTACGCTTATCCTGTCCACATACATCCTCTCAAAATGGTAAAGCCGAACGCACTATTCGCACAATCAACAATATCATACGCACTCTTCTTATCCACGCCGGCCTTCCCCCATCTTTCTCGCACCACACCCTATCTATGGCCACATATCTTCTCAATATCCTCCCTTGCAAAACTCTATCTCACCTTTCACCAACACAAATTCTCTATAACACCACTCCTTCATACTCTCATCTCCGCGTGTTTGGATGCCTCTGCTATCCACTTATTCCCTCTACTACTATCCACAAACTCCATGCACGCTCCACCCCTTGCATCTTTCTGGGTTATCCGCCTAATCACCAGGGGTACAAATGCTATGAACTATCTACGGGTAAAATTCTCATCTCACGCCATGTCATATTTGACGAAAACACTTTTCCCTATTCCAAGAACTCCCCTACCTCACCTACTCAATACAATTTTCTCTATGACGATTACTCTCCTCTCATTCACAACCCTCTACTCAACCCCTTAAAACCGTCCGCCCCCCCTCCCCCATCCCTTCAAACCCTTCGCCCCCCACGCCGTCCCCAAGTCCAACAACCCCCCAACCGTCCGCCCCCACCCATGTCCACACAATTACAACCCGCAGCATGCATGGTATAGTCAAGCCCAAACGCCCTATCAATCTTCACGTAACCTCATCCCCATCTCCTCTTCCCCGAAATCCAACCGAAGCCCTTCGTGATTCAAATTAGTACGCTGCCATGCATGATGAATTTGATGCACTTATTAAAAATAATACGTGAGTACTAGTTCCCCGTCCACCAAACGTTAACATTTTACGTTCCATGTGGATTTTCCGTCATAAAACTCGTTCTAATGGTTCTTTTGAGCGACATAAAGATCGTCTTGTAGGTGATGGACGTTCTCAACAGCCAGGCATTGACTGTACTGATACGTTCAGTCCCGTAGTCAAACCTGCCGCTATTCGCACTGTTCTTCATTTGGCGTTGTCAAAATCATGGCCCATTCATCAACTCGACGTCAAAAATGCATTCTTACACGGCACACTATAGGAGACTGCATACATGCATCAGCCAATGGGTTTCCGTGATCCAAATCATCCTGACTATGTTTGCCTACTCAAAAAGTCTCTTTATGGTTTAAAACAAGCTCCCCGTGCTTGGTATCAACGTTTTGCTGACTATGCCTCGTCTATTGGATTTGTTCATAGTCGTTGTGATCATTCTCTATTTATTTATCATCACGGTACTGACATGGCCTATCTTCTTCTTTATGTTGACGATATCATTCTCACTACTTCCTCAGATGCCTTAAGGCACCGCCTCATGGACCTTCTTGCCTCGGAATTCGCTATGAAAGATCTCGGCCCATTGAGTTATTTCCTTGGTATTGCAGTCAGCCGCAACTCTGATGGTCTATTTCTCCATCAACATTAATACACTACGGAGATTCTGGAACGCGCAGGCATGTCTAATTGTAAGCCCGTTTCTACGCATATTGACACATCTGCTAAACTAAGCCGCCATGATGGCGTCTTATATGCCGACCCCACTCTCTACCGCAGTCTTGTTGGAGCTCTTCAATATCTTACTTTCACACGCCTGTATATCACCTATGCGGTCCAACAACTCTGTCTCCATATGCATGCGCCGCATGATATACATATGACAGCGCTAAAACGGGTTCTCCGCTATCTCAAAGGTACACTTCACTTCGGCTTGCATCTCTCTCCATCTCGCCATTCAAATCTTTTATGCTACACTGACGCGGATTGGGCCGGTTGTCCCGACAAGCGCCGTTCCACTTCTGGCTATTGTATCTACTTGGGTGATAATCTCATTTCTTGGTCCTCTATGAGACAACCGACATTATCCTGTTCCAGCGTCGAGGCCGAATACAGAGGTGTGGCGAACGTTGTCGCTGAATCTTGCTGGCTACGCAACTTACTTCTTGAGCTTCGTTGTCCACTTACTCAAGTCACTCTCGTTTATTGTGACAATATTAGTGCGGTTTATCTCTCCAGTAATCCGGTTCAACATCAACGTACTAAACACATTGAAATGGATATCCACTTTGTACGTGAAAAAGTCGCCCAAGGTCAAATTCGTGTTCACCATGTTCCATCTTGGCATCAATTCGCCGATATTTTCACAAAAGGGCTACCGCACATTCTGTTTGATGATTTTCGAGACAGTCTCAACGTTCGCGAACCTCCCGTTTCGACTGCGGGGGTGTAATGACCAACGATCATGCTGCCATAATGGCCACCGAGATTATGCTCCCATCAATGCATATATTCTATGTTTATTATTAGCATTCATTGTATGTCATAAATTGTACCATATATAGCACATACTAAACATGTAATATTCTCTCCATAATTGTATCATAATGATAAGAGATAAGGATACCATGATTATAGGACTATGATAGGAAACATGTTGTATACTTATGTTGATGATTGAATCAATCAAAGGCAAGGAGGATATTCTCTCTATTACATACCAAATCACCAGGTTCAATCTACCTATGGATCATACCAAATGACCAGGTTAATCTACCTAAGACAAAAATATAAATAAATAAATAAATTATTCAGAAGATCGACTATTAGATGTCATAAATATATAGAAAGTCTGTAACAGGTAATCCAATATAATTATACACGTCTATGTTATTTATGCAATAGTCATGATTTTTTCTTTCCCTCTTTTGAGCAATATTACTGTCGCTATGTTATAATTCATACTTTTTCTGTATGAAACGATCAAATTATTTTCCCTCTCCCTTTCTTCACCAGTGTATTTTTGGGCAATATCTCTTGCATTATATGAATTGGTCTAACATGTCATAGTGAAAATGGCTAATAAGTCACATGACTTGTTTATATTTCACTAACTTTTATTTTAGAAAATATGGTAAATTGTTCTAAGTCTAGAGCCACCTTGAATTCAATTTCAGTATTTCTGGACGCTGGATCTCGAACCTGTTTCATTTTTTCTGTCTAGTTTTAGCCCAATTTTACTGTTCAAAATGGGTTTTTAAGTTGCATAAAAGAGAAAGATACGTTCAAAAGAGAAAAAAAAATTGAAAGAAAGACAAGTGAGAGGTAGCCTCACTATACATTAATGCATAAACTTTTTCTTTCCTTAAACAATGTCCTTTTGCATCAAATTTAACAATTATTTTGCATAGAAGATGTAAACCCTCTGGAATCCTGAGTTCGAAGAATGACAAAGATTGTTCTATTCTTATGTCTCGAATATTTTCTATTAAGAAAAACCCATAGCGGGTGATGAAATAAGAAATAAGAAATATACAAGGATAGTTAAATGTCTAAAATAAACTTAAGTTTATTATATTGCATCAAACCAGAACAAAGTCAAACTATATGTGATACGTATTTTGACTCGAGAAAAAATTATGTCTTCTACTAGAGATGGTTTCCATACAGAAAATTTATTAGTAATGTAAAATCTAAAAATTACACCGTAACAAAAGGAAAAACATGAAAATTATAGGTGACAAATGAATTGTGTTGCCCGTTGGTGAATCGTAGGTTGATATTTGGACGGGTTTTAAGAATCTAATCTAAACATGATCCGTTTATTTGATGGATCCAGGTTCTATCCGAATCTGAATATGTGAAGTTTTCAGATCGTGTTTGGATTGAATAACTAATTTGAAATTTCAATTATTCTGGTTCGCAGATCAAATTGAAAGTTTCGGTTAATCGTTTTTTGCTTGATTATAACAAATTCCTTTTTTTATTATTGTCATCAGAAAAAATATGGAAGGTTTTTCTGGACAAGGCCATGCTTCACGGTGATGAAGCCGGATCTTCACCAAGAGTCTAGATGACCTCAAATTAGCTTCGTCAGTTAAGTTTAAGAGTTGGTAACTGGATTGAAAGTTGTAGCTGTAATAACCTCTAAAATATACTGCACAAGAAAGCACAGATCAGATGTCCCGGGGGGTTGGCCCTGGGAAAAACCCTCCGACGCTCAAGTCAGTTTGGGTCATATCTCGCTGAGATTATAAGTTAAATGGTGAGTTTAGAGTTTCTCACAGTATGAGCTGAGGAGCAAAGTGTATGAATTTGCTTTAGGATATGGATGTTTTATTTTTCGGATCCCCTTCTTCGTCTGGATTGGCTCGCTTTTATTGACCTTTTTCCGCCTTTGGCCTCTGATGGTGGACAAGACGTTTGCTTGGGGCAGAAAGCCTAGAACATCGTAGGTCTGCTGATGTGACTGGTAGACCATCTGATGTGACTAATAGGCCTGTTGGAATGACCTTGGCGTGTTCAGACTATATAACCAGCTGTAATCATTATATTCGAATTGCACTTCTGCCTGATGGTTCCTCGATGTGACGTTGTACTTAATTCTTTTACTGAAGTGCCCAATTAAGCCTTGCCGAAGTGCATAGTTGGACCCAGCTGAAGTGATCTGAAGTGCGGCACTTGGACAGAAGCTGAAGTTGGTGCTGAGGTGCAAACCTTGGCATATTCTTCGATAAAGGGTATCATGCTGCCCCGCTGAAGTGCAGCCAATGCTGAACATCAATGCTTGGGCGCTGAACTGCTGAACTGCAGTACTTGAGCGCTGAGTTACGGGGGTTGAACTGTTGACTGTTGTTGACTAACAGATGGTTTAATTACGGTTTATCATTTGCCCCCAGATTTTGTGTGGCTGAGCTGAACTGCGCAGGCGGACAAATCTTGTTTTAATAAGCCTATGACGTGGCAGATCTTCATTAACTGAGCAGTTATCCTTTTATTCGCGTAGTAACTCCCGCTTTTAATGTAAGCGTTAATTCCAACACCTCATCATTATCTTTTCGGCAATTCCAGTCCCCGAGGGAGGAAAATGCCTGAACCGCTGTCTTTTCGAATTTCAAACGAAAAGGTGTAATCTTTCGTTTTCTCTCACTTATAAATAGGGATAATTACCCTAACCCTTTCTTTTCTTCTTCTTCTTCTATTCTGCACGTCTGCTTGCTCTGCACTTTTGGTCATCTTCTTCGCCCTTGAAGCTTTTCTCCGTCCTTATTCTAGCACTTTTCAGCTCAAGTCTCCAATCTTTTGTAATCTTTCCTTTATCTTATTCATGGCTTCCGTTATTTCTTCTTCTTTTTCTTCAGAATCCATGGTGCCCTCTTCTTCGGTGCAAGACTCAATGTGCACCTTGAAAGCCACCGACTTCTCTGAACTATGTCAGCATTATATAATGTTGACTAACAAATGGTTTAATTACAAGTTTATCACACAGGTCACTTGCGGTTTTGATATGATTTTGTTCCCAACCTACGAAAGCCGGACCAAATCTGCGAATATTGTGTAGAAGTCTGTGTCGCGTCCTCAGACTATGTTAGAGATTGATTTCTTAATAAAAGTCATAATTGGAAGAGTATATTACAAAACTCTTTTGAAAACATATTATATTTTTACAAAAACTCTATCTTCTTGTTGCTCAAACCATATACGTTCTTAAAATTATGTTCTTAAAATTTTATTATTTTAGAACAGTCTGTCCAAAATTTACAATAATAATCTTTAATGATTTATTTTTGTATATAACAAAGTTATTGCGCCCATAACCTATAGGATTGTCCGGACTATAGATCCTCTGCGAAAAGTACTGAAGGTTTATTTGATAGTTAACTTTAACACCCGTGAGATTAACTATGATGCGTGTAAACTGACCAGACGCTCATCTAAATCACCAACATAACAACAACAATAATAACAACGACAAACATAACATAAGCTATTTAGTAGCCATATCCTAGGCATATGATGCATGTAAAATGACTGGACATCCATATAAATCATTAAAATAACAACAACAACAACAACAACAGTAACAACAGGATAAGGAATGAGATATACATGGATAGATTAAGGGTAGCTAGTATAGCAGATAAGATAAGAGAAGGGAGACTGAGATGGCTTGGGCATGTCAAGATAAGACAGACAACAGCGTCAGTCAGAACAGTTGAAAGCCCCACTGTGGAGGGAAAGAGGAGTAAAGGCAGGTCCAAACTGACGTGGGATGAGCAGATTAGACATGACTTACTAGAGTTGCATCTCTCTGAAAACATGGTCCCGTATAGGAGTTCATGGAGGCAGAGGATTAATGTTAAGGAGGTTTAGGCATGATATAGGGACGTATTAGAGCATACTTAGAGGACTCTCTACACTTTAAGTTGACTTGCATTTTTCTGCTTTGGTCTTTATCTTTCAATTATTTGTGCATATCCACTGTTATGATTATATTCATATTGAAAGCTTTCTATTTATGTTTGATAAAATTCCTTCACCAGTGCATATCTCTATTATTGTGCTATCTATACAGGTATATCTAGAGCTGGGGGTCTCACTGAAAGCAAACTTTCTATCTCTAGGGATGGAGGTATTGTTTGTCTGCTTCCCACCTCCCCAGACCCTAGCGGTAGCTTTTACTGTCGTTAGTGTGTATAATTATTGTTGTTTAACAACAACAATGGCAAGCATAAGAGAAGCTCTTTAGTAACCATGTGTTAGTAAATAAATCTTCATTGGTGATGATCCCACGTTCATCTGACTATAAGCCCAAATTTCAGTTGTCCCATCCCATTGTCCAAATCCCTCTTTGAACAACCCCACAACAGGTGCCAACAAAACCCTATAATTCCGTGAGATTAAAACAATTTCAGGATAAGGGACAAACAGACTGGACGATGTTGAAATCATTAAAAATAGCCGTTGGAACAGTGGATTAGGAAACCCTCATGCCATCGTCACATTAGGCATTAAGGAGAAACAAACAATCCAACAAACAAACGAAATCCTTTGACAATGTCCTGACTACAAGATCTGCATACGATTTTCTTCTGTCTATTAAATTGGCTAACCTAAGGGTAAATGGGAATGTGGTTTTTTGTTATTAAAATGGTAAGTTGCATACAATAATGCCAAATTTGTGAAAGAGTTGTATTTTGTTTGTTCTCTTTTCTTGAAATCAGCAACAATTATATGAGGGGATACACATACACCACAAAACAATTGTGGTTTGCCGACGAAAAAATCACCGACGAACAACGCATAGTCGTTGTTTCGTCGGTAATAGCGACGACTGTGCGACAAAACTAATGTCGTCGCTAATTGCGACGAAAGTACGATGAAATTCGTTGTCGCTAAAAGAAAAATAGTCAGTCAGGTGAATTACGTCGGTGATTTGTCGGTGTCTCGTCGCTACTCTGCGTGTTTTTATTCGTCGCTATTTAGTTTGTAACGCTACGTCGCTATGTCGTCGCAATTGTGTCGCTAAAATTAGCCCAAATAAAATAAATTCGTCGTTTAGTAAGTTCTTGGCGTTGTGTATCGTCGTTTTTTTTGTCAATGAAACCCGCATGTGGCAAATGTTTTGTTTTACTTTCCGTTCGTAATTCGATTTGTCGTTGTGTCGTCGCAGATACATCGAGAATTAAACACGTGTATTGATTAAGGAAAAAGAAAGCGGTGATTGGGAAAAATACTCATTCATTCAATAATAAAAAGTTACATTATCAAACGAAAAAATAAAAAAAAATCTAAAAAGAGATGCGGAGATGTGCCGTTCACTCTTCGTCATTGGACGAAAGAGTGGCCGCGACATTCTCCGCAAACTCTTTGAGAAGGTGCTTGAGCTTGTAATATCTAAATTTCATCTTCCGCAGCCTTCTAGTCATGTTGTGCAGTTGCCGCGACTGCTGTTGCATGTTTTCCATCAGCATACGGAAGTCGGCGTCCTGCACCGGCGTTTGTTCTTGATCACTCTGATGCTGCGGTGGGACATAGACAGATACGGAACCTTCTCGCTCAACCGATGGTACTTAAGGAGGAGGAGGCCCTTCTGGAGGGGCACTGATTGCCCGTCCACCACGCCTTGGGGTTCTTTTAAAACGACGCGGCATATTTTGATTATTTATAACCTTATATGTGTGTATGTATATGTGCGGATGTTTGGGGTATAAATAGTAAAATTAGCGACGACATAGCGACGACATAGCGACGTTTTTGTCAACCGTTAGGAATGTGCAGTGATGACCTTTCGGCTGTTTTAGCGACGACGTAGCGACGAATTTGCGACGTATATTCATCGTACGATGCAACCGTTGGGAACTGAACTGGCACTGCCGAATAGCGACTACTTGGCGACGGAGTAGCGACGAAACGCACATAGCGACGACATAGCGACGTTTTTGTCAACCGTTAGGAATGTGCAGTGATGACCTTTCGGCTGTTTTAGCGACGACGTAGCGACGAATTTGCGACGTATATTCATCGTACGATGCAACCGTTGGGAACTGAACTGGCACTGCCGAATAGCGACTACTTGGCGACGGAGTAGCGACGAAACGCGTCGAATAATGTGAAGAGACGTTATCCGTCGCTGTTTCGTCGGTAAAACGTCGGTAAATTCAAAAAAAATTCCCGCGTTGTAAGCATTGGGAACTGGACGGACTGCCTTTTAGCGACGACGTAGCGACGAATTACGTCGTACGGAGCGAAGAGACGTTTTGTGTCGCAATGTGGTCGGTACTTCGTCGGTAAAAGCATATCAAACGACGTGTTTCGTCGCTGGTCGTCGGTAAATCGTCGGTATGTGTGTTTGTTTCCGAGATTTGTGTTTCTTGTTCGTCGCCGGTCGTCGCGAAGTCGTCGGTATTGTGTTTGTTTGTTTCCGAGATTTGTGTTTGTTTGTGGTCGCTATCTCGTCGCTATTGCGTCGGTAACATTGCAGGCTGAGAACGATAAAACCATTTTCCTTCTTCTTCTCTTCTCCCATTCTTCTCTCATTTCAAACACATCAATCATCAATTTTGAACGAAAAAACCGAAGTGTGGAATTTTGATTTTTTCTACCACCGAAAAAAGATAGCTGCTGTTATTTTGAAGGTGTATCGAGAAAATGGATCCGAGGAGAAGCGATAGAAAGTGGATGTACCAGAGAGTAAACAACGGGGAGTGGTGTTTTAGATTTGTTGAAGGTCTCGAAGAATTTATGGATTTTGCGACGAGTAATGAAAGTGGAACGCAGATTAGATGTCCGTGCAAGAAATGCAAGAACCGTAAATATAAGGATCCGGGTGACGTGAGGGTTCACTTATTGAAACAAGGTTTCGTCCACAAATACCATACATGGTACTGTCACGGCGAATATGAGGGGGCGTCTATATCTGCAACTGTACACGTCGAAGGGGGACCCGGTCAGGTTGATGCCGAAGAAATATGCGAGGGATCTCACAACCCATACATGCAGAGGGTGACAGACGCAGCCGCCGGTGCATTTACCGGAGAGCAGTTGTTACAAATGCAGGATCCGGATGAACAGCTGCGTATATTCGTGGAGGAAGATCCGAACCCTCAGGCGAGACAGTTTTTTGAGATGCTGAACGCCGCCAACACGCCGCTGTATCCTGGTTGCGGTAGTCACACACAGATGTCCATGATCGGTCGGATGACGAGCATGAAGACGGAACACCGCATGACGGAGAGATTGTACGATGGGATGTGTCAGCTGATGAGGGAATCTCTTCCCGAAGGGAACACAATGGTCGACAGTTTTTATTCGACGAAGAAACAGCTGCAGGCGTTGGGACTGCCGGTTCAGAAAATCGATTGTTGTTCAGAGGGGTGCATCATATACTGGGGCATCAACGAGGATAAAGACATGTGCAGGGTCTGTGGGACAAGCAGGTGGAGAACGAACAAAAGAAACCGGAATGTGCCAAGAAAACAATTTTACTATTTACCTCTCGCCCCTAGACTGCAGAGGCTATACGCATCCGGTGCCACAGCTAGCCAGATGAGGTGGCACGCGGAGCACTACACGAAAGACGGTGAGATGTGCCATCCATCTGACGGCGAAGCTTGGAGGACGTTCGATGCGACGCATCCAGGTTTTTCGTCGGAGACAAGGAACGTTAGGTTGGGTTTATGCACCGACGGGTTCAACCCGTTTGGACAGTCGGGAGAGCAGTATTCGTCGTGGTCTGTAATCGTGACGCCGTACAATCTACCGCCTTGGATGTGCATGAAGACGCCGTACATGTTCTTGACTGTGATCGCACCGGGGCCTAGGAATCTGAAACAGAAGATCGACCTATACCTGCAGCCGTTGATACAGGAGCTGAAGTGGTTGTGGGAGTTTGGCATGGAGACGTTCGATGTATTGACTAAACAAAACTTCCAGCTACGCGCCGCGCTGATGTGGACGATCAGCGACTTCCCGGCTTATTCTATGTTGTCGGGGTGGAGCACAACGGGGAAATACGCTTGCCCTTGCTGCATGAAGCAAGCGAAGACGATGTCCTTGAAACATGGACGTAAGATAAGCTGGTTCGACAGCCATAGGAAGTTCCTGCCCAGACGTCATTTGTACAGAAAGAACGTGACGGCGTTCATGCCTGGCATCGTCGATAAGGACACAAAGCCCGAGCTCCTCACGGGTGCAGAGGTGCTGCAGGAGATAGACAGTTGTGGATTCGTGGGGGTCGCTGATGATCCGGACGGCAGTCACAACGCAGACCTGGCTCGTTATTGTATCGGGTGGAAGAAGAGAAGCATATTCTGGGAGCTTCCGTACTGGAAGAGCAATATGATCCGACATAACCTGGATGTCATGCACATTGAGAAGAACGTGTTTGACAACATTTTCAATACAGTGCTGAATGTGCCAGGAAAAACAAAAGACAATATGAAGGCACGACTTGATATGCGCGACCTCAACATGCGACCGGAGCTGCATCCCGTTGGCACATCATACATGCCGAAGTCCTCGTACACGCTGAATGCGGAGCAGGTCAGTGCGTTGTTATCGTGGCTGGGGACGGCTAGATTTCCTGATGGCCATGTTTCGAACCTGTCGAAGAACATCGACGTGAATAAACGCAGTTTGCACGGGATGAAGAGCCACGACTGTCACGTTTTCATGCAACGGTTGATGCCCATTGCATTCCGCGATCTGCTTCCAACCAATGTATGGGAAGCAATTACCGAGATGAGTCTGTTTTTCAAATGTCTTACAGCCACGAGACTCAATGTGGATAATATGTCAAGGCTGGAGGGCGAAATCCCAGTGATCATATGCAAGCTGGAAACTATATTCCCTCCGGCCTTCTTTGATTCAATGGAACACCTGCCAGTTCATCTACCATACGAGGCACGTGTTGGTGGTCCTGTTCAGTACAGGTGGATGTATCCGTTCGAGAGGTACTCTTTTTTTATGTGCATGACGTTCTTATGTGTCTAAGCGCAAGCATCTGAACATACATTCACTATATGAACAGATATCTCAGGCATTTGAAGCTGAACATCAAGAACAAGGCGAAAGTCGAGGTCTCGATGTGCAATGCCTATCTGACGGAGGAAGCATCGGCTTTCGTGTCTCATTACTTCGAGCCAGATGTTCCGTCGAGGTGCAGAGATGTTCCACGGAACGACGACGGTATTACCAGATCCGGTGTCCTCCCAATATTCACACATCCGATCAGATTTCACGGACATGGAAAGGAAATGATATTGGGGGACAGCGAGCTGAAGATTGCTCATTCTTATGTTCTACGCAACTGCCGTTAAGTCGACCGTTTCCAGAGGTATAAACGATATCCAATTTTATTTTGTAAAGACCTTGCGATACTCTATCCATTATGTTACAAAGATATACATGGTACTCATTCGTAATTTGCTTCAGCTTGTTCATTGATTTATTGCAACACCGTTCACCGGGTATATCGAGCGATGCAATAAACAATGAGTTAGATTCCAAGTTTGCTGATTGGTTCAGGTGGCATGTAAGTTTACATATTTGCCTGTTACGTGTACGATATGTGATACGCATTTATTGCCCCGCTGATGTATACTTACTTGTCGTTTTACAGGCGAGCAAAGGTCATCTGGCTGACGATGAGTACGGTTACATTCTGACACCAGTAGCCGAGGGTCCATTTAACAGAGTCACGCGCCACGACATGTGTTTTGTCAACGGGTATAGATTCCACACAGTCTCCCATGCCAGCCGAAAATCGTCGGAGAACAGCGGAGTGTGTGTCAAGCGGTATGACAATAGCCCAGACGAGGATGACTTCTACGGCTACCTTACTGACATCATTGAGCTCGAATATCCGGCATTGCCTATAAAGCGGGTGGTCCTATTCAAATGCGAATGGTACGATCCAACTCGAGAAGGTTATCGCGTTGGCACAAAGGTTCACGACCAATATAAGTTGGTAGACATACACCAAGGGCGACGGTACAGAAAATACGATCCATACGTTTTGGCTAGTCAAGCGTCCCAGGTGTACTATCTATCGTATCCAACAACGAGGATGAATGCGAGCTCAAAAGACTGGCGAGCCGTGTGCAAAGTGAAATCGAGCAAGTTTGATGTTAGTATACAGACAGGTTCAGATGGTATGGACGCCGCATTTCAAGAAGAAAACCCGTCCGTTCTAGATACGACACATGTTGAACTGCACGACCTCCCTCTAAATGACCCCAACGGCGGTTTCATCGAAATTCATCTCAACATACAACCGCCTGACAATATTGAAGACGTAGTCGAAGACGAATACGAGGATGAAGAGGACGACGAGCATGTAGATGAAGATGAAGATGAAGATGCGTATGAGGATGCAGATGACCAGGAAGATTGACATTAGCCAAAAATTTTTATGTACCTCTTTATATGAAAGTGTGTATGTGTTGATGTACTTATATTCATGTATATACTACTTTATATTTTGTATTTTTTTTAAAAAATTATAACACCGACGAGTTACCGACGAAATGTTGCGTCGCTAAATTTGAAATAACGACGACATATGAAAAATAGCGACGAAACTAAATAGCGACGAACGTTCGTCGCTATGTCGTCGCAACATTACACAGATAAGCTGAACTCCCCCTCTTTCTTCCCCATTTCCCTCCTTCCCCATTTCCCTCCCCTCGGCGAAAGCTCCCCCCACCGGCGAAACCTCCCTCCCTCCCCCGGCGAAACCTCCCTCCCGCGGCGAAGTTCTCCGTTGACCTCCCTTCTTCGGTTAGTTTCTCTTCCTATTTCGTTTTTACTGATTTTAATTAGTTATGTTGTTTTTAATTTTTTTAATGTCTTGTGGGGTGGTGGTGCTGGGTGTGGGCTGGGCGGTGGTGCTGGGTGCGGGCTGGGTGGCGGGGCTGGGTGTGGGTGGGCGGTGCTGCTGGGTGCGGGGCTGGGTGGTGCTGGGCGGTGGTGCTGGGTGGTGGTGTTGGGCAGTGGGTGCTGGGTGCGGGGCTGGGTGCGGGGCTGGATGTGGGTGGGCGGTGGTGCTGGGTGCGGGGCTGGGTGGTGCTGGGCGGTGGTGCTGGGTGGTGGTGCTGGGTGGTGGTGCTGGGTGCTGGGTGCGGGACTGGGTGGTGCTGGGCAGTGGGTGCTGGGTGCGGGGCTGGGTGTGGGTGGCTGTGGTATATATATGTATATGTGTATAGAATTATGTATGTATATATATGTATATGGTATATATGTATGTAGTATATATATGTATATACGGTATATATAGTGTATATATCTATATATGGGTATACATGTATATGGTATATATATGTATATACGGTATATATATATATGTATGTATGTATATACGGTATACATATATACATATATGTATATACGGTATACATATATACATATATGTATATACGGTATATACATATATGTTTATGTACGTGCGTGTATATATATATTTGGCCCTAAACCATGAAAACATTGCTTCTTTATTATGAATTTATGGATTTTGTAGTTAATTTTCGTATTTGGGTATATAATTATATATATAAGTTAATTTCGTATTTACATATAAATATATGTAAAATTATTAGAAAATGTTTTTTTGGGTAGAATTATGTATGTATATATATTTTTCGTATTTAAATATATTTATAATTATATAATCTATTTTGGTATATATATATGTATATAGTATATATATGTATATACGGGTATATATATATATATATATATATATATATATATATGCATATACGGGTATATATATGTATATACGAGTATATGTATATGGTATATATATGCATATACGGGTATATATATGTATATATGGGTATATATGTATATGGTATATATATGCATATACGGGTATATATATGTACAAACTGTTTTGTAAGAGGTTTGCATATGATTTTCGGTATGATACTAGTTCAAGGTTGTTGGATTTGGATTTGTCTTTGGAGAGGCTATTAAGGCTGGGAAACCTCCGATAAACGCTTAGGTCATGCCGAAACGTTTAAAAATTATTAATATGTTCCTCTCAGATCTGATGGCTAGTGAGGGTTTACCGACGAGATCCACATACCCACCAGCTACACAGGACCTTCAAGGAGAGTTCGATATGTTCCTTTCTCAGCATGATACGTATGCTTCGGTTTCGACCGCCGCTCTGGCTGCGGACGCAGACCTTTTACGGTCTGCCGACATGTCCACACCCCCCAGACATACGACGCCACCCACACCCAGCGGTTCAGCACCTCATCCGGCGTCTGATGCGGCATCGGACCAGGGTGTCATACCAGGGCGTCGTCCCCTCCCTTGGTCACATGATACCCATAAGTAAGTAATGATTAATTTATTTAACATGTTTTCAAATATATTTCACGCGTTATTTTTTCCTAACAACTTCACCTCTTTCAGGTTTGGATCGGACAATGGCGCGCTTTCCGGTTGCATCACCCGGTCCTTCCACCTGAGGCTTGACCCATCTGGATATTCCTGGGCCCGTGTCACCCCGGAGACACGTAGGTTCTACTGGGATGAGTTTCAGGTATTCAAATTTGATGAATTTCACTTTTTGATGCGTAATCAATCATTACTTTTCTAACCACACTTTTATTATTCCTCCGTATGATAATTGCAGAAGGCGTACAGCTGGCCAGCCGACATCGCCCACGACGTGGAGCAGGCCTGGCGGCATAGGGCCGCCAAACGCTACGGCGACTTCGTCAACTCCCTGAAGACCAAGTCGGAGCGTGACCCCACGTGGATAAGGCCTGCCTACGTATCCGAGGCCGTCTGGGCGGCGTGGGTAGAAGGGTGGAGGGACCCTGCTTACCAAGCCCGCAGCGCCCGGAACGCGGCGAATTGGCGCAGCGGCAATGTACAGGGCCCAGCACCTGCCACACACTCAGGTGGTTCGGTTTCCCACGCCACCACGATGCGTTCTATGGTGAGTATTTTAATATTGGATTATTTAGATTCATTGATTTCATTGGATTATTTACATTCATTGACTTAAGTGGGTTATTTATATTCATTGAGTTAAGTGGATTATTTATATTCGTTGATTTCTTATGTTGCGCTGTTGTTTTTTTGGTATTCGTATATGGTTACTTTAAGTGGTACATGTGTTCATTTGCCTTTTTATTTTTATTTTTGATTTGACTTGGGAGAGGCCTTTAAGGCCGGGATACCTCCGATAAACAAATAGGTCATGCCGAAATTTTTAAAATTCTGGATTTCACTAACATATTTTATTTCATTCTTTCAGCACGAGGAGACGGGGGAGTGGCCAGCCTCCTACGATCTCTTCTACAAGACGCATCGGAAGAAAGCCTCTGACGGGACGGAGGACTGGATCACGACGAAGGCCCGCGACATCAGTGTAAGTAGACTACGATATCATTTGTTTTTTCCTTAGTTTGTTTTATTGCTAAACCATAACAATTCTTATTCTCATTTCAGGACGAGTACAACAGATTACTCGCAGATAGGGGCGAACAGGCCGACAAGAACCGCGCTTATTGGGATGCGGTTCGGACCGTCGGCCCTCAAAATAAGAAGAAGAGGGAGGTGTACGGGGTTGGATCAGCAGCGCCGCGATTCTTTCCCGAAGTTCTACAAGCAGGTGCTTCCTCCGAGGCCAGCACCTCCGCGCCTTCTGCGACGCCAGAGGATATTTCGCGCCTAGAATCAAATAATGCGGCGCTGCAGCGTGAGATAGAGACCATCAGGACGAGGCATGAGGAGAGTGTACAGGCGCTGCAGCAGGCGCTTCAACAGGCGTTTGAGCATGCGCAGCGGCAGACGATGCAGGTGCAGGAGGCAACGAACCAGCAAATCTCGCACCTGTCGCAGGTAGTCATGTCTTTCATTTCCTGCTCCTCGCAGCCTCAGCCTCAGCCTCGCCCTCCTGATGGTCTCTCTTCTCCTCATGATCCCCCTCCATCTTCCTCTGCATAGTTTTTTATTTATTCATTGTTTGTACAGTCTATTTCATTTGTTGTATTGACATTTTCTTTGTACTTTTATATTCTATCTGACAATTTTACGGATTCTATTTCGTTTGTGTTGTTTAATTATATGAACTTGAATGCGCAAATACCGTATTACTGTATAATATTCGTACAAATGATTTAATATACAAAATAAAATATATTATAGAAATTAAATAATAATAAAAACTTTTTAATTAATAATGTATTAATATTATTAATAAATCAAAAAAATTTAAAATTTAATATTAAATAATGTATTTAAAATAATTATTAGTAAATTTAATATTTTTAAAAATAACAAATACCGACGAACCGGCGACGAAATTGTACTGTCGCAGATCGGTAATAAAAAACAAAAATTTAAAATTAGCGACGAAAAGACATATAACGACGACATTTTGCGACGAAAAAAACGGAAACAAAAAATAAAAAAATAATAAATAGCGACGGCAATACTTATACCGACGAAATTTTGCGACGAGTGTCTTTGTCGCAGAACCTTAATAAAAAAATAAAAAAAATACAAAATAGCGACGAAAATATTTTACCGACGAAACAGCGACAGCAGAAAACAGGTCGCAGACCTGACAGTTTCTCGTCGCAGTTTGGCGACGATACACCGACAAAATTCTTTTCGTCACAATATAGCGACGCAGTGCCGACGAAATTTGCTTTGCGACAAGCCGTATAACGACCTTCATTTTTCGTCGCTATTTCGTCGCAATATGGCTATAGCGACGAAATAGCGACGTTTTTTGGCTGTCGCTATAGGCTTTTTTTTTTGTGGTGATATTCATTCAAAACGCTAAGGTAATGAGTGATGGTATATCATCTTCATATAACACATATTTTTTTTTTCAAATTGGCCAATGAGAGACAATATTCTCAATATCAGCCCTCACGTGGCTTGACATACACACGCACCTTAGAACCCGTCCTCGATGTCCGCTCTCACGTAACAACGTGACTTGGCATACACGCGCGCCTTAGAACTCACCCTCAATCATAAGCCAGTCATGAACATCTGGACTTGACAAGGGGAGACAATAAATGGACAACAATAGGTCAGGCAAGTTGTGAGTCCACATCTTAAACCGGCTTTGATATCATATTAATACTTGGGCTTACATGAGGTGATGTATATATTCACTCAAAACGTTAATGCGATGGGTGATGGTAACTCATTTTCATATAACTTATATATTTTTCTCAAAGTGTCCAATATAGAATAAACAATACATGATAATCTCGAATACTTAAAAGGACTATTTCTTCTGCACTTCTACTTTTAAGTAACGTGATTACCAGTATGTGTAGTCAGAGATTTTAAATCTTACTTGCCCACATGTTTGACACCCGAGCATCATGAAATCCTAAATTTTGCAGCAGAAAAGAATAAATAAATATTTACTAATGTGCCACTAGGACACATTATTATGTGCTTGATACCAATTAAGTAGCATGGTGACATCATGATTATGTGGGTGAGTCGAGCTCATCCCTAGATCCACATGCTTGTTGTAGCATTGACACCCGTAAAGCAACACTAGTTTTAATTTATGTTTGAAATTTAGTTACATTTGTAGAATGAGATTGATCAGGAATGATGTAATTGATGATTTATGTTTCTCTTTAATTTTTGTATATAGATAATCAAAGTTTTTCTCGAATAATATGTTTTCCCCCTTTATGTAAGGAACTAATTCGTTCTTAAATTCTTTTCATCAACACATGATAAAATGTTATACATACATACATATACAAAAACACACATAGTGACACATACACACAAATATATATGTGTGTGTCTCGTGTACAGTGTATATAGGTGCATTAATGCGAAGCATTTTGTCTATAACACTCATAGCAATCTGGGCATCCTTTTCTTTCGAAGGTTGAGGACATGAGAATATAGTTTAGAACTCGAGATGGGATGAATACTCATCATAGTAAGGACATAATGATGAAGACAAACTGGGTTATCTATGTGAGATTATAGAAAATTTAAAAAACAAAGAGGGTGATCACTATGACTATGCCCTACAACAATTGAACAAATTTGTAGAGGGGACACCTCCGACGATCACCAGTCCACTTGAGCAATTTGAAATAATCCCATTGATTCCTATGAAAATAGGAGACTTGTATTTCTCATTCACAAATCCATCTTTCTTTATGCTGCTCACTCTCAG